>VZSR01003803.1:38987503-39010003 GCA_013398615.1 Brachypodius melanocephalos
CCACCTCCCCAGGTAGAAAATTCCAATACTTTATCACCCTTTCTGTAACAAACTTATTCCTAATATCCAGCCTATATTTCCCTTGGCACTGCTTGAAACTGTCTCTCCTCATTCTGTTCTTTGTTGTCTGGAGAAAGAGACAAACCCCCAGCTGACTACAACCACTCTTCAGAGAATTGTAGGGAGTGACAAGGTCACCTCTGAGTCTTCCCTTCTCCAGGCTAAACACCCCCAGCTCCCTCAGTCGTTCCTCACAGGATTTGTGTTCCAAGCCTCTCACCAGCCTTGTTGCCCTCCTCTGGATGCACTCAAGCATCTCAACGTTCTTCCTACCTTCGAAACGGTGGGTGCCTTGTACCTGTATAGCAGTCTCAGTTATAGGGCTTTTGATCACTGATGTTGCCATGTTTTGGTTAAATAAGAAGCTGGCCATGAGCCTCTCCAGTTCCTGCATAAATTCCCACTCAGTAGGCAAATTTTCCTAGTCTCTTTTTCTTCCCAACTGCTGTAAATGCTGGGTTCTTGGCATTATCCCTTCCGTGCTGTGTTCCCCTTCATCTCATGCTGTGCTTGTCAGACAATGCATCTGCAAAGATCTTCTGGAGAGAATGAAAATGTTCAATAGCTATCTCTAACACTTGTCTTTTGGTAAAAGAAATGAGGAATGGATGTTTTCAGGAATAAAAAAATTCAGAAAACATCTGAAGATTTTGTGCATCATGTTACTGCATTGAAGACAAAATTTAAAAAAAAAAATAAATTAAAATTCTCCCTGAATTTAATGGAAAAAGATCAAATCCTTTACAGACTGCCAGAATTGTGTGTTTACAGTTCTGAAAGAACTTGGTCTTAGGGGTAGTCATTTCATAATTTTTTTCCTCTCCAGACAAAATGTTCTCGTTATGCTTTTGAAACAAACACAATTATCACTTTAATTTCACTTTAGCATCCGTGGCAATGAAAACTTGCTTGATAAAAAAGAGAAAAAAAATTTAAACATACAAGCATTTTCTTATGCTTGCTAGTATGCCTTCTAAGAGTCAGGGCCTTTAAACATAAAATTGTAGGACCATATGATAATTCAGGTTGGAGAGGACTTTAGGATGTTCTAGTCTGACCTCCTGCTTAGAATTAAAATGGTGAAGTCAAGCCAGGTTGCTCATAATGCACCCATTTGCGTCTTGTCACCGCTATAGAGGTGACAAAGGCTCTCTGGACAACCTGTTCCTTCTACGACCTTCCCACAGGCACTGCTGGCTGTTGCTGGGTCCCCCTTCTGTCTTGGGATAAATAGGCCCAGTCCTTCCACTATTTCACATGACACCACATCTAAGGCTTCCATTGATTATTGTGTCACAAATCAGTTTTGCCTTGTTAGTGAAGAGAGGCAGCTGTGTGCCACTCTTGCTGCCAAACCCAGCATCTGAATCAAAAAGTTATGTCAGAAACTGTCCAGGGATCTTGGGAGTTTGCATTTCACAACCTGTTCCTGTGTCTGGCATTTAAAATCTCCCATTTAAAATCTCTCCTCATTCTCAAATGAGGAACTGTGATACTGAAGCTGCCTCAAGTTTTAGAGAAATTTCGTCCACTTTCTTGTTATGATGGTTTAAGGTTGGGTGAATGCCAGTGCCCACAAAAGCCACTCTGACTCCCCTCCTCAATTGGACAGGGCAGAAAAAATAAAACTAAAGGCTTGTGGGTTTAAATAAGGGAAAGGGAGAGATCACTCACCAGTTGCTGTCACGGGCAAAACAGACTCATCTTGGGGAAAATTACTTTAATTTATTACCAGCCAAAACCAAAGTAGGATAATGAGAAAAAAAGTCTTAAAACTATCCGCTCCCCACTCCTCTGTCCTTTCCAGGCCTAACTTTATTCCTAATTCTGTATGTCTTTCTCCCTAGAATGGTATAGGGAGACAAGGAATAAAGGTCAGTCCTTTGTTTCTTTCCTGTCAGAGAGAGGAGTCCTTCCCCTGCTTCAGTGTGGGGTCCCTCCCATGGGAGACAGTCCTCCATTAACTTCCTCAGCATGAGTCCTTCCCACAGGGAGTTATTGATGAACTGCTCCAACATGGGGTTCCTTCCATGGTGTGCAGTCCTTCAGGAAAAAGCTGCTCCAGTGCACATCCTCATAGAATCACAAATGTTGTCAGCAAACCTGCTCCTGAGTGGGCTCCTGTCTCCATGGGTCTGCAGGTTCTTCCACGAGCCTCCTCCAGTGTGGGATTCCCACAAAGTCACGGCCTCCTCTCAGGCATCCACCTGCTTTGACATGAGGTTCTCCACGGGCTTTGGGTCAATCTTTGCTCCACCATGGACCTCCATGGGCTGCAGGGACACAGCTGCTTCACCATGGGCTGCACCACAGGCTGCAGAGAAATCTCTGCTCCAGTGTCTGGAGCACCTTCTCCCTTTCCTTCTCCACTGCCATTGGTGTCTGCTGGGCTGTTTCCCTCACATAATCTCATTCCTCTCTTCTCTGGCTGCAAATACTTCTGTATTGTAAAATTTTATTTCCTTCTTGCTAGATAAGTTATCACCAGGTTGTTACCAGCATCACTGATTGACAGCCCTGGCCACAGGTGGATCCGTCCAGCAGCCACCTGATGTGGTCTCTGTCAGATATGAGGTAAGCTCTACCGGCTTTTCAGAGCATCCACTCCTACAGCCCTCACCACTACCAAAACCTTGACACATCATGCTGATACAAATCCTCAGGTTCATATTTCTGCATTCTGGGGTGTGGAAAAAAGGTAGAAAAAATTTAAAAGGAAAAGAGAGGGAGTAAATTACATAGGAAGGTTCACTCAGAATAGAATAAAAACATAGAATAGAAATATATTCCTGATATTTGTCTTTCATATGAAATGTAGGAGGCTCAATCCAGCTAGCTCTAACATGACTACAACAGCACAAAGTATGATTACAAGAGTGCAGCAGATCAACAAGTTGAGTATTATATGCTTGTGGATTTCCCTGGCTTTTATTAACCTTTCTAGTTTTCTACAGCATGAACTTCTGTCAAAGGCTTAAGACTTGTTGCACATTATTAGGTCTTCCTAGCAGTGATCAGCTTCCTTTGCTTCCAGGAGTTCTTAACTGACTGTGGGCAAGATGCCTTGCACCACAGAAAATAGACCTGCATTCAAAATCTCTTTTTGTGAAAGATTGATTTGCTTTCAGTTACATTAGTGTGGATGGCAAACAGGAAGTGATATTCTAAAGAGTCTGAAATATTTTAGAAATGTTACTAAACATGAGTGTTACAGTAGTATGTCGTCACTGCAAAACCAGTACAAATAAAAGACAAACTGCAATACAACACTTTTTCTCAATGCATGCAATTATCTTAACAGAGAAAAAAATTAGTAAAATATTTTAAGATGGCAGTGTTGACAACTGATTAAAAAATTTTGCAGAATTTTAACTGGTGGCAAAAATATAAAATATTTCAAATAAACATAAAGATACTCATATTTTGATCACTGATGATGTTATACATATTTAGACTAGGCAGGTAACATTTTAGTAATTTCAAATCTTCCTGTGATCAAACATCTTCTGTGGTTCAAATTCTATTTATGCTGTCCCTTTAAGTCCTGCAGTTAAGTAGCTATTCCCAGAAGCTAGGCTTTTTTAAGTCAGCATTTTTGAGAATGATTTTATAGAAGCAAGAAGAGAAGCATTTACAGAAAAGACAAAAAAAAAAAAAAGGACATTGCTAGAATTACTGTATACTGAAAGCATCACTTACAGGAATTGTTAAATGTAGACAAACTCCTAGATAATCAAATTACCAATATACCTGTGGGTCAGCATATGCCTGGATACCCTAAGGTTAATTAGTGTCTTTGTATGAACCAGAATTTTGTAGGCAACAAAATTCCTCTTATGCCCTAGAAAAATAAAACAAAAGAAAAAATTGGTTGACTTGAAAGAAATATAAAAACTATATATATTGAAATCTGTAGCTGTTAAATTAACTATCCAAATTACTGTTAAGGAAGAGCTTATATAGCCTTTCTAGTCAGACATTTTCTTGGATGTCCTACTTGATTTCTTTATCTAGAAGAATATGATGATTATAAAGGTAAACTTTTCTTTATTCTTAAAATATTTTCAGAATTGCAAGTTGCAGCTTTACATATATTTATATGTTTTTGTGCATGTATCTTGAATGGACAAGTCGTGGACTTGCAGATAGGTATACAGCTCTGATATTAACTAGGGAGCTTAGACAAAGTTTGAAGATGAATGATCAATCACATGTCCATATAGAGTATTTGGGGTGTGTTCTGACTACAAATTACACAGAAGGACAGTTCTGTGTTATGCAAAATAGAGTTGGGAGGAGACGGAGAATCCTAGTATAGGTTTGGAATACCTATACCACATAGATCCTGGTGCTTCTTGGCTACCAGAAATAAAACTTGCCAGCTATCACTGCAGGGAAACAAACATGTAGCAGAGTAAGAACCAAAACCTAATGGAAAAATGACATTAAATGTGGACAGAGGCATTAACTACAGAGAACCATATTTGTTTGAAAATGATGGCAAAGAAATAACTCCTTGCATAATGAGATTGTTAATTTCAAACCCTTCCCAGGGTTTATGGTCAAGAATACTAAATGACAGAAGAAAAAAAACACCATGGAGACAGACTAGGGAAGCTGAGGGGGAAATGGTTTTAAACTCAACCTGTCTTTGAAGCACTTAACTTTGAACTGATCTCTCTGGACCTATTTTTCTCATTAGGCAGAGATGGCTAAGAGCAGCACTCATTAAAGAAGCATGAGATTCCCCAGGGTTATTGAATCAAGCTTGAAGTTAAAAAATGTCTTAATCATCTCTTTTTAATCTCTGTATTTCACTCTGTCTTTTTTGCTTTCTCTCCTTTCACCCATCACAGCTACATAATTACCAGGTGAAAAGTTTCTAAACCCTGGATTCAAAAGGCTAACATATTATGTTTTTTAAACAGTAAAACCCTCACAATTTTGCTATCTTTTTCAATAATTTAGGTGAAAGGATGGCAGAAACACCAAAAAGGTATGTGTAATCTGTTTAAATGCCAAATTTGCTTCATGCTGGTTATGTCTATATTTCGAGGTAAAGGATGTGACCTCCCCTTCCCCAGGTGCTCAGCTGTGTCCTGATGTCACTTTGGTAAGAGATCGAGGTTCCTGCCCATGTTTCTCTGTAAAAATAAACCTGGTGGCTCGATAGGAAGGGATCACAATAGCAACTATAACCATTCTTTTCTGGATACGTAAGTGGGAGCACATTAGTGTATGATGTGTTGATGTAATCACATTAGTGTTGATGTAATCAACCCACAATTAGGATCTAGAAAAGTTTCAGATATTCTTAAAGAAGAGTAAGTTGTGTGAAAGAGCACACTCTTGGTGAAGCTGACAACCCATGGCTTGGACACCTGCACTCCTCACTGGGTTAAGAACTGGCTGGGTGGTCAGGCCCAGAGAGTGGTGGTAGATGGCGTCACATCCAGTGGACAACCAGTTGCTAGTGGGGTTCCTCAAGGCTCAGTACTGGGGATGGTTCTGTTTAATATCTTTATCAATGATCTGGATGAGGAGATCAAGTGCACCCTCACTAAATTTGCAGACAACAGGTAGAGGGGTGGGACTGTTGATCTGCTGTTGGGTAGGAAGGCTCTGCAGAGTGATATGGACAGGCTCCATCCATGGGCCAAATCCAGTGGTATGAGGTTCAATGCAGCAAGTACCAGGTGCTCCCATTCAGTCACAAAAATCTCAGGCAGAATCATAGAATTGGGGAATAGTGGCTGGAAAGACGCACAGCAGTAAAGGACCTGAAGGTAGTGGTTGACAGCAGCTGACCTTGAGTCAACAATGTGTCCAGGTGGCCAAGAAAGCCAAAGACATCCTGGCCTGTATCAGTAACAGTGTGGCCAGCATGAGCAGGGCAGTGATTATCCCTCTATATTCACACATTGAGGCTACACCTCAAATCCTCTGTCCTGTTCTGGGCCCCTCACAACAAGAAAGTCACTGAGGTGCCGGAGCACGTCTAGAGAAGAGCAACAGGGCTTCTAAAGGGTCTTTAGAAGGGTCTGAAGGTCAGGAGTAGCTGAAGGAAAAGAGTTTGTTAAGTCTGGAGGAAAGGGGCTCAGGGGAGACCTTACCGCTCTCTACAACTCCTGAAAGGAGGTTTTAGCAAGATGGTGATCAGCCTCTTCTGAGCAGCCTGAAAAAGGAAAAGAGGGCATAGCCTCATTCTGCAGCAAGGGAGGTTCCAGATGGATATCACAAAGAATTCTTTCACTGAAAGGTGGTTAAGCACTGGAATGGGTTGCCAAGGAGATGATGGAACACTTCCAGCCCTGGAAGTGTTAAAGAAACAATTGGACGTGGCACATTATGCTATGGTTTAGTAGACAAGGTAATGTTCTTTCAAAGGTTGAACTTGATGATTTGGAAGCCTTTTCCAGACTCGATGATTTGGAAGCCTTTTCCAGACTTAATGATTCTACCCTTGCTTAAGAAAACTGATGGATTGAAAGAAACACTTTCCACTGCTGAAGAGTTAGGAGACAAAATGGGAGAGAAGATTTAATTGGTTTATGTATCTCCTCACCCTCTTCTGCATATTAAGAAGAACAGTTCTCTCCAATTTCTCCAGTGTCCTAGCTAGCATGACCTTACAAGTATAAAGCAAGCATGGATAAAGCAAGAACCAAAAGCCTGTGTGGTATCATCATAGCAGATATTGTTTACCGTTTCCCTAGAGATGGGAATGAAGTTTCAATTGAATTTACCTAAATTTAGCTTCTTGCATGTGTGGTGGGTGTCTGAAGTACCATAACTGTCAATAGATATAATCTCTGACTAAAACCTCATCCACTTGCCCAAATGTAGGCATCTAGTGTCATTTTAGAGCCTGTGGGATATTCTTCTCGCCTCCAGATCCATGAATGACACAGATCTCCTGTAAATATGTTGTATTCTCTCATCATGAACAGATGTATTAGATGACTTAGGGCATCTCAGGATTATTTGTCTTCGTGAAAGTAAATCCATCTCTGGATTTTATTGATTTAATATGCATTTATGTTGAGGAATGCCTTCAGTGCTGGTACATTTAGCTCAGGATGCAGCTGCAGTTTGAGCTGTGGTTGAGCTCTGGATGTTGGAGCCCCAGCCAAGAGGCTGTGAGCTGCTGACCCTGTGCAGAACAAAGGGCACAGGGACCTGTGGCCCAGCCAGGACACTCAGGGACATGGCAGGAGTCAATGACCCCAATGACTTTCTCACTGAGACTGTGAGGGTATGGAAGCCCAGGGTTTGCTTTTTTTTGAGACCCCTCCTCAAAGTAAGTAGGTGAAGCAGGTGGGTTTTTTTGTTGTTTAGTTATTGCACCAAGACAACTATTTTAAAGATGGAGACATCTGGGAAACCTCATGTGATTGTGTGAGTGGGGGGTGCGTAGCTGTGGAGGGGCATTGGTCCCATCCCAGGTGCTGCAGGTATCACTGTCAGAGTGGCTCCTGGGTGGTCGGATAGGGAAGTTTCCTTAACATTCGTACAAAATTTTCCTAAAATCTAAACATGAGACTTGAGATATAAGACTTGAATCCTACCCTAGAGGGTAGTTAAAGCAGGGTTTAGATTTTTAAATATATTTGTTATATGTTACTTGAGACATCTTAGGCTGAGATAGCCATATGAACCAGCAATTGCAACAGAGGGCTGTCATAAATCAATGGAGCCCTGTTACTTATTAATTCCATGTCATCTCAAAGTTATTGCCTCTGTTCTACTGTGTGGGCAGAGGGAAGATCCATTCTGTAAGGGAACATCCTTAGTACATTTTCTTTGTTCAAAAAATGAAGACTCGATCTTTACTTAAAGGAACGGATCTTCTTTCATTAATTTGTCAGATAGATGACTGTTCTTGGTTGAATCTCGAAAACAGAAAGTTGTGCTTTCCATTTTAAAAAATAGGGTTTTTTACCTAATAAATACATATATATATCTGTATATATATAAATGAAGTAGGTAAAATAAATAAATAGAATACAAGAAATAAAACTTTTGGATGCATCTACACTGCCAAAGAGGGACAATGAGTGAGCTTTGATCCTTTAAATTGGACGCTTGCTTAGCTGTGAACTCATTTCTTGACTATTGGGACAAATTCAGATACTTTATTCCAAGATAGTATGGTTCCAAGGCAAGGTTAATTCCAAGGAACACTACTAGAAAACAAAGAGCCTAAGACTCCATCAGGCACAGCTTCAAGAACCCTACAATCTGTCATTATTACTCAGTTCTACTCATATTTTTCACTTCTTTAAACTGAATTATCTTATTACTGATAAAATGCAAAAAGTAAATTCAAAGTTTATTTCTACATACCATTTGTATATGGTCAATGTTGGTGTATGCAAAAAAATAATGTGTCTTTTATATATCTTCAGTACTGTAAATTCCACATGATGAATGAGGCTCAGTACTTTCAGTCTGCTTGCAGATAAAGGATAACGATTCTAGTGTCTGCCTTTAGGATTTTTGTTTGTTTGTTCATTAGCCTCAGATCCATACATGGATCATAAGTATGATGGTGACATAAGGTGACATGTAAGTTTTCATGTGGTTTTAAAATAGGTAAAATCAAATTGTTTTTTCCTGAATTATCATGGAGAGCAGCGACTGCCATTTGTCTTATTCATGGGAGAACTGGCAGATGTAGGACACTATGTAAATAAAATATATACAAAAAAAATTACAGTGTTTCTCAATGTTTTGCAACTGGAAATGACTTAAAAAATGGAAGATAAAAGTGAGATGGTTGCTTTAACAAAGTATCTACTTTAGTAGATTATTTGACTAGCAGCAGATATGTTTTTTACTTCGTAGTTCATCTACTGTCTTGTTTGAGTACATCTCTGTAAGGTCTTACCACAGAAAGTATCTTCTGCACTTGGGAGAGCAATCAAACAGATACAATTATTTTATTATTAATTATTATTTATGTCCTGAACATAAACATCTCTGTCTTCATTTACTACCACAGAACTAGAAATACTAATACTTGCTCAACTGATTATTAGGAGGACTAAATTCAAATGTGTTAGGACTATTGAAAGGATGCAAAAAAATTTGTACAGTCAAACTGTGTACTTTTCAACATTATAGAACCAGTTGTTCTGCTTAGTCACAGACAGCAGCTAAGTACCATGCAGCCTCTTGCTCACTTCTCCCACCCAGACAGGATAGGGAAGAGAAATTGGAGTGTTCCTGGTTGTGTTCCCTCCTGGCTCCTTGTGCACCTGCTCACTGGCCGAACATGGGAAACAACAAAGTCCTTCACTTAGAGGTAAGCACTACTCAGCAGCAACTCAAATATCAACATTATGCTCAAACTAAATCCAAACACACAACACTGTACCAACTGCTAGAAAGAAAGTTAACTCTATCTTAGTTAAAACCAGGGCACCACTTTAACAGAAAATGCTATCTGTAAATTTGAAACAAATCACTTCATCGAAGATGAAAGAAAAGTGAGAATTAGGACTTTATCCAGCTAATTACCCTAAAGGTCTACAGTATAAAACAGAATTAGAGAAGTTATACTTCCACTACATGATTATAGAGCTTTTGAATCCTTCTTTCTCATCTTTCAGAATTAGACTTACTTTTTTTTCCAACTATGACAAAAATAGAGGACATTCAGTAACATAGCCATCACTTTGATCAAAAGAAACTCAAGATATTTGCTGTCTATGAGACATTGTTTTTGTACAGTAACTCATCACCTTGTAAATTTAGGTAAGTAATTTTTGTGATAATGACACTGATGCTCAAGTTATGATGTGATTGCTTCAATTCCTGAATATTTAATTCACATTTAAAATACCAGAATTTATATTTTACTTTTGGGAAATAAGTTTTCTCTAACCTTTGCAATATTATTTTTTCCTCATGAAGTTGTTGGCAGATAGAAACTGATTTCTCAGGAAACCATGTTGAATTACTAAACTTCAGAAAAAGCTACATAAACGCTTCATGATGAATAATTATCTCTCTATCACAAGAGATATTTAATAAAATATGTAGGCATGATTTAGAAAATATTTGCAAGAAAGTGTTCAACTAAAATATCACAAAAACTGCGTTAGCTCAATTTATTAAAATACATAGCAATTAATATATGCATTGCTATTTGCAGTGCAAAATTAGAAGATTTGTTTTACTACATAAAAAAAATTAAATTAGGGAAACTTTATATTTATAAGTTATGTGAAGTCTGACTTTCTAGATGAAATGAAATCCAGTTTTGAAGACTGAGTAGAATATGTAGGGATTGAAAAAGTAATATAAATGACGGCAGAATAAGGCACGGACTATACAGTGTTAAAGCAAAGACCTTTATTGCTTTCAAGCTCTTCTTTCTATACTTTCCAAAGCTGTGATAAGATGCTCCACTTGATGCTTACTGGTTACAGGTTACTGTGCTTACCTCCTGAACTGAGATTGCTGTGGTTACACTGCATATGTGAACAGGATGTGATGATTCTTCTTCCTGGGCTTGGCTCATGCCGTGTGATCAGCCTCAAGGTCGTCGCTGCACAAGCTTTAGCAAATCAGCCATGCTGCGCGTGTTGTTTAACTCATTTTGCTCCACAACATATAAATATACATGTAAATGTATTTAAAGTGTTAGCAATTGCAATTTTGTGATAAACATGAAGGAGAGAGAAAAGCATATTGAAAGAAAAGTATGTTATTTTAAAAGAAGTGTTTCTTTATTAAAAGCTTCTTTAAAAAGTTTTATTCTTAATTCTCAGATAAGAATTCCTTATTCTTCTTAAAATCCCTCTTTGAGGAAGTGCAATTCTATGCTTCAGTGTGTATTTAGAACAGTGTATATTTAGGGGGCTTTTTTTTAAGCTTGTTTACCTTAAATACTCACTTTAAACCTCAGAATAAATCTTCATTTAAATACTAAACATCTGTTAAAGACATCAAGAATTGGACAGAGTATGAGAAGGTGTCTCTGAAGAATAATGATGAGAATGATCACCATTTTACATGAGTGAAAGGTTCTGAGTGAGAATCAGAGGCTGAGGCAACAAAGGGAACTTTGTGGTTGATGTCTACTACAGGCCACCCAGTCAAGGGGAACAGATTGAAAAAACTTCCTTGTTCCAGCTACAGTGCAAGTGACCTAATCAGTGATATTAAGAGTGCAGGCAGCCTGAGCTGTGGTGGTGATGCACTGGTGGAGTTTGCAGTCCTAAGGATTATGCATCAGGCACAGACGAATGTCAAGACCCTGGATATCAGGAAAGTAAATTGCGACTGTTCAAGGAGTTAATCAATAGGACCCCCTGCAAAACTGCCCTCAAAGACAAGGGAGGAGAACAGAGCTGGCAGATCTGTTAGATTCTGTTTATCTTTAGCAATTATCTGAAGATTATTGCTTGAAAGAGAAAAGTTGCATCTTTTCCTAAAAAATCTTTTAAAAGCAGCTCTTATGTCCCCACTACTGAAATAATATTACAGTCCAGTTATTAAAAATGCCTCTGCCTGAATTAAGGTGCAAATAAGACCATATGCCAAAATTAATATTATGGATTTTATTTAACAGTAAATGAGAGAGGGAGAGAGATTAGGACAGAGAAAGAGAGAGAATTATAGTCACCACCCCATGGATGCCCTTCTTCTTGTGATCTTCTCTGTGATGTGTGTCTCCAGAGTGTTTTTTCTGGAAGATACACTTCTGTACAGTGCAAGTCCCAGATATCCAGAGCCATATGTGTTATTCCCACAACTTGGGATGGCATGTGAGTAAGCAGTTCCTTCCTTTCCCACAGTTTGTCATGGTGGGAATTTTTGTCTGAATAGGTTACCCAGACCTGCTTCACCAGGCTTGGCATCTTCCCATTGTTGCATCTGTGCTTTTCCCACAGTCTGCACAGTGATGTCTTTTTTGGTGTGCTAATTCCAAACCTTTCACCTCCGTGCAAGCCTGAAGTTAACATCTTCCTTTTTACCATCTGTGCCTGTGTTAAGTTAGCTTATCTTGTGGGAACCTCCTCCTTTGTCAGTGTTTCAGACAAATTATTGTGTTCTTTAAGTCCTCACAACAGCATCTACTGGGACGGAACTTAGAAGAAGTCGAGACATGGTCCTGACCATAAAATTTTGCAGCAGTATTCTATTAAAAATAGAATAAAATGAAACAAAACTAATTGCATGAATGAGATTTTTATGTCTCATCCCAGATGTCACTTTTTCTCACCTGACTGCTCAAACTGAGAGAATCAGACTCTGCCTTTCTCCTTTCTGCTTCTTGCACTCCTGGCTGACCACAACACAGCCTCGGGAGGAGTAACACAGTGATTTTGAAATGTCTCTTAGATGGTGAGGACACCAGTTCTCGGGGGCTACAGAGCAGGAACAGCCTGCACCTACCTGTTGCAGTGTGCTCTTCATGCTTGGGTGGGTAGGGAGTCTGGTCTTGGTCTGAGTATGGGTACACTCTGCACTTTGGGCAGGAAGATATATAATGCAGACAGATTTTACAGAATAGTTAAAGTTTTAAAGAGAATGCACTAAACTAGTATTAAGTCAAAACCTGGACCTGGATGCTTGGCTGAATCTCTTTCCTTTTTATCTGAATGTCTTATAATGGGGTCAAGAGAGCACATTCCCAAAATGTGGGCCGTGACAGTTTTACTCTCTCTAGGCCGAGAGTTTTATTTCCTGAAAATTTTACACCAGAAGCCAAGTCTTCCAACATGCAAAATAAATGCTTTAATCACAAAAACTAAATTCATAAGGCAAATATCATTCTGTTAACCCCATTCTCACTTGTTGAGCAGGCATTTTACAGTTTTTATGAATACTGGAAAGTTTTAAATAATTTAAATAATTAAATAATTTAGTTAATTAATTAACTAATACTGAAAATTAAGAAATGGGTGAATTCCTACACAGTTATTAAACAGTTATTAAACCAATCAGAAATGAACATCACTTAATCTTATTCTAGGGATCTTCAAAATAGACCTATGTCTGAGCTACTAATGCTCAGTCATCCTTATAGCCAGGAAAGGCATATGGACATTTTAGAAATCTTTCAGTTGAACCATTTTTTAAGTCATCTCTTGTGTTATAATTAATTCATCCTTCTGTTTTTAACTGCTAAATTTTCACTGCTGATAAACGCTCAGATGTAAGTGAATCTTGATACAGTACAACTCCATTATTAGCATACCTTTTACCACTTAGGTCTGATTAACTAGTAAAGGTATTTGAGGCACAAACTTTCTGAAACAGAAGACTTAGACAACTGTACTGCATCTTGAAAAACCTGCCCAGTCAGAATCAATAACTAACAAAAGCGTATCCAAGTTGCTTGAGCCAGGTACAAGGAAGAAAAAAAAGAAGTGTTAGGATTCTAACAAAATTCTACAGAAAACTGGACGAAAGTGAAGTGTGTAGGATGGGGTTACTCGCTATTTATTTTGACAGTGTCTGTGTCTCACTTTTGACCTGTCAACAAGTAGTGCAATCTTGTCACAATAATTCTTTTGGAAATGTCTACAGTATGTGCTTTATCAAATAGGATTCTGTGAGAGACTAAGTTATACAAAGCAGACTACTATGTGTAGTTGAGGTAGGTACATGACACCTCTGGCTGACCTATCTCAGATGGCCTGATGACCGTAAACTATAATCTCACTAAATACTATAGAAATGTAATCAAAGAAACGAAACCAATTAGATTATAATTCTAACAAGTGCAATTTGAACACTGGGTTGTTTTGTTTTAGAGTTTTTTCCCCCCGTAGAACTTAAGGGGTATACTTCATAAAACATCCATAAGCTATATCTTTTTAATGATACATCCACTCTTTCCCAGAGTGTGACTGAAAAGTGTAAGAGAAAACGTGGCTTATACATTAGTGATTACAGCCATCAAAAATACAATATTTCAGTAGGAGAAAAGAGTCCCTGGCAGGACCATCCTGTGTTGGAGAAGTTAAAAAACTTATAGAAGTTAATTTTTTTAGTTGGAGAAGTTAAAGAATTTAAATTTTGCCATGCCCTCAAGTAAAATAGCTATATGTTGAAGCTATATAGGCTCACCTATGCTATGTCATTATCTATTTAAATCTAGAATAAGCCTTTTCCTTATGCATTTAGTGGATTCCATCTCCTGAGATGCTCCTTGATCTAAAAGTACAGCTGTATAAAGGAGAGTTGATATGCTTAAACACTGTATGTGCTTAAGGCACCTTAACATATTGGACCCTATAAATGTAATGCATGGTCACTCTGTATGTTTATGCTGAAAATAAACGAAATCTCTCTGCTGAACATAAATCTCACTCAGAAGGATAACCAGAATTCAAATCAAACCTATTAAAAAATAGTAATTATTTTCAAAGACCAACATGACAGATCACGATCTCTAGGATTGTTTTATTTTTTCTGTAATCTTTATATACATATGTTCAAGACTGTATACCTACATTATACACACTGGTGTTAATATTCTTCCTGAAAACAATTGAAATAAGGGAGGCTTTTTTTCTCATTATTCTGAATTGGTGTAATTACTGTGAATTTTGATAAAGAGAAAGCTAAGATGAAGTATTTTTATGTAGTTGTGATCTTGTATGTGTGTTGCCCTGCAAAGTGAAATCTAAAATATTTTCTCTAAGTGAGACTGTTACTGACATTTACCTTCTCTGTCTGCATTCTTATTTTCACAAAATACACAAAGAGTTAATTTCTTTTAGATTTTTTGCCTTTCTTTCAAATTTCATAAATAGCAGACTGCTAGTTCAGAAGATATGAGAGAGAAAAACATAAAAATCCATGTGATAAGAAGCATTTGTAGTAAAACAGCCCCACAGTTAATTTATGGCCTCCACACATTCTAGTATTTACATCTATTGTCATAATTGCTCCTTGGGTTTGTTCCCACAAAATTCACATGCAGAGCAACGTGTGCATTAACAAGTGTAATTTAAAGCCCTGCAAGCACACAGGAATTTATATTAATGAGAATCCTGCTAAAAGTCACTGCTGAGAGCCTTAGAAAAGGTAAGACTTCCAAGAGGAACCAGAACAAAAACATCCTATTAGCATGAGAAAGTTTTCTCTTTTTCTTTCATTTTTTCCCTCTGCGTGTGTCTATGTTAGTCTCTGCATTCCCATTTATATCTACAGCTATGGCTGCCCATATCATTACACGAAGGAGTTGTGCAGATTTCCCCATAGCACACATTAAACATGTACCTGATGGCTGACAATAAAAGATATGATTTTCCATTCCTGTTTGGCTCCAGTCTTATTAGACAATGGAGTAAAACTTTGTATACTTATGCAAAACAAATCAATATCAACCAAAGTAATTATCAAAAACTACTCCCTCACCATTAAGGTAACTCTCACATTCACAGCCAGTATCCAGAGAGCTCTACAATGAAATGTTTTCTGTCCTTCAATTCACTTAACTGTTCTATTTTACAAGTCTAGATTAAAAACAAAGAAAATAAAGATCATGATCAGCCTTTGGTAATTGATCTGTTTTCAAAAAATAAAGCCATATACAAATATGCACATCAAAAGAAAAAAAAATAAAAGAAAAACAATAAAAACCTCAAAGAGCATATAAAAATGAAGAATAAAACCCCCAATAAATTCTTTCCTTAGAAACAAGAATAACAGCCAGCAGGGTATAATAGAGCAGGCAATATGTACAACTGGCTAATCATATGGCAGCTTATGTATTTTATCAATAAATGGATTTTGTACGAGGATTTTACATGTAGGAAACTTGAGGAGAATTTCTACTCCTCAGAAGGCCTAGCTATTAAATGAAATTATTCCCAAACCTAAAGTTTGTTGAGAAAATATTGAATTGAGAAAAATAACAGTAATTTAAAGAATAAAATGAAACCCAGAAAAGAATGGTTGCAGTTATGTACAACCGACGAAACAAGATTCTAAACTTTCAGTTAGATGTACATTTTTTAAAAGCATAAATTTCTTAAAGAATGAAAATGCTCTCACAATCATTTCAAGAACTATTTACTTTAAGATTACAAGGAATAAGTGTTTGAAAAACAATCTCTTACATTATATCAGAATTTCTGTTTAGTGATGTGCACATATACTTCTTAGGTCACAACAAACCTAGAATTTTATAAGAATTAATTATTTGATAATTTTATTTTTTTTTCTTCTTTAAATGAGATATTTATGCATTCAAATTTAGTCTGGATCATCTTTTACAGTTGTGAATTTTGTGGGTTGGTTTTTTGGGGGAATGTATTATTATTAGGTATGTTATTAATTAACACCATCACTTTTTAAAAATCCATGGTTGTTCATATAGTAGCTTGGGTACAACATCTAAATACATTCTCAACGTGCACAAAAATTGATGTATGTGTTCTTTTAAATAAATGATTAATTTCTTCTTTATGAAACAGGGAGATTGATAATGCAGCTATATTTCAAAAAGGATTTACATTTTGAATTCATTTAACTCACAATCACTTGCAAGGTCTCATAACACTTATCTCGTCCTCAAAGGAAAGACTGAGAGATATCTCTAGGCACTAAGATGTCTAATTTAAGACATTGTCTTATTCAGAATAGACAGTTCCTACAGCAAAATAGTCACCTCAGGATAGGAATTAACATTTTCAGAACAGTAGAACCTTTCCCTGAAAGCACCTATGTCCCTCCATTGAAAACTTAGATGAGGTATCTGTTAGTGAAGTGCCTCAAGTTAGGCAAGATGTATCTAGTATGAGGGCTCATGGAACAAGGTCAAACAGTATGTCACTTTTATCACCTTTGTAGAGATTCTGGCTAAAATTATTATAGGAATTTTGTGATCAAACATGAAAAAAAAAATTAAAACCAGGACCAGTTATTCTATCTGAAAGGTTTAGACACGTTTGAAGTACATCTTTGAAAAATTACAAATATTTGTGAAAGTTATTTTGCACCTGTGGGAGACAGATGAGTATAAATTTTCAATTTGCACATTTTCAGGAATAGCGGAGGTGCTGGGAGCTGTGGTGTCAGGATCAGATCCAGTGGGGTGAACAGGGTCAGACACAGCCCTGGCATATACACAGAGTGCCACGGAGACAGGGTTGTGCAGGACAGTTCCAGAAATCTGCCCATTTATGGGCTCTAGCTCAGCAGGGGCAGGCAGGGCAGGGCTGCACTCAGCTGAGGGCAGAGTTCAAGGGCTGGGGTGGACCTCTGCTGCGACCACCCTGCAGCTCTGCCTGGGAGCCTCTTTCCACCAGCACTGGCTGGATGGGATCCACCTCTGGCTGCTCTGGCTCTACTTTGTTCTTGAGCCCCAAAACCAAGCCACTGAGGAAGGCTGGGGTTGAAATAAGGCTCTCGAAAGGCTTCTACTGATAAGCTTTGTGGATATAACCATCTGTATAGCTCTGCCTTATTTAACATTAGTAGTTACTTTCTTTTTCATATGGTCTTCTTGACAGGTGAATTAATTTTAAAAAAGACTGGCCTCAAAATTCAGACTTCTTCATAAAAAAAGAAATTAACCATTTTCATGATTTTCACATTACAAAGCAGAACAGGATGATCAGAAGAGTTTGATTCAGTAGCTCTTAATAATACTGAGTAAGCCCAAAATTAAATGCAACTCTTTGAAAGCATCAGCCATAAAATTACTAACTGTCCATCATACCTTATAAGATACATCCTGATACTCTTCAGCTTATGCATAGTACTTCAAAAATGATATATGAAATTTCTGTATTTGGCTGTAACTGTTAATAAAGTGCAAAAAAATTACAGATATTTATTGCAGTATTGCATATTTTAAAATTAATCTGAATGAAATCTTCTGTTGTTCCCTTAATGACTGTCAAGATTTTAAAAGTAGTTGTTTGGTAACTTATATGATTTATGCTTGTCAATGCCTGTATTTGGAAATTTAGAGGGAGTACAAAGAGTTCATTCTTATATGCTCAGCTTTCAGGGTAAAAGATATCTAAAGATTAAATAACTGCTGTTTAAATAATTTAAAATCATGCATATTCTCCGTGGTTATAGTTCACTTAAATTTCTGAAGTGGTATTCAACATTAAAAGAAAAATTCTCGGTAACAATAAAAACATATTTTGTAACATTCTGGCTTCTGAGGCTCCTGTTCATTTAAGAGTTAACTTACTAAGTTTCCTTTTTTTTCTCTATATTTTTTCCTTAGCTAAATAAAAAGAATACAAGGATAATGCTACAATTCTCTAAGTAGTTCTTAGGAAATTATCTCATATTAGTGAAAAGAGAAAGCATCTCAACTGCAATTTCTACAAATGTTATAATTGATTAACACCTACTTAGCACAGTTGAGTTTACTGAATCATGGGAGCTCTTTCAAAAAATATTGTATTGGTCTAAGAGAGAGTTGTCATAGTTTAACCTCATAGGCAGTAAAGAACACACAGGCATTCACTCACTCCCTTACAGAAGGATGGGAAAAAGATTTATAAGGGTAAAAGTGCAAAAAACATGGGTTGAGATAGAGATGGTTTAATAGAGAAAGACAAAGTTGCACATACCAGCAGAGAAAAACGAGGAATTTATTCACTACTGCTCTCAGCAGGCAGGTGTGCAGTTATCTCCAGGAAAGCAGAGTTTCATCATCTATGTCAGCTACTTAGAAAGAAGAAAAAGGCCATAACTGCTAATGTTAACTCCTTCCTCCTTTTTCTCCCAGCTTTTACTGTTGAGTACAATGTCATATGTGTGGAACATCCCTTTGGTCAGTTGGAGTCAGCAGTCCCAGTTCTGTCCCCTGCCTAACTTCTTACACAGCCTTATCCTACTTGCACTAGCAAGAGAAGGCCTGAAAAAGAAGCAGAAAAAACCTTTCAAGCACTGCTCAGCAACAGCTAAAACAGCAGGGTATGCTCAACACTGTTTTCAGCACAAATCTAAAATATAGTCCTATATAAGTTACTATGAAGAAAACTTAAACCTATCTCATCAAAATCAGGAGAGCCAGTTACAATACTTATATTCATTAGTTGGTATTAATAGATGAAGATCATTTTGTGTCTTCCCATCCTGCTTCCACTGGCAGGGAAAGAGTGAACACTTCTCAGATACAGACAGAAGTGTATTTATTAAACGCCGCAATCATTCAAAGACAAACAGATGGCTGCTATTCAAACAGGGAAAAGCAGTGATTATACACATCTGTACAATACCAATAAACTCTAATATATCCGGAAGCAATTAACTGCTTTTTTTGGAGTAAAGTAAAGAGTTACTCAGAACAGCTTTCACTTCATTTTTTGGTGAATTTTACATAGGAGTTCTAACTAAGCGTAAATGGTTTTCATAATAGTGAACACAGTAGGCTTTAATGATTGCTTACTCTGAGTTGGAAAATGCTCACATGAGAGAAGAATATTATAATTTGGTTTTGTCTCCCCTCCCCCTCCCCCATTTCTCTGATTTGATGTTAATGGGAATTTGAGTCAAGATCTCTTTGTACAATTATTGTCCAATTCTCTCTTAGCCCTTTACTGGACTGACATGCCAAAAATTTTAGGCCCAAATCGCAGGTTGTGTGTCAAGCTGGAAATGTACATAAGAGATGAAAACTGAAAGCTCTTGCCTCAATAGTTATGCTCTCTTGTGAGTTCTAATGTACTTGCATCTATGTCTGATACTGAACTTGAGTTTCACAGTTCATAGTACTGAAACAAAAGTTCAGCCATCTGGACAGTTATGTTAATGGGTTATATTATCCTACTGCATTCCTGTGCAGATTTTCCAATCAGACTTTAAACAACTAAATCCTCTCTCTAGAAGTAATTCACAGGCAATGGATTGTTGTTTAAGTAAATTATTATGTTTTGCCTAGCTAACCCCATTTGTGTTAACATCCAAATGACTTCAACTACACAATCCAGCAATATGTTATCAATTCCCACATTTTGACTTGTATCCAAAAAGCACATCTAAACAGTGGACTTCAGATGCCCACTGTTTTAAACAGGTGGTTTGTCTCTTGACTCAGTTTTGAAACATCCAAGGGGTTATGTCCAGAAAAAATTTGTTTTACACGAGACTAGCTTTAGTAATAGAGATGTAAGGTAGTCTGTCTTAACTGGCCTTAATGCCTGAGACAGGTTGTTTGTTCATTTCTTACACTCCTTTTTTTTATCAGTGATACAGTCATGGGCATCAAGGTCAACAGAAAATATCACCTTACTCAATTTCACTTAATGAGTATAATACACTTTATATTTCATGCAGATATTTGGTACTAAGCACAATTATACTGGCTATCTTTACTTGTATAGACAGACCAGACCCTTTTGACCTGGACATAAGACCAATGCTTTGGTTTAGAAGCCACCATAAGACTGTGTTAGCACAGACCTCTGAGAGCATGCTTATTATGAGGAATTTCCTTCTTCTCTAAAGCAGTGACAAAGCTTCAAGGACAGACGTGATTTTTATCCCATTAGGATAAAAGATGCTTCATCATAAAGATGAAGCAGTGTGTGTCTGTGTGTAATCTTTCAGGGGCAGCAAAAATTCCTGATTCTCTAGTAAGTCACTTATATTTTTCTGGTCTAAATCAGAAATTAATCAAAATTGTTTGTTCTGAAATATTAGTCTGATCAATCCTTTCTTAATTTGTTACTTTGCTTATTTTAATAATTTTATGAACTCCAAATCACTTGTAAAATTTCTAAGCAAATATTTTCCAAAGCTAAACCAGGCATAACTACGTCCAAAAAATGATTTCTCAGAAACTCCATGAGAGCAGGACATATTTTCATTACAGCAAGGTTAGTAGGTATTTGGTAGGAAGCTAGTTTTTTGTCTCATCTAAGACACATACTGCAAATCCCACCCAATTCACATTTTTAATACTATATAATTGTGAATCCTCTGATCTGCAGATATCCACATATCTTGTCTTCTCTGTTGCTTCCATCAACCAGCAGATGCAAACCCAATAAAAATTAAATTATAAATATAAAAAAATTCTTTAAAAATTAAATTGATATTTAATAATATAAACATAGTTGAGTAAATTAGCATTCATTTTTACAGCATAAGTGTTTATATGTTCAAATTAAGGATTTTATTATTGTGCTATTTAACTGAAATATGACTAATTATGTTTATGCACAAAGAAAAAATATTTTGTAATACAAAAAAAAAGGAAAGTTAGAAGAAACATCTCATAGGTCAAATACATTAATGGAAACATATCAGTTCCAACTTATTGCATTATTTTTCTATAGGATACGAGTAGGAGATGGAAAGAGAAAACTGAAAATCAAATTTTAAGAGTTTATTGAGTTCTGAAAGAAGGACACATTTTAAAATGTAAAAAAAAAAAAAAAAAAAAACCAAAGAAATTAAAAACCAAACAAAAAAAGCCCTGAAAACAACACCCTCACCCCCATCAAACAGAAAAAAAAACAAACAAAAAAGAAAAAACAAAAAAAACCCAAAAAAAACCCCAGCAACCACCATTGCCCCTGCCCCTCCAAACCTTTAATCCCACATACTGCAAGTAAGATGGAATATACTATAATCAGTATTCCTGAAAGAACAAGTATGTGGAAAGAAATTGAAGATTGATGGGTAAAACCAGGGGACCTTCAGGAATTTGGTCTTGACATATAGTATTTAAAAATAAGGAAGAAAGAATTGCTGTCAAGTTATGCATAACATTTTATACACAGTAAAAATGCAGAGAGAGTAAGATGTTAAAAAAAGGTCAGTCCCTGCAAGAAAATGGATGCAGCATGGCCAGAGAGAGAAATTCCTTCAATATTAAGCATGCTGTGCCTGATCAGTGCAACTGCTTCCCTGTAGCAAATTCCCCTGCACTTCCAGCAGAGAAAACTCTGCTTTTTGATTTGCCCCTCAGCACATTTTGCAGAATGTATGTAAATATTTACCCACATAACTCATACTGTCAATATTGCAGGCACATATAGAGATGCCTGGGGCACAAACAAGCTTTCTAGAGGTGCCAGATGTAGTCTATGTAATGCTGCAATCAATTCTGAAGCAATATTAATTTATAGGAAGCCAAACCTTTAACAGTAAGAAGATCACAATTACTTTGAATAAGAAGTATGTAGGGACACATCACCTTTCCCATGCTTAATTCTCTTCTGTTTCCTAATCATATTCTTATTTCAATAAAGATACAACATGGGGGACAATATGAAATGGGAACACAATAAAGAGCTTTGATTTTTTTGGAATCTATAGATTTTGAACTGCAAATACATTAAAAACCATCAGCATGTTTGAGCAAACTGGAAATTCAGTCAGTATCTATTTATTGGGATATCTGTTCTGTTGTTCAAGGAAGATGCAAACTTTTCATGCCCTTTTTAGAAATGGTCACAGGATCCATATAAGAAAGAAATCTGGAAAAAGTGCTAC
>VZSR01003803.1:39010103-39081356 GCA_013398615.1 Brachypodius melanocephalos
GTATATTTTTCCAAGTGGATTTTTCCAAGATAACAATATTCAGCAATAAAAATTTCATGTATAATGAGACTAAGTCTAAACTCTGAGAGTATAAACTGATGGACTGCCTTGGGGATAGGCACAGGCTCCCTGCACTTTTTTATTTAGTATTACAGATACTGTCAACGAGAATATCTCCACTTCCGATTCTCCCCAGCAGCTAAATGAATATGTACATGTACATGCTTATGAACCTGCCTGGGTTCATAGACTGTTGAGAGGAATGTATTCCCTTCAGATCCCATGTACGCCGAGATTCAACAATGATGTAACTTCACTAAACTACTTGGCACTAATCTATAGGATATGAACTATCAACATCGGTTACATTTTGACATATTTCAAATAGTAATCATTGTTGAGGGAAACTTATGCACAGTTTTACAGATATTTATATCTTGCATATCAGTTGTTCAGGTTATAGCTACTGAACAGAGGAGTACCTAGTTTATGAGTTTCCTGTAAGGCTGGAAAATACAACAAATTATGACTCATATTTCAGTATTAACTGAATAAGGTTTTAATTCTATGTCTGCCTGACAAATGAAAAGTAATTCAAGTAATTCAACATCTAAGAAAATAAAATGATAGACTGGGTTTATTTCTGGCCAACTGAAAAACATGCAAGCCTAATAACCATATTATTTAATATTACCACAACATATTAAGTCATAGCTAGATCACAAAACCATTGCCTTGGCTGCAGTTCAAATGAAAATATGAATGTTTTGGGGTCAGTGAGGTTGAAGACACATGGGCTTACTTGAGCCTAGGAAAATTCCGCCTTTGTGTTAAAATTCTCAGTAGTCAAGTCTAAATTTCCATTCTAATTTAGTTCTATCTAAGAGTAACTAGTAATCCTTTCTTATTGACTTTGAATACTGTAGGCAGGTTTCTTTTAAACAGGTGCTGTACATTCAGCTATGTTTCAAAAGTCAGTTTACAAAAAGTAAAGGAAAAACATTTTGAAATTATAACTGAAAAGAAAATAAATCTTTTTGCCTAATTTCTCCTTCCCCAAACTTTTCATGTGAACTTTAAACCATTTTACCCTGCACTAGCTATGAGTTTGAATTTCCCCATTTTTGCTGTCTCAAAAATAAGCTGTGTCCACATTTTGGCATCCTAGAGTCATATCTGAATATAAATCTGGTAGTGTTTCCTGCAGTACTTCAACCTGGAGGCCCTGGATTCCTTTGTTTTCAAAGGAAAATGTCAGCTCAGGTCTTTACCTAATTTCAGATGTTGTATCCAAATCTTAACTGAAATTTTATGGAAGAGTAGCAGGTTAGAATAGCAGTTAGAGAGTTTTCTCTGCTTCTCTAACTCAAGTTAGAGAAACAGAGAAAAAAAAACCCGAATGTATTAACAGGATTCTCATCCAACACATATGTTTCAAAGGAAATGAAGATATTGAATCTACTCAAGTTTTCTGAATCTCCTCAGAAACTCAAAATTTAAGAGACTCATAACGAGAAATGAACCTGAACACATTACCTTTGAAAAAAAACAACGCCTTGCATAAATATTTCTGGAAGACATTTTTTTACAACATAAAGAATCACATTTACAATAGATTTTGGTGAAAATAAAAAGAACAAAAGTCTCATGTTTTGTTCCTTCCTAATGTTATTAATTCTTGTTTACTGCAGCAAATATGCAGCTTGTAGTGACAGTGACATTAGGTCATTTTCCCTTTATTTTCCCTCTCTATTTGTTAATGTTTCTTTTGCACTTGCTGAAACCTAAATGATTTGGTTTATATTGCAATGCTGTTCAGATTCTTCTAGATGAGCATCCTATCATTGATGGTAATTGATGTTGGCTGCCATGGAAATGCTAATTTGGTAGCAGTCAGTGTCAATCAGTCCTCATCAGTTATATTTACAGGAAATATGTGGTGGTCACTGAGAAGACTCTAACAAGTAATCAAAGCTACTGACAGAAGGGGAAATAAATAAAATACATTTAAAATACAATTGCACGTGTAGGTTCCTGGTCTTTTTTCCCTGTCAGGCTCATTTAAGCATTATAAATAGAAATAGTATGTAGCAAAATACCTTAAACTCAGTATGAAAATTTTCTTGTTTCTCATGTGCAAAAGGCAAGCAAACATATACTTTTGAATTTTAAGAAATTCAGTCTTTAAAAGTACTATACCACAAAGTACAGTCTTCCACAGTGGGATTTTGTAGTCAAATGCTTAATTATTGAAAAAAAAAACCCAACAACTTCTCTCTTCTAACATTGTCATTGTTAGTCCTACAAGCATTCTATCTCTATCTATAGGATTTCTCTAGCAGAAAAAAAAAAAAAAAGACAATAATAAATGACACATTGGACATATGCATGAATCCAACAAGCAATATTTTTGTGGTTTTATTCACTCCAGATTAGACTAGCTGGACTTACTACTTTTTTGATAGGACATTGCTAGCCATCATAAAGAATAAAAATGTTCACTAAGAAGATGTAGTTCTTCCTAATTCTGCATGCCTTCTGACAATGTGATGACTATTGATGTCATTTCAGAATGCTTACTAGCTTTGTCAATCATCTGAGGTAGGTTAAGATGAAAATATGAAATACTATCATTTACAGTGGGACTTATTTCCATCATACTGACAATGTAAACTATTCCAATTGCATTTAAATTGCATAGAGAACCATCAATAGAGCAAAAGAAGTCTTGGGATTTGTGTGGATGCTTTTCACAATTTTTCTTGCAAATTTTAACCAAATATTCTTACACATTTAGTTTTAGGCCTCTGCCTGTTGATTTGGGTTTTTTGTTTATTTGTTTGGGTTTGTTGTTTTTGGGTTTTTATTGTTTGTTTTTTTTGTTGTTGTTGTTTTTGTTTGTTTTTTTTTTTTTTTTTTCAGTTGGAGGTATTTCCTATGAGGAACAAATCCCATAGCCATTACTGAATTTCGTCTTGGTTTGTTGAGACCAGGGAAGAGAAAACCAAGGGGGCTTTAATTGTGATCTTAAGCTATCTGACATGTTATTACAAGAAAACAGTAAAAGTTTTCTTGGAGGTGCACATCAAAACACAGGCTATGCAATCTCCACCCTTGGAGTTATTCCTACTTCAGCTGAATGAAGATTGATCTTTGTTGGTCCTGACTTGAACAGTATGTTGGACTTAATTATCTTTCCCTACAGTACAGACATTAACTTTGAATATAAAGCTTAGAGAAATGAGAAAAAAAGGCCCTTCTATTTAAAAGATATTAATTTAGTAGTTTCAAAAGTTTGTTTGGTCTTGGTGTTGGTTTGGGGGTTTTGGGGCAGGAAGGTGTTTTTTTTTTTTACCATTTACTTTTAAAATTAAAACTTTGGTTGAAATTCAGTGGAATTTTCATTTCAGATGTGAATACATCCAAAATAAGAAGACAGAAGAAGACATGGAGTCTATATGCTGGTAAACAAAAGAGAGGGAGAGAAGCAACTCTTTTAGAGAAGACTCTCTTGCTGGTGTGTTTTTGTTTTGTTTTCTCTTGCAGCCCAAACACTTTGGTATCTATAAATGAACTTCAGACTCCATTTTGCAAGATGGAAGGAGAAAGAGATATGCATATGTGGAATGATTAAGAGTGAGAGTCCAGCTCATCTGGTTGAAGGATTCTGGATTATGTTGAAGTAATAGGTAAGATACAAACTGTTGAAACTGAAGCAGTCTTGGCCATTTTACTGTTTGGAAGCTGTCTGTAGAGTGACCATTCCCCACAAAGGTTCCTGTATCCCAACTTGGACAAACCTGTTTGTGTTTGTCCAAAATAGAGGAAGAGAACACAATAGCACTTAACTAGTAACAGTATGAGGGTCAATTCTTTGCTCTGTTTTCCATGTCACTATAAATAAGAGATTGGTAAATTTGCCATAATTTGGATAACATTTTGTCTTAATGGTCTTTCAGTACCCAAACATGATTAGTTGGACAAGAAAAGGGAGTTTTATTTATACAGCAATGCAGAGTCATCTATTTAGCTATTTATGGATAATTATGTTCATAGAAAGTTGTTAGCCACACACTTCAGTGGCATTTAAGTATCACTGGAGAACATCAGTGATAAAGTAAATGTTCAGATTGTTTATTCATCATTGCTTGCTATTTTGCAATTGAAAGGTTCTTACTCCATCTTGGAGATAACCAAAAAGATTTTTGTTTCTAGACAGTAAGTAGGGTCTTCATCAAATTAAGAAGTATAGAGTTCTTTTTGTAATTGAATCTAATGGAAGTATAATTAGAGAAAACACATGGAGATAGTTGGAAGGACCACTATAAACTCAAAAATAGCAGTCACTGATATTTTTTAAAACCCTCCAGAGTACAAGTAAATTTAGTACGGATGAAATAACGTTGGTTAAACTGTGTTTGCACAACAATGATTATGTGTTTATATTCTCTGTATAATAAATAATAATCTCTGCAAAGATGAAATATGGTTAAGAGCATGTGGTTAATTTATATCTAAGCATGATAATAATCTACTATTTAATCCTGATTTATTCAGGTTTTAGAGAAGCTATTAGAATATCTTGATCAACTAATACCATAGTGACCTCTAAACATCATGCAGGTTTTTACTTTCCATCTCAATATGTTATATATTTCATGATACCTCTTCAAATTGTCCAGAAGAAGACAACCTGTTCAAGATTTTCCTATATTTATTTTAAAGAGCCTTTCCAAAATAGTACAGTGTGAGTATTTTGTACTTGTTTCTTAACTTTTTTCTTTACTTTTTTTTTTGTTCAGCTCAGTGATTCACCTATATCAGCTTTGACTGATTCACCTACATCAGCTTTAACTTCACCAGAATTCTCTTGCCGAAAACAAAAGTCACGTGCCAGATGTCCTGTACTAAATATTGTTCCTTGATATAAATCATTAAAGAGCAGAAAAATCTAACCCATACCCAGCAATATAGTCATCGTAGTGGGGAGGTTATGAGAAGTCAATTTTCCATCTCTCTGTAGGTTACAAAATCCAATGTTTAGTCCATCCATTCCAATCTATGCACCTGTCAGGTGCTTGGGGTTTTCTATGGATTTTTCTAGGGTAAGGCTGGCCCTAGAACATTCTCTTTGTTCCATCATTTAGCTTATTGCTAAAAAGGAGTCGTCCTTCAACTATTTAAAACATATTATTATATATAACGGTATTTAGCAAAAACAGAGAAGTGCTCACAAGCTCAATGACTGCAAAATTTAGAGAGAAAACTTCAGGCCAGACCAATATCTTCCTAAATTAAATAGGATTATTGCTTTCACATCTTCAAACTATGACAAATCTGTTTCATATTCTGCATTTTCCATCTTCATTTATCCACAAGGGCTGACTGTACTTAACAGTAATGAAAATCACATGGTAAAGCTAAATGAATCAAAGCCCTTGGTAGAGAAAAATTATGGCTATGGTCTAGCAATTTGTTAGTTTTGAAATGAATTGATTTTATGAGTTAGCATCAACATCACCAAGAATAAGTCTATGAAATCTTTGTTTTCATTGCTATATAGCATGATAAAATCAGTACTGAGTGTCCCTGTCAAGGTCCAGACACCATGCTGTGGAAGTCAGAAGGAACATACCAGCCACATCTAAGATTAAACTAGTATGTTCCTTTTTGAAAATTCCTTAGAATTCAAATGAAAAGTCATTAATAAAAGTTGGGAGAATGACATCCTAAAAGGAAGCATATTCATGGTGCAGAGACTTAGAAATAAATTTAAAAAAAAATAGATGCTTTAAAACAAGATGATTTAAAACATTCTTCAAAAATTTTAAAAGTGCACCTTTATGTATTTCCCATATTAGCATATGCAAAAAAAATACATCTTAGATTATATAGGAATACATGACAGTAATTTTCATAAGTGTCAGTGCGTGGGGATGTGGGTGTATGTGTGTACAAGTGGAGGTGTGCAGTTTAACACATATACTGTTCAGAATTTGTCCTAGAGTCAACTCTTAGCAAGAATGATACTACCATTTTATTTTATCCCTTTGCTGTTTAATTCCCATATTTAACAGAGCCCTCTGGAGAAGAAGAGTTCAAAATTATTTATTTTTTGTACATTGTTTGGCAGTTCTGCTACCACCTGGCATATTTTCTCTCAGGGTATTTCACAGGCTACAACAGCTGTTTGTGGAAATGGATGGCACAAGGGTGTTCTTAGATGGCATTAGTGAAAGGGGAAGATGAGACAAAGATGAGTGCTGCAGAAGATACAAGGAGGAGTAAATCCACTGTAGGAATTAATTTCCTTAACTATTTTGATAATCTGGTGTTCAATTTTAGACCATACAAATCTAAGGATTGAGTTGTGCATAAAAGAGAATGTGGGAGGAATGAGGAACTGCATTTTGTGTGTAAGAGGAGTATCATTAAAAACTAACAGTACATCATATGAATCACCTGGAAAGACTGTGTTTGAAGACTGCTTCCTGTCAAAGATCAAGGATATTGTGGAATGATATTTTTGTCGTATTTTAGGTGCAGAATGCATGAAATAAAAGACTGTATATATCGTGTGTATATTCCTGCATGAGATCAGTGACTAAGTAATTTGGGTCACTTTACCTATACAACACAGGGTATGATGGACCAGGCAGATAAAACATGTCCCAGACCATGTAATATAAGATTTTTATTTGCAACACTAAAAATTTCTAGTGAGAAAAAAAAAAAAAAGGAGAAAAAAGGCAAGTTGGCAATATACAAGTGATTAAAATCATATCTGTCCAATCAAGAAATTATTTTTAATTCAGATTTTACTTTTACAGAAAAAAAAAAGGAAAATAAATAAAGTAATACTACCGTGGAAAATGCTAATAAGAAATTGGAGTGGTTCCACACTTTCTAGTAAATTTCCCTTCCTTTGCTGTTGTGCTCACCTTTGTATTTCCCCTTTAACTCTAAGATTGAGTGTTGTAGTTTTGGGACGAGTCACACACAGTTGCTGGTATTGCCAGCTCTTAACCACCAGGGTGATTTTAATGACAGGGTTTCTTTTCCAGAAATAATGTGATATTGATGATTTCATCTTCCTTGCTGAAGAGTTTACTTGGGGATATTTTTATGTTTTCTAACGTGGTTTTACAAATAAATAATGAAAAAAATAGGTTTGTGTTATTTTCCACAAGGTTTCAAGTGCATGTTAGCATAAACCGTAACAGAAAGCTTTATACTTATTTTCAGATATTTGTACAGGGAGATACAGCAGCCTTAGATGAGACTTAAGGTTCAGCTGATGTCTCCATAGGTCTGAATGAAGCTGGCATCACAGCATTACATTGCTACAGGCTGTTCATACAGCTGTTCAGATATATTTTACCATGCCATCATCTTCTCTTTCATCTATTGCCAAACACAGTTGTGTACCTGGGGCACCTAGATGTAAATCAGGTTGAATGGAAGGAGTTTCCTAATATATTATTTGAAATTTTCTATTTGATGCATACACAGGAAGTTTGAAAAAATACACCAGTCACATCATCTTTCTGGTTTGAACAATAGGTTAATGAAGAAAAGCAGAAGGAAGGTCTCACCTAAATTTAATGTAGCACAGATACAATGTAACATAATCAAAAGTAGTAATTTATCAAAATTCAAATCAGGGTATTCTGAGGGGTCTTGTTAATTTTCTAATATAAAATAATTTAGCTTTTACATATTAACACTTGTGTTATTTATTGAAATTCAAACATGATTGCAGTTCTTTAAATAAAAAGAGTACTTATGTTCATTTATGCCTACTGCACCTGCATATTCTCCTGTGAAAAAACATGCAATTTATAACCTTAAACTCAGAATCATCCATTTCGAGGTAGAATTTGATAGTAGCAGAACCAGCATTCAGATATTGTACTTGTATTTTGATGGACAGTCATCTCAGTGGACCAATACCAAGTTAAGGGACTAATTCCTTCAATTCCATTTCAGAATAAAATCTATAATGAAAAGCATCAGTGTGCTATATCTTATCTATGAATCAAGAAAATTTCTCATCAGATTTTTTAGGTAAGTCAGTCATGCTAAGATTTTTCTGCTCATTTCCAAGACATCGAACTTTTAACAAGATCACTTTTGACTTGAAACGTATCTAGTACTGCAATTTTTAGATAGAACAACTCTAGTAGTATTCAGGATCCCCTCCTACATTTTCTTAGTTAAAATGTAAAAGAGCAAAAATAGTGATGCCCTGAATTAATAGAGCATATAGGCATTGTCAAGATTCAAAACTCTATCTGACACAAAAGGTCTATGAAATTCTACGTGTTATTCTATTTCATCATGATACTGTATGCCAGATCAGTGGGAATTAATCAAAACTGTTATGGTGTTTTATTATGTCTGAATTACTTTCTTATCTTAAAAAACTTTATTTCAAGCTTTTAATTTGTATGATTTATTTCAATTCTGTATGCAGATGTTTAAAAACCCTCCGTATTTTAACTCCTCATTCCTACTGTGTTTTTTAAGCAATCACTTATTTGAGTTCCAATAACATGGCATGGAGAATGAACATCTTTTATCCCCCTGAAATTTCTAATCACACAACTATTACACTTTTAAAGAAGTCAGCAGACAGATTTCAAATTTGCATGTCTCAAACATGAAATGTCAACTTGATTAGTTATGAAAGTAGGAATGAGTATATAGATATAACAGCGATGAACACTTGGAGTTTAAAATGACTCAGTCACACATCTGTACTGTCAAGATAGCTATCCTAAACTTAGATTTCTAATTAGAATATTTATACATTCTGTTGCTCTTGGTTGCAAAGAGATTCTTTCTGTTATAGGCCTAATATAAAAATATCATATAGTGTTCCTGTTTTCCCACATAGAGAATTCTGGATAGGTACTTTCTTAGTTTATGACTCAAAATGCACTAGAAAACTATGTAGATAAACAGTTGACAGCTATTGGATAGCATATTATTTTCTGATTTCATTTTACAGGATGAAGGACAACTTCCTGAGATGTTTATTAATATAGAAACTAGATTTTTAATTTTTTTCTTCTGCCAGCATCTGCACTAAACATTTAAAAGAGCTCAACTAAAGTATTTATAGGACTCGTGGACAAACCGAGATCCAGTTTATTAACATATACATGACTTAAAAGGTATTTCTCTCTGGAATAATATGTTCTCTCCTATATTAATACAGGCATATTGGCATGGATGAAGACAGCGTGCTTGTAACCACAATAATAGAACTGGAAACCAGCACTTGCACCTGTTAAGCTTCATATTGCTCAGAGTTGCCCAGCACTTTGATTTGTCAAGATCTCTCTGCAGGGCTTCTGTTCCTTCCTTCCTCCCAGTTTAGTCTCATTAGCAAGCTTAATTAGCATGCCTTCCAGTACGGCATCCAAGTCATATATAAAGATATTGAAGAGAACTAGCCCTAAAATGGAGCCCTACAGGACCCTGGTAGTGGCTGGTCACCAGCCTGATGTAACAATTTACTGTAATCCTTTGTGTCTGACCTGTGTGCCAGTTGCTCACCCACCACATGATGTGTTTATTCAGCTGTGTACTGGACATTTTGTCCAGAAAAAAGACTGTGAGAGACATTATCAAAAACTTTACTGAAATCCAAAATAAATGAGATCAACTGCCTTCCCTTGATCAGCTGAGTAACCCTGTCATAAAGGAAATTCAGTTTTTCAAGCAGTACTTGCCCTTCAATGTGTCCCCTCAGTGTAATCCCAGTGTATTTGTGAGTGCAAAACTAATTACCCACTGCCAGGGTCAATTACAGCTGGAGCAGTGATGGTGTCTTCAGTTTCAAAAGAAAAGGGTCAGTGGGTGGGGTCTACAGGGCTAAAAATGAGATGAAGACATACAGTAAGTCATTTAACTCTTTCTGTATGCATAGATCTATGGGGTCATCTTCAGGAATTTTCATACTAGATAACTCTTCTGATAGATCTAATATAGAGAGGTTTTGGGGTTTTTTTGTTTTTGTTATTGGTTTTTTTGGGTGGGTGTTGTTTTTGTTTTTTTGTTTTTTTGGGTTTTTTTTCTCTTGGCTCTGCAGCTGCTTCTGGAATGAAGTACTTCTAGTGCCATAATGCTGCAGAAGGAATCAGAAACAAAGAACACTGGTCATCAGGGCATAAATGTTGTCTAATAAATTGTACAGGAGAAAAGAGAGAACTTCTGAAACGAAGTCTGTTGATCTGAAACACCATACATTAATTTTGCTTCTTTGTGAGAATTACTCCTCATAGTCCTGCTAGTCTTCCTTCAAGTACAATACACAGAAGAAGTACAAAAGCACAGATTCAATTCTGTCAAGCATCTGAGAGAACACCTGAAATATCACAACAAAACTGTGAGGCTTCAATTAATTTCCTGCCTACTTTTCCCCACTGCTTAACCCTCCTCTACTAGCTAGTTTAACCTAGCAGGCAGCTAAACACACAGCTACTCCCTCACTCCCCACTCACAATGAAATGGGGGAAATATCGGGGAAAAAAACCCTAAAATCCATGGCTTGACATAAAGGCAGTTTAATCAGACAGAAAAAGAAGGGAAAAATAATAAAAACCCAGCAACAATAGAAACATCATCATCATCATCATTATTATTAATTATTATTATTATTATTAATAATAATAATAACAATAAAAATAACAGTAATAGTAGAATTTGAACATACAGAAGGAGTGATACACCTTGCACCACCTCACTACCCAACAGCCAAACATGATGCCATATGGTATGGAATATCCCTTTGTCCAGTTGGGGTCAGCTGTCCTGACTGTGCCTCCTCTCAATTTCTTGTGTATTCCAGACTCCTTGCTGGTAGGACACTATGACTTTTGACCACTGCTCAGCAACAACTGTAATATCAGTGTGTTATCAGTATTCTCATCCTAAATCCAAAACACAGCACTGTACCAGCTACTAATAACAAAAGTAACCCTCTCTCAGATGAAATCAGGACAAGGCTACATTCCTGTAATTACCATATCCAGTTAATTGCTTCAATGACAGAAGCTGGCTGTAGGTTAACAATTGAATCATAAGAATAGAAAGGTTAATAATAATTATAAGTGGACAATTTTCTTAAAAGAAAAATAGTCTAAAAAAAAATCCAAAAAGAAACATTTGTGCCAATAGACTTAGCAATATAATAGCAATTTTAGAAAAAACATATGTTAAAATACAATGAAATCAAAATAGTTTCAATAATTGTTTTTTAGAGAGTGTTTTTGCAAGAGGCTGCAGGCATTATTAAAAATATTATTCTTGAAATTTTTTTTTGCTATTTTTCACCAGAAAATATCACTGAAATAAAAAGAATTAAATAAAAGCAAATAAAACCAAATCAAAACACCATGGCCCTCCCCTAGCAACGAGCACTCAAGCAAACAAAATACTAAGGAAACAGCCTAAGTCTTAAGGTAAATTATTAAATGGAATAGATAATCTTGATTTGGAATTGAATTAAAGCGAATAAAGTTAAAAACAGATGAACATTTGCACAGTGAGAAGTTTTGCATAAAAAAACTTTGAAATCAAACATTATATTTTAATTATTTTGATTGTTTTAATGGTAAGCCCTGATTTATAAATTTCAGAAGAATATTATAAAGAAGTTGGCAGTACTTCAATAAAAGGAATAGAACACAGCATAATAATATTTGACCAGTACCAATTTTCTTTCCTAATTTTCTGATTAATCCTATTTAGTTTACAATTTCAGGACAGCAAATCTGGGATGGAAAGATGAGTGGTGGTTACCTACTATGCTTTCCAAACCTTAGTATCAGATCAGGATTCCAGAGGTTGTGGTTTCCTAATCTAAATTAAAGATAAACCATATCGTTAATCCTGCTCTGCTTGTGCAGCTGAAGTTGTAGATCTAGTAACTGAAAATATGGGGATTTAAAATAATTTTTCTTTGATATTTCATTCCACGATCTTTGAAGTTTAAGAGTATTTGGAAAGAAATGCAGGAATTATGGTATCTGAATGCCAGTTTAGGATTTTGCACAGGAAATATTTTCTACTGGTTGTTTACAGGGCTAATCTGTACAAAGCAAGAACAGCAGATCTAAATTCTTGACTCTTTGTGCAAACAAAATCCTTTCCTCCCCTGGCTGTTGAGGAAACAACATTGGAAATCAAGATATACGTCTGAATGTCTGTGTATGTGTGAAGTCTATAATTTTTTTTCTGCTCAAAGTAAGATTTTCTTCCCTAGGAGAATTAGATGACATACTTTAAATTTTGAGTAGAAAGTAGGTAGATAAAAATTTCCTATGTCAAAGTTAACCTACTCTGAGTGCTATATAAAAAAAGCATTTTACTAGCTGTCTCACTTAAGATTATATGTATTTTTCTCTTTTTAAGAGTCTAAACTTCACATATGATATCAGTCTAAGGATATGATTAATTTTTGTGATTTGAAATGTCTCAGGTCCCTAAACCCAAGTTATTTCTCCATGTTTTTATTTATGGTCAAAGGGAGCACCTTTAAAAATGATTCATCTGATCAAATTTAGAGGTCGATTTTAGGAGGTTGTAATTGCCTTTGGAGGTGCCTATCTATGTTTCCCAATTAAAGTCCATTTATCTTAGCTGCCTGTATCTGACAGTAGCCTGTTACAGAACTAGGCCTGAAAGAGTCCTGTCAGATTCTAGAAACTATTAGAAACCGATTTTTTTCCTGGAAATCAGGAGAGACTGCAGTTTTCAACAGATCTTTTCGTTTTCTTCATTTGTAAAAAAATTTACAAACCTTTTAAATGAGGAAAACTGTGACTTATTTTTTTCTTACATAGCAGTTATAGCTTTAAAACATACACTCATATTTTAGAATTATAAAATCTCTTGAGTTCTACTACTTTCTCCGATTTTCACTGTGCTAATGTAACAGAGGACAAGTTATTTTTAACCTGTCCTTTAATCGGAAAATGCTATTTGCTCATGGATTTTTTTCTAAAGAAAAATTCTATTATGAAAGAAATTATTCTGGAAAAATAATTTACAATGTAACAGTGAATTTTGCTATGTATCAAAGGGCTTTAGTTTACAATTTTAGCATGTGCTATTCAGTGTGGGCAACCACCAGTCAAAGGATCTGAAGGCAACCAGGTTGCTTACTGCTACATGTCAATAGTACATGACTCCAAATATACACTTATGCAGATGTATGTCAGTTATCATAAGTACCCACAGCAATCTGTCCACAGCATACAGAATTACAGTACAGGCTACTTTATTCCTATCTAGAATCACAGAATCATGGTTTGGGTTGGAAGAGACCTTAAAGATCACTAGTTTCAGTGTCTCTGCCAGGGGCAAGGACACCTTCCGTCACACCAGGAAGCTCAAAGTGCCATCCAACGTCGCCCTGCACACTGCTGGGGATAGAGCATTGGCAGCTTCACTGGACATCTTCCAGGGAGTCACATGTCTATTTTGGCATTTATTTCCTCTCTCTGCTCCAAACCTCGCCCTCAGTCTGCCCTCGCAGGGCCCTGCCCATCCATGCCACCACACAGAAGGATTCATCCACACCTGTGTACTCCAGGGAGGTACAGGCTCTTATTCCAGCCATGCTCCTTGGGTTCTCTCTGTGCTCACAGTTGGCATGCAGCAGGACAAGGCTATGCCAGTGAGATATGGCTGAGAGATTTTGCAAACACCAGGTGAGGACATGTAGCAAGCCAAAATATGGTTGGGCTCCTGTGACTCATGTTGCTGTGCAGTGACACTGAGTGTCCCTTGATCTTCCTGGTGAAATTGAATTGTCATCACAGAGCTGCTGGAGAATAAAAACCAGCAAACAAAAGAAGATGGATGAGCCAGCCAGAATTATGTCCCAGCCTCTGGAAGAATGTGGGCTGAATTTATACCACTGCTTCCACATCCACAGCCCCTTCTGGATGTCTTACTCCTGCTTTTATTGCTCTGGAGGGAAGGAAATATTTTGAGAGAAGAAAATGCTGTAGAAAGTTCACTTCTAACCCCCACAAAGGGTCAGGATTTCCAGTTGCTGGAGCAGCAGGTGTTTCAGGGTCCCTGGTGTGTACTGGGGGGTTGAAAGCTGCATTCTGCCCTCCCTCCAGTGCACACTGCCACTGATGGACAGCTGTGCTGCACCACGCTCAAGCTAGTCTGGATTTCTGTTCCCAGGGGAGCTTTGTCTTCTACCATGCAGAACAAAGCATGCTCCAGCAGCTCTCAGTACCTCCCTATTGATGCCCTGCCTGAGAATATGGACAGGGTAGTGGTTTTCCTGGGCAGAGGTATCCTCACCAGTGCCACTCTGTCCTCTGGAGCCATCCTCCCAGCCCAGCACCTACCTGTGCTGCAGTTGTTTCTGTTCACTGAGCATCCTCAGGATTGTCTTTATTGAGCACCCTGAGCCAGGATCATACTGGACTGGCCATATGAGGCTACTGCCATTCTCCAGAGAGGTCACAGCCTGGGAATGCTGAGTACTGAGCAGAAGAACCAGCTATATTTTCTGTCAGTGGCAACAATACTGCCTGGGTTCTGAGATTATGGGGAAGGGTTCTGATTTACTGAGTTCATTAGCTACTGAAAAGCAAACTTTGATTACTGTGTTTTATTACTCCACTCTCTAGTTTCAGACTACTATATGAAATAACTTCACAAAATGTAGTGGACATTTCTCCTAAATGTGGACAAAAATATATTTCTTTTGTTATGCTGTTGATTTTTCAAGATGAGTACAGAAAGTACACAGACTAACCTGGTCAAAATAAAAAACAAAACATAAGAATATGAAACAGAAATACAAGAAAATAAGAAGTTTAAATTGTTGGCATTCCAGTCTCACCCTGAAGCAAAATACACTTTCATCCATGGAATCTTCTGCCTCTAAGGAAGTGCAGTATTTGATATTGTTACAGGAATTAAAGCACATATCTACTCACATAATGAATTAATTTTAGATTAGAACTCTGTTTTAAAAAGCACATAGCTGTGCAATTTGGAGACAAGTTGTAACCAATATTCTACTTTTGTCTGAAAGGAAATCCTATTTTTCACATCATAGTACAAAATTTAATTCTCCAATGAAGATGATTCATAAAGTGAAGCATCCAGAAAAGACACACTTACTCATCTTCAAAATTAAGCACCAGAAAAAGTAAACAAAAAAAAAAAAATCCATGAAGGCTGCACAAATTTGTTTTTCTTTGTATTTCCATTCTGATTATTTGGTAGATTCTAACCATCCTTTAAATTTGGAATATGCGTTGAATAAACAGCTACCAGTAAAATAATTATTCCTGTAGAAATGAAAAGTACAGACTGCAGGGTTAAGAAAAGTAGGGTCTACATAAAATAATTCATACCATAATAGCTATTGATCTTGTTTTTTATATTCCACGTTTCCACTTCACAAAAGAAGACTATTATCTGAAAAGATGGCTAGACTGTTGATAAATGCATCTTTTCTACATTAAGATTGAGAAGGTTTTAATAATAATTAAGATCATTTAAAAGTTAGCTGCCAGGAACACTCTTAAAATTGAAGTTTTATTGTGCCTGTTACCGCACTATTATAAGGAACAAAATGCAATATTGTGCAAGAAACTGGACACAGCAAGCACCTCAAATCCCTTGTAAACAATCGGGATTTTTAGCAATTGCATCTGATGTGTAGGTGATGACACAGAAGGTTTTTTTCTAATTTCTCTTGGTAAGATATTGCTTTTGCTACCCATCATTTTTAAAAGTAATGTTTGCTTGTTTGGCATTTAAAGATGATATCCTAGCTTAATGTTTATAAATAGGGTTTGGTTACATTAAAGTTGCATTTTTTTCTATATTTACCTGTTTAATACATTATTACAATTTATGAAATAATAATATTGAAGTAAAACATACTGTACAAAAATAATATAATATCATGCAAAAAAGGAAGTATTTTTGCTGAGTTTCCAAATACTTGTCTTTAGGTTGCCTCTGGATTATCTTCAGCAGTAATAAGAGCTTAACAACACACTGCATTTTTGGTCCTTTTATTATTTCCTCACTTAAGTTAAAAGAAAAATGGCTTAAGGCCATTTTTAAATGAAAAGAAAAATGGTATGATATGGAAACTTCCAAAATAAAGCAAGAGGGGTAAACATACAGCTAACTGAGCATACTCTATTTAACAAAAAGAAATAGAAAAAAAAAAAGGAAAAAGGAATCAGCATGACAATTTTTTTTCCAATTCCTAGAGTTAGTCATGTGTGTTTACTGTGGAAATTCTTTGGGTCTCTGCTTCATTAAGGAATCAATACATGCCATTTCTAATAATATAAGACTTATTACTAAATCTGGTGAAGAGATAGGAATATTGATATACAAAAACTCTTTAAATTGAGATAATCTGTACCTGAAATTAAAGGATTAAAGTGCAGGATGTTGTTCTGGACACATATTTTACCTTTACAGGACGTGTATCTGCTGATAGGGCTGTTTCTGATGGTTTTATTTAGTTGCTTGTTTTTATGACTCAGTGCAAATACAAATGATGCTTCCAGTGTGATTTGTGCTAAAAAGAGAGCAGCATTCTGGAAATCTTAGGTGTGTAAACACAGCAGAACAAGCAGAGTATGATGCACCACTAATTGAGCATGAAACAAAACATTCTGATACAGATTTAACAAATACTTTTTTTTCTTATGGTTTTTGGAAAGCAACCTTTTGGAGAAAGTTATTTAATATTCTGAAAATCCAAGACTTTGCTGCCTCTTCTAGATTTATATAACCTGTTTTCCTGCTTCCATCATCATTTTAATGTTAAGAAAAATCCTTATTTTCAAATGGATAAAAATGACTACATTTTGTTGAAGTCCTTGTTGCAGTAGCAACTGCTTCAAAGCTTGTTCTAACAATGAGGTTTTTGCACATAATTATATCTTAGCCCCTGAAACATTGCACGTGACTTCTCTTATTAGACAGTTTTCTATGAAATAATAGTTATAATTTAAATAAGTCTGTTTTCCATAGCTTTTTAAAAATTCTTCAATTGTTATTTGGAAAGTAAATATTCAAACCTGTTAAAAATTAAAGGGTAGGAAGAGTAAAGGGAAGGGTGAGAAGGTCAGGGAGGGAGAAGTTAAAGTAGAGGGAGAAGAAAATTAGAGGGGAGAAGGCAACATGATTGGAGATCAAGGGAGAGAAGGAAAATAAAAGAAAAAAGCCAAAAGGGAAAAAAAAAAAAAGGAAACAAAGAAGAAATTTGAGCTCAGATGATGGATAAATTGAGTAGGAAGCTGTGAGAGATTTTTTCCAGGATAGTAAAATGCTCAATGCAATAAGTGGAGTTCTTCAATCAGTAACAATGCCAGCTGCACTACTAAATATTCACTTAGAACAGACATTCTGAAGTGGGCAAGTCAGTTTGGAATGCTAAACAATCCTACAGCTGCTTTCTGGCTTTCTTTTGCATGAAAAATTATACTTTTTTGTGAGAAAGTTTATATTTCATATGCCAGTGCTTTTCCATCATGAATGAAGCCATTTTTATGTTCTGTGGCAAGGTGAAGGGCTAAAAGTCTTTCAGTGTGTTTCCTTTCTCTACTTAGAGAATCAGTTATGACTGGAAAGTATTGCACTGCAGGCATCTTTTGTCAGATGCTGAGAGTTTCATTTTTATTTATATGATGTATTACTTTTCGCCCACTTCAGATGCTTCACCTGACACCTAACACCAGCTCCAAGAGATATTTATCAAATTGGCAACTGGTAGAAAGAAGAGACTGTTTTTATTATCCTTGTCCTCTTTCTTGCCCAGACCTTCCATAAGGCCCACACAAAATCCTCAATCTTGTGAAGATTTTGGGAGGCTTGACTACTGCTGGACACTTGAATATATTTCTGTCAACTGTTAATTGCTTGCTGGTGTTTAGAAAATAATTTGTGACTTGGAAATCCAAATATCATCAGTGACACTGACATCAATTAAAAAACCACCTAGGGACCTGATTCAGTCATCTAAACCTAGTTTCTCAGCTCAGCTGAGATGTCCTAAAACTCATTTTCCATAAAGACACAGATCCCCTATAGAAACTGTACAAAATATGTCAGTCCCATGTAAATATTCTGTAAAGACAACATATTTGATAACAGTGGGCATGATGCTTTGATGGGAATAACTGCAAAAAATATGTTTATCAGTAGATCCTCTTTGCATAAAATACACATTCATCCAATAAATTATTTTAATGAAAATTAAAGAATGCATCTTAAAATGTGCATATATACAGACAGTAGAATATGAATGCATATAGGGTTAACAGGGCTTGTAGAGAAGATTTTCTCATTTGAGTAGTACTGTAAAAATTAAAAACCCTGTGTGTTTTTATGGAAAATTAAGTACTGATGTCAGTAATCCCCAGAAGTGTGATTTTACTAGCAGTTGCAGGAATAAAAGCATAGCTGTTCATAACTTGTAAATATGGAATGTACTTCAGAAAAATGGGAAAAATGGATGAAGTACAATTTTTTTTTTCTTTATAAGAAGGAGCAGTTATGAAGATGCAGTACAATGTATTGGAACTGAAATCTGTTAATTCAATTTCTGACTTTTTTCAGCACTAATAATTAGAAAATATCATTACCATTATTAAATTTTAGAATACTCTGCTTTTTCAGTGTCTTACTGGTGCAGAAAGCTTCCTAGGATCACCTCACTCAAAATTCAAGGAGATGTCAGCATCTGATTGGCATGCCCTAACTGGTGCACATATTGTAGTGTGTTGCTGCTTGTGTCTTACTACCCCAGCTCCACACCACCCTTGTGGCAGCAGCAATGTGGGATCAAAGGAGAGTGCTTTTGGCTGAAGTTCAAGTTATATGGATTTGATAAATGCTTATCTTTTTAGGAGAACTTTTTTTTAAGGAAAATCTAAACTATTGTCATTGCTGGTGATAATGAGGGTGTTTCACATTTATAAGTTATAAACCTATTTTTGGAATACAGTTTTATTATTAAAAGCACCAAATGCTCCCTTTTGATGCATACAGTAATCTTAACACAGTTTCAGTGCTTGGAATTCCACTGGGGTAGATTTTACCTGTGAGGAAAATCCTACTTTCACAGTTGCCATAATTTGTTTTCCTTATATTTTGATTGTTACTTTAATAAGAGTAGAAAGAAAAATAATAATCAAATTTTATTTTGACAGACATGTCAGACAAAAGATATCTTCAATGGTGCACCTTCAGAGCTGAGACATTGTCAAGGTGACAGAAGAAAGCAAATAGTGCCACAGCCTGTACTGTACCTGCTTTTTAGCTGAGCAGTAAATTACAGCATACACCATTTGTCTGACTCAATTACTTTTGAATAGACCCAATTACAGTGAATAATCATACAATTAAATATTTAGAGATTTTCAGACATATACATTGCCTGAACTTGCATATTGCTTTATATTTGCAGCATCATTTCTACAAACATGGATGCTAGAAATGCAGTATGTGAAAATGGTCATGGGAATTGCTGGAGATGTCTTTGAACAGAAGGCAAGCACAATGCAAGCAGTGTGTATATAGCTCTGGTCAGATCTTTTGTAGAGATTTGATGGATAAATTTGCTTGCATTTTCTTCTAAAGCCTTTTTCCTTTGTTTATTTAAGAGGGCAAGACCATTAAATGTATTAAGTCAAATACATTTTGTTAGTTTTGGAAGTCTGCTGTGTGTCAGCCATTGCTAATGGAAAAGGGCTATTTTTGTACAAACAAGTACAATGCAAACAAATAGAGGATATTTTTTAAAGCAAAGCAAGTGAAAATGGTAAACAAGCATCCCAACACAGGTATTCCAGCATTTTGTTTCTTTGGGGCAGCTATAGGCTAGTTCTAAGCATTGCAACAGTTAACGCATTCTGAAAAGGTGAACATGATGCCCCAAACCTTATTCTGGATCCAAGGAACACACCATGCAGATGGAGCTACAAATGGCAAAATGTAAAGAGCTCTACTGTGAACCATGACCTTCCTTCTGGTGTTGTGTACACCAGGAGCAGTGGGGTGGCCACAGCAGGTGCAGACCCCTCAGCCTGACATGTGCTCATGACTCTGGGGGTGCATCTTTCTCCCTCCCTCCTCACCCGGCTACAGCCTAGAAACCCATGGTGCAGTCCCACACTGTTACATAAAGTACTATTGTTCCCCTCTCCCAAGGGCTTGGCAGTTCCCATTGGAATGATGCCTATGCCCATTCCACAAGTCTTCTCATCCTTATTTTTGGTGTAATTCAAAGAACAAATCCCATTCAAGCAGTGAATATTCTTTCCCACAGCTTTTGTGGACCCTGGTTGAGCTACATAAACTATATAACCCTGTAAAAGCAAAGAAAAATCTGGAAATGCTGTAGACCAGTAAACCTGTTAGGAGAGAGAGAGTAAAGCCTTTTTTAACCAGTATCAATGCAAAGAAGACCAGGGCTCTGACAACACAACAAAGCAGATCAGTTTGCTGCACTCCTGGTGGATCCATCTAGTTTGATACCTCTGGCACTTAGCAGCATTATGCTGCAGCCTGCAACATCCCACTGTGTTAACAAGATAGAAACCTGTTGGTGATTCTCCCTGATCCTTATTAGGGCAATAAAGGTGTCAGCTGATGTATGCTGTGGTTGAATGGCCATCTGTTCAGGGGTAAACAAGTCACTTGAACGCTGGAATAAACATCGAGAAGCTTCTCCGTGTTACGGTTTCTGCAGTAAACCCTGCCCCGCAAAATGCAGTCACAGTTTCAGGCATTTCAAGATAACAGGCTGGCAAACAGCTTTAGATATCCTGAATTTACCTGCATAGAATCACATCCTGGAGCAACTGCGTGTTTTGTGAGAGAAATGCTGCTGATTTCGCTGGACAAATTCCTTCACAGATGGCACATATTTAGCTACATTTGTGCAGTTGATTGCCCCAGGATAGATATTGTGCCAGAACCCTTGCTCCCTGAGGATGTGTTTTTATTTCAGTGTTTTTATTTTTCTGGGAAGCTCTTGGAAACTGGTGTTACTTGCTCTCAGACGAAAAGCTTGGAGAACTTAATAGACTGCATGGTGTTTCTTGAAACCTGGAAAATATAAGGGGTGTAAATAAGTGCTCACAATTATAATTACAATGTTTTTAAAATACATTTGAATCAAACAAAAAACAGCTTTCCTGTTTTTATAAAACTCTGTGGGTTCACTTTTCTTTTTTTCCCTGTGAAATATCAAAAACGCCCAAAAATTTTATTGTACTTTCACAAATATACGTTAAATAATTATTGATAATAATAAAAGGATACGTTTAGTTAGAAGATGATCAATTACATCTAATTCTTCTCTTTTATACAATATGAAGGACATTTCACAGAAGAAAATAATTTCAAATTGTGCAATCAAAATGTTCCATTCAAGTGTTCCATTCCATTTTGAAAGGGAACACACTGACATTGAAATGCTCCACTTAAAGAAATTATCAAAATAGTCATTTATCCTAACACACATTTGGCACAAGTCACTGTTTTCAAACCCCTTTGTAATCTTCCTAGTCTTTCATTTTAGCCACAGACTACTTATTTTAAATGTAAAACTTTTCTGTAATATGAGTATGCTGGACACAGATTTTGTCCACCTAGATAAAGATTTTTTTTGTTTTCCTAGACTATGTTTTGTCTCAGTACCTTTCTCTTGCCTGACACGGACTAACCTCTTCATTTAATCTGGACTCAGATGGAGTATTTATTATTCATGACAGTATGGCATTGCTGGGATTCATGATAGGGCAGAATTATGGTTTGACTGTCCATATTCCCACATCATCCTTTCTCCCTCCCTCCTAAGCTCGTTGTTAACTCTGAAACTCATGGGCCTGCCCCTGCAAGAGAAAACTGTTTTCAGCTATGAAACAAAAGGAGACACAATGGAACAAATACTACTTTGAGTAACCAGTAACTCCAATGATTACTACAATAACTCCATTTTAAGTTTACATTTAGAACATGACAGTTTCCTATCTGTTTTTGGGGAGGGGGGATGGGGCAGGCAGGTGGGCAGGAAGTAGAAAAGATCCCTTTTCCTTTTTAAAGGAAAGTATTCTATAAAAGAAATTATGACCTATTAAAAAGGATTTAAAATTACTCCTGTAAAGACAGGAATTTAGTCATAGTCTTTCTAGAAACTGATTTCTATTAGACTTTTTTATACTTGGTTTCTATTTTTTTCCTTGCTTCTTTCCCACCAGAATACAGTTCCACACTATAAGTAATGTCAAAGAATGTTGTTTTGAGGCTTAGAACTTTTTCCATCTGTATTATTTCTTTCCTTTCCCAGTTCCTGTTCCAGTTTCACCATCTTTTCACCTTCACCACTATAACCTCATGGATGCAGTCCTCACAAATTCCTCTAGTTTCTTAAGGCTGCTGCATCTTGAAAGTCAGAATGAAGCTGCAGCTTGAAGTAGCCAGTGGTGACAGAGGGTTCTTTTAGCTGCAAGCACTGCAATCTCCTGTTTCACTTTGTGTTGTCACTACTTCCTTTGTCTCCCTCAACAACTCATTTTTTCCTTTCAACAAGACTTCTCACAGCTTTTCTTTTAATAACCTAGTGTTATGGCAGCCTCTAGATGCCAGAAGAGCAGGGCAAGAGGCAGAAAATGTCATAAGTCTGAGATATTTACTGTCACAGAAACTAAGACAGCAATTCTACTCCTATTCATGATGTATTTTCATGAACATTCATTTTCTCTGCTCCTCCTCTTGTCTTATGTTCTTTATTTCAAGGTGCTAGAGTACTAAGTACTGAAACATCTGTCTTTACAGGTAAAGTTGAAATAAATCTGCTGTCTGCCTCCCTTTTACTTCTGAAATGGTATGCAGAGAAAGAAGAGGGGAAAGGCAATGATCTTTACATTAGTTGTATTTTGTCCCGCTTTATTTTCCTCCCTGATTTCCAAAGCCTAGAGACTGGGGTGTATTAAGCACAGTATCACCTGCTGGGTAAAGGAGGTGATTATCCCACTCTGCTCTGCACTGGGGCAACTCCAGTTTAAATATTGTGTGCAGTTTTAGGCACCACAATATAAGAAAGACATGAAGCTATTAGAAAGCACTCAAAGGAGGGCCACAGGGAAGGTGAAGGGTCTGGAGGAGAAGACTTATGAGGAGCAGCTGAGGTCACTTGTTCTGTTCAGCTTGGAGGAGACTGAGGGAAGGTCTCATCACAATCTACAACTTCCTCATGGGGACACACATGTCTTCTCCCTGGTGATGAGTGACAAGACTCAAAAATGGCATGAAGCTGAATCACAAAGGAGGTGTAGGCTGGATAGCAGGAAAAGATTTTTCATCCAAAAGGTGGTTAAGCACTAGAACAAGCTCTAAGTGCTTGACAAGGAAGTGATCACAGCACCAGCCAGTCTGAGTTCAAGAAGCGTTTGACCAACACTCAGACACACAGTGTGACACTTGGAGGGTCAGGGCCAGGAGTTAGAACATGCTGAGTTGGAAAGTGACCGTGTGGATGACAAAGTCCATGATTCTATGGCTCAGAAGCTATAACCATCACAGACTAGGAAATTGTGAATTCTAATTTTAATTTTAAATGTAAAGTTTTAATGATGGAAGTTTTTTTTCTTTTTAATTCAGTGTGCCTGTCTTTTAAGATAACTAAGTTTTTCAAGTATTAACTGCATTTGTGACTCCGTTTTTCTTATCTTTTCCCTCCTATGCTCTCTGGAGCTGTTTTTTGTCTGCCTCAATGGTAATAAGTAGATAAGAAAAACAAGGATGGCAATACAAGATGAGAACGACCAGGTCCTTGTTTGGGAACAAAAAGAGTAAATTTCATTTTGATGGTGATGGAACACCTGTTGTCAGAGAATCTTCATTCTCAAATGATCTTTCTAGTGACAATGGACGCTAAAGCACAACAGTTAGGCATACTAGGTCTGATACATTGTAAAACACCATAGATTGACGAAAAGCTCGATGGTAGCAGTCCATGATGAGACACCTCCAAGCATTTCTAAAGACTACAGGAGCTTCCATTAAGTTAATGTTTGTTCTAATCTTACAGTGACAGAAAAGTGAGCTAAATCCTTAACTTTGTAAATACATGCCACCCTACTGATATGGTTGTAGCTTTCCATTTTGCTGCAGCGGTTGTAGTGTTTGTACACTCTGAGAAGTGGTGAGTCCATTGAAACTTAAGTCAATCAGGGAATAAGATAAAGTGAAGCAGGCATCTTTTTTGAGTTTTATTTATTCACTTGTTTTTTGGAGTTTTTCTGTATCTGTTTCGACTACAATGTTCTTTTAGAGATAAAGCCTTAACCCAACTATTGAACAAAAAGAAAAAGGCAACATTATCCACTGCAACAAAATCACAGGCTACAATGAAGAATTTAAAATGAAGTTCAATATTGCACTGCAGATAACATAAATCATGGTTGCTGCTAATTCTGTGTGACATTCACTCAGTACTGTGATAAATAGCAAACAACTCTACATCTGCCAGAATTGTTATGTTCTCGAACACCTAAGAACTTCTGATTTCATATCCAGTTCCAAATATTTTAGATTAGTGTAGTGGGTTGACCCAGTCTAGATGTCAGCTATCTACCAAAGTAACTCCATCACTCCCCTTTGCAACTGGACAGGGGAGGGAATATGTAAAAAAGGGCTCATGGGTTGAGATAAGATTCATGAGAGATCACTCACCAAATACCATCACAGGCAAAACAGACTTGAATTGGGGATATTAATTGCATTTATTGCTAACAAAATTGGAGCAGGATAATGAGAAGTAGAACAAATCTTAAAAACACCTTCCCCTCACCCGTCCCTCCTTCCCAAGCTCTACCTCCTATCCCAGTGGTGCAGGGAGATGGGAAATGGGAGTTATAGTTGGCTCATCACAGGTTGTTCCTGCTACTGCTCAGAGAGAAGAGTTCTTCTCCTGCTCTGGCATGGGGCCCCTCCCAGCAGAGACAGTTCTCCACGGACTTCTTCAACTTGAGTCCATCCCACGGGCAACAGCCCTTTACAAACTTCTGCAGTGTGGTCACTCTTCCAGGGATGCAGTCCTTCAAGGAGAGGCTGCTCCAGTGTGGATCCCTCAAGTCCTACCAGGAAATCTGCTGTAGTGAGGGCTTCTCTCTCCATGCATCTGCAGGTCCCTGCCAGGAGCATTCCGAGGCAGAGGTCTGTCCCAGGTTCCTAGCCCTCTCTCAGGCATCCATGTGCCCTGGCATAAGTCTCCACCGAGGGCTGCAGGTGGATCTCTGCTTTCCCATGAACCTCTGTGGGCTGCAGAGGCACAGCTCCTTTACCATGGTCTGCTTTGGCACATGGAGCACCTCTGCCCCCTCCTTCTCTACTGACCTAAGTGTCTGCAGGGCTGTTCCTCTCACATATTCTCACTCCACTCTTCTCTGACATGAGTGCAACTGCACAACCACTTTTATTTCTTCCTAAATATGTTATTACAGAAATGTTGCCACCATTTCTGGTTGGCCCAGCCTTGGCTAGTGGCACGTCCATCCTAGAGCCTTCTGTCAAGCTACTCACAGAAGTCATCCTGTAGCCTCCCCATTACTAAAACCTGGCCAAGCAAGCCCAAAATTCAGTTATGGCCTTCAAAATGGTGTTGCATAAAATATATTCCATCAGACTAATATACCTATTCTTTCAGCAGAATTGCAACAATAAAACTTTAAACTGAGTATTCAGATATCGTTTCTACACAATAGTTATCACCTAGGAATTATTTCTATATGAATAATGGCCCATATGACTCTCCTGCACTGAACACTGCGGGCTTGCTGTAAGCATCTACCATGACACTGAATTCAAACCTCACGATTCAATCACCACTATGGACTCCATCAGTTGCATCCTCTACACCACAGTTACAGTTTCCTCAGCCTGAACTCCTCTTTTGTCTCTCACTGACATATAAGCTGTGATACCTATTTTTAATACCTATTTGTTTCTAATTTGCTACATAATTTTTCACTCTTACAGTACAGCAGTTGTATAGTCTATTCCATTAAAAAATGAACACATTATTATAACACATATGTATTCTTGTTACTTTTTCTGTAGAAAGCTGAAGATATTTTTGTTAATTCTCATCCATCTACTAAAGTTAGAATAATATACTTACTAACGTGTTAAAATAACTGTGAAAAGTAGACTGAGTTGTCATGCAGTTTGGCCTTTCAGTTGGTCATGAACCATTGGCGTGATCAAGGCAGGTGTATCCGAGCAGTGAGTCAGAGAAGTCCAAAGATATCCACATAGTCTTTTATGAAGTGATTTAAAGAAGGTGATGGTCTGGTTCAGCACATGAAATCACAAACGTGAGGTATATTTCTCATGTATTCTTACACCTTTACTCTTCTTTGTAAAGTGTGCTGTCAGTATTTGCATATGCACAGTCATCCTTTGTCTAATGACAACTCTTCTAAGTGTGTGTGTGTATATATATATGTGTGTGTATATATATATATATACACACACATATATATAAAAGAACCTATGGGGTGAAGCAGCTAAGATAAAATTAACATGATTTTATTTTAGGTAGTGAAAAATAAGAACAAAACAAAACCCAAATTCCCTCCACCTCCTTCTTACCAGTATCATCTTCACTCCTGACTCATCTACCTCCTCCCTCTTTCCTGAGCACTTTGGCAAGGAATGGGATTGGGGGTTATTATCACATCACACTTTTTTTTTTTTTTCCTGCTTCTTGATCTTCAAATCCTTTATTTGCTCCAGCATGGCATCCCACCCATGGGAGAGAGTTCTCCACAAACTTTGCCAACATAAATCTTTTCCACAGGATGCCATTCTTCATGAACCACGCCAGCATAGTTCTTTCCGTGGGGTAGAGTCCTTCAGGAACTGACTGTTCTAGTGTGGTTCCTTGCTGGGCTCCCAGGCCCTGTATGAAAACCTGCTCTGGTGTGAGATCTCCATGGGCTCACACATCTGCTCCAGTGTGTGATCATCCCTAGGCTGCAGACAGATATCTGCTCTACCATGGACCTCGATGAGTGGCAGGTGAACAGCCTGCCTCACCAAAGGCCACTCCATGAGCTTCAGGGGAATGTCTGCTCTGGCTCCTGCAGCATCTTTTCCCCATGCTTCTTCCCTGACCTCGGTGTCAACAGAATCATTTCTCTCAAATTTTATAACTGCTCTCCCCTGTTTTTTACCGTTTCTAAATATATCATCCCAGTGGCACTACCAACACTGTTGATGCGCTCATCTTTTGCCAGCAGTGGTGCTGTCTTGGAGCCAGATGGAACTTACCTTGATGTGGGAGCATCTTCTGATGCCTATTCACAAAAGCCACTCTTGTAGCCTCTGCACTACCAAAAACCTTGCCATGGAAATCATATATATTTAGGAAAAACAGTTTCCGGCACCTAAGTCAAAATAACAACAGACCATCAACGAAGAGTGACTAGCTGCACTCATTTCACCCCTTTCCTCTTCATCATAATCACACACAAGCAAGGAAAATCCTAGCTACTCTATCATTGGTAATAATTGGTCCATACTGTGCCTGTTACCTCTCCCAATTACTGTTCACCTCTCAAATTTTCAAGTGCCCCACCTCAGTCACCAAAAAGGATTGTGGTGCGTTGATCTTGGATGGCCATCCACCATGTGTCCACAAATCCACTTTTTGACTCCTGTCCTCTGCAGGACAGGAGGAAAAAAAAACAAAACAAAAAAAGGAAGAAAAGCTTGTGCATCAAAATAAAGCTAGTTTAATGAAGAAAGGCAAAGGACACATGTGGAAGCAAAGGAAAACAAAAATTTGTATTCTCTACTTGCCAACAGTAATTAACTTTCCAATTACAAATACCTCCCTCCTCCTCTTTTCACTTAGTTTTTGTTTCAGAAAACAACCTCATATGACACAGAAAACCTTTTGGTCAGTTTGAGTCAGTGGTGTCTCCTCCCCCAGCCTCCTGGCCTTTGAAGCAGAGGTGAGGAGTGACAGGAGAGACAACCTCAATGCTGTAAGAACACTGCTCAAGACTAGCTGAAAAGGAGGTGTGATATCAATACCATTCTGGCCACACAGCACTATAAGCTTTGCTGTGGGGAAAGTGAATTCCATCCCAGCCCTACCCTGTATGCCAGCCTTCAGGTTAGAGCAAAGAGAATTTTTTATGTAAACCATTGTCTAGTCTTCCTATTCAGATGAGACATTATTCTGAAAAGGAGTTGAAGCTGGGATGAAAGAAGCTAAAAAAGAAAATTAGCTGTGCCCTTGCTAATATGGCATTTGACAAGGACAGAGGAATCCTCTGTATTTCTAGAAATACTTATATATTATACTGTATAAATATTTGCACAAAATACACATAAAATATAACACAAACTCACCAATTTTCTGGTCTTGTGCCAAGAACGGCTGTAAGGCCCCAAAGCCTCACTTGACAAGACTCTAATAAGGCTTATGGTTTTTTATGTATTTTGAGTTGGACATACAAGAGAAATACAGACAAGACATTCTCAAAGGGTCAAAACAACAAAAAACTTTACTGGTGACTTTAGAAAATCAGAAAACCTTGGCAAAAGTTTAGAGCAGCACTCAATCAAGGTAAAGAATTTCACAAAGCATTAATCTGGCACATTCAACCTAGCAAACTTCAAGCTTGCCCAATTTTACATTACTCAAAACTCTGAGAAGAGAGAAGAGAGAAAAGATATAGTAAAGAACAAGTACAGCTACCCCTCCTGGTTCCAGTAGTGTTTTACTTACAGAAATTTCCTGAGTAGGTGGGATCAAGGCATGCTCACTTCATGTTTTGGCTTAAGTACCCTTTGTCTTTCCTGAGCCCTATCCCCAGGTGGGATTTCTGGTCGTTTGGCCTCTCAGGAGCTGGGATAGGGGCTCCAGAGGCAGGTGTGGGGTGTTCCTTCTGGTGTGCCAGGGATTGGTGGCCACTGCAGGGCTGGGATATAGGGCTGGGGATGTGGGGGGTGCAGAGTAGGGCATTGCCTCATCAGAGCAAGGCCTGCCCTGCCCTTTTCCTCACAAATACACCCAAAATGTTTTGAGCCAGAAATCCTTAGTCGCTTTTACCAAGTTTCCAAAAGAATAAGTTGATCTCATAAGAAAGAGTTAATTACTTTAAATATTTGTTAAAATCTTGATAATGTTTAAATCATATAAGAGGAAGCATATTTTAATGAAATCTACTTCTAACATTAAAATATTCCCCCCATGTTTATATTTCTAGTGCAAAACTACTTGCAATTAAAACAAAAAATTAATAACATGAATTAATGAAATCACAAGCTTAGATTTCTTGCTCTAGCAGACAAGACACTTCAGATTTTAGTCTGGTACATCTCAGTGGCAGTTCTAATATTACAATCAAGCTCTGTAATGAGCCTTCTTGAGTGAAAGAGAATCAGTGACAAGTCCTTCCTCTGATTAGTGTTTGAAATACTGATTGGATACGAGGTATTGGGTTTTTAAAAGCACCTACAAGTATTATAGAGATATCTAGCCATTTGTATGATAATAATCTAATCATTCATTCATTTCATCTTCCTAATAATATTCCATTTCTCTTTCTCACCTCCTGTTATTGGAATTTTGAGCAGTCCATAAAGAGAATTTCCAAATATGCTGCAGTTTTCTTTTGCAGTCTTTACCACTTCAAAGACATCACCAGTCATAAAAGATTTCTCCACCATCTTTTTTTTCCTTTTTTTTTTTTTTTAATGCAATATCATTATTTTCAAAAATATATCTTATTATTGAGACACTAAGTAAGTGCCTTTCATTTCTGGAAGTTTCCTTTCTTCCACCATCGATCCAGTGTCTATACAATGACTAGCCTCTTCTCCATTAAGCTGTTTGATACAATAATCATGTCTTCATAGAGCAAAAATTAGCATTGGACTTTCATGGAATCACAGAAGGAGTATTAGTTAGTTACCATAATTAATTATAAATATTAGGCAATTCATGTCTCCTTGCCAGATACACTCAATTATATCTCTTCACAAATTCAGCACCATTTTGCAACTTATTTTTGGTTCCTTTTGATTTTATTATTCTGTTTGCAACAGTCATAGGATCCTCAGCAATATTTTTAGCTGTCGATTTTCACTGTATGATAACAAAATGCTCTATGCAAAAGATTTTTTCTTTACTAATTTTATGAGAAACACTCCTAATTATGTGGTGTAGGTCTGACTGCAGATTCATTGTCAAATGCCCAGTAAACTGTCATCTCTTATTCTCTTTTAGTCTTTATGTTCTTCAAATTTTCTCTTTAGATTGAATACCAGTGCCTCAAATAAAGATGCAATATCATTCAGGACTTTTTCTCTCTATTATAATAAGTAATTCTTTTTAATTAATGGGTTTACATTATTTTTCTGTCTTAGCTAATATTTTTACTATCTCTCAATTTAGAAAAAAAAAACAAAAAAACAACAAAATCCCTCTTTGTTTTCCTAATTTATTTTCCTAAAATCCAATGTACTAAATAATCCTAAAAAACCAGATATTTCTTTACTATCCCAACAGATTAATCTTTTCATTAAATACATCTACATTTATGTTTTCTTTACAGCCATTTAGTTTTTGAGTTCCTTTGACAGCACAATACACAAATCTGTCCTCTTGTATTTTAAGATTGTTATATATTTTCAAACCTATATTCCACAGTTTTGTAATTATATTCAAAATAGTACATTGTATTTGAAATTATGCTTGATTTTTAAAACCTATATAAAACTAGAGAGGTTTACTATGTCAGAGCATCCAGCAAAGCAGGCCATTTACATTCAGGCTGACTAAAAATGTAAAAGATGTTTTTTCTTTCTCAAATTTGAAGTCTTTTACCTTCCCTTTTACATAGAACAAAATAATCTAGCACACATTATCTGCATATCCAATACCGATTTTGCTCTTCTCGCTGAAAAATAATCAGCAATCAACTTTCAAGTCTAATTCAAAATGTCTAGGTCATATAATTTTTCCTAATTTGTTTTGTTCTTGCTTTGTGTATATGAACAAATGCCTTCCAATAAATGTTTTTTTTAATGACAATATCTCATTAAATTTTCCTGCTGGTCTGAGCACTGTTAAGAAACAGTTTTACCATTAATTTTATCTTCCTATGGTTTTTAAAGCAGAGAAACTGTTAATGATTTAATTCAAGATTGGTTGAGTGCTAAGTTCCAGAAACAGTTTAGGTGAAAAACTGGACTCTATATTTTGGTTTTGCTAGTGTCACTTTAGTCATTGCTTTTCAGTTCACAACCTACAATAAACTCAGAGATGCCTTTCAAGTGGAAAACAAATGATATAAAAATTGTATGTAGTTACAATATTTATAATTTCCATGGGATACAGGTTTTGTATGGCTCACTGTCAGACAGAAGACAATAACATGAGAAATGCCTGAAGCAAATATTCCTTGAAGGTGGCCTAGGGCTCTCCTCTACCTGGAAAACCAGTGAACACCTGAGTGGCAGGAAATACAATACTGTTTTTTCATCATTAATGTACTTCACTTTTTCATATTGCCTAACACTGTAGGACAAAAGAAAACATGTTTTTACTGTAAAATCCCTTCCCAAATAATTTCAAATCATTATGCATTACTTTATAGCTCAAAATTATCTACGGCAATATGTAACACTGAAATACAACAAACTGAACTAGAATGAGACACAACATGACAAATGTTGCCTAGTTTCACATTTGCAAGACACCTCTGGCTTCCAAGTGCTGAACTTACCTGTGAGGTACAATCAGCAAAATTTCAATTGCTCCTTTCGTCAAAGGTACACTGTCTTCAAAATACCTGCTGCTTTTTCTTGAACTAGAGGAGGTAACTAAGCGTGATTTGCAAGTTAAAATGAGTGACCTGGCTTAATTTCCTCCCTTCTTTGATAACAGCTTAAAACAAACAAAGCCTAATTAAATGCTAATATTAAATGTTAAATGTTAATAAAGTTAAGATCAACTCAAAGTTTAATTTCCCTAAAAATCATTGCAATTGTTGAGACGATGACTGTCATTCTATAAAAGTTCATTGGAAAATATCATAACAAATCCACTACAATATGAATGAAGACCACCAAAAGGATTAGCAGGAAGCATTTTACCTCAAAGAGCAGAGGATCTGCAGATTGGCTTAAGGTTTACAAATCAAGTGAAAATAAGAAGGATCCTAGACCAGCTCACAGATTTAGTAATAAACAGTACAGTGTGAGAACACCTATATAGAATGGGAACAGACCAACTCTACCAGCAGATTCATTGTGTTCACTTAGAGATCCTACTTCTGCCTGTCAAGCTTCCCAACAAAGAAAGCACATAGATCATAAATGATGTGGGTCATAAAAGCTCAATGTAATTTTAGATGACACTATGTTAAGGAAAATTCCCTGTTTGACCATCCAGAAGCCACTCTGGCTGTCACACTCCCACCACCAATTTCACTGCTAGGGCCAAAGACTGTGGGCAGCTTCTGAGAGATGACATATGCCCACTGTGATGTCCTACACACCCCGTTCTCATGCAGTCAGACCAGGTTTCCATACTGGCTCAACCCTCAGACTTCCATAGCAGAATCTCAGATTTCTGGAACCCTAAAATAATTTAATCATGGTGCAGTCAATCACAGGATAACAGGCCAAGCTGGTGCCTTTGAGGACAACAAAGCACTCCCCGGGCTTTCCTACCCTCACAGTCTGTGCATGGTAAACTCTGGGGTCTTCCAGCTGAGTCCTCAGCTCCTGCCATGTCCCTGAGTGTCCTGGCTGGGCCACAGGTCCCTGTGCCCTTTGTTCTGCACAGGGTCAGCAGCTCACAGCCTCTTGGCTGGGGCTCCAACACCCAGAGCTGAACCACAGCTCAAACTGCAGCTGCACCCTGACCTACCAGCACTGAATGCATTCCTCAACCAACGCAAAAGACCTTAATTGAATAATTATGAAACAACATTACCAAAAGCAGAAGGGACCTCTGAGTCCCATTTGTTTCAGAGTAAAACCACTTTTAACTAACAGTTAATAATTGCATATCACCACAGTGAGAAGGTAGAGAGGGAATTGCCCTGTCTTCATCAGTCAGGTAGAGACCAGTTTACATTTGGACACAAGGAGGTGTTTGTTCTTTGTACAATCAAGGAGCCTTACCAGATTCAAGATCAGTTATTTCTGATTCAAAATCAAATTTCTTTCCAAGATAATGTAAATATATATTTTCAGTTCAGTTTTTTATATGGAGAAATTGAGAATTCATTTAGTAGAGCCCAACAGAAGGGTTAAGAAACAGGGATTAATGTAACTTAATGAAGCTCATGATACTGAAAAGATACAGAACAAAGTAGCCACAAAGTACTCTGAAAAACCATACCACTGCAGTTCCAAGCTTGTTCCACATTTCTAGACAGTAAAAGTAAAAAGGACAGATAGATTTGATTTTTGAGACTATTACTTTATCCAGGATATTTCAACACTGTACATCTTTTCAGAGGAAAATCAATATCATTATTTATCCTAGAGGAGTACATATACTATTATTTAATGTAAGAGGAAAATTGCTTCCTTCTTCTCCATTTTGTGCTCCAATTCTTAAAAATTACCTCTTCACAGTCCTTCAAGAGGAAAGCAATAGGCTGAGCCCAGAGCCCTGTGCTGCTCCAAGGCTGGGCATCTCTGTCTCAAGTATACAATATTCATCTCCTGTTTAACAAGTGAAATAGAAAGCATGGTTGTGTTAATGTGGACAAGTTGCAGCTACAAACTACCTAGTATTTAAAAAATTGAAAAAAAAAAATTAAAAAAAATAAAATTTACACAATTTACACATATGGTCCCTTGATTTTAGTCCACTTCATATTTACTATGACCCGTTATTGTTGGGTTATTGATTCAATGATTTGATCCAGTATCACGATCTCTGTATGCCTACAAATATTTACATGGCTACTGGAACTTTCCAGTTCCCCAAAGTATTATCAATACCACTGCAACATTTTCAGCAGATTTTATCAGTGTCTTACGGACAAAACATCTGATTTGGCAATACATCTCTTCCATGCACTTGGTTGTTGATGTCAACTACACCATCTGAAGCTACTTTGAATACTCTTGTTTTCCCTCTTCTAAACAATCTTCCTTTTGAAAAAAGAAAAGAACAAGAACAAGAAACAAAGAAGATGATAACACTTTTTCTGTGCTTCATAGCTTTGAAACTGACACACCAGAAGGGTTTTAAAATTCACAGTAATTAGAACTTTCATTCAAAGTCTAGGCCAGTGAGAGCTGAATCAAAACCCAGTTTAACATCTGAGAAAAAAAAAACCCAGCAAAACAACCAAAAACTCATAAAAAGAAGCATCAGTCACCAATTGCAAATAACACTTCAAAGTAATAAAATATTTGATTACTCACAAGAAATTTCCAGACTCAGCTGAGAGCAAGGAGCTTGTGTGAGCTGTTCTATTCAGGAAACAAGTGAATGTTTTCCTGTTCAGAAGGGAAAATTCTTGTCAAATATAAATAGATTCCTTGTAAATTGGCAAAATTAATCACAAGAGTAGTTTTGCAAGGAAGGGAAATTAACAAAATAAAAACCTGATTTTTGCTTGTATTGAGTATTATTCCTTGACAATTTAACTTAAATTACACAAAAAATTTTATGGAAGTGTTTCCCTTTCTCCATTATTACAGATGGAATTTAAAGTTTTAGTTTAGATGTATAACAGAAACAAAAGTAGTCTGAGTGAGTCTGCTATCTCATAAATATGACAAAGAGAATCTGATTCAAATCTATAGAAATTATTATAGATTTATTTCTATGTTTATGTTTGTGTGTAATTTTTTGTGTATATGTATAAAATGTTAGGAGTAGGAATAATTCATAAAAGAGAAAAAAGAAAGCTAAAAACATAGCCAAAGCTGAATAAACTTCACTCTGAACTGGGACAGGGGAACAAATATGCAAACAAATGAAAAATAACATTAAAAAAATTAATGCACTGGAAAAGAGAAAATAAAACCCACCAGACTAATGCTCTCAGATCTGCTAATGGAAATATTGAAGGACATAGAAGGGAATGAAAACAGGTAAAAAGCTCTTTGAAATCTATTAAGTGAAAATGTAAATCAATGAAGACAGAAGAAGTGATAATACCTTCTATATTTATATTTCAAAGAAAATAATAAGATTGTTCTTTAAGATATCAATTAATGAATGAATATACTAATCTTTTAATTTTGAGGATAAAGTACATGTAGCAGCTATTGCACTATTAAGAGTTACAAGCATTTTGGATACCTTATTAAGATTTTATAAATTAGACCTTAGATTCATCATGTCAAGCATGTTTTGTCATTTCAATTCTTTTAAGTTCCCCCATAATTTTAAAGAATACATAAAACGATCACATTTACTTACGTGACAGGATCTGCTAACCTTGTTTTGCTGAGCCTGAGGGGTAACTGGGGATGCCTTTCTCATTTTCTCAGAAGAGATTTGGCTGTAGTTCAGTCCAGTCATGAATATAATGTCACCCACGTTAAGGTTATTTTTGTGCTTTTGCTCACAGCCTATAGGCTTATTCTGGCAGCAAGAGATCTTTGACTAACCCCATTTTATGAGGGAACCTTCTCTGGGCACAAGCCCAAAATATACACCATTACAGCAGCTCTATAGGGAATCCTCAGGAACTTAATGAATCAGCTTTATGACTTCTTTGCACTGAACCATTACAAATTTACTGTGGAGCATCAGTGAATCTGATCCAAGAATTAATGTTATTGACTGGCTTATCATGATTATTGCAGAATTAGACTTTAACCTAGAATTAAAGAAAGGGGTTTTTAAGCAGAATCAGACCCAAACAAGCAAATTTAAATTAAGGCTTACATTAATTCAAACTGTAAGGCAGAATTATGTAGGACTTACATAAAACTTCAGTGGTTAGAGGTACAAAAATAATCTTTTTTTTATGGGATCATGCTGCTACCTTTGTATTGGAAGTGGAATTTGTAAATGTTTTGAGTGTCATTATCTCCTGCTGACTTCAGTGAGAAATGGAGTTACTCAGTGCCCTCAAAGCACTGGACTTTTGTTGTTCTGCAATGTTACTAAAGTTGTCAGCTCAGCTTAAAATATCTGCTAAAGTTATAAAACTTATAACCAGTATATCTGCTGAATTTACCTTTGAATGCAAAGAAGTCTGTTGTGGTTTACTCAGGCATAATTTTCCAGTCTAATCTACATTGATTAGATTACTATTTTCTTCAATTTCCTATTTTAGAAAAAAAAAATAATAAAAAGAAAAGAGGATAATTCCTTTACTTACTAAGCTGAAGTGTCCTTTAAATTTGTACTCAAAGCCAATTACACTGAAAGCGTACTGCATTAGTTGGTTTATTAGTTTTTCTGAAAGCTTGGAGACAGAGCCTCCCGATGTGGCATCAATACATAATGTGATCTTTTTCTGCAGAGAGTCATTCTTATCTGGAAGACACATCACATAATGATAAACGACACCCACAGTATTTTAGACAGACATATCTAAAAGGGTACACAATGTTCAAGTGTTGAAAGAGATGGGGGGAGCTGCCATTTTCAATGTAATAGCTTTTTTTTAATACATTTTTTGAGGTTTGTACTCTTTTGTGAAAATATGTGACAAAAAATTGTTTTAATATTCTTTTAAAATTGTTTAATAAATTATTATATTCACTAAAAAGAAACCACTTTAATACACCGATATCATACTAACCTTGACCTTAAAACAATAAAGAATAATTGGTTTTGAAGTAGACCTTTTAGCCTTCAGATTCTTCTTTTCAACATACTATAATATATTGTTTAATACTGTCACTCAAAAGTCAAATAATGCATCCTTTATACTTCGTAGCCTTTGTAGGGGTCAAATCCCTTTTAGTATCTGAGTCAAAGCCAGATTGTCAAACTACGTCACAGTTGTTTGGAGAAAGAGAGAAAGAGATTTATGCCAGAATTTATAGTAATAACTTTGTTGAAATAATGAATATAGTATTGAAATAAGAAAACTAAAAAAAAAAAAAATTCATCCATTCTGTCGCTCTTGTTGCAGTTTGGGCTTCCTCCATATGGGAAAGAGATGAAGGAACCAGGGCACAGGAGGTTAAGGTCTGTTTTTCGGTTGAGGAATGGAGAGAAAAAAATAGTGAAAAAAAGTGGAAAAAATTAAAAAAGTGGAAGAAATGAAAAAAAAAGGGGGGGAAATGGAAAAAAGGAAATGGCAAAAGGGAAAAAAAGAAAAAAGAAAAAGAAAAGAAAAAGAAAAAGAAAAAGAAAAAGAAAAAGAAAAAGAAAAAGAAAAAGAAAAAGAAAAAGAAAAAGAAAAAGAAAAAGAAAAAGAAAAAGAAAAAGAAAAAGAAAAAGAAAAAGAAAAAGAAAAAGAAAAAGAAAAAGAAAGTGGGGGGGGGAGGAAGAAGAAAAAGGTCAATTGGCATATTTAGTCTTCCACTATCTAAGGAGAGGTTGTTAAGAAGACAGACACATTCTTCTATACTTATTCCTATAATAAGATTAGAAGAATATGGCTGTTTTTTTAACAACCAACTTAATATTATAATACAAGCTGCAGCATGGAAAATCAAGAGGCAACAATGAAGCAGTATTTAAAAATAAGAGTGGCTCAAAACTGAAACAAGTTGTCCAAAGAAGATATAGAATCTCCATCCTAAGAAAATTTTTGGATGAAGTCCTTAACAGTTTGACATCAATCTTGAGGGTAGATCTACAACAGTGGAACACTGGAATAGGTGACCTTCAGAGTTCTATTTCAACCTACATTTTTCTATGATTATGTGAACTGTTGTGTTACTGTGTTTTAAGGACATAATAAAAGTTAGATTTACAAAACTGCAGTCTGCTTTTGATGGTATCTGCCAAATTGTGACAGTCTATTGAGTTGGCCAAGGGTTTTGGTGATCTATAGAGAGCTTGCTAGAGTGTGTCACAGAGGCAAACTGTTTGTTGCACCTGTTGTAAATCAAATCAGGCATTAAAGTAGCTTATTGATTTGGTAATGACATCAGCTGTCAAAGAGTTCAAGGTCAATAGCAGCCATACACTAGATATCAGACATTCAAAAATATCAGTTAAGCCCCTATACATTTTTAAGCACCTTTTTATAACTAATAACAAAGCACTCTCATTCCCAGATACACCTACAGTTTCGCATTTCCCAGGGTATGAAGATGCACATTCTCCTTTCCTGGGACTGTGAGTTCCCCCTCTTATTTGAAGCTTTTCTGGAAGAGGCAGTGGTACCCTTGCTTTACATCCACTCAGCTCCCCAAAACCTGCTAAAGCACATGCCTGTGAGACAGAATACAAACCCAGTGGGAAAGCAAAACAGAACTAAACAGTCGATTCAGTCAAAACAAGCAAACAAAAAATCCTTACAGTGTAAAGAATGAGAATCAAATCTAAATGCCCAAAGTCATCCTTTGATCATGTGTGGCATCCAGCTGATGCTCCAAAAGCAGCCAAGTCCTCACTGCATTTTGTGTTGTGCCTAACAGCACAGTACAGATGTCTTGGATGTCCTAACCCACTGCAGTGTATTTAAGTTGCTGAGTCATGTACCTGGTGCTTGTCATCATTCCAGAGGCTCCTTTTCTGTATTGTGTTTTGACTACAATGTGGTCAAGATTCCAGGGCCCATGTGACTAATATATAGTCACTGACATTTAGACAGCTTAACCTGAAATGGAATCCCTACCTAGGTTTCAATAGCAATGTAACTGCTCTATACCCAACAAAAGAGAAGGGGCTGATAGGGAGAGAGGTGGCAGGGGAAATGCTGCTTTTGATAACAGGACAGAAATAACTGGATAAAAACATAACATGCTCATTATAGCAGAGAGGATAGAGTGTCTGATAAAGCCACATGGGCCAAAGGGGTTTATATGCACTTTGGCATGATTCATGCTGTTCTATATCTTGTGAAAAAAAGGAACAAAATTTTTTCACTCTAATTTTCAGTATAAAAAAGAATATTTCTGTTTCTTCATTTTACAGACATTGGAAAAAATAAATTAATTACCAGCATAGCTACTCTTTTTAGTTTAAAAATCTGTAATTATTAACTTTCAAACAAGTTATAATGTGGTTCATGGTGCACAGGGCTCTGTTTCAATGTGTTTAGTTGAAGCAATTAATCTTATGATAGAAAAAGCAGGTTCAGCAAATGAAGTTTTAACAAATCTGATGTTTGCAGATCTAAGACTCTGAAGCACCTGCCCCTGCAGCTTCTCCCAGTGTGAAAGGCTTATCAAGCACTATGTTATTACTCCACTGGTCAGATTTATAGAATCACCCTGCTCTCTCTGCAGATCTCTAGGAAGCTTTATGACTCCAGGGTTTCTTGACTCTATGGGAATCTCAGGACAAAGGTCCATTAAGACCCGAGGTCCTTTGGTCCTTGGGGACTGAACATTCCTCAGGGGACACAAATGGGTAATTTTGAGAATGAAGACAGTTTCAACTGCAATAAATCCATGAATGAGGATTGTGAGGGAAAACCAGAATCTGTGCATTTTTATCATACTCTGCAATCACAGAAAAAAACAACATGAGGTATGGTATCTAATGAATCAAAATACTTTTTGTTATTTCCTTAGCTTGCTAAATCAGCAATCTCAACAGATTTTTAGAGGTTTAAATATACTATGCTGAAGCAACAGATTTATAATACACAGGAGAAACAGGTGCAAGGGATGTAGGAGGAAAAAAAGATGCTGACATGATATTATGTGAAACTATACCATTGTATCTAATAATGTATTTTACCTTAAATCCTTGCTAGAAGAAAAAACAAATTTTTGTTAAATATTTATGGATCTTCAAGAAAAAAAAATTAAATAAAGTCCATCACTCTGTTTTCTATGAAATTAAACACAATACAGAAAACATAAATAATATCTAGGATATTGTGGAGAATGTCAAAAGATGCAGAAAGAAAAAGACCTGTGATTTTTCAGATGACTTCTCTTTCTTGTTATTGTGGGTTTTTTTAATTCCAAAATTTTATAAGCTATTTACCACACAGAATCTCCTCTAGCCTTCATTCAGAAGTGATGTCTCAGTATCTTTTGCATAAGCATAGCACATCATCTGTAAGACCCAGCCTCTTCACTGTTGAACAGCACATTCCCAGTGCAGATGCATATTTTTAGTTTGCTTATAATCACTACAGAATATAGTTGTATGTTGATATTTAATGTCTTCTCTAGCAGAAAAAAAAATAATCCAAGCATTGGAATACTTTCTAAGTAATCTCATCAGTATCTGGTGGAAAGGAAGGCTGAGGCCTACAGAACAGGCATTTTGATTAATGAACAGTATGATAGGACTGATGCAGATTCTATCCTCCCTTCTTCAGCCTGTCTGTGCTGAAAATAGTAGGCTCATCTCTACTTCACACTAGCTGTAACAACAAAACCACAAACAAACAAACAAAGTTATCTTCAATCAGTCAAAAAAAGTCATAATTGATTTCACACAGTATGACAACTGGAGAGCTTAAAACTGATTTAAATCCTTGTCTGAGTATGCAAATCCATGGTAGTGGATGAAATATTCTTCGGAGACTTTTCCTTTGTAGTTACAACTAAAATACTTATAATTTGTATTCTTACTTGAACAACTATTCATTTCTCTGACTTTTTTTCTAGATTGACTCTGAGAGGATCATCAAGAAGGAATCTACCACATGAAATACCTTTCAGAAGTTTCATGGAATCCCAGAACATGCTGATTTGAAAGGGAGCCAATAGGATCATCAAGTCCAATTCCTGGCCCTATGCAGGACTGTGCCCAAGAGTCACACCATATGCCCAGTAGTATTGTCCAAGTGCCTCTTGTCCTCTGTCAGGCTGGTGCTGTGACCACTTCCCTGGGGAACCTGTTCCAGTGTCCTTCTTCTGTGTGAAGAACCTTTTCCTGATATTCAACCCAAACCGCCTCTGACTCAGCTTCATGCTGTTTCTTCAAGTCCTGTCACTGATCATAAGAGCGAAGTGCCCCTCATCTGTCCTTTACAAGGATGACTTAGGCTGCAATGATGCCTCTTCCCAGTCTCCTGCAGGCTGAAGAAACAAATTGACCAAAGCATCTCTTCATAAAACTTTCCCTCCATACCCTTGGCCGTTCTCATGACCCTCCTTTGGATGCTTTCTAAGAACTTAATGTCTTTTTATTTTATGACATATCAAACTGCACACAATATTCAAGATAAATCTGCACTGGTGCACAGTAGATTGACACAGCTTTTTCTGTTTGATCTCTGCTATTTACATACACTTCCAGGTCTCTGATTCTTTTTGTATGTACCTCTGCAGGGTCTGTCTCTGTATACTTATTTTAAAGTGTAGAGAATGTTCACATTAAGTCTGTCATTGGAACTACTCATTTGTGTGGTTAAAATCATAAAATAGTCCTTCATCTTAAAAAGTCATGTGTTATTTAACACTTTCCAAAACAAATGCCAATCTTGGCTAAAGACTCAGCAGAAGTCATCACCTATTTCCAGTCAGCAAATTGCAAATATCAACCCTGACTGGGTGGGCTTGAGTAATTTAAAATCTAGGGCAAAGTTTTACACATTACTTGGATCAAGCACATAAATAAATATTTTTTTTCTGAAAGCATAGATATAGCTAATGTTCTGACTAAAATTCTACCTCAAATTAATGAAAATTTAACTTCATATCAGAGCAATAGAAATAAACCCCTCTCCACTTTTCAGAGAGTGGGATTTTTTTCTGTATATCAGGGCTTCTCACTATGGCTGTAAAAGCAATTCCAAAAGTACTTAAAACTTTTACTACAAACTTTGTTACTTTGGGACCAATACAAGCAAAAGATTTATGATAAGACAGAGGACAGCTTTCCAAAACAAGTCTGGTTTTATTACTGGAATGTAATGTTTTATGGGTTGGAATTGAAAAACAAAAGGTTTGATGTCCATATTGGTGGTATTATGTTCTGCTGAATATGAAGCTTCATCTCTGTCTCATTTTCGAGAAGAAGAGTTTTTATCACTAATATCCTATAGAGAAAATCCTTTGTTCTAAATTCTGCTCATGCTGTTTTCATATGCTTCCTCAGTCAGGTATTCATTAAAACTTGTTATATAGTCATTCATCTTTCATTGTACTGTTAAAGCAACTCCAATCCACCGTTCAGATTTTTGTACTTCTTTTGTGCTAATACAGACATGTTCATTTGCATAATGCTGGTCTCTTGTTTCCTTTTTTTAGACACAGAATTATCTTCACAGTCATTAAAAATAATAATAAATTAGAATTAAAAAAAATATATATATACAAAAATGAGATGTACTTACCTCTCAATGAAAATAATGCAGAGCCTCTAATACCCTGCACAGTACTTATATCTCACTGGTTTGTCATGGTATTATGTGCACAGCATGCCCAAATAACATTGGAAAGCCCTGTTGATTGGCTACCTGTCATTATATGTGGAAAGCAGGACTTCGCAAGATCTTTGAAGCTTTCAAATCCAGGCTTGTCTTTCAATGCCTCCAAATTCCAGGCGGATTAGGAACTCCCAAAAATCTTCTTTCTCTGTCCATCTTCATTGGCTTCTCTACCATCTCCTGTGATTTTTCCTACTGATAGAAAACCTAATGTCTCAGTTAGGACCTTCAGCAAGAAAAGGTGGCTATAGTCTTGAGATGAACTACTATGAGTCAGAAGTATGATCAAACTCTGAAGAAATTACGTCAGTACAACTTACTTCCTTTAGGGTCTTTTGGAGACTATCCTATAGTATGGCAAATGTAGCATTTAAAACCCATAAAATATATAGTTATAACGGATTCACAAGGATACCAAAGCTAAATTCTTCTCTCTCCTTTACTGTTTAATCCCTCCTCTTTGTAAAGAAAAAGATTTTTTCTATTTCTTAAGAAATTTACCTTCAGTATTTATGCAATTTTTCAAGTACACTACACCTAAATATGGTGAAGTTAGAGAATTACAGAGTAATGAGTTGTCAAGAATACCTATCCAAATTATATATGGATTTCTTTTTGTTAATCCAGCTTGCTGTTGGTTTAGCCATTTATAATGTTAATAGTGATAGCAAGATTTTAATTGTGAATGACTTTCAGAGTATCACAGAATGGTTGAAGTTGGCAAGGAAACTCTGTAGGTCATCTGGTCTAGCCCCCTTGCTCAAGCAGGGCCACTAAGAGCAGATTGTCCAGGATGGTGTCTAGATTCTTTTTCCTATCTCCTAGGATCAAGACTCCACATCCACCCTGAATGCCTGTTGCAGAGCTTGGTCATCTTCACAGCTAAAAAATAAATGAATTAAAAAAAGAAACGTTGTGTTGCCTGGTGTCTCCTGTATTTAAATTTGTTCCCATTGTCTCTGGTTATGTCACTGGCAACCATCGAAAGAACCTGGTTCTATCTCCTTTGCACCTTCCCTTCAAGTATTTATGTACATTGACAAGAACTTCTCTCGTCCATGCTGGACAATCACAGCTCTCTCAGCCTTTCCTCATAGGAGAGATGTTCCATTCCCTTTCACATCTTCATGGCCCTTTGTTCACCTCTATCCAGTATGTCCATGTCTCCCAGAGGAACCTAGAACTGATGCAGCACTCCAGGGGTAGCCTCAGCAGCACTAAGAACAAAGGAAGGATCGCCTCCTTCAAATTGCCAGCAATACTCTGCCTAATGTAACCCATTTTGTAATGGGCACATTGCTAGCTTATGGTCTGCCTTGTTATCCAGTGGGACTTCCAGGTCCTTTTCTGCCAAACTTCTTTCAAGCTATAAGATCTCCCCCTGGGCAGGATTTTGCACTTATGCTTGTTGAACTTAATGGGATTTCTATCAGCCCACTTCTCCAGCCTCCTCAGGTCCCTGTAGAGGGAAATATACCCCTTTGTTGTCTCAGCTACCCCCTTCAGTTCAGCCTGCAAACTTTCTACCTCATTATCCAGATCTTTAATGAACAGGGTAAAGAGGACCAGATTCAGTACTGGCCTCTGGGGTTCACCACTACTCACTGTGCTCCAACTACATTTGGTACTGCTGCTGACCCCTTCAAAACCAGTCATATAGTTTTCAATCTAGCTCATACTTCTCACTGTTTCTTCACTGTGCATGTTGATATTCCAACAAAGGGTAGCTGCTGAGGTTTTAAATACATCACTGCTAATATTCTCTTGCTTATAGGCATTCCTGGCTCATAACTTTCTGAGTCAGGCTAATGGTCTAGTCCTGATGCATGCCCTGTTTGTATGATTTTCAAAGTAATGACTCTAGTGCAGTGTCTTTTAATAACTCATATTCATACAAAAGAGAAAGGTTTGAAAGCTTACTTCTCCATATCTGTTAAGAAAATAATCAACTTTCTCTCAGTGCATAAATAATATTTCGGTCTACACTTGGTACCTGTAATCCACATAGGAGGAGGAGCTGTAAAGCAATTCCACAGTCACACACGCAATCCATATATTCCAAGTGTTTTCATAGCTACAGAATGCTGGCATTCAAGTTAATGCTCTGACCTGGGTAGGAAAAAGCTGTTATGGAAACTTGCCCACAAAGACTGGCAGAGAATGAGAAAGATTATTTCCATATCTTCTGTTTGGTTTCTTTATTTTAAACTAAGATAGATAAAACACAATGAGTTTTATTATAGATCAAATGCACTTTTACTAAATTACTGAGTCATACTAAACAAAGGCTCGGTAATGCTACCATCTTGGCTAAATATAACTTGTAAACATTTAGATTTGAGACCATTTTTGTTTTAGGTTTGATAATTTCATCTACGTATCCACTGAGGTTACCATCTACAAGTCCCCTTTTGTGAAATAAAACACAAGACCAGGGACCTCTTGTGAGAGTGATAATATGTCTTGCCCCAAACAAAAGGTTGTAGTTCTGGAGAATCCTCAGCTGTAAGGGATTCTGACTCTTACGTCCCCAAAAGTTACACTGCCTTGTGCCCTAGGACTACTCAACACCCTGCATATTCAGACAGCAATGTAGGACTATCTTTCCTGGCTCATTTAATCGCCATTTGGTGTATATACAAATGAGCAGAAAAAAATTCCTATTTTGAGTATTTATACTCAATAACTTACTTCCTATGAAGGCATAAATAGGATCAAAAGCATGTTCATATTCACAGTCACACAGGAGAATATAAAGGGTGAAAGTGAAAACAGAAATTAATTCAAAGTTATTTTAGAAAATAGTTTTACATTCCAAACAGTGACCTGCTTTCATAGTCTTCACTGTGAAATCAGTAACAAAGTATAAATTTATAACAGAGGAAAGTGATGCTTGCTTTACAAAGCAACCAAAAGCACATTTCTATTACATCCTCAGTATTGTCTTTAGTTTTCCAAAATTACAGAAAATATGATTCCTAGAGCTGTAGATCTTATGTTTGCTTGGACAGTTTTCAAACATGGCTGCTCTTTCATCATACTGGGGAATTTACTAGTTTATTTTTAAGAGAACTATTTTAATTTCTGCACCTTCCTAAAGGATTAAAATTCTGAAATTATGTACACTGTATCTAAGTCCTAGCAAGTGAGAAAGCCTGTAAATAATTTGAACAAGGTTAAACCACATGTGCATCAGAGAGACAGGACATAGATTATAGAAAGACATGAAAGTAACACCCCTTAGATTTTTCCTCTCATAAAAAAATATGCAGAAGCACAGGGCAATCAGTGTATATGTAAATTCTGTTACTAAAATATTCAGTTTAATCAGTAAAATAGGCACAAGCTCAACAGTTATAGTGTGCAGCTCAATCTGTGATAAATATCAAGGCATGAAGCATGAGTCATAAAGGAAGAAAATGCAGTGTATCAAAATATTTCTGACTAGTATATATTAGCTTCAGCCAATTATGTAAATAGCAATATGACCTGAAAAGTGAATAGTCATTTGAATGAGTTGGAGTTGACAATGAAAATACAGTTTGATCATATTTTGAAACTTAATTTCTGGGACGGTTATGAGGCGTTGTCCTTCAGAATGACATTGAGTGTAGCTTGTGTTTTGTGATTCTCTCCCAAAAGAGGAAATTAGGCTTCAGGTTTTAGAAATTCAGGATCCAGGTTTCTTGTTATAAATTCAGAGATCTCTGCTAACTGGTTACTGAGGTTCTCCTGTCTTGTGTTCTATTCCCTTGTCCCTTTGCACACAAACCGCCATCACCTCAGTTGTTTTTTAATTTTTTAAGTTGTTTTTTTAGTGACATAGAAAATTTTCTACCCACTGTACCAACCAGAGAGGAAAAACAAAGATTTTAAAACGTTGCTTGTAACAAACTTATATTAAACATATATGAACATAAATACCTTAAAACTTATCAAGATAAAAACACGTAAACAATGCAGCAAAGAAGATCTTCAGTCCTGTCTCAATTTAATCTTCTAATGGAACCCCACTTCTTTTGGAACACCCATAAGAGGAGGGAAAAAGAAAACTTAGTCCCACTTAGACTGGTCTCAAAAAGAAAGAATTTTCCATCTGGTGGTATTTTGTATCTGAGGCATCTGTGGACTTTAATTCCCAAAGACTTCGGCAATTCCGTTCCTGGCCTCTAGAGGCAGGCGAGGCTCCATACCCGCTACAGCCAGAGGGCGGCAGTGTGGGACCGTTTTGAAAAGTGTCGTTGCGCCTACGGGGAAAACTGAATTTCCATTTATTTCCCACTTTATTCCCAGGGAGACGTTCAGAATAATTGGACTCGCCATCCTCCCCCAACTCACTCTTCAGGAGTGATGCCAAGAGTTTGTTTTCTCAGTCTCGAGCCTTACATTTTGCAATAAATAGCAACAACACAGTCAAAGGCTGATGGGGCATCATCTGTTTCTCATGCATTGGTTGGAGTCTAGCTGCCTCCCACTCTCCTTCCAATCTCTCACAATGCCTTTATAAAAAGTCCCTCTCCAGCCTTCCTGTAGGTCTCTTTTATGTACTTAATGAAGAGGTTGTTTTCAGAATATATCACAGATTTTTTTTTTTTTCTCTATAGGTATGTATTCTCCTTGGGTTTAAACTTAAGGAAATTTCTTATATATTACTCAAGTACATTCTTCTTCCAGATTAATTCAGTCTTTAAAATAAAGCATTTAAAACTGTATAGCATTTAAAATTGGCAGAAAAACATTTTGAAAGATGTGAGATCATTTTTGGGGGATTTTTCAAGTTGAGATATTAAAAGACAGTATATCAGTTTTAACTAACTTGGTTCCTTGGGCACCTACCTATCCAAATTGTTATTAGATGTGACCTCTTATTTAAATACATGGAAATCTGGTTATTAAACCTAATAGGGATTGGAAAGTACCCTCAAGAAATAAGTTTCAAATATATTTCTCTTCCTAAACAAGCTGATATTACTATTCAGTAAAAATAAAATAAAATAAAGTTAAATAAAATAAAATAAAAGATAAAATAAAATAAAATAAAATAAAATTACAGACAAACAAGAGTGAAGTAAAATAATCCATAATAATCTGTTTAATTTTACTTTTTTGCATAAATCTCTATCAAATAGAAACCTTAGATTCTGTACCATTAGGAAAAAAAACATATTTTTATGTGTTATTGGATATACATACAGGAAAATAAAGTAACTTCAGCAATACAAAGGTCAGATTTGTTGGTTTGTATATCAGAAAGTACAAATGAAAATTTTGTACAGAATAAGTTAGCAGAGTGACAGATTAATTAACAGAGTAACAATGAATAAACAATATCAGAAATATATCTAAAACTAATTTCCAGGAAAGCATAAGTGTCATAGTTTTTATCATGGGGTGACATAAAAATATTTAATTTATGTAAAGAATTGAAAGACTCCAATCTTTCCATTCACCAGATTTTCCTGGAGGGTTAACTTCATAACTATCTTTTTTTTATATCCTTCTTGAAATACTTCTCTTTCCATGCACCAATATTAGATAGCTGGAGAAGAGAATATATATGAAAAATATATCTATATTTGCATATGTAGAGATGATGTTTCTCTGTTAGATACAGTCAAGTAGCTAAGAATTTATGTAACAATTTAAAAGCACCTGAGTTATTACAGAACAAAAGATACTGTCTGTGCATATCTTAGCAGTGAAAGCTTCAGACAGCCCATACAGCCATAAATAATCTCACTGCCCTTAGATCCATTCAAATTTTGATAAATAAGGGACAAGCATAAACCACAGACTTTGAAAACAAAGCCAAACCCCCCCTTGAAACTACTAGGGTTGAAGAAATGGGTGGGGTGGTTTTTTTTGTTTTGTTTTTTGGGGGAGGGGGTTGTGTTTATGTTGTTTTTTTTTTTTATTTGAACCTTGACTCAAGTTCCTGAATTCCTTGTAATCAATTTTAAGGCCTTATTTGAGTAAAGAATATTATAAGCTCTACATGCCTGAGGTTTGTCTTCACAGAAACTGAGAGAGACAAGATCTTATATATTTTGATGTGGGTGCAAACTTTAGCTGAGATAATCCTCTTGACCTAGCAACTTTGGAGTACTTCTGCAACAAGAGGTTCCAAGACACTCAAAAACCCCTCAAATAAAATGTTTCTAGAACTAACCAACTGTTAACAAAATTATGCCAGTATTTTCTTTGTTCAATTATGCCAGTATTTTCTTTGTTCAATAGGAGATTATACAGAGTACTTTAAACTCAGTAATGTCTACCATTAGACCAACCTTCACTTCTGTCACGAGAATCCAGAACTGCAAAACTACGGGAAGGAAGGACCTGTCAACAAATAGTTTAATTTGATCAAAGCTTAAAAAAATTGAAATTGTTTTAAATAATTACGATTATCATAAGACATATAAGCTTTGAAATTCAATATTCTTATTTTTTAGAAAGGTAAGCAATATTTCTAAAATTCAAGACCAAGCAATGTCATGAAAATTGTGCTAATTTTAAGTGTTAATGCAGTTTTTCTATCAACAATGCTTACAGGAAGAATTACAAATCAAATTGCTTAATTGCATATATCAATTTTCAGTATCTAATTTGTATTTTTTCATTAAAAATAAATTACATATACAATTATTAACATTATGAGCAAAAATATATCTCCTTTCAGTAATTTCCAAAGTGGTTGTTGCTGTGCTGTAGGAGAAAATTGCACCTAATAGGAAGGAGGGGTGTAGGGGAAAAACCAGAAAATCCTTTCAGAGATTCAAAATCTTAATATATATATATATATATATTTTTTTTTTTTTTTTTTTTAATATAAGCATGAACGTAAAGATTAGGAATCGCTCAATATGTCTGGTATCTCATTGAACTGTTGACCAACAAAGGCAAGGGAATCCCTGAGGATTACACAGAATAGGAAAAACAAAATTGATTCTTATTTACCTATTCTAACTGATAATATTCCTTCACTGAGATATTTTTAGAGAAGAACATTACATCTAGGTAGATGGTGATGCACATCAAATTTGGTTTTGAAAGTTTGCTGTATCTCTTGTATCATAATGATGTTTAATAAAGTTCAGTGTGGGGTATAGGAGTTCAAGAAATTTGTGATTCAGTTTCAGTTTAGACACACACGGTGAAGCTGATGTGCAAGGGTAATATTTTACTCATTCACAAGTTGATTAAGCATCTTTTTCTTTGGAGATAAATAAATATTTCCTGGGAAAGATTATTCTCATATATGCATCTATAAAGAATTTAATTAAACGCATTCTGGTCTCAAACACCTACTCATAAAAGTTTAAAGAGAGGTGCTCATAATTTCTGCTCCTCTTATTACAATCCAAAGGACACCCTGCTCTAAGAAAACAGTGAAGCTGTTAAAACAGCTTCTGAAAAAGACTGTGTATTCTGACTTATATAGAGTCATTTAATTGCTGAATGTTACAAATGAAGTAGCTGCTTGTAATAGCAAACAAAAAGGTTGAAAGAATGGGTGACAGTACAAAGCATAACAGGATGGGTATAAACCAGCTGGTGACACAAATCACTTAAGCACTGCAGAAGAGTCATGAGCACTTTATTCTATTTATCAGTGATCACAACCAGCTGTGTACACAGCACAACACTGACATTACACGAGATTGCCAACCCTATTGCTGTCACAAGGAATTGTCCTTTTCCCAGTCTCCCTTCCTCTCCAATGAACACAGAAGATTAGAAGATAGTTCCTTTTCTTGCAAAACAGAGAGAAAATCTGGAAATATTTTGTCTGAGGATATGCCAGGTAATAATTATAAGTTGCTGCTGAAATTAATAAACTTAAAACAATGGTACTGCCTTTCAGTGAAAAAGTAAGCTTAAAAAGAAGGCATTTGAATTTATTTGAATAGTGCACTTTCAGTAAAGTTTGCAGGTTGGCTTTATGCTTTGGAATTTTATCACACATACGTACACACAGACACACACAAAGATAAGTATACATATATATATATATATACACATTAATATGTGTCTAGACTGTTAAAAGAAGTGCTTGGGCTGTGAAAATGTGCACTGTTGTGACCCATACCTTTGACAGGATGCTTTCAGAGGGCAGACATAAGATAGCCATATGCACCAATTTCTCCAACAATTACTTAAGAGTAGTTGCTGCAGTACTTAGCTGATGCTAGCAAATCCTTCTCAGTGGCAGGCTCTAAACACTATGCATACAAAAATAGCAGCACTTCTAGTTATCTCAGAATGAAGGCAGAACAGGCTTGTATTGCCTGTGGGGGATTATAAAGACCTTGCAGCGTGCATTCCCACACAGAAAGGCTGGAAAAGGGGCTGAGATGAGCAACATCCTTTTATGTCAAAGACTTGGGGAAACTGTGTCACTGAACAGACTAGATAATTGTCATGCATCTTATTCCCAAAGCAGTTATCAAAGGCTAAAATCTGCATTATTAAGCATTTGCTCTTAAATGTCTAGACAATTTATACCAGATAATAGAGAGAATCCATAGCACAGCAAAGAATTAAACTAAGATTATCTCTTCAGCAAGTTATATACTAAGCCACAAGAATACTCTGCTTTTTGCTGACTTAAAATGAGTGAAGGACATTTATTTTGTTAGTACTGGTTGCCCTTAAAGACAAGAAACAGAAGAAATATGTGCAATTTTAATGGCTGCTTAGTTTTGGAATAGAGTTGTCTTGTGTTGCAAACAAGTGCCTTTCTTTTCTACTTGATAAATTTGATCAAAATGCCTGCAATTACTTTTTTTCCCTGAAGGCAAAACACTCATAATAAGATGTATAATATATTTTCATCACATATGTCATATTAGAAAACTAACAGAAAGAAAATGTGAAAGTCTAGTCATTCCAGGCATGCATAGCCCATTAATTAAATAAAAGAGTAAATCTTCAATAGTTGCTTATGTTGTTTATGAAAGCCTGATGAACTTGCATGGTGCTGTGCTTTTTGAATGTCATTTTTTGTTCATTATATTCTTGTGTTCCAGGGTTGTCTAAATTAACTAGAAGCTACTTAAAGGCAAGAAGCACAACCCCATTATGATTAACCCTCATTATTTTCAAGTATGTAAGTTCAGGTACTGAGAAGCTTCTACAGAACAAAGTACAAAGAGTTCAAGATCTGCTTTAAAATTCAAGGAACGTTTTTTATGAACCGGGACTTGAATTAATCAACCTGGGAAATAATTAAAAATTAATCTTCATATAATGTCAAAGCAAAAGAAATATTAAAAAAATAAAATTTGATAAACAAATGCTTTCCATTGTGGCACTCTGAGAGGCTGATTTTACTATCATTTGAAGGCTTTTCCATATGGCAGCTAAATTTAATAAATAATGAATTATATCATTAATGTTATGAAAGACAGTGCATCCTGATTTTAAATCATTGCTTTTTTCATGACTTTATGCAGAAATACTACATGAGCTGGAGCTCTAGGAATCCCATAATAGTGCAAAAAATTACTTTTGAACTTACAGTTGTTATTATTAGGGGGGCAATCATGGTAGCTTTAGTACTATTTTAACCCCTGTAGTCCTTAAGAAATGCTATTTTAAACTCCAATTTCTAATCTGTTAGAAATTTTTTTCAAGTTTTCAGCCTGGCTTTTGAGCCAAATGTGATAATTAGTAGCTTTTTTCTTCCTAATATTTACATCCATTCAGTGGAATATTAAAAGGTCAACTCTGTGCCGACACAAAACAAGAACATTATTTTTGATAAAATTGTTTTAGCCATTGGAATTAGAAGAAAGGGAGAAAAAATAATCAGAAAAGGTATAATAAAGACTTTATTAGCTGCTACAAGCTTTTAATCTATTTTTCCATTAAAATCATCACAAATTTAGTCCCTGTCAGTTTAATGTTTTCTAAGCCACATCCACTGTTGCGTTGATATTATTTGAGGGAATACTCCTATTTTGGAACTCATCCTAATTAACTCCTCTAGTGATACATATTTGTGAATTGTAGAGTCAGCACAGACTTTTTACCCCTTTTCATCCCTTTGTGATCTCATGGAAACTTACCTTTATCACACATTTTGTCATTTGTTTGCTTCCCTGGGCATGATATAAAATAAATATATAACAAGAACAATAATTAGTAATGTTCACAGCTTGAAATGACTGCAACATGACTTTATACCACTGATGTTACCAATTAGATGAATATCATTTAGCAGTCTGACAACAAATTCAAAAGGACAAAACACATGGCACATGAGTGAAAACCATTGTAAAACTTGTCAAAACACATATCTCTGTGGAGAACAGGAAGTCTCAGTGAAGAATCACAGAATTTCAGAATGACTACATTATCTCAAACTCTAATTAAATTATTTAAAAGAAAATTAGAACAACTTAAATTTCGTCATGTTTTTGTACTTTCTGAAACTGAGGATATTAAAAATCTAGTTGAAATTAACAGATGTATAAGAAACTTGATATATTGAAATTTGTAGATGTATAAGAATTAAAAAAAAAAAAAACAAAAATAAATGAACCCATAATTTTCTAAAATTTGCAAATATAACATAAAAATTACATCTATCCAATATTCAGAAGAGAGATTCTTTCTCAATAATCACAAAGAAATACTGTGCAACATCATATAAAACCATCTGAAAGATAATAGAGAAAAAAAATCTGTATGGTAGGTTTTTGTGTTTGCTGGATTTTGGGGGTTTTGGTGGTTTTTTTGGGTTTTTTTTGTTTTTTTTTTTCTTGTGAAACACATACATATTTTATCGTCATGAATGCCATAATTCTTACTGTCATTGAGCCTAATGATAAAGAAAAATGGAGAACTGATTTGTTTCCATGACAGTGCCATTTTTCCAGAAGAAAAAATTAGTTTCTTTCCAGTAAGGTATCTCAGATGCAATATAATTTCATTTTTTGTTTGCCCAGATCATGTCCATAAGACGGAGACACAGGAAAAGAATTTTTTGTTGTCTTTTTGTCCTTCAAAAAATGAATCAGACATTTTAGATTGAAATCACCTACTTCTATTAGATAAAAGGTTTCTGTTTTGTCTCCATCAACAATAGAATAAACAGTGAAAACACATTTTTCTCTTAAGAAATGTGCCTGAAAAATTTCTCACTATTTTCTGTTGAAACAAGTTCTTTTCTAATTAGCATTAATAAAGAAAATGTTATCGTTTTTTAAGACAGTTTTGAAAACAAAAAAGTCAAAATGAGAATTCTCCATGATTAGTTTATTATTTTTTTTATTCTCTCTCTTAATGATTGGGCTGGTTTCCTATTCTTGTGTTGGTAAATACCTGTATCACTTGTACAGTTAAATGCAGGTAAACTTTAGAACAAAGGCCAAATAACTTGACAGTGACTTTAAGTAAAAGACTATGGGTAGGTCAGACAGTGATTTTCAACACAGGTAAGCAGATGTCCTGCATGAAAGCTCCACAATTTTTGCGTGGCAACATTCGCTACTTAGCTTAATTTCACGCAGGGTCTCCCTGGAGGGAGTAGGGTTACTCTGTTTCCCTCAGATGAACAGGTAAGTCTGTGAACAGAAATACTTTTCTTTTTTTTTTTTTTTTCCCTCTTTTTGTAGGAGAATAATTTGGAATAAACTTCTGTTGATGATTAATGCAGGGTGCTCTGGGATGATTATCTGCTGCCTCTTTAGAAAAGTGAGAGGAAAACAAACCGCAAATGACATGAATCATTTTATTCTAAGCAGTCAGCCTCTAGGCTTTTTCTAATTTTACTCCTCTCCCCTAATAAGTCACTGAGTGTGTTTTCCATATGACAGGAGAGCCTCCTCCTGGTGGTTATCTCTCCCCTTAGAAGTGACCCTTTCCAACAGTCGTGTCTCGGGGAACACCTGGGTGAAAGGACGAGCAAGAGCTGCTCACAGAGGTCTGCTTTGGGGAGCCCTTGAGCAGTTGAGGTGAGGCCTCTTTCAGCTGTGACATTTCCTGTAGTGCCTTACCTGCCTCGTGGGAAAAATCCCTCCAGTGCAGTCATTTGCCTCTGAGCGTGGCATCACTTTCCCTTTGTCTTTGATCAAAGCCACACAGAATCGGCTGCTGGCAAGCAGGATGCACACCAAAAGGTACCTCAGGAAATTAAATTCCCTTAAATTTCTTCTAAACAGCTTCCAGTGCTCGAACTGTCTCTTTTATGGGCTACTCATACTTTTCTACACTGCAGCACAGCATGTAATGCGTACAGATGCTCGGGGCTGACTTCTTTTAAGCCTTAGACAAATACGATGCATTAAAAAGAGTGCCAGGTGCTCAGGGCTAGGATGCTAAAGAGGCCAAGAGCACTCACAGCTCCCATCGACTTCAGGGGCAGCTGAGGCTTCTTGACAACTCTCAGGGAGATCTCAGCAACTTACAGAAGTCAAGAACTATGTTTTAAAAAGGTTCCTCTCTTTTTGTTTCCTTTCTTAGAATGGCATGTTATTCATAAGATACTTATTGCCTCAATTTGATATCTACTAACAGATTTAAATAGTAATGAGCAAAACTGTTCTGCAAAGTAAACAAATAAAAGTTAAACTTTTTAGTAAATAACAGAAGGGTAACTGAGTGTTAGGATTTAATTGTGGGAAGTTATATTTGTCAAAAGGCATCTGTAATTTTTGTTTCCATCATTTCATAAACCTTCTTTTAATGGATTAAAATCACTTCTGACAGCTTTTTTCCCCTTTGCTGCTATAAACTGAACCCAAATCTCTCCTTTAAGGAAGACAGCTGTTAGAAATGCAAACAGAAAGTTCTGAATAGGCATAAATAAAAGTATCACTATGATTGCTTCACTTTTTAATAACCAAAACATTTCATAAGATGCTTTACTTTGCTATAAAATAAGCTTTTCACATCTTTGCAGCTGTTTCATGTGTACCTGAAGGAATATGAATATATTCAAATAGTCTTACAAATATGTATATATTTTATTGAGATGGTCTTACAAAATATTAATCATTATCACACTTCTGTAATAAATGGGGAAAAAAAAAGTTTTGCTTTTTTTTCTCTAAATTAAACCTAATTAGGCCTTTTTTCCAATTTGGAAATCTGTAAATTTGGTAGCTATATGCACTTTTCTGAGACATATATTGCAGCACTCTATGAACCAGCCTGAGGAAGAAATAAAAATGAAAGGTTTTTCATATAGTTTTTCTGCTCTTTGTAAATTACTTGTTTTTCTTTTCTTTTCCTCCTCTCTGTTACTTTGGGAGAATCAATGTTGATAATCCAAGAAAAATGTGCATGTAGAGAATTTCTGAAACTGATGTGTTGAAGTAGCAAGCCAGCACTGCAAATACATATTCAAAAGAGGAAAGAGCAACATTACAATCTTGTTAACCACTAGCATAAATATACACCAATCCTTAAGGCGGGGGGTGGAGGGGGGAGTGTGAAATACTCTTTCCAGAAATATGATTGGTATAATGCCAGAGATTTGCCTCTTATCTATAGATTAGGACTTTTCGGCTTCAAAAACTTGAACACTTATAGCTAGATGGTGTGAATTTAAAGAACCATTTATAGAAAAAAAGTTGTTTACATAAAAATGCAGCTAGGAAGTATCAGAAAATTTTGTAAAAACAATTTATACGTACAGTAATTATAAAATATGTCTGTAGAGCTCTATAAATAGACAAAAACATCATTCCATAGATTTTTGTTTTGTGTTCTAGGGCTTTAATGGATTGTGAAATATATAAAATGCATAGCAGTTCAGCTACTTCAGAAAGAGAAGCACCTCAGGGAAATATTGTGCCAGAATCTCAAATAAAGCTATGATCCCATTGTGCCACTCAGCTGCTACAAATGAACCATAACCCAGCTGAAAATCTGTGGCAATGGATTTCCCGTCTCCAGCAAATTCTCTTCTGACATGTATCTATCATTCCCAGGCACTGTAGCTTTATGTCTTCACTGTGAAAAGATATCTCAAGTGTAAGACAGTTCACAGTGCAGTCATGCTGCACTCTTTCTCCACTGATATAAAAACCCCACCAAAATTCTGAAACACCAATAGAATTGGACCAAGGAAAGAGAAGAGCTGATACAGGCTCAGACCCTTTATATCTTTTATCCTCTGAATCAGACAGGTTAAATAAATGTTCTCTAAGGAATTTTCCTTCATTTATTCAATTAAAAAAACACAAATGCATTTCCAACCAATTTGTGTTTGTAGTATAGTAATTTCGCTGTGTTCACTATGCTAGTTGCAGTTATCATGCTCATTCTGATTTAATTTTGAACATTTGACAACCTGGGAATTTTCTTTCAAGTTAAAGATTTTCACCAAGAAGATACCTATTTTATTTATCCTGCAAAGAGAAAGAGCATTTTTCCTACAAAACCAGATTTGGTCTATGTAGTTTTGTATCTTTTCTTATCAATTTACCCTAATGGCCGTTGTCATATATCTTGTTTTACCTTTCTTCCTTCTTTTGAGATCTCTCTTATTTCCTTAACATACATCATGAAAACAAACAAAGGCCCAAGGTCATGTCTATTCAGTATCATAGCTTCTAAAGGATGCAAAAAACTGTCAGTCTCCTTGTGAATGGCAGTAGAGCTTTTCGCTAATTAAATAGAAAATGGAATTTTCTCCCTCCCCCTGATAAAATAAGGGAAACAAAATTGTGAATAATGTAATTCTGTCTGACATTTCAGCATGAATGGATGGAGCTGTTATCCACCCATTAGGAAATAGTAATGTGCAGAGCATGACATTTATAGTAAATTTAAAATCTGTAACTATTTAGATTCTAGAATGCTTACAACTCTATATTAGTGATAAAAGCTGGAGAAAACAAAAAGTGACATGGTTAAAAGCTCAAACACAAGACAGCATGATAGAACAGATTTTCATTTTTTAAATCCATGAAAGATGTAAATGGCCATGACATTTAACATTGCTGAGCAATAACAGTTATTAAGGTAGTCAGAATGAAGGTAATTACACTAATATGTGGTATTGTTTGGCAAAGAAAACAAGGAAATAACTGTGCAGGCTTCAAGTCTATTTATAATGCTCACATGTCTGTGACTGTGTGACCACTGAAGGGCAATGAGCAATTTCTAGATAAAATCTGCATCATTATTCTCATATTGCAAGAAGAAAATATAGGACACAAAGAAAGACAGCAAACAGTGTAGTTACTCAAACAGAGTGTCAGACTTAAAAGCAAAACCTGTGGCACATCCAGTTTGGGGGGTGAAGAAATAGAGTACTAAAACCTCACTCATAATTTTAATTCCATAAAAAGTGGGGAGTACTAGAGTCTTTTCGAGTGTGTTTGAAATGGTAATATTCAAGAAAATTACTTTACAGAGAACTGTTAATGTTACTTTACAATGCAGGAAAATATTTAATAGTACTCTCTGGAGGAATTGAAAAAAATAGAAATAGGTCAGGATTTCAAATATGAGAAGAGGGAAGAAAAATGGAAAGGAAAAGAAAGGATGCAGAATAATAGATACAAAACAAAAGGCTGCAGCACTTAACTCCATGAACAAGCAAGCGAACCCAAAATGTATATGTTGTGTTATGGAATTGCTAACACTATGGTGCACTGATAGATGCACACGACTCAATAAAACATTCTACACACAGAAGTAACTGTAATTTCTTCATACCTCAAAAGGTCTTCAAGGCTTGGTGCCTTTTCATCTGTGTCATAAACTGTTGGGTCAAATGTATACCCCTCAGGAATTTTTTTAAAAAAGTCAGTTCAAATTAATCCAAAGGGATGTAAAATTTATTTGGTTGTATTGTTATTTCATCTAACTACTGTGAAGTGTCTTGATCTCCAGAGAGAAATGACAAATTTAGCTTTGAGAAGTAAATGTTATCAAAAATAATGGAGTTACATGTGCCTGAAAAGAAAGAGTGAAAACACAAACAAACCAAAAAAACGCCAAACCCATATTAAGTTATTAAATACATGCTGAATATGCATTACAAGATACTGTCATCAGAGAACAACATCCTGTAAGATAAGCATTATACATTAAATAACTTCTTGATACAGCAGCCACTTCTTTCCAAGGTGATAAATTGTGCTTAAAAAAACCCAAAACAAACCAAAAAAACCCCCAAAAAAGCACATGTGCCAAAGGATATGTATCAAAAACCATAAAAAAATTATAGTGAATGATAATATTTTTTTTTTTCTACAGAGAAGAAGCTATTGCTTATTTGTGTACTATTTCCAAGGACCACTTTGATTTTAATAATAGGCTTGAGCTGAAATGTAAGAGATCTAAAGTAAAATGGAATTCAGTCATAACAGAGAACAGCTTAAGTATGCTGAAAAATAAAAATGCTTATGGTACAAGTATTTGTAAGCAGGAGAACTTTAAAGATACAACAAAAACAAAATAAACAAAAAATGAAGTCAACACCATCCAGTATGTGTTAATATCAACTCGAATGAAGAAAAGTGTTTGGTTTTAGACAAAAAAAAAAAAAAAAAAAAAAGGCCATGTTATAATCTCAGTGAAGACCCTATGTAATACCTCAGTTACAGCAACCTCGTTTTCAGTATTCAGGGTTGGTCAAAGAAAAAAGTAAATCCATGTCCAGATGACACTACAAAACATTGATCAAAAGTACACTTTTCTTGAAAGTTTTTCTAAACAAGATGAACTATCTCTACTACACACCCAAGTTATTGTTCTTTTACCCAAACCAAGGTTAATGTGTTACTCCCATCTCTATCCCCATGCTGTAGATTTATTGATTCAAGAGTATTAGATGTAAGAGTTTTACAGTAACTGTTTGGTAGGTTATTCACCTTATTAGGGTGTCCCTTCTTGGATCTTGACACAGTATAAGTCGCCTGCTACATACACAGTATGGATATGAAGAAGAAGGATAACCTGCTAGATATGTTTGCTGCATGCCTAATGGGGAGTGGCAATTGTGCTGGTAAATCAGTTAGGTCAGAGGAAAGCCTTTCTATGACCACAGTGCCCAGAGAGTCTTACAAATAGCATCTAACCATCTCAGGGTTATGAAAAACTTTCATTATGATGTTTAAAGCACCAGGAAAAAAATCAAACCCAAAATCAAAAGAACAGCAGCAAAGTCACAAACAAACAAACTAAACTCCATAAAACTTCCCCTCAAAAAAAAATTTACTCAAAGCAAAATGTTTTGCAAAACTTGTCTGTTTTGGTGAAATCTTCGAAGCAGTTTATCTGGAAGGGTAACTCAGTTTCAAGACCATTTTTCCAAAGAATGTTTTATCTTCCTGTCAAACAGAGCATCTTGCAGTGAGGGTCCCCATTGCTCCCTCTAGAGCAATGTGCTTTGCAAACTCTTGGAAAGCTATGCTCCTTCTGACTTAGACACCCTGAGTTACTCTACTGTGCCAGAATCACACATAAGGAGGATATGGAAAACTATTTAGCAAATTTTCAAAACACACCAGTTAGATTACAGCAAAGTATTGTTTTTCAAAAAAAAAAAAAAATCTATGACCAATTAATATTAGAATTTTCTAATTTAAAGCTTTTACAGTGGCACAGGCCTTACTTCGACTTCTTAAGAGAAGAATGATTTAGTTTCTTACTAACAAACAATTGAATCTGATAGTTTTAAATCTAAAACCAGTATGGCATTCTCTTCTGATAAATTATGTACTTGAAACAAAAAGAGATGCTCCAGGATTTATTTATTTATTTATTTATTTATTTATTCATTGATTTACCTGCCTTAAGCTAGTGATTTAAAGTTGGCCTTTGGAGCTTTTAGACTTAGAATTATTTGTAATGATCACACAGATATCACAGCATCAGAGTCCTCATGTGCATGGTATAAATTAAATGTATTGGCAGTCACATTTGAACTAGATCCCCTCATGATTTTCTGGGAGATGTAGAAATAGCATGATGAAGATGTTTGCTATTCATTCATCTCAATTTTAAAAAACTTGTTTCTGCTGTATAATGTGGGTTATGGTTTTGTGTAATAAAAATATTTAAAGAAATTTCCTCATGAACAAAAAAAAAAAAAAAAGGGAAGAAAAAAAAAAAAAAAGGCTTTGGGCTCTAAAGATGGAAGCTAAAGATCCTATGCATAATTCCTTAATAGTGTGTAGAGTATCTCCAGAGCACCAACATAAAAATTAATGCATTAAAAGTGTGGTCTTTAGTATTTAATTTACAGTATTTTTTTTTTCATTTATTCAAGGTTTGAGATGAGTTCTGGGAGATAAAAAGCCTTGGGAGAAAGAATTCCAACTGTTTGCAAAGAACAGACAGAGAGTGACGACTGACTGATCTGACTTTCTGGAGCAGCAAAGCTTACAGCTGTACTCTCCCAAAGGCTACATCTCAGAAGGAGAATTACCAGACTTTACCACAGCATTTTAAGATTATAAATTAAAACCTCTCAGTTTTTGCACAGGACAGTGAAATACTCTTCACTCAACTGGGTCCTGGGAGATTATTCAGAGTTTTTTCTTTGGTTTAATCCTTTTCATCCTTCATTTGATTTTGCCACTCACTGGAGAGAAGTAGTAAATAAAGTATCAAGAAATAAGCTTTCCTGAATTTCCAGAGAAAATATATTTTTGGTACATGTCCCATGAGCCCTTGATCTCCCTTTTTTTTTCTGAGTAACTTGAGTGCCTGGTCAGGATTATAGAAACGTAACATCCCGTAAGAGAATATACAAACCAGGATCTCGTGAAGTCCAAAGAGAAAAAGAAGGACAGAGGAATGATGGTGGGTCTACCTGGCAGAATGCAAATGTCTGCAGTGCAGACAGCTGTCACACCTATGCTATTATTTACATATATTCCTTCTACAGTCAATGGAGAGAAACAGCTAAGTCTAGTGATGATTCATATTGTCTTAAGTAGAAGTTAAAAATGCATGGAGTGTTATGCTCTGAAGTATTTATTTCTTATCACTGGTTTTGGAGTTCATATACTAAGCTTAGAGGGAAATATCTAGAACACAAATGCCTAAAGATATGTGATATTAATTCAAAGAATGTAAACCAAACTTCTCCAAGAAATTCTGTTTTCCAGCACAGTTTAATACTAAAAAAGTCCATCTAAAATTAATATACTAAAATGAAGCATACCTATGAGTGTTCAAACCTCTCAATAGAGAATGTGGAAATAAAAGATGTAGGGCAAAACTGGAGTTAAATTTTGCAGCTTTTGTGCTGGAGGCATTTTGATTACATCCAGTTCTAAAAAATGGAACCTCGTGTAACATAAGTCCACAATACAGGAATATATGTAATCAGATATAGGTAACTGTACTGTGTGAGTTCAGTAAACTATAATTTGTTACAGTAAATAGAGTTATGTCTAATAAAATCAGATATGGATTTTTAAGAATATTCTATGAGATTTTTAATGAATTTGTGTTTAAAACCACAAATTTTATTGAGGCATTTAAGGCAGAGAATAGGTTTTAACACTTAAAGCATGTAGCAGGATAATAGCTTTAAATTTGTTGTTAATTAATTATTGTATTCAAATGCTACATGATCCTGTCCTAAGTCAAGTAAACAAAATGACCTTGACTGTGATTAATGTCCACTACCAATGACCACAGGATCAAAAGTCATAGGCATTTTGTTTTATTTTGTTTTGTTTTATGAGAATTACTCAAGCTTTACAGAATCATTCAAATTTGTATTCTTTTTTAATTTAATAGTCTTGGTCAGCATTTCATTAAAAAAAATTCATTTAAAACACACCTGTTCAATATTCAGTCTCAGGCACATTGCTTTACTAAACCTGTCAAAAAAACCCAACACTGGCAAGCTTTAGTAGCTGATGTCAGTGTTTATGTTTGATAGTTACTTCTGCTGTCTTTAAACAAATTTGTGTATAAATATGGGAAATCAGACTTCTTAAAAATCCCATAAATTATCTTAGAAGTCACTGCCCAGTTTGTTTGCAATAGTCCTCTGAAGAGAATGAACATAAATCTTGTCTTAATGTTGAATTTGAAAGGAAATCTCATTCTGAAGGCAAACTTAAGTATTACAATAGTGTGCATCATGCAATGTTGTTTGTTTCATGTAGTTTCATAGTGACTTCATTCAGCAGTTGGCCTGAAAAATAAGAGATTTATTTTTTTTGTTACCCAACATAGTTTTAGAAACACATAGAGTGTAAAACTAGCATGATACCAGATCTTTGCTATTTTTATTCTGAACATGGCTTAATAATATTTGCTTATAATGTATTTGCTTATAATGTATAATATTTGCTTAATAATGTATTTTCAACTTTGAGAATCCTTATGCCAATTGCATATGTATTTTAAAAATTTAGAAGAGTGACAATAGGATTCCGACTGTCTTCCTATTAATAAAGATTTTCATAAATAAAATATAACACACCTCAAATTCTGTGTTCAGTTTTGGACCCCTCTCTGCAAGAAGGACATTGAAGTGCTAGAGAGTGTCTGGAGAAGGAGAACAGAGCTGGTGATGGATCTGGAGCACAAGTCTGATGGGGAGCAGCTGAGGGAGCTGGAACTGTTTAATCTGGAGAAAAGGAGGCTCTATGGGGATCTTACTGATCTCTATAAGTAACTGAAAGAGGGTTGTAACAAAGATCGATCATTTCTCCAAGCAACAAGTGATAGGACCAGAAGTAATGGCCTCGAGTTTTGCCAGTAGAGGTTTACATTGGATATTAGGATAAAATTCTTCACTGGGAGTGTGGTCAGACATTATAACAATCTTACCAAGGAAGTGGTGGAATCACCATTGCTATAAGTGCCCAAAAATTGCATGGATGTAGCACTTGAGGACTTGGTGTATTGGAGAACATGACAATGCTGAGTTAATGGTTGGAACTGATGATCTTAAAGCTCTTCTCCAACCTTAACTATTCTATGATTCTGATATTTGGGCTATGTTAACCCACTATTTCTTGTTGAATAGACAAAAGTTTGGTTTCTTGGTTTTTTGGGGGGGAGGGGTTTGGGGGGGGTTGGGTTTTTTTTGTTTGGTTTGTTTTGTTTTGTTTTGTTTTTATGAAAAGACAAAGTTTGGCATCATCTGTACCTTCTCACCTCTTATTGGAAAATGTAATCAGACATGTTGTGCCTACAGCATTGTTTTAAAAACAATTTTCTCAAGAGAAGTTCTAAGCTTTCAATTTGTGCTTAGATTTTGCCATTAGTTCTAAAAAAATGTATTTTAGACTAATGTAACGTACTACTGAAATCTTAGTTGGAAGTAAAGTTAGGTTTCTTCTTTCTCTGGTGCGAATCTGAAATTTGAAAGTTGTAACTGGAAAGCCACATATTTTTTAGAAATTACTGAGAGCTGTTGTTTTGGAAAAATGGCAATCAGTTAAAGTATTAGTGATATATTAAAAGCTGAAAAGGAAAAGCAATAATTGTCACCTTGATTTTCATTGCCTTCTGATGTTCGCATTTTTGCAATGGAGTTTCTCATGCAGTTTCATGTAAATATAATTTCATGCATGTATAATTTTAAAATTATCTATTTTATTTACACATTTCTTCTCTGGGAGGAGTCAATTGACACACTATGAATTTCACCAACGAAGTTGGAAAGGTGGCAACTCCATTCTCCAATCCTTAATATTTTCTAAAAATCTATATAAACCTAAAACGCAAATAAACTTTCTTCTTCTTCTTCTTCCTTGCATGAACTCGAGTGCAGTCTCTTTCTTTCGTGTCCTATTGTGACAATTAATACTTTAAAAATATTATTAGATCTTTCATCATTTCAGAACATAATCCAAAGTAGAAAAAATGGTGTTTTTTTTCTCAAGGATAGGTAAATTATATCTGTTTTATTGAGACATCTTCATAGATTTTTTCTTCTAAGAAGACCAAAATAAAACAATGTAACATTGTAAGGTTTATAATTAATATTAGAGATCAGTTACATATCCTTAGGCACCAATGTTGTACACAAGCTTGTCTTTCTAATTTTACTTCGGATTAAGAAGGGAGAAATGGACACTTATCAGGCAAAATTAATCTGAAGCATTTAAGACACCTACATTAAGGCAAGATTAATTGTGTCCTGAAAATATACCATCTCATTTATTTTGTTAACCATTAAGGCAGCACAGGGATTTTAACTCAGATGTATTTGACTGAGTAATTTCTCCTTCTTTCCATCAATATAATATTCTGTCATATCTGTGACTGCCTTAGCAACAGCACAGCCAACTACTCCACAGCTAAAGGAGGTCCCTTTTATGGCTTCTGTTTCCAGAGATACTGAGGAGCAGTACATAAGTTCTCTCATCAAGATCAAGATCTTCATCAACTTTTAGCAGCTAAACTGATGATTCAGACACTGATTGAATGCACTGAATTGCAATCATTCATGGACTAGCAAAATGAAAAATCCTTAATAAGCCAGGATGCTAATATGCTGCTAAATCTTCTGGATTCATTTCCCAAGTGTGTGCACTTTGAGTTCATTAGGATTGAGGTAGCTCTTTTACTTTCAAAGTACTGTAAGTTACCTTGAACTTTATGCCTTGAATTTTGAAACTGTCCGAACTCAGGCCTTTAGATGAACCTTCATGACATACTTTCCTGTATTATAATGTCTTCATAGAAACATCATGCCTCATGTGGAAGAAACACTTAATTTAAACATGAGGTTTCTAGGTTCATTCTGATAAATAATGACATCATGGCGTTTTTTTTTTTTGTTGTTGTTGTTGTTGTTGGGTTTTTTTACATTATTTATCTTACATTGCAAAAAACACTGAGGTGCAGCATAAATACCTGTTGCTCTCTAATGGCGATAGCAGATGTCCTGTGGCATGTAGGCCATAATGATTTAAGGACAGAGATGGTGTACTGTGATCCTGCCATTTCCAGTGATATTATAATGTACTACTATCTCAGAGCTAAAGGACTTCTCCTTTAAGTTAAGACTAATATTTTAGTTTAATGCTAATTTACATGAATTCTTCTCTTATTGCTGGCAGCCTAATTGCTGGTTTCTCTCTGGAATGGATTATCACTGTGATGAACACTTTAGAGGGACATTTTTCTGAGGAGTTGATATCTTAATTATAAGCATGATGAAACAAGTCACTGATACACAAAAAATGACTTTCAGATGTGCTTTCCTTAATTTAACTGGAAGTAAATCCCAAGTTTTATGACATTTCTAAGCTGGTCCTCAGAGAGAGATAGTATGTATAGGCTGCTATGAGAAAGGGTGGGGACAGGGGCACACATCAATTTATTGCTCTCAGGGGAGTGGCATCATGTTTTCCTTTATTACTTTCTAAATAGCTAAACCCCTACTTGCTTTAATACATTGACAGTCATTTAAAAAGACTTGTCAGGGGGACAGTCAGAGCAACAAACACATCAGCAGAGGAAAGTCTAAGCATACCTCACCATCTTTATGTCATCCTTATCAGTTTGTCAGGGAGCCAGAATAACTGGGCAAGAATAAGTGTAATGCCCTCCAGGGTTGTCTTTGAAGCTCTCAGCCCATAAAAATGCATCTTACTGGACAAAGATGTACAGAGGAATCTTAAGCTACATTAATACTAAGAAACAGTTTTAAAGCTAAGAGGGCAATACTAGAATCATGAAGGAAAAATAAACTAAAATTTGAAGTTCTTTGCACTCATAAGCAGACATTTTATTTTTTTGTTTCTGTAACATATAATAAAATCAGATAATTACGTGCTATTAATTTCATTCTGGTTTTAGGTGTTGATCATGTAAATCCAAATGTTTATGTATTAGCAAGGTATTACATTATATGCACAATGGACAGAATTTAGCACTTTGTCTGAAATTTGAGACATTTTACTTTGTATTGAGGTGTTCCAGAGATGCCTGCTTCTTTGACTGACACTGTGGGGAAAACTGGTTATCTAGTCAAGGTGAAAATCTTTACATCTCATCAGCTGAATCTAACCTTTAATCATTGCATCCCAATATTTTTACAATGGAAACTAAAGGGACAGATATTACTATATTGTTAGTTTATAAAACTTATGACTGTGTTGAAATAAAGGCATATTGCATTGTCCTAGGGTGACTTCACGAAGCTCGAATCCCCAGTCATCTGTTCTGTTTGTGCTGGATATTAAGCTCTGCACCTTTAGGACTGGCTCTGAGAGCAAAGGGAGGAAAGCAGCAACGTGCAGTTTGTTTGCAGAAACTGCACTTGCTCCTCTCTGTTCTCTCTCATGGACTGTGTTGTCTGCAGCACGGACAGCGGGAGAGAGCTCTCCTTCTGCTTTTTAGACAGATTTAGCTGAGGCAGAGAAGTTCCCTAGACTGTGACTTTTTCTTTTTCTTAGAACTGATCAGCCCTACTCTGAACTAAAAACCCACAAAAACACCAGGAGCTCACACCTGTGGCCCAGCAGGGCCTGGGACAGCATTTTCCAATGCAAAAACAACTGATAAAAGACTGAACAAGCTGAGCTACACCCCACGAAAAAGACTTTCAAAATTTGTCATTTCTTCAGAACAGTGAGAAGTTTTATTGTTAAATATTAATAATTTTTTATACTTACGAATACTTTGCTTGTTAAATAAATAAGGTTTTTTCCACTTTTCTCCAAAGAAATCTTTTCCCAAATCAAGCAGAAGAGCCACTTGAATCTGCTTTCTAGAGGAACCCCTTTAGAAGTTTCCTCCCAAATTTGCCTTAAACAAAAACAAATACATGTATTAATGTAGAGTTTCACTACATTTTGAAAAAGCCACTTTCATTGACATAATTATGTTTATTAGTCTCAAGTTTATCTTAAAAGGTATTTTATTAAGCTTCACAAATAAACAACCAAAGAGTGCAATATCAAGTACAGGCAGATAAAAATTCTAGTCAAAAGGATGAACAACACTTTCTAGAAACATTGACAAAAAAAAATGTGACTAGCAATTTGGGTTAATATTCAGAAATTTGGATGAAATTTGGGTTAATATTCAGAAAAGATTCAGGGGATCTACCCACAAAATAATATAGAACTAGAATAGGCTAAGCAATAAGAAAGGAAAGCGCTTTTGTGAGGAATTACTACATTTTATAATTATTATAATCAAAATAAAATAAAAAGGTGAATTTCATAACAAAATTTAAGTTATGATTGTGTAAAAGATTTTCTACAGGCACTCTTACATATACAAAATTTGCATAAATTAAAACCTTCTATGGATCCAGGCCTTTGGTTCTGTGTGTAGACCGTTGGCTAAGCCATAATTGTTTGGGGCTTTTTTGACTGTTTGCTGATATTGCAATGTCTTTTTAAAAATAAATTAAATTATTAGATATACTAGAAAACATGTAATCATAGTTTCTCATATATCTCTGCTTTTTGTTCATTACAAGACTGATCTAATTTCTTTAGCAGTAATCAGCAAAATTCCCAGTGACTGCAAGATGGAAATGAGAGAAGGCTTAATAAGTGAACATAATCTGTTACTCTCTCTTGAATATAGCAGTTGCATTTTACTAGTATAATTTATTATATAATTTTGTATTGCCTGCTTGTATTGGTATAATTATTCAACGTATTTGAAAAACCAACCAAATTATTCTAAATGCAAACATATTTACTGCGAAAAAGTAAAAATCCTTAGAATCTGTAAACTCTTGTGTTGTGGGGGGAAAATGTCTCTTCAGCTAACAGCTTCATATATTGTATAAAGTGGAGGAAATTAAAATTAATTTTATTAAAATGTTGAGTAGAACAGAGAGAGAAAAACACAGGTAGACAAAAAAAAAAAAAAAAAAAAAAAAAAAAAAAAAAAAAAGAGCCATACAATAGACTGCTCAGCTACTCATTATCCTGAGCTGCTTCTCCAAATCTGTTTGTTGCTAAACTACATCTTATTTTGACACATAATCCTCTTAAGAATTGATCCCCCCTCGTAAATGCAGCTCACTTCAGAATGTAAGCAAATTGGTTTTCAAGGATTGATTGATAAAGGGAAGCATACATTCATCATGCTCCATAGTTGCCTGTAATAGAAATGTGAAAGCATGACATTTTCCTCTGTTTACCCCTTCCTTGAACTGGTCAAATATTGGTCTGGTTTAGCAAATGTGAATTGTGCTGCAGTAGCAAAACAAAACAAAACAAAAAAAGCCAAACCAAACCAAACCAAACCAAAAACAAAAACAACAACAACAAAAAAACCATGAAAACAAACAAAAAAACCCCCAGTTAATTTTGAGTTTGACCCAAAATAAGCACTGTGTCTTATTAAGAGAGTATTACTTAGGTAAACCTTAAACACCTTACTTATCTCCTTATTCTTAAACAACACTTGTGAAGCCTTACAGTCTTTCAGATCAAATACTGCATTTTGTTATGAGTATTCTGTGAAAGTTCTACTTTTTGAAATATCATTTTCCATAGCAATTTCCTGACACTTTCATACTTGACTCTTCAGAAAGTAAAGACTGAATTAAACTACAGGTTCACTACAATGGTTATTATTTGTAGTATTCTTGTACAATATAAGACCCTGATACCATGTGACATTTTTATTCTCTGGTCATATTCTGTAAGAAAGTATATTAAATATTTCAGCTAAAAAATTAAAAAGTTGAATTAATAAATATGTTCTACTACAGTACTTGTTTGCATGAGTCATATTTCCTCCCATTTTTCAAGGACCTGAATGTTCATTAGCTAAGTACAAGTAGAGTAGGTAGAATAAGCTGGGGAAACACAGCGTGTCTGGGCATCTTCAGTGTGCAAACTTTGGGCAAAAAAGCATAAGGTCCAAGCTCAACAGGAGATCAGCTGCTGCAGAGCTCAGCATCATCTGGGAGCAAGTGACAGCTGCTTTCCTCCTTTGTGTGACACAAGAATACTTATGAGTAGTAGTAAAGGAGGAAGGATTTATGTCAGCTTTTTAGATGTGTAAGAGTCTCCCTAAAGAAACATCATTTGAACAAGGAAAATATTCTCACACTGAAAGGCAGGGATTTGGAGCTGCCATTTGGAGCTGTGAAATCGGTGTTGGAGGGCCACATCAACCACAGCTCCTTGCAGAAAGTTGTGCATTGCATCTCCCAATAAATTCTGATGTCAGAAAGGTGGCTGAGGAGTCCTGAGAACCGTGGAAGACTCTCAGAATCTCTTGCCTCTTGAATTGTTCTCTTTTTAAAATTAGCACCCATGCACTTAGCAAGACACTCTCATTTCTTCTTTATAATGTCTTGGAACGAAGTTGTGTTACAGATTACATAAATAAAATAAATAACATTCATTCGAAGAGTTGAAAGACTCAGAACCTATGATTGACCAACTCAGTTTAGACACAATTTTGCTGCTTACAGACACCAGATCTTACAAGAATTATTTCACATGTAAGATACCAATATCAGATGATTAGCAGGTTTTTTCAGCCCTGAAGAGTGATGGCTTGTGCTCCTGTTGACTCTTGCAAGTCTGTTTGCAAAAAATTATTTTGGTCTCTTTATTAATTCTGGATAAAATCTTTTCCTTAACTAAGGAATTGTTTGCACTTTTTAACCAAAAGAATAACATCCTCAAAAAAAAAAAACAAAAAAAACCCACCAAAACCCAAAAAACCAAAACAACAGCAATAACAAAAACAAAAACCCCCAAAAAACCCACAGAAAACCCAAAACCAACCAGCCAACCAACCAAGAAAAAAAAACCAAAAAATTCAAACAAATAAAAAACACCCAGAAGCAAACCAAACCAAACAAACAAACAAAAAAAACCCAATAAAAATACTCCCATTAAAATAGGTTATAAAAGTGGCTGTGGTGCTTCCAGCCATCATATAGATGATCTACAGAGAGAAAAAAGGACTAAAGCAATATAATTTAAGTTTGACCTTATCGTGTGTTCAGATGTGACATTCAAGTTCCTTGTTCAAATATAACGCCTGCTAGTAAAATCATGCCTCAGAGACTCTTTAGCAGAGGAACACACAAACCCTGACCTATACAAATATAGCAGTTTGTACAGATATTTCTTAAAAATACAGAAGATTACAGAGGCTAGCAGTCAAAACTGCATGTGGAAATATTAGCCAAAATGAAGTCACAGATTTTATTGCTATTTAGTTCACTGCATACTGCATTTTCTAATGCAGAGTATGTGAGACATACAGGCACAACATATCACCTCTTCTTCACTACAATATGTCTTTGACTATATCACTCCTAGTCCTTTGCAGTTTTTTACACTTGTTTTGACTAAGTAGGTGGGAATATGAAGGTAGTTACAATGAAAACAAATGCTGGTTTATAAATACAGACTTTGAATGTAACCTGAACCAGTGATACATTATATGCTGGATCCATGGGTGACTGATTCTCTTGCATGGTACATTGGGTGATGAGCTGTTTTTAAAGCACGCAGCCACAACTGGCTTGACCAATCGTATCATTTATATCTGTCCACCTGGACTACATGCAAAAAGAATGCTTTTGCTATTATAGAAATCCATCAACTTTGCACAGGCGCAAATGACAGGCTTGGAAAATCAGACCTTTCTAACAAGAAAGGGTTCTTGGAAAATCCCCTATACAAGTAAGAATGACAAAGTTCATTAAATCTCTCACGTTTGCATGTGTAAAACATAGGTATTTATGTCAAAGACATTAAAAATTATTCTTTATTATGTCCTGGATTGTAGTATAGGATTAGCACAAAGTATT
>VZSR01003803.1:39081456-39093555 GCA_013398615.1 Brachypodius melanocephalos
GTTATTAACTGTATGTTTTAACTGTTATTAACTGTTATGTACTCCAGTTATCTTTTGATATAAAGTATGATCTATTGCCTGGTTTTATTTTAAAATGTATTAAAAATGAAAAAAAAAAAAATACTATATTTGAAGAAAAAAAGAATAAGGCAGGCAAGATAGCTTGGAGTCACTGTTGCTACTGTAAATTGCAGTCCACTTTTCCAAAAGAAAAAATAAAAAAAGTTGATAGAAAGAAAACAAACACAAAGCTTAAACTGTAGTAATTCTTTCTAGTCATGAGATTTAACTGGCATTTTTTTTGTTAGGGAAGAACATACATATAGAGATACACACAGTCTCCCTCCTATGAGCCTAGTAAAGACGAAGCAAACCTTTAGAAGCATCAAGCTGTGTAAAACCTTGTTTTTAGCTGCTTCTCTCCTCAACAGTTCTCAGCAGTGTGTCAGAGAATACTCTCATTAGCTAAGCTGGAGGGTTATTAAACCCAAATTAAAAAGAAAGAAGAGGAAGGTGACAGCAGAGAAGCAAAACATACACAAGAGAGGAAACCCAGCTTTCTTCCTTTATCCTTCAGAAATTTACCTGAGTACTCAGTGTGTGAAAAGGTAATTTGTATTTTAAATGCTGTGTTATACACATGATGCTAGATACTGTGAATCTGGGGTAGAGCACACAGGATGCCTATTCTGTGTGAAGTTAAGGATTTAGCTGACATTTCTGGAAGTCATCTGGATTCACATCTCTGGTTCCTTTTGGTTAGGTTATTGCTCAAGCTCTTCTTTATTGACCTGAATGGTGCTATGTTGGATCTATGAGCATTTTAAGGGGATTCAAGATATAGATGCTATTCAGTTAATGTAGCTCTGCTCAATTCTTTCCTTCCAAACGAAATTAGAGTTTCTGGACGATTACAATCAGTAGATGCTCTATTGAGTCATGCAGTTAGAATTAATTTTTAATGCATTGTTTTGCACTAATTAATGTTAATTTCACAATTTTGTTTGTTTATAAAATATTATGTCTCCTTGGATTATAGAGATAGGTCATAATGGTTAATATTGACATTAAGCCTTGGTGTCAAGAAATTAGCAATGCTTTCGTAGTTGATGGTGCCACAGCCAGTATAATTAGTGTCTGCATGTTAGTCTAACTTTGTGATACACCCCAGCTTTAAATAATGGCAAAGCCACAACACTGCCTTCTGTCACAAGAATAGTGTTTAAGAGTGAACAGGCATCTGCTGAGAACAGGAGTTGATTCATGATAACTGGCAATATGCATCTTAAGCAGGCTTGAAATATTTTTCACCTTGGTGTGAGAAACATTTTCTTCTTGCAGGAGATTTGTCTATCTAACAATCAGAAAACAAAAAGTGACTCAGCAGATGGCAGATTAACTGGAAGAAGGATCATTTTGTTCAGAATTAGACATAAGGATTAGTTGCTGTTTATTCTGTGATTGCAGCAGAGAGAGAAAGCATTACTTTTTATTTTAGGAGAAAAGCCTGACAGGATTTATTGTTTAATATTTTCCTTGCATAAAACTGCAAGTCACTTTCAACAGTAATACTATGACTGGAGTCAGAGCATTTGTCTGTGCATTTGTTAGATTTAACAAAGTAAGTGTTGCCAGGATGAGGCACTTTTGAAGGAAATCCCTAAATATGCAAACATTAGCTTTGGTGATCTGATTTCTTATTATAGAAATGCTGCTCCATTGGGGAAGAGAGAGTGGAAGAACTGCAAACTAAGGGGTCTGCTTTCAATGCAGAGTAAAGAACAACTTCGAGTAATCAAAATCTTGAAAGATTCAGTGATTTTTCATGATAGAAAAGTTAACCTCAGCTATTTCCATATTTCATTCCACGTTTTAAACAAGCTAACTCAGTAGATTAAACATTTAGTTCTCCATCGTTTGTTCACTGTTACGCACATTTTAACAGCATCATTGCACTGTACAGAAATTACTGTTTTATGACAGGGAAGCAATTTCTTTGCTTTTAATGCACATAGAATATGTTGAGCGGCTGCAAAAAATGGTAAGATACATCAAACACTTACAAACACTTTAACATGTTTCAATCTTTTTGGTCCTGGTGATATTATCTATCTCCCTTTGGGGCTTCAGCAGACTTTAACACACTTTGGCAAAATTGAAGTTGGAGGTTATGTTTCTGATGAGATAACAGCTTTCACTAATAAATAAATGATAATAGTTATTGTGTGAATGTAATTTAGAGTGCATAATTTTACAGTTTACTTGATTTTAAAAATAGGTTGTTCTGTAGTGAACAGTGATTTTGTGTACTACAGTTTTCAAAGCCTTTGCAAATGATCATATTTGGGTGTGATGTAAAACACACACTGTCAACTTATTTACATGATAAATGAGAGTATATAGGACGCCAAAAAAAACATTATATTCTATCATATTGTATTTTAAGGACCTTGGTTTGATTGGAGAAATCACGTGCAACAAGTAAGTATTGTGTGTCCATTGTTATTCTTTAAAGTATCATTCTTCTATTTAATTATATATACTTTTTAATTTGTTACAATTACTAAAAAAAAAAAATGGTCCTTTAAATTCATCTAATATTTTCCACTAATTACAATGTCAAACAGGGGCCAGAAATTTATTACATAAATTCTATTAAAATATTTTCTTCATTTATTCACTGTGCTTTTTTTTTCTTTTTCTAATATCAAATTTCGCTAAAAGAAAATAAAAATTAAATAATATAGGTATTGCCAAGAGTGTACTCAAATACATCTTAGAACAATACTTTCAGATTGTTAACTTTATTATTTCGATGTTCTACTGCATTCCATAAGTGAATTGCCATTAACATCACATATTAGAAACCTGTTATGAAAAAATATTACCAAGGGTAAATGCATTTACTTTGCAGAGAAAACAAATAGGGAAAGAATTATTTAAAGCAACAGTTTAGTACTGTAAAAATATAATATTAAGAGAAACAGCACATTAAAAGTTTAAGAGCAAAGTCAGGACTTATACAGAATCAGATCTTTTTTGTTATAATAGCTCAGTTTTTCAGAATAGATGTATTTTCTAATATTTGATATTTAAGTAAATAAATAGACATCTCAGACACAAAAATCATAACTGTGAAGAGAAATATTAATTTTGAAAAATTGAGGTTTTCTAACCTTCTTTTGTTCTTCAAAGAGAGGATCTTTAAAGAGAGATAAATTCTTTCTGTCATCATAGAAAGTTTAAAATTTTGGCTTCTAATATAATCATGACTGAGAATAGCTAAAACTACAGTATCATCACTGTTAACTGGAACATCAGGTAATTTAATTGGTTTTCTCTATGCTTATTTACTCTACTATATTTTTAATTAATAGTTCATTAAAACTGAGAATAATCTGGGATGTAATAGTTAGGGAACCTAACAAAAAGTTCTCATAAAAAAACTTTGGCTAGATATCACTTCTAACATCTAAACAAGATTACAGCATATAGATAAAAGTCCTTTCTTCTCAAGGATAAGTCAAAATTAAGACTTTTGTGTAAATTTGAGATTTGCTTGGTATTATCATATATTTTTTCCATTTTTCTGTTTTTCTGAGAAGGATGAATGGGAGTGAAATAATTGCGTGGTTTGGTGATCTATTTCTCATCAGTATCACCTCTTAATGCATAAAGAGGTAAGTAATTCAATAGGTCATTCTTTGTCCTACATACACCTATGCATTTGTATTTCATTTTTACCCTGTCAGTTCCTTCACAATCATATGGACTCAATTCTTAAAAGTAGCAATATAAAACCTCTGGTGGAGTGATTAATATAGAACATTTAGTCTAAAAAATACTCAATCAAACAACAAAAAACAAACCACATACAAAAAAAATACTCCTCTGAAATAATTTTAAACTAATTCCTCTAGCATTTCAGGGAGATTTGAAGTTTTTTACCCCCATTAGAACATCATCCAGATGGAGATACTCATTGTGTTCTGGATGAGTGAAGAATTAGAGGAGTAAAATAGGTAACTGGGTGGTTGGGCTTCATGGGCACTGATATTAGGTGATATCACAGGGTTCACTTGCCCTGTCAGAAGAGTGTGATGGATCAGAGATTGCCTGGAGAAGAGATGGCTGTAGGGGAGAACAGAACTTCAAATCCCCAGTGCCTGCAAGGGCGTGGACCCAGGCTCTTCATACCCATGTGTGGTGAAAAGACAAGAGACAATAGACAAATGCTGAAAAATAAAGCATTCTCTTTGGGTATGATGAAGACAAAAATTCCCAATAGGATAGGCAAAATGGAGCAATTTGCTGCAAAATATTCTAAAGCAATGGTAATTTTTAAGACCTGACTGCATGTTGCATGAGCAGAGCTGAGCAGATCAGACTAAGCAGCTCTGAATTCAGCACTTGCAGCAAGATGGACCTAAAACTTCATGAGATACTTTCCTAGTTGAATTATCCTATGGTCACATGGCTCTATATCCAAAATATAGGTCGGAGGCATCATGATAACAGTAAAAAACACAAGGAAATTTCACTAAAGATGACTAGGTATATTTAGAAGAAACTATTGCTTAAAGTAAAATCAATCTATTTTAGAACCTCTCTGTAAGATTTTATAACACTTTATGGCAGCTATATAGCTGGATAGAGTGGGAAAGAGACAAATAAACATATATCAATGTGGAGAAACAACAAATACATCTTTGGTGGGCTAACATTTGTGCAAAGGCAGTGACAAAAGATTAAATTACGCATAGGACTAAAATGTTGAGGCAATTTTTGTGCTTAACATTGTCCTTGCTTGCTCATTTTCCCTTAAAAGGAAAACAAATTAAGCTGGTTTGTTTGTTTGTTTGTTTGATTTATTTTTTTTCCCCAGGTTACTAATGGTATGTTTGATGATAATTCTCATCCGTCACAGCTTCCTGGAAAGAAGCCTGGGCTTGGGAACACTGGGGTTTTTAATTGTTTCTGCTGGTTTGCTTTGGGTTTGGCTTGAGTTTGTTTTGGGGGTTATTTGGGCTTTTATGCTAATGAAAGCAAATTAAATTACATGCATCAAATTTGAAATAGTGTATTAATTGTACTCTAACCACAACTGACATGCTGTAGCTAAGGAAACATGGAATTATCTTGTTCAATATTTTGTAAATAATACTGAGAATCTGCAAAGAATCATTATTTAAAATTTACATAAATGTCCTATATCTACAAAATTACTGAGGAATTTTATTGTAGCAAAATGGTGCCATTTCCCCTCTTCCATTATCACACTAATGTACATACTCTATTCATGACAGAATTTGCTTTGAAAAACATATATTTAGAGCCAGGAATTGACTTCTCTATATGATTTGCTTTTACTGAATAGCTCTGCAAAAAGAGACAGTCTTTGTTTTCCTCTCAGCTAGAGGTATTATCTGTGACAGTAAATACTCCCTTCTATCTAACACAGTTTTGTGCTTTGCATGGAACAAGATATTAGAATTCCTATTATCTGTCATATTTATTTTGAAGTACAAAGAAATTTTGAATTTTCACACTTGAATTTTCATTATTATTTTTAATGAGGCAGGCCAAATGTGATATATTGCAACACTGTATTTCTCACGGTTGCTAGTAACAAACATCTGACATAAAGTGTTGAATTTTTACTTCCTTCTTTTAGACTAAAGGTTATCCTTTGTTATTTAATATTATGTATTTTGTTTCTAAAAGAAACTCAACAATATTAAATCTTTCTTAACATCAGTAATTGCTACATGACAGTTTTGATTGTACTATGCTTACTGCACATCCATTTTTCCTATTGTGATATGAAAAATTGGGGGTTTTTTTTGGCTTTCTTCTGAGCCTAATTAAGCACTTCACATGGAGATGGGGAGAGAGCACTCTGTTATCTCCTTTATGGTCAAGTGCAGCTGATCTCACAAATTTTGTGCAGGAATCTTCTCGTTTCTTAGTTATATAAACACAGAGAAATGCAAGAAATGTGTGGTCGTAAATAGAAAACAATTATTCACACCTTTAGACTGATATAATTTCTTCCTTGTAGCTAGCCTTTTATAGAATTACTTTAGATAAGAATTGCTAATAAAAATATCTTCCAAATTTCCTGGGAGAGTTAATCATAGTTGTTTTTAGCTTAGTTTCTGCAAATGTCGGGACTGCTTATGATAGCTGTAAGGCTGAGAATTTCTGCATGCAACTATTATCTCTCAATTTCTCTGACTCTTCCATGTCCTGGAGTGATACAGGGAGCTTACTCCTTTCTTCCTACCACTCCTTCAACCAAAATAGTGGGACTCCTTGATAAAATATGCAAGCTGTAGCAAGCCCACATGGTATTGCCAAGGACTGTAAAAGACCAACCTTTTTCCCTTCTGAAGAGAGACTGTGATATGAAAATGTTTACGGAATACTCCGGTCAAGGAAACCTTAGCACATTACCGTAGGAATGAATGAGTTTCCAGCTCCCATAGTGGTCATGGACTTTGAGTATTTGTGGTTGGACTCTTCTGTGATGTACAGGATATACTTTCTGTCAGACAACACAATCCTGTCGTATCAGCCTGGGCTGCCAGGTAAGTAAAATGACTCTATCTTGTTCCTATGCCATGGTGTAAAGAAGATATTAAGCTAACAAAGAGCACCCAGAGGAGGTTACAAAGGTGGTGAGGGGCCTCAAAGGGAAGCCATAGGAGGAGTGGCTGAGGTCGCTTGGTCTGTTCAGCCTGGAGGAGACTGGAGGAGAGATCCCATTTACAGCTTCCTCATTAGGGGAAGAGGAAGAGCAGGCAATGATCTCTTCTCCCTGAGGATCAATGACAGAACTCAGGGGAACACTGTGAAGCTGAGTCAGGAAAGGTTTAAGTTGAATATTAGGAAAAGCTTTTTCACCCAGAGGGTGGTTGGGCACTCAAACAGGTTCCCCAGGGAAGTGCTCACAGAACCAGCCTGACAAAGTTCAAGAAGTGTTCAGACAATGTTCCCAGGCACATGGTGTGATTTTTGGAACCAGAAGTTGACCATAATAATCCTTGTGAATCCCTTGCAGCTCAGCAGATTTTGTAATTCTATTGACATGGAAGAGAAATGTTTCACAAATTATGTTAAGGCTAGTTCACAAAAGACAGATTAGAGTGTTTGATAATGGTTGTCATATATCCACTCCAGCACTAAAAGTTACTTTTCAGGATTTTCTAAACAAAAGATAGAGTTGTAGGCAGAGGGAGAGAACACATATGGGAGAGAGAACAAGAGAAAAGAACTTTCTCCATCAGACAGCTGCCAATACAAGTGATGGGGTGTCCAGATGAACATCCTCTCCTGAGCATCATCTCCACTGCAGCAGATCATCTCTCAAAACTTTTTTTTTTTTTTTTTTTTCATGTAGTAACCATATCACTTTCATTCAAAATATCTGTGCTTGGTTTTGCTTATGATGTGCCAGTACAACTGCAGCATGTGTTGAACAGGGACATATAATACTTCCTGATTGTTGTTGACCTTTCTTCATATGTATTAGTTGATCCCTTAAAGTTAAATAAAAGTTATTTAACAAAATAGGAAAAGGGCAGAAATGCTGCCAAATAAGCTGTATCAATACCAGCAAAAGAGTTATCATTGCATTATACATGCAAAGTGATTTTTCCTTAAGAAAAATCTTTAGCAGTGTAGGTTTGGCTGAAACCATCACCCTTTTTTCTCTCCCTCCTCCCCACTTTAACATAAATCAGTATTTCCTGTGAAATAAGCTGAATGCAAACACCTGCTACAAAAACGCAAATGCTATTGAGATAATTATGATTTTAAATTTAAACTTCAAAACAACACTATGAAAAGCAGACCTTTCTGTCCTATAGCTGGGTGAGACTACTAGTCTTACTAATAGCAAAGCCCAAATTATTTACTTCTAGGGAAAAAACCCCACTAGATCCCAACCTGTGTATCTGAAAACACATACATACATGTGGGATAGGTGAAATTTGCTGTTCCTTTGGTTTTTGCAAAGAAAAGAGATACACTTGGAAAAAGGTGATTTATACTAATTTGGTTTTGGATTCTTTGCTTGTTTTCTGTAAAGTATTTCTGTTAGAAAATGTCAGGTCAACAAAATTGTATCTTATTTATGGGCTACTATCTGGCAAATCAAATAAATAAAATCAGATACTGGAATTTACCCCAGAAACTGCTGTCTCCCTAACACTCAGCTGAATCATTGATGTGTCCACTGCAGAAGTTATTCAGAAGAGTTTTTGGGGAATGAAATACCTTGTATTTTCACAATTTATGTTTATTTAAACTCATCAGGCCTGGTTACAAAAATTACAATTTTACCTATTCCAAAAATAAATTAATCACACTAAATATGGAAGTACTTTAGTTAGCAATATGAGCCTAAAAGTCCTAAATTCCCAGGCACAAATTATATCCAGGTGTTAAATCTGTGAAACCATCCATCAACCCTCTCAACTCATTCACTGTGGGCAATTGCCTATGTAAAGACTTCCCATAAAGCATGTAAAATTATTTTATGAATTCCAGGACACCGTGTGTGGATGTGCATGTAAATCTTACCATGTAAAATGAAAAGGTATTTGGAGTCCATCCAAAATCTGTTATAGGAATGAGGTATTCTTATGCTAGGAATCTTGTTATCATCAATCAATGGCACAAATAGGAGAAAAAATTCCTGTTTGTCTCTTTAGACGACCTCTGAAAACATTTTTTAAAATTTCTTGTAAAGTAGTATTTATCAATATAGGTAGCCTCAACAATAAAAATATTTATTATTCTTTGACTTCCTTTTAATCATTTTAATCATAAACAAACTGATTCTATATCATAAAATTAATTATTTGCAGATAAATTTCATTGTAACAAATATTCAGCTGTTCATCCATGGAAAAGATATACTTGTTACTAATTCCTTCATGAAAAATTTTAGAGGATCTGGTCCAGTCACATTTCAGAAAGGATAGATATGCCAAAGAAGATACTAAACTTCTCCAAGTTTCTTAAAATTGTCAGCTGGTGTTAAAGATCCAAGTTAATGGTATCACAGGGAATGCTTTGGTTAGAAATCAGCTTTTCTTTTCTTTTTTTTCTTTTTTTTTTTTTCTTTTTTTGCCATTAAGTACACAACTTTACAATATTTCAACCTTCTGTCCAGCTGTTGTCAGAACTTTGCATGTGGTGGTAAGTGGAGAAAGACTACGGGGACAGATACAGCATTGTAAGAGAGAGGAAATAATGAGAATAATGGGGAAAAGCAGATGACTTGCAATGGAGATGATTTAACACAGAAAACTTACTCCACTGACAACAAGATTTCTGTATCTCATGCTATAGCCAACATTTTGTTGACTTGAACTTAGCAAATATTATTTGTATACCCAGAAAATTACTCAAAATGTTTTACTGTTGTATACTTACAGATGTAAATTATTTGTTTAAATTACATGATTTATTTAAAAAGCGAAAGTTTCAGAAATTGCAGGACCCATTTAAATAAACTAAAGCAGAATGTTGAGTAGATAGATTTTATGAATTTCTAATGCTGCTGAGATTTAGGAAGCAAGATCTACAGCAGAAACGTGTTTTAAGATAAACAAATTCTGTGACATATTTAAAATGTTGCAATCTAGTATCTAGCTCCTGATGTGACATTCAATTCACTGTTCTGGATAATTAAAAAGTAGGCAGGCTTATATGTTCTTACAGATGGGAAAGAAAAATTTTGAAAAACCATATATTCATTTGAAAACATACTGTATTTGATATATAAAATTGATTGGAATTTTTCCCAGACATGTCCTCATTTCTCAAGTGAGATAAAAAGGCACAGATATTACACTATATCTTCCCAATTATAATAGTTAAATGTCTTTTAATCTGAAAAGCTCCTAAACATTTTCAAATACAACAGTTTTCTAAAAAGTTTTTATGAGTTTAAGCCAAGCTGTATTTTTACAATATTTGGGCTCAAAATTCAGTTTAGAATCTGATAGGATAGTCAGCATGTAATGAAAAGGAATCTGACTGGAGTGAAAATTTTTAACTAGTATTTGGGCAAAATTTCCCAGATTTTGTTATGGATGAAATTCTGAAGTATCATGCTGATTTACACATATATTTAGCCTTATTTGTTTCCAGTTGAGACCAAAAAGTAGCCTTTTTTTTTCAACTTTTGTTCACAAAGTATCAATTCATGCCCTTTTTTTTTTTTTTTTTTTTTTTGTCCTATGAAAGATATGGGGTTTGTTCAGTTTTTATGCAAAAGATTTGACACCTTTCTACATGTTATGTAAAACTTTGTTTTTAATTTAATTAATTTAATTAAAATTAAAAGTTCTTTAGCATTTGGTTCTATCCTGGAGATCCCGAGACTATGCCATGTAATATGGATTAGACACAAAATGATATCATTTACAGAAACATGGAAGAAAAACTTTAAAACTTTTTTATTTCAATTGAGAATTTGGAGCTTTCTTTGAAGCAGCAGGAAAAAAATGAAATATTAAATTATATGAACTGTGATGTATTTCAGAAATGTGTGAAAAAGTGCCTTGAACAAACAAGTTTGTCACAACGTTAGGAATGTGTGAGGAAAAGGTGGGCAAAGATGTTTTAGTATACTCTAAAGATGTTTTAGTATTCTTTCTGTTATTTCTGCTGAAAATTTAAATGAGTTGTGGTTATTTCTTCTGAACTTTAAGTCTAAAGAACTTAATTCTGTTCTTTTCTTTTTTTCCCACTACAGTTTCATGGTTTAGATTCCAATCTTGTCAAGATATATTAAACAATATGAGCATGTTGTAAGTTTCAGAAAATTTTTAGAGTAAAACACAGATTGAAAGAAAATTCTTTTATGAGTGGCAGAGATGTAAAGATGTAGCTGAAGAGCTATTTTGCCTAAGGATGGAGGAATAGTTACATAGGGCAAGTTGGCACAGGTTTTATTTATAAGAAATTGCTGATCAGTTTGAAAATTATTTTAAAATGTAAAAAAATAAAATATCATCTTAAAATCAATTGTCACAATTTATTTATTAAAGAAAATAACTTTGCAAGTTCAACAGTGGTAATATGGTCATTTTGAAGTTTTAGCACACCATCTTTGTCTTGTTTGTCTTTTGTCAAAATGAAAACACATGGACTAAAAATATTTGTATAAAAACATACACTAAACTCTCACAATAATGATGTGAACCAAAGTCAATTGAGACAGTTAGAAACCATACCAAAGTTAATTTATTCTATAATTAATTTGGTATCAATTATCTGTGAATCATCATAAATCAACCAGCAAAAAGCAGAACTTCTCTTACTACTTTGGATGCATCAGTCTGGAGGTTAGCATTTCATCTCTTGAAATTAAAATTAGTATGTACGCCAATATGTTTTCATGTATTACTGCACTTCAGTATCGAACTATGAAGCACAATATGTTTCAATATTTAGGACAAAAAATACAATACTGTACACAGCTGCAGTTCTGCTGACAAATGATCAATGTGGAGTCATGCAACAGGGTCAAAGATGTTATTTGAAGGTGGTAATACAAACACCTAATAAATCATGTTATAAATAACAGAAAGAAATTCAAGTTAAAGTACATTCAGAAAATTGCAACAAAAGAATTGACCCTCTTGATATTAGGCTGAAGAAAATTTTAAGACAATATAGAAAATTAAGGTAGGATAAAAAACAACTTTCAGAGTACAATTCAGGTGGCACTCTTTACAAAACTTCTGAGGGAAAAAGTTGGTAGAACAGAGGTTTCGTTTTCCTCTCTATCAGTATAGACAATATTCGTAGAAGATTTAGATCATCTATCCTCAAGAAAAAAGAAATTGTAAATAAAATTATATATGGTTTCAACAGCTGATTATAAATATTTGTGGACACTGAGATTTCTACAATACTCTCCAAATTAAGAACCATTGCTGAATTAAAAGGCGTAATGAGGTCCGTAATGAAAGTGTTGGTTCTTACCTCAGTCTCTAAACCGAATCCATACCTTAACATAGCAATGTCTTTGGAATACAACCAGTATTGTGCTTTGCACAATTCCAGGTAGATGGCATC
>VZSR01003803.1:39093655-39107963 GCA_013398615.1 Brachypodius melanocephalos
ATACAAAACAAAATGAAAATATAGCTGGAGGGATGCTGGTTTTAATCAGGTAAAGACTGGCTGAAAGAACAAGGGTAGATGAACATAGGAGAAAATTATGATGGCTGACAAATTAATCCAATTCAAAAGCTGCTCTCTAAGTTAATTTTTTTCCTTTCTCCCTGGGTTTTTAATGCAGTATGAAAACATCCCCCAACAAAGCAACCAAAATAAACACAAATTAAACCACATTAAATGAGTGTGAGGAAGCCAGATCTTCTCAGGCTGTTTAGAAAATATTGAACTTTAATCATAGCCATTACCGCAGAAGTAGCAAGTCTTTATTATCAAAATAATTTTCTCTTTTGACAAAATTCTTCTCCCTTTCCCCTTTTTTGGTGAATTTATATATTATTTGAAAAACAACTGCAGATGAAATTCTCACATCACCTATACTAAAAACAAGGTCTTTTCATTTCAGTGAATATTATGCTCTGCCTTGACAGAGCAAAATTTTCTATAAACATAGTGATTATAGCTTAAGGTTTCTCCTAAGCATTCTCTGTCTCACCCATCTATTACACCATGCTCCTGTTGTGCATTGGAAAACTGCAATTTGCTTGTTTGCCTTTTTCATTTTAAATTAATCTACCCTTCACCACCACACTCAAGCACAGATGAGAACAATGCTGCCAGAGAAGACATCCTAGTTATGACTGCATGATTAATTTTTTAACTGAAACAATTGAGAATAAAAAGAAAACCCAAACAGTTTAAATGAAGTGTCTCAAATAAATATTTAATTTGGAAGATGAAACAAAGAGGTGTATACAGAGTCTCAAAATTAGCACTGGGAAAATTCACACGAAAAGAACTTGAGAAAATTATTTATAGAAAAAAAATGCAAATCCTGAAATCCTATAAATAACTAACAGATAAATCAAGACTATCATATGATTAGCTCATAATTACAGTATATAAAAATTGTATTTTACTGTTGGGGAGTTGATTTTAATTTAAGGGAAGTGATGTTCTCCCTCTACTCTGCTTTTGTGATAATCTACCTGGATTATATCAAGCTCTGGGGTTCCCAGTATAAGGAAAACACAGAGCTGTTGGAGAGAGTCCAGAGGAGTCTGGTGGAGGTGATCAGAGGACAGAAACACCTCTCATATGCAGACAGGCTGAGGAAGCTGGGAGTGCTCAGTCTGGAGAAAAGAAGGCTCTAACAAGACCTTACAGCACCTTCCAGTAAAAAAAGAGATGGACTTTTTACAAGGGCATGTAGTCACTGGACAATGGTTTTAAACTGAAGGAGAGTAGGTTTTAATTCAACAATAGGAAGAAATTCTTAGCTGTGGGGGTGGTGAGATGCTGGAATAGGCTTCTAAGAGAAGTTGTCAGTTCCCTGACCCTGGGAGAGGTCAAGACCAGCTTGGATGGGACTCTGAGCAACGTGGACGAGTGGAAGACATTCCAGGTTGTGGCAAGGAGATTGGAATTAGACAATCTTTAAGGTTTCTTTAAACCCAAGCCATTCTATGATTATATTACTCTATGGTTATTATTTTCTAAATTCAGAGCACTTTGATCTGTATTTATTGAGTGATATTGGAGTCAGATTATATAATAGGAACATAAGAAAATAAGAAAAAAAAAATAAAAAGAAGAGCTTATTTCCACAGTGCCACACAGTTTATATCTTATGTCAGCATGACAGAGCTCTAACCTTTGGGCAGGATTTCATTGGTTTACACTGTACATTTGTTTACACAGAAACAAAATTATCTGCCAAATGTTAAATAATGCAGTTAGGAGAAAAAATAATTCATTTTAGTAGACAGTCTTATGCATAGGTTTCCTAAAACATTCACAAAAATTGAAGAATAAATGTAACATCTTTCATGACGTGGAGCCCTCATGTCATGAGATAATTAATTTGGTTCTAGAAATGCTAGAATGGGATTTGTCACATTGCATTCTAATGGCCCAAAACACTGCTATAGTGTAGTACTACATAAAGCACACTGCACTAACTCTATCAACTCCCAAAAAAAATGGTAATGAACAGAAAGGTTTTATTAGCTATCTGTTACCCCGAACTAACAAAAAGGAAATTTTCATTAATGACTGGCCATGAAGTCAATTTCTTCTTTCATATTTTGTTATTATTGTCTTTAAGGTTTTACTTACCACATCTCTTTGTTATCTCCCATGTTGTGATTATAATCTTCCACCTTTTTTTTTTGTCAATTCTAATGTCTTCATCATTCTCTATTCCTTCTAATTCATAAAAATTATCTTCAGTTCTATCTATGCAATTTGAAAAACAGCTTTTCTTAACTTCTTTTGCTATAACTTGGTCTTATCTCCTATTAATCCAGTGACAAAATCATTTGGCACAAGGCGCTCTAATTTCCCTTGAAGGGGTTAAAGCATGACCTGGTGCCAGAATACATTTTGACTTACAAAACTGGAATGGTGTATTGTATAAAGGATTTGTTGCTGTAGCATCTTTCCTCCTAGTGTGTCAAGATCAGAGTTGCCTTCTGTAGCAGCAATCTTCACTGATAACAACAGATAATATTTGAATGTTTCTGGAACAAGAATTCCCTTTTCTCTTAGTAACAGATGTATCCTACTACAAATGATATTCAGGTAATCCTTCACTAAATTTGTAGGTATCCCTCCTGGGTTTGACACTTGACAACTATTCCAGTAGGCAGCTGTTCCTTTGGCATTGTTTTATGTATCAAGAACACATAAGGTGGTAATTTTATACCATCTTTCGACACAGCCAGTGATAAAGCAATGTGCATTTCTTTTCTGCATTTTTACTAAAATGGATTTTAAGCCTCCCATTTCAACAATGTAACTTGATGCTTCAATGGCATTATCCATTTGACTAAGCACATAACCATGATCTTTACATTATTCTTGGAATGTAATGAGCTTTTTAGTGAGGTCAGAGGGTAGATGTTGCTAAAGTACAGATCTCTCCCAAAGGCAAAAAGCTATGAAATCACATCGTTCTTATTCTCCTCTACTGTCATTTGTCTTTTGCTCTGAAATATTTTCTGACTATGGTATTTTTTGATCTTTCAGGTTAATGATTTCCCATTTAACTGGGATTTATCTTTTGTTTAAATATTTACAAATACCAGAAGTCATGGAGTTGCAGAATTATTCAGATTGAAATTTATCTAGTCCATCCTCCTACTCAAAATATGGCCACCACTAAATTCAGATCAGATTTTTCTTCTATCTGTTAGAAATGTTATTTTTTGAGGGGTCAGCTGAATGGTTTCTGTTTACTTAGCACATGAAAACTTCATGTTTCCATTTTCATATTTATGTCACCCTTTTGTTAGATTTCCTCTCATTCTCACCATTATTAGTCTGTTGGATTTGGTGGTTCAGGTTTCTGTTTATTTGTGGGGGTTCTTTTTTTTTTTTTTTATATTTGTTTTTCTCTTTTTCTTTTATATAGAACCACTGCAAGTATAAAATTTGAACCCTAACTTTTCCTTATGTCTTTTTGAAGTCAGGTGTCTCACCTCCAAACCCTCTGCCATTTTATAATTAATAGCAGAATTCAAAAATATTCATAAAGCTACTAAAATCATAATGAGCTGAGCAGTTCTGTAAATAGGAAAGAGAATTATCAATCTATTGTCCTTGACTGTGTCATTACTCAATTTCAGGAAAATTCATCCTCCTTTAAAGAAAGTAGATTCTGATGGAAGTTAGAGCTGGGAGAACATCCTGTCTACACAGTAAAGAAATTTACCAGCTCTTTAATCTGTCAAGGATATCGTTCCAGAGTAATACAAGGTTTCCATGGTTGGGTAGATGAGACTTTCAGATTCATAAAATGGAATTTAATCTTTTTCCTGACAGGGATTTCAAGAACATTGGGTAGATTCTAATGAGAGAAGAAAACTGGATCCTCTTCTAATTCCCCTCTTTGAAAGACTCCCCACTTGAAAGACTTTGACAAATGGAGCAATTAGTGTGTTTAAAAACAAGCAAGGAAGCTGTTTTGAGATCTCACTGCTGCCTCATTGTTTTTTCTCTTTCTCTGAGAAGGTAAATGCATCCTACACCTTGAAAGTGGGTTCATGAAACCCTTTAGTTACATCAATCCCATCATGTCTCAGAATGTCCACCCTGAGGCCATGGCTGGATCTCATAAAATTAATAAATCCCTCCGAGCTAAGGAATACGTTCTTCCAAATTACCTCATCATAGGGACTTTGGGTAGTTCTGTACTACATGCAAATTCTCTTTCAATCTTTCTTCAGTAGTGTAAACAAATCATGGAAATTTCAAGTAGACAAGGACCTAGAATAAATTCTTGAATGAGAATCAAAAATCCATTTGATGAATTTTAACTAAATGGAACAAGCATTCAAAATCACTGATTATCATTCCTATCAGACTAGGATTTGACCTTGTGAAGATCTTATTTCTTGCAAAAATTCAGCTACTCCTCAAGCACTTTCAATATAAAGACAGAATTCATCAGATTCTGCTCAATTTAAATGAAGAAATAATTTAACACATTTGAAATGATGCCAGCTAAGTACCACCCAACAGTAATGCTGCTTGCAATGTGTCCAAACCATCACTGATTTTTCTTGATCCACCTCTTTCTGTCCACGATTTGGGCCCCAGGTTTGTGTGAGCACTGTCACAATCAGAAACTGTACTTCTTCACTGAAATAAGATATATTCAGCTACAATTTACCTTATGTCTAGGGCAGTATATCTGACCAATATCTCTGGGTTTTTTCCTAACTTAAAGAACAACCCACATCACTCAACTCAGTAGGACACAGAACCTCTGATCACCAAATTCATCCCACACAGTGAAGAACTAGAGGTGAGGATCTTCAGTTTTATGAAAAAGGTTTTTTTCTATATAGTGACAAAAGATGAGAGAGAAAAATAATCACATCTTCTTCCTTATGAAGTCCCAACTCCTGTTGTCAAAGATAAGCAGACAAGGACAAGTACAGCTCAGAGGATGTCAAGAGAAAAACAGCATGACCAAATAGGCTGCTGTAATAAAAGAGAATAAAGAAAAGTGATTATACTCTTTCCCACAGAGAGAAGCACATTCCTTAGCAACCATGAATTGTTCAGCTAGCAACTGCATGGAAGTACTGTAAGACAGAGAGCAAAACTGTAAACTATGCGGAAAATTCACTGAACTCAGGGTTCAAAGGCCTTGTCTCAAAGAGCAGGGTCAATGGTTTGAAGTGTAGCCAGTAGTCAGTCATTTGCAGTGCCCCAGGGTTAATGGAATAAACCTATGCAAGAGTACAGCCAGGGTGGGAGTTCCACAGAAAGCCATTCTGCAGAAAATAGCACTGGGGGCCTGCTGGAAAACCAGCTGAACAGAAATATGTTTGTACCCATACAGCAAAGGCCAATTGCATCCTGGGCTGTACCGTCAAGAACATAGACGGCAGATGGAGTGAAGTGGTTGTTTCAATCAGTGCAGCATTTTGAGAACCAATATGGAGCACTGCATCCTATTTGGGACATAGCCTGCATGAGAAATATCAGCAAACTGGAGGAATTGTGATGGAAAGAGGCTCAGATCTTTAGAGAGCTGCAGGTCGTCATTTATAATAAGAAGTGGACAAAAATGGATTTTTTCAGACTCCAGAGGTAAAAGTTACAGCAGGATCTTACACTGCCTACAAGTGTATAATGGGAAGTATATGCAAAAGAACAAAAGCAATAGATACAAATTCCAGAAAGAGAAACTGCAGTCAGATATTAAGATATATATTATTTTTAAAAATATATAGAAGTAGTTATATTATTTATATATTATAGTTATATTATTTTTAAAAATATATAGAAGTAGTTAGCCAAGCATTGAAAAAGAGATTCACAGAAGTTGTGGAATACCTTCACTCAGTTGCATCAATTGAAAACTCAAGTCAACAACATGGTGAGTAACTTTATCTAATTCTGAAACTTGAAATAACTTGAAAATTAGCCCTATGGAGTTAGACACCCCCATGCACCACTTCCAATGTACAACATTTTGCTGTTTCTCTTCTAATGATTGAAACAACTGAGACATCGATCGAAGTCTTACACACCTATAAGTAGAAAAGGAATTCTTGTTAGCTAGAAGTAAACTTCAAATCTGTCATTCCCCCAGGATATCTCTGTAGTAGGTTGACCCTTTTTGGATGTCAGGCACCCACCAAAGCCTCTTTGTCTTTCCCCTTCACAGTTGGACAGGGAAGAAAATGATAACAAACATTCATGAGTTGAGACAAAGACCAGGAAAGGTCACACACCAAATACCATCATGGGCAAAACAGATTCAGATTGGGAAAATTAAGTGAATTCATTACTAAATAAAAGCAGAGAAAGATAATGAGAAATAAAATAATTCTAAAAAGCAACTTTCCCCTACCCCTCCCTCTTACCCAGGCTCTATCTTCTTCCCCCACAGCTATGGGAATGGGAATTATAATCATTCCATCACACATTGCTTCTGCCACTGCTCAGGGAGAAGAGTCCTTCCCCTGCTCCAGCATGGGCTTCCTCCCACGGCACACAGTCCTCCACAAACTTTTCCGATATGAGTCCATCGCATGGCCAGCAGCTCTCCCCCAGCTGCCAGCATAGTTAACTTTTCCACAGGGAGCATCCTTTCAGGCACAGCCTGCTGCAGGCTGGGTCCCCCACAGGGTCACATATCTTGCCAGGAAATTGCTCTCGTGTGGGCTCCTCTCTCCACAGGTCTTCAGGACCCTGACAGGAGCCTTCTCTGGGCTTCTCATAGATTCACCGCCTCCTTTGGGAATCCAGCTCCTCTGGCATGGGTCTCCTCCACGGGCTGCAGGGGCACAGCTGCTTCACCATGGTCTTCACCACAGGCTTCAGAGGAATCTCTGCTCCAGCACCTTGAGCACCTCTTCTCCCTCCTTCTTCTCTGATCTTGGTGTCTGCAGAGCTGTGCTTCTCCCCTATTCACAACCTGTTCTTCTCTGGCCAAAATTAAAACTGCATAATATCTTTTTCTGCTTCCTAAATATGTTATCACAGAGGTGTTACTATTGCTCCTGGTTGGCTCAGCCTTGGCTAGCAGCAGGTCTGTCCTGGAGTTGACAGGCATAAGATTGTCCAGCACAGGGGAGGAAGCTTCTTGGAGCTTCTCACAGATTGATTCAAGACCACAGCAGGCAGGCAGGCAGTGTGACAAGTTACCAGGAATGGTTAAGAGATATTCCTGTTGAATTTACCTTATTGCCAGACACAAGAGCTGTTGAAAATATGAGGTCAGAAAGAAGTCACTTGCAGCATGATTGATTTTGCTGGTGACAGTATGGGAGGTAACAGCTAAGCATACATATTCTTTCAAAAAGTGACAACAAAATTTGAGGAATATGTGTGAAGAATACCAGTTGATTTTGTTTATTATCCAAAACTTGTCAGTAATCAAAGCCTTGTGAACACCAGAGATCAGATCTTAAGTAACACAGATGGATGATGATGGTGGGAATCAATGACAGAATTTGATGTAACCTGTAAATGTAAGAAGTTTCCCAGTCTTTCACCATAGATTTGAATTTTTTACTTTAAACTTGTAACAAGTTGTAACAGCTGCAAAAAGATTAAAGAAAGGCTTTGCATTGAGTTCCTTTATTCAATTTCATTTTATGTTAAAGCTCAAAGAAGACTTCGGGGTGGGGGGGAAGTGTAGGCAGAAGGAAGAAAGATAAAAAAGAGATTTAAAAAAAATGAAAGGAAAAAAAGGAAGAAAGAAGTCTTTGAAAAAAGCTTTCTAAAATCTGAGCTCTAATGACAGGAGTATCATTTTGAGAGTCTCTGGGAATACATCAGAATTCATAAAAGCAGGGTTTCCATTTGCCACAGTTATTCTAGTGTAAACATTTACCACTCCTGTTGAGCTGCTGAAGGCAGATTACAAAGATGAATTATTTCTCTTGTGTTTTTTTTTTTTTCCCTGATAACTTTTGATCCATATAAAAGATGTTCAACCTCTGTCAGGTGATCTTGCAGGCTTTCCTTAGGTGATTGTATTCCTAACCAAGAGTAATTTGAAAGTAATTTTTTTCTCCAATGTATAGCCTAAAAATATAATTGTTGCTATTAGAAGACCACAATCTGTGATATTTATCTTGTTGTCAAGTGAGTATTTAGTGCCTTTTTGTATTTGCAGCTCTGTGACTGCTGCCTGTCACAATAGACTGACAGACCAAGGACTCCCCTGCTGGACAAAATCATAGCCCTTTATTTCATGCTCCAGGGTGAGGGCTACCATGAAGGCAACTCTCTGGAGAGAGAAACACACAAATAGCTCCAGAACTTAAGAGTATGGAAAGCCCAGCTCCAACATCAAACTCCTAGCAACAAATTCAGTAACCTTGACAACTCACTGTAACACCTGCCTATACTTCTTAAGCTGAATTTTCAACACTAGACTTTATTTTATAAAATAATGAACAGCTGAAGTGGCTACGTAAGATTATGAAAAGCATTATAAACAATCTGCCCCTGCTGTCTGCATCAGTGCAGGCACATCCTACTTCTTGCCTCAGTTTCAGCCAAGCCATTACTTTTTTGTTGCAGCAGACAGTGTTTTCTTTATTTATCAGAAGGCTCTTTCCTATGACCTCTGAGGTTTGGCTTATCTGTTCACTGTTCCTTACAGAAATTTCTCTATCACCATGGGATCAGCCAGCTCCAGTTTTTGTTCTAACTCTCCTCTCTTTCCTTCAGCTTCCCAGCACACACTCTGGAACAGTAGTCATTCTGTCTTTACACTGTTACCATAAAGGAAAAAATATGCCAAAAAAAGTCAGACACTATCAGTCAGAGACACTCTCTGACACCAGCTGCCCATTTGTGCAACTAAGATCAGGATTCACACTAGTAATTATGCTGCATTTTTGCCTCTCTGAAGAGGTTTATTCTTGAAATTACATAGTTTAACACTCTCACCACTCTGCTTGTCAAAAATGCCTCCTTTAAAATGGAAATCTGTGGTTAAAACCTCTTCTGAGTCTTAGCAGTCCTTGGAGAAAATGGGGAAAAAATCATGTGGAAGAAAGAATATAAAACCCAGTAACTGATGTGGTGTCTGCCTACAGTCTCAATGTGTTGCTGAGAATAGACTGAATAACTGCATTTGGCAGGTTCTTAAATGTTTTGTTCAATAGCTTCTTTTGTAACATGCTCTGTTTTACCTGCTGCTTAAAACTTTCTGAAAAACATTAAAAAAATAAGGTAAAAATCAAATCAAAAATATCTTCAGGTATTGCCTAACAGTTTCTCCAGTTGAAAGTGAAGAGGCCAAGAGGAATAAATATTTTAACATCTTGATTTCTCTCACATTCTCTCATTTTTACTGACCAATAGTTTGAGACTACTTTTCTATTTGTCTGCTTGGGTACACAAATTATGTGCTGGGAGAGTGGAGTCTTATTATTCTTAATGGACACTTCCTGAAGACTATCCCAATTTGTGACCCATGCCCAGATTTCTTTTAATAGAAATAAAGAGTTATAGGGTGTCCATGGCTCCAGCTTTTTCCTTAATCACATATAGATGAGGTGTGGATGCTGTATGACTGGAATTTAACTCTCTAGCATATGTCTATATGTAGTTGTACTCAAGCCCCCCCCACTGAATCCAGTAGGTTATATTTTTTAAAAACCTGTTATTAAAAAATGAACACACAGATTTTTCCAATGTATTCACACAAAGATATTTACTCAAAATCACATGCATAGCTGCAATTATGAGCAACAGCTTGTTCTGAAAGGGAGCAGCAATGTTCATAGACTCAGAGAATCATTAAAGATTTTTATAATCAAGTCCAACCATCAAACCAGCATCACCACCTTGTTCACTATTAAACTGTCTTCACATGCCATATCCACATGTTTTTTCAACACCTCCAGGGATGGTGACTCCACTCTTTTCTGAGGCAGTCCATTTCAATGTTTTGCAACCCTCTCCATTTTTTTTTTTTTTCCCCTAATATCTAATCTAAAGCTCCCCTGGGATCATTTCCTCAAGTTCTTTCTCACATGCTCTATGATACAATATCTAGTACCACCATTACGATGTTTATAACAGATGTTATCCCATAGGTCATGTGATAAGCAGACAACCACAACTTGCACATAAGATTCCTTAGATAATCTCACTCTGTTGTCACTGTTTAATCATTCATGGTCCTTCAGTTAATGCTGTTAGTCTAAGATATATGCTTAGTTATATAGAAAACATATATTGCACAATGAGAACATAGTTGTAATCAAGATATGTCCTCTGCTTTTTCACCTCCTGCAAAACAATTTCATGACTAAACATAGCACAGCAAATATATAAAGAAAACCTAAGGGCTAATCTTCAATCTTGGTTAGAAATATACATTATTAATCCTTATAATAAGTTAGTTTCTCTAGCCCCTTAATTTATTTTTCAAGTTTTCTGAACATCCCAAGGGGTGTAATACCCAAAACTAACCAATACTGCAATAATAAAATCATAGGATAATTAATGTTGGAAGATACCCTTAAGATCATGGAGGCTACCCATTAACCCAGCACTACCACATTTATCACTAACTCACATCTGATTGACACATTCACATGTTTTTTTAACTCTTCCAGATACGGTGAATCAATCATTTCTCTGGGCAGCCTGTTTCAATGCCTGACCACCCTATCAGTGAAGAACTCTATCCTTATATCCAATCTAAACCTCCTCTGGCACAACTTAAGGCCATGTCCTCTTGTCATATCTCTTATTACCTGGGAGAAGAGGCCACCCCTTACCTTGCTACACTCTCAGGTAGTTGTAGACAGTATAATACCCATCCCTTAGCTTTCTTTTCCCCAAGCTAGCCATCTCCAGTTCCCTCAGCATCTCTTCTAGGACATGAGCTCCAGACTTTTCAACAGCTTTTCTGCCTTTTTCTGGACCAGCTCCAGCACCTCAGCTGTCTTTCTTGCAGAGAGGGGCCCAGAACACAGGATCTGAGGTGTGCTCTCTTCAGTGCCAAGTACATGGGGACAATTGCTCTGGTCCTGTTGGCCACAGTGTTCCTGATACAGGTCAGGAAAACACTGGCCTTCTTGAACACCTGGACACTCTGCTGACTCACACTTAACTGCAGTTGACTAGCACTCCAGGCCCATAAAACCTCAGCAGAACTATCTGTCCCTCTTAATTTTCCCCCTGGAAATATTATGCTGCTTCTCCAAGGTTTAATCTCATTCTGCTGTTGCTACTCATATTTACGATAGCTCTAAGCCCCTTAAATTTGCATCAATGACCTTGTAAGACTCAACCAATTTCACAGTATGTGATTTTATTCCCAGTTCTGCCTGAACAACAAGTTAACTAAAACTAAATCTAATAATGGTGGTACTGTAGAACTTCAGTGGACACAATTTCATACCTATTTTAAGCAATTCATTTTATCTTTTACAAGTTTCAGACAATTTAAATACATACACTGTTAAGTCAAGGAAAAAATAATTTAATAAATTTAATTTTGTGAGTTATAGTATCAGACATGTTACAAAATCCTCAATCTTTTTTATTTATCTACTTAGGAAGAAGCTGATCTTTAACAAATGTACCAAAAATAAACATCAAGCTCACATACCTTAGTTACTTAATTTGATCTATGTTCAGAACATTTTTGTATGTGAATGGTACTTACTAAAGTATATAAATTCTTAGATTGTGCTTTTCACTGTGTTTTTTTAATTAATTTCTTTCACTGTCCTTAGATTCATATGTATAGATGTAGTCATAGAGAGACACAGATTAAGGCTGGTCTTTAGCAAGTCCATTTTGGTTTTTGCAAGAAAATTGACAAATTACTGCATTTGCCATGAAGCACTAATGCAGCAGTGACAAACAATGTCAGTAATACTGGACTTCTATTAATATTCTGCGTTTAAGAAAAAGACAGTTTCTGAAGTTCAGCTTTTGTTCAGTGTTTCCATGTCATTCATTGGTATAATTAAAATAAAAAGAAGGGCAAATGTAAGAAGTTATATGAACAAAAGCGCCAGACTTCTATTCATATTTTGTAAGAATCTGTTGGGAAAAAAATTCTCTTTATAGGTAGTATGCTGTATTGTTCATATTTACTTTCTAAATAAAATGTATCACTGTTTCTAAAGAAATTTTTGAAAGCTGCATTTAATTTCCCATAACAAGTTTTATTAGGTGTAAAAATAAAAAGTAACCAAACAAAAATTTAAATCAAATTAACATAACTCAAGGGTCACAGGGGATGTCTCTTGACAACATATCTCAGAATACAATCTTTCCCTGTATAGCTCTTAAAAAATATGGATTCTTGTTCTATTTACATAGTTAAGGAACTGTAGAAAAAAAGCCATATGATTGAAAGCATCATAGGGTTGAAAAGCATAGGAAGTACAACCTAAGTCAAGTTGTCTGTGGAAACCATTGATTTTGTCAGTCTGTTAAAAAAAAAAAAAAAAAAAAAAATAGCTGATGAAGAAAACACTGTACTATAACAAAAGAGGCTGAGAGAGCTGAGATCGTTCATGCTGGGGAAGAGAAAGCTCTGGGGAGACCTTATAGCAGCATTCCAGGATTGAAAGGGAGCCAACAGGAAAGATGAGGAGAGACATTTTGTGCTGGCATGTAGGGATAGGGCAAAAGGAAACTACTTTAAACCGAAGTAGAGTAGGGTAAAAATAGATGTCAGGAAGAAAATCTCTATTGTGAGGTTAGTGAGACACTGGAACAGCTTGCCCAGAGAACTTGTGGATGCCTCATCTCTGGAAGAGTTCAAGGCCAGGTTGTCCCAGCATTCACCCGTGTAGCCCTTCCAGCTATCAAAATCTATGCAAACCCAATACGATATATTTTCTACAAGACAACTAGTTCCATACAAAGAGAGACCCAGCAGTTGTATAAGATAATTTTGTGAATAGTTTCTGTTCTCATTACATTCCTTTTAGGGAAAAAGATCCAAATCTGACTAATAGATCTTCAAATCCCTGTAACCCCCTTTGCTGTTAATATGCCAGGTCCTTACTAATAGCATATCACACATTTAAAAATATTAGACAATCTAATACCTCTTCTCATCAATCATTCTGGCCTTGGATGCATGTAGTCACTTTTCCAAGAAGCTTTCACATTAAATCTCTTCACTCTAAAATTGCTTAGTCTTCTTGACATTATAGATTCATTGTACAATGTCAGAAAATATCAGGAACATTCCATTTATGCAAGCGAGAGGAGACTCAGGGACACTGTGAAGAACATACAGCTACACTGGAGGCAAATCTGAAACCATACCAGAATTCTTCCTTCCAGAAAGAAAATTGGTGTAAGTATTAAATTTTCAAATGAAATGCCCAGAATGAACATTGTGCTTATGTCCTTTACACTGTGTGTACAACAGAGAAGTGAGAAAAAAAAATCTCTGAAACAACAGAATATTATGAGGTCAATTTTTTTGTGAGTGTTATTTTAAATATATGTGTATACATATATAAACAGTTAAGTTTACATGTATGCTAAATGACAGCTACACAGAATCATTGTTACACCTTTAAAGAAAATATGTATTTAAAGGACACTACTTCAGTAGGAATGCTGCATAGAATCCATCTAACAATGTGTTACTGCTTTTTATTATATATCTATTACTACATATTTTAGGGCAATGGCCTGATAGTCATATTTTTGAACTGGATCTTTCACAATATTTAAAATCTTAGGAGAATATCCATATTTTTATTGCAAAAATAAGTTAATGTAAGTGTTAGAATGTCTAGAAGCCAACAGCCATTCCTCTTCATATATTAAGAGCAAGGAAGCAGATACTCACTTCAGTGAAGATTAAATTCTGTCAGGCTATGATTGCCCTAAAATGTGTGACATTAAAAAAAAAAACTTGTAATGAACTTGGGCTAACAATTTTACTGCAAGGCCTGAAACCTATGAGCTGGAACTTTCAAGTGAGTAGCTGTGAAAAAAACTTATAAAGGATGGGAAAATTTCTATTTTGGGAACTGACTTGTAGGGTGGACAAGTCCACAGTAACCTATGGCATTGTGTCTTACACTGTGTGCGCTGTATGACTGCTTAGAAAGGCATACTCCTGCATCCACAGAGGTAATGGCGGCTCAACATCACATGCTGCTGAATATTTTCTGCAGCAATAGGTGAATCGGAGTTATGAACTGAGTGATAAATTTTGCCTTTGATTGTGGGTAAATCCCTGAAGTGATAGCCTTTGATAACCATTTCTAATGAAGTA
>VZSR01003803.1:39109764-39120439 GCA_013398615.1 Brachypodius melanocephalos
GGAATGTGTAGGTATAGTTATGGATTTAGAAACCACTATGATGAGCATGTTTAGAAGACTAATAAACAGAGTAAGGTTTAAGCATCCAAACTTTACTGGACTGAAAATCATTAACACATACTATTATTGGACAATTCATTCCATCATCATACATTATCAGTCATTATTACTATGTGTTCAAAGCAATCATTCTTTAATAATCATAGGCTACATTAGCTGTTAATCCACTGTGCCACCAACTTGATATTGCACTGCTGTTATTGGTTGGTACAGCTCTTAATGGCTTCAGTTACTGACATCAGGGTGGAGAGTCTCAAGAGGCCTCTAGGGGCAACCCTAAAGAGAAGTGCTTTCTTTAATTTCCCTTATTCTTAATTCTGTATCTTTAGTCCTTCAGGTTTTAAGAAAGTACATTTTCTCTCCTGTGCCCCTGGGCTCCACATTGCACAAAGCTTGAAGGGCAAGGTAGGGATTATTTTCCCAAGTGTCTTATCCTCTTCCTTGGAGGCTTCTTTGTTTCTTTTTTCTTTAGTTTGGTTGGGTTTCTTGGTTTTGTTTTTGTTTTATATTTTCCTTACGTAGCTGCTACTCCTTCCCTTAAAGCAAAAGCTGATTTTCCCCATCTCATGAATGTGAGCTTCTTCAGTGACCAGCATTTGACCACCAGCGAACTCTTTATGGTTTTGGGGCCTCTGCTTATGATCTCTGTCATATTTTCCAAACCTTTTTGATTATCCCACTCTTAAACCATGCATCATTACAAGAGACATAGGGTATCAAGATCACACAGCCAGTTCTCATAATAAATGTATAACAGCTGGCCAGGGCAGGGGCCTTGCATCATCAGCCTAAGGCATACTCAGAGAAAGGCCTGTGGCCACTTCTTAGCACTGGCAATGCTACTTTTTATGGGGCCACCTGATTTGAAAAATACTTCTCCATTTCTATCACATTAGCATATTTATTTCTGGAATCACACAGAACTATTTATGGTATGTTAAATGGGTTTCTATTGTTATGAGTGTGAGAGACCTCTGTTGTAGCCAGTCTCTGTAATTAAGTTGTATTTCAGTCCCTGATACATCATTCATCTATTCCATTACATCTGTATAGGTATTACATCTACATTTTCACTCTTACATACTATTTGAACACAGCTGAAAATTTTAGTTGTAGAAAGTACTTCTGACAATATTTTGTAAATGAGGGCACAGAGAATATAAGAAACTAAGCCTCAGTCTAGCAATACATTATAAGGTATGCATAATTTCACACTTTATGTGTTTTTTGTAGTATACATGACTTACTGTTGAAATTACAGCCTTAAAGATTTAATGCAAGTCAGGTGAGAAATAGTTTGAAGAGCCAGGAACAGAATCTAAATATTCTCAGTTATGCAATGTCTCTTTTCACAAGATTGTCCTAGTCAATATTCTCTGAAAATATATGTTATATACATTAATGTTATTCTATAACTGTCATCAGAATTCCTGTCAGCTACGTGACATTTTCTTTCTATAATGGACAGAGAAACACTTATTAGTGTTTTTCAGTTTGTGGTAGTCGTAACTCCCATCTTTTTTTTTCTTTCCTCTTCAAGATTTTTACATAATTGTGGTCCAATCTCAATATTTGATATTTTAGAATTCTGAAAAGCAGTGAGATTTTCCTTAAAAAAAAAAAAAAAAGAAGAAACCCCAAAAATGAACAAACAAACGAGGAACCGCAAAAGGAAAAACATTAAAAAACAACCCTCCCTACTGTCCCCATAATATTCTGCAAGGTAAAACTCTTCAGAACATGTAAGGAGCTGCTTTTTGTCCCATTCTTTGTAAATCCCTAACCTCTAACCTTAAGGAGGCCATACCACATTTTTAGTGAGATGGTGTTATTTAGACCACAGAGTTGTATGACCTTCCAACTGCAGGTTTTCAGGTCAAGCTCCAACACAAAAAGTGTCCTAATTATTTTATTATAGTTATATCTCCCTGAATTTTTTTCTGCTGTGACCTCTTCCAATATTCCATTGCTTCAGTCCTGATACATCGCTCATGCAAGATATTTTAAGATCAGTTACCAAGGTTATCATCAGCTTGCTTTCCATTATCTCGTCCTCGTAAAGGATATTTCATCAGATTTCCTCTTCTGTAAATCATTATGCAGAAAGGAAGTAATTTGCTATCTTTAGTGTAAAACTATCATTTTCCACAATAATATCCACATGTTATGTTGAATAAAGATTTATGAACCTCGTGGCCTGTGGATTTGTTGCAATCCAAAAACAATAGAACACAATTTAGAGTATTTTCTGAAGTTTTCAAAGAGATGAAATAAAATTAAATCTCAAAAAATCATCTGTTTTGTTAGAAAGTAAAAATAAAACAAAATTATTAAATAAATGTGAAACTATAGATCATATTATGGTCTAGATAAAATTTCAAAACATCTGTCAGAATTCTATTTATACTATTGTATTGTTTCAATAAAAATTGAATTAATTTTATGAGAGAAAACAAACTCTTCCATGCTGTTAATTGGAAGTGAAGAAACCCGAAGATTTATACACATGAAAATAAGTTACTTTGATACATTGATTTGACTGAAAAATAGATACTTATGTATGCACTAAAGAAACACAACAAGCAAGAAAGTATTACTGATAAATAAACTCTTAATTCTGAAGAGTTTTTACCCTGGTTATATCTACAATGGCCAGTCATTTTATAATCTATGTTGTAAGATGGTCTGTGGTAATATCTATAATTAGTCCTTGGATTAGTTAAGATGTTGATGTAATAGCTAAGTAATCTTCACTGTAAACGCTCCATTCTAATTCCATAGAAAGTGACATTGAGAGGAATGAAGTGTCACTGAATGGTTTTAAAGTATGAGTTTTCTAGCTTTCTAATTCTTGTTCGAAGTACAGCTATCTCAGGGGATAGGAACTATCTGTTTTAGATGCTGGCAACAGGAAATAGTAATGCATGGGGTTTATCTTTTAGTATTGTCTGTTTCATTCTACTTTAAACTTCAATTGCTTGACAAGGAAAGTGTCATTCTTTATGTGGTATATTGGACATGGTGCTCTCAGGAAATTGTCGAAGATTTTAAATTAGATGAGCTGATTATAATAAAATCTTTCCTGGTCCAGGAAGGAGGAGTTGGGGATCTGTCATTTAACCCAAGTCTGTTAAATAAAGTGAGTGACACAGGTGAATAGGTTAGATCTTTCACCTTTGAACTTGTGTTGCACTTGAGTTACCTGAAAAAAAAAGAAATCTAGCATTTTGAGATGTGAAGAAACACAAGAAGAAAAGTAAAAAGCAGATTTGGGTTGTAATTACTCCAAACTTTAAACTGCTAATAATCAGTATTGCACTATCTCTGTTATAGGATGATGACATCCAGTTTCAAAGCACCCATCTGAAACATCTGGTCACCATTCAACACAAGTACTGTTGAGCCAGAGGAGGGGGAAAATGAGCTTTGATGAAATAGCTTACATCAGAAGCATTGATTCTTCAAGCATTAAGATCCATCAGCACTAAAACAGGTTAGAGATTAAATAACCACCCTAAAATGATAAGTTAAAATATGCGTTTTATTCTTTGTTCATGCTTCAGAAAAGACTCATAAAACAGATTAAATAGATGCTTCAGCATAATAATCCAGAAAGTACTCAGTTAAATATGACTTTTGAAATCTCATGAGAATTTTTTCTTAAATGCCTGTGCTGATTATAATTTCCACTTCAAAGGGTCAAACCCATAAAACAGCCTCTTTGCTGCCATAAGGCTTGGGAAGAACAGCCAAGTATATTTTTATTATATAATTTTGATATTGAAAATTTGATTGACATGAATTTTGTCTAGACAAAAACATTAGAGACGACAAACTTAATTTCTCTTCAGGTCTCAGTTTTCCACTTTTCAAATAAAAATGTATCTGTAATAGAACTTATCACAGAATTTCAGTTTTTAAAAGATTTGTATAAATTTAATAGACAAATATGGAAGGCATAATCACTTTATGAGTGATTTTTAAGGTATTTATTAAATGTCTTTCATATGTTTTGGGTGGCATAATAATCTATTGTAAGTGCAACTTGCCTCCACTCTCCCCCAAGGAATTTATACAAAGACTATTTTAATTTATGCCATCTTAATCAAAACTTTCTCTAATGAATAAGCCATTCTGAACTTTTCTATATAAAGATTGAGAGCAGACCACCTTCTCAAAATTTCATTAGTTTTGGTAGGTTGTGTTATACTGTACAAAATAGATTTTTAATTTACTGTTTTCAGAAGCTGATGTCCAGTTTGGGTTGTTTTCGGAGATTTTATTTCAGGCCAACACGAAGATTTTTTGTTTTGAAAGCCTCTGTTCCCAAACTCAAGCCAAGATGTGTTTCAAGCATTTTGATTTTTTTTAAGTTTTAAATCAAGTTTTCCATTATTTAATTGGCTGGAGTAATATAAAGTTTCAGCTTTGTTACCTTTTTTTTCTGGTTATGTTTATGTTGAATTCTGATTGCTGTGTGACTATGTAGACAAAACACATTTTTACTACAATTTTTCCTAAAACCTATTTTTTACTAACATATTAGTGTCATTAAGAAATCCTTTGTTGCAATTTCTGTTCATTATTCATAACTATGTAATTGAGTATTTGTTAATAAATCTTTATTAACTAAAAATATCTTGCAAGCCTTCAATTTCTACTATATATTTAGATCAATTTTGTAATGGACTACAGCATATCCTAACCCAACAAGTCCAGACTTTTCATTTGAATTAAAAAATGGGAGCTATTTTTTATCAAAAAAAAAAAAAAAAAAAAAAGAAAAAGAAAAAAGTCAAATAGGTATACTAATTTTTGGTACGAAATTATTTTTTTTAATTCAGATAATTTCGGCATTAGGCTGAATTAACGCTGAATATATTGAAAAATACACATAAGTGTAATTATTTTTTCTTCCATGTAATTATTTATTTACCAGTTTTACCATTGTACACTAACCAAATAATTCTTACACAAATTCATATATATAAACTTCCCATTCTCAGAAGAGATTGTTGAAATATGACACCGCAGAAAATTTAAAAATTTTGCCATTGTGGTAAGAAAATTGAAAAACCTAGGGAAAACTGGGAACTAGCATTTTGGTTTTGTACTAACTTTCCTTCCAGAACTTAGAGCTCAGTAATCATGTGCGCTAGACAGGAAAGAAAATTAGTGTAGACTGTGATTTACGGTACATCCTGTAGGAATTACTATGCACAGGGCTTGGCACAGCAAGGTATGGATTGTGCTTTGGCTGCCTATTTGCTCACAGAATGAGTGTGCTAGGGTTCTCCCCTTAATCACTGCATTGAGCACAGTCAGTTGATGCAACAGGTGTCAATGAATAACAAAATTTTTCCTCAAAATAAGGAGAAATAGGGACACAGACACATGTGAGATAGCAGTCTTCAGAGACCAAACCAAGCATTTCAGCATGTACATGTTTTCCTCCACCCATAAAAAAAGAGAAAAATACTCTGTCATTAATTTCCTTTCACTTTTTTCCTTTTTTTTTCTTTTTTTTTTTTTTTTTTTTAAGAAGCTTTCAGATTACAAGAGGTCCTTTAATTAGATATATAACATGTTTCTAATGTTAGGAGCTAGACAGTTACACAAAATAATTAGTTTGTTTTCAAAATTGTTATTCTTTCTATTAAATAACTGTCATCCTTTAATGAAGGATGGTTGAAGAGCTGGTAATTCTGTCACTGTAGCTGAGGGTGCCGATAAGAACCTGTAGGGAGCTATTTCATACTAAAACTGCAAATATATGAGCAAGTATCTTTCCCTCATGATATCACTCGAGCAAAGCCACAAGCCTGATGAATAGGGATAACGGGAAAGGTAAATTGGATGTTTTCTACTAGTCCTACCCCACTGGTTATGAAGCATAACAGATCAGTGAGCTGTATTTTAACTACCTGTTACATGCTGGGATTATGTTATCAAATCCCATTCCATTTCCCTTTCCACTCTACATTTAGTCTTTCAGTTCCTAGATTAACTCCTATCTTAATCTATAGCTGAGGTCTCATTTTTAATTTTGTACACTGCTAGTGCCCTCCTCTGGATTTTTTCCAACTTTTCCCACGTTTTTTAATATTATTCAAGATGTCAAAATTATCTTAGTGTCCAGAAGCAATTGTAGTAGCATCACTTAAATTAAAAAAAAAAAAAAAGGAGAGAGGAAATTAAATTGCCTGTTATGACAGACATGCAGCATTCTTCTTAACAAATCCCAGATTTTCTGGGTTTGCCATTGCTTTAAACGTCTGATTCCCAATCAGGTTTTGACATTTGATAGCCTCCTGCTCTTTTTCACACTGATAGCTTGCATTATCACCCATTTAAACTGTATTTGTTTTTTCTCCTTAATGAAGTAATTTTTTCTCTTTTAAAATTTGTAAAAAAAATTCATTGATATCAACTATGCCCCAAACTTATAATTCTGAATTTTGATCCTTCTTTCTGATTGCTTTAACCTCTGTGAGTATGATGTAATACACAAATTTTATAAACCATTTCTCTATTCCATCATTCCATTTCCTAGAAATAATATTTAGTAAAACCATCTCAATACATGCTCTGTGGATTTTAGTTGAAATGCTCTATCAGTCTGATGACAAAACATTGATAAGTAACTTTTATAGCTGTTTTCAAAGAAGTAAGACTTTCATCTGTATCACTCAAGAGGCTCTTTGCCACATTTTTGTCTTGATAAATTAATTTTGTATATTTATCCTTTTAAATGTGTATAATAAATTGCATAGTTTGTTCAATATCCTGTGCAGTTATGAAAGTTGATTTTTTTTCTCCTCTGACTGTTGAGGACTGCTTTTTGAATTCCATTATCTTCATACAATTACTTTTATTCCTTCCTTCTCTCAGAATAGTGAGGTTTTCCTTTGTTTTTACTTTCACAAAAATTACCTTACAACTTTAGATTTTTGATTGGTTTGTTGCTTGTAACTGGAATAATTCTAAACTACATGCATCTCTGTGAGAAAGTATTTTACAAACCAAGGAACAAGTTTTTTCTATCATGTTCCAGAAAGTTTTTGAACTTTGCATCTTGTAATATTGATTGGAACAGGTTACTGGAGACGTAATTAAAACATCACTTATATAAGTTTGATATACAGTCAATTTACTTCTCATTTTTCTCTAATTTTCAAACAAACTGTTATTCTAACAAAATTTGTCATTTTTTCCATAAATGAATTACAACATCAGAATAGATAGACAGTTTGCATTTTCATTGAATCTGAGTTGTATCAGTTAGGCTGAAAAAATCAATTTATTTCCTTATGCCTGGTCATGAAATTGTTTGGGTTTTATGATAAGTTTTGCATGTTTTTTTTCATAGTACATTTCTTGGAATGAGTCCATTGACATTAATTTAAAATTTTGGCCCTCTATCAACCTATAAAAAGATATTTTGTTAAAACTCTTAACTAATTCGATGAACAATCACTTTTATAAAACTACTGATGATGAAAAAGCACATATCTAGGTAGTTTCTTAGACTGATAAAGATATAAAAATAAATTATTGTGGCACTATTAGGTTAGAAATAGAAGAGGAGGGTGTTATTATGAAGCTTCTGTGTTTTCTATGTATTAAAGTGGTCTTTAAAATATTTTGGTTTAGATTTGACTGCCCACCATAATGAAGAATTAACTTAGATACCAAAACCTGCTACAGTTGTATCTGCATGAGTTGTTGGAAGTAAATAGACATGCTGAGAAGAATAGTAAGCTCTGAATAAAAAAAGAATCCTTAGGATCATTCTAAGGAAAAGTATGCATTAAGGACATTTTCCTTAGGGTCCTAATAGAAAATATAAATAAATACTTCATTAAAAAAAATCCTTCATTTTCTCCTCCAAAAATGAAGACATGCTTATATTATTAGAGGAAACTTCTCTATCTGTACATCCAGGATCCACACAGTCACACTTGCAGCATCTGAGCTGGGAGCAAAGCCCCTCCACAGCTACTCACCCCACTCGCACACAGTTTGAGCAGGTTTCCTCACCAGCTCCACACCAGGTTTCCCAAAGCAGAGGCTCAAATATCCCTATCCTTCAAATAATTTAACCTTGGTACAATAACTAAATAAACTAATAGCTCAAGCTGGTGCCTCCAAAGAGGGGTCCCAAACAAAGGAAATCCTGAGCTTCCATACTCTCACAGTCTCAGTGAGAAAGTCATTGGAGTCATTGACTCCTGCTGTGTCCCTGAGTGTCCTGGCTGGGCCACAGGTCCCTGTGCCCTTTGTTCTGCACAGGGTCAGCAGCTCACAGCCTCTTGGCTGGGGCTCCAACACCCAGAGCTGAACCACAGCTCAAACTGCAGCTGCACCCTGACCTACCAGCACTGAATGCATTCCTCAACAATATTCGCTTTAATTAGCCACAGAAACTAATCAAGGTTTGAGTTGATAGGGAAACTAACAGAATGCTTGCTGAACTTGATAAATCAAGTGTCAATTTATGAATCCTAGGTTAATTCTTACACAGCTAAAAGCAGGTCTTTAAACACACTGTTTGTTCAGACTGGCTGACAGTGTTTCTAATGTAGAGAGGAATTTACCTATAGGCTTAAGAACATGATTCAGCCAACCTATCAAACAAGGCTGCCAGGTCGTGAAGATACTCACATTTAATTGGCATGTTGTTTTCTTTTTGCAAACACGTACTCAGATGCTTACTGCCTACACTTTTATATGATTCAGTGATAAGTTCAGAAGTACGAAAAGTATCTAGTATACACTTGGGGGTCTTGACATTGTGGGCTTGATGTAAAAACTCTTAATTCACACAAATATTAACTTCAGCTCAAAACATAGCCAGAGTAATAAAAAGTAGAGCTTCACCACAACTTACTGTAAAATGTAGAGTATTCTGGTTGTTAGAACACTTAAATCAGATTTTGGGGGGTTGGTTCTCCTAACTCAGCAAGATACACTCTCCAGTCCCTAGGGCACTCCATTTTTTCAATTGTTAGCTAGTGACCAGCATACAAATCTGGCACACCTTGGCACTTTCTTTTTTCTTACTGTCTTAACAAATAATTGTCTTTTTTTGGGTCAGCGCTGAAGAGTTTTATGAAAGCACAAACTTCTTATGTAGTAAATGAAGAAAAGGAAATACCTCACTTTTGTGGTGCTATTTTTCCTATTTTTTTTTTTTCCACAACTCTGACTACAAAGAGAGTCAAGGTCCTGACTCAGTATTGGAACAGGTAAGATGTATAGTTGAACTGTTCCCTGGGGCAGAAGGAGAATAGAAAGCAACAGAAAAATAGACAGATACCCCTATAGCTATTTTTCTATAATTTTTCAGTAGGTGGATAGCACAGTGGCATACTTAAATTTTAGAGACACAGCTTGTAGCATTAACTGGCAGCAGTAAGTGACACAAATAGCTTGACTGACTGGTATATCCTTTTTATACAACTTATGTTTCTATAGATGCTTTCCACGTAGAGCAGAGAATACAGTACTGGCAGAAACTTGACTGACTGACAGCAGAATATAGAGAGAGCAACAATGTGACAGAAAAAGAAAAAGAAACAGAAAAAGAAAAATATTTTTATTTATTTTTTATAATTATGTAAAATTTATATATTGTGAACAAACATTCTATATTTTGTAATAATCACTCTCTAAAAATAGATTCTTTGGTACAAAGAGTCTCTTAGGTTTTGTTACACTGTATTAAATCTATGTTCTGTACATATTCTTATAGACTAATAAAATTTTTACTTTGTTATCTATAAATAATAAATAATGTTGATTGCTTCTCTAAATATGTGTCAAGGTTGATAGCCCAGCTGAATTCCTCTATATCAACGCAACTTATCCAGTAACAAACAGGAGGATGTGGAAACCACTGTGCAGGTAGAAAGCTACCATCTAATTGCCATTGCTGAAATAGGGTGAGATGATTCACACACCATTTGGAGCCCTGCTATCGACGGCTTTAAATGGTTCAGAAGGGACAGGCAATAAAGGAGAGTTGTTGCCTCTGTAAGAAAATGGGTTGACTACATGGAACTGGCTTTGAAAAGCAGACATGAACAGGTCCAGAAACTATGGGTGTTAAGATCTTCTGTGGCCCTGACAGTGTTTGAGACAAGCGACTGTGCTCTTTAAGTCCCTACAATGGGTAAAAATAAAGGGTTAAGCTAACAAAGTGGTTGATATTAACCATCAACCAAGGGATTGATATTATCAACCTTGTGGTTCATACTAACTGCAGGCCACCCAGCCAAGGGCAGCCTGCAGATAAAGGATTCTTACTTCAGCTACAGGAAGCATCAAACTCCCAGGCTCTGATCCTGGCTTTTCAGAGAGACTTCAATTACCCTGACACCTGCCATAAAAGCAGCACAGGTGCTGTAAGGTGTAAGTGGTCTAGGAGACCCTTGGAGTGCCCCTGCTTAAGCCAGGTTATAACTGGCTGAGTTTTAGCAAAGCAAACTGTAATTTCTTAAGGAATTACTGGACGAATTCCCTGAGTAATTGCTGTCAAAGGAGCTGAACTGGGCTAGGAGTTCTTTAAAGACATTTTTTCTTATGCCACAAGGCTTCTTGATTTGTGTGTGTG
>VZSR01003803.1:39120539-39149657 GCA_013398615.1 Brachypodius melanocephalos
TGTAAGAAGTCAGGCACAGAAGGAAGGAGACCGGTGTAACTGAGTAAGGATGTCCTGGTCAGACTAAGGTGTAAGAAAGATGTACAGTCAGTGGAACCAGGATCAAGTATAATGGGAGGATATCTGGATGTGTAGGGATTGGATCAGGACAGATAAGGCACAGTTATGTCCCTGAATATGTCAAGGGAGGCAAAGAATAATAATCACAGAATTATAGAATGGTTTGAGTTGGGGAGATGTTAAAGATCGTCCAGTTCTAATCCCCCACCCATGATCAGGAACACTTTCCACTAGAGCAGGTTGCCAAAGCCCCATCCAGCTCAGCAATTTCTGTGCCTATGCTCTGTTTCTGCTTTAACAGGTCCCTGTCTTTCTTGCACTGATGTCCTTGAACAGGAAGCAGTACTTCAGCAGTACTCTCACTAAAACAGAGGTGCCAAACCTCTGTTCTCTCTACCTCCCTCAACCTACTGGCATTTGTTCTTTTCAAGCAGCTGGGAATGTCTTATATCAGCCTTTCAATACTTAGAGGGATCATATATAAAAGATTCAGAAAGACTTTTTGCAAGAGCATATAGTGAAAGAACAATGGGCAGGAATTTTATACTAAAAAATGTGGGTTCATACTGGACATAAGGAAGAATTTTTTTTTAAGAGTAAAGGTGAAAAGAAGTAGGATCAGGTCTCCTAGTGGCATTGTGGATGCCCAGTCCTTGAAAGTATTCAAAAGCAGATAGAATGGAGCTTTAACAAAACTGACCTAGCAAAAATACCCCTGCTCTTGTCAAAGGCAAATCACTCTGTGACTATATAGACACAAATGCACATTCTGATATTTATCAACAGGGCAGTTTTCCCCTGTCTTACAGAAAAAGTCTTGTGATCTTAATGTAAGGAAATAACTACTGAATGTTGGCTGCTAACTGTCTTAGATTTCATTTAGCTTTGCTTTTGAGGTAGTTAAACTGATATATTTGATTTATAGTGTAATCTGTTGGATATTATGCTTTGAAAGCTAGTCTTAGACTAACATAAAATATACAGATAATGTAAGGTCTTAATTTAGTAACAAGCAGCAGAAAACAGAGTGCATGTCAGGTTTTACTAGGATCAGTAATCTATATACAGAATGAAACAGAAACATAATAATAGCACAATTCTGTTGGTGCTTGGAAAATACATGTCCTAAAATGAACACTGAAAGACCAAAATAAGTAATTGTGACTAGAAGCTGAGTTAATAGACAGCTCATAATAATCATGGAACATAATAAACCTGAAAACAGCATAGGGGTTTCAAAATTTATTTTCATCTAATTCTGACAGTTGAATCTTTTGCCTTACTGTGTATTCTTCTTATATTTTAACTCTGAGAAACACAATGCTCTTTGTGGTCCTTAAAATCTTTATTCATGGTATCCAAAAAACCAAAATTTTATATGTAAGTTTTCTTTTGAAATTATCTGTCTTTTAAAATTCTATTAAAAAATATTTTATTTATTTGAGAACTCCACCGCAGTACACAGAGATTAATGTATATATCAAAAGGTAAGCGTCTGAAAAATAGACATTCCTTTACAAAATTTGCAGCAGTCGACATAAAAGTTAGACATATAGTACCATATCCAAGAAAAAAAAAATAATTTCCTGCTAAGAAATACAAAACAATTAGAGATGATACTTTATGAAATGTAGTAAGTTTAAAGAGTTTATTGTATTCTTTATCTGTATTTTATAATTATTATCACCATCTCACAATCTTTATGTAAATCATGCCTCTGAACCCCATAATAGATTTAATAGATTTTAGGTGTAAAGATGACTTAGTATGTTGAAACTGAATCACAGATATACAACACTGAGGGTTCTACAAAGTTCCCGCTATTTTAGAGCACAAGCTAGTGATTACATTTAAATTTAAATCCTAAAAATTTTACATTTTGTACATTAAGCAGCCTAGATTATTGTAATAAGCATTTAATAGCATAAAATCATTTTCTTTTTTAGATTAAAGAAGCTTTTGAAATTCAGTGGGAGTATCTCAATATAATATAAGTCGACTGATTCTTTCTTTTATGTTCTTTATTGCTTGATAGCATGGTAATAAGCCTTAGGAGACTTCCTACTACTGCACTAGGAAAAAGTGAAATTATTTGATTAATCTGTATGACGAATTTTGCTTATAGAATGAAGGTAACATGTTCTCTCTATCCTAAGGAGAAAAGAAAAAAAAAATATTACAGTTCAAATTCAGAGTGCCATCTAGTGTTGAATAGAAATGTAAAAAAGCAACCATATTTAACCTGAACACATACATCTGTTAAACCAATATATATCATCAGGATCACATAGTACATTGCAAAAAATAATTTTTAAAATCATGATTTATTGGCTCTTGAAGAGGAGCAAAAATTTGTCTGGAAACTTCCTTGTACACCACTTATCAAAATGTCTGACAGAATAACATATTAAATTCAAATATATTTTTCAGTATGCAGAAACATTTCATATGAATTCATTATGACCTCTTATTCTGTCTTCTTTTCTTGATCATCTGTAACAGAGAATATTAACCCTTTTTTTATTAGTTTTTTTCACTTGTGGAACACAGTTGCTATTATGTTGGGTTTGTTTTTTGAAAGGTATTGAAACTATCAATTTTTCTGTCTTGGTATATCTGATTGTACTCCTTTGACAATAAAGTATATTTCTTAAGAATTTTTCTTTCAATGCTGATTTAAAAAAAAAAAATCTTTAAGTCTTTGACTGAAATACATCAGGTGGATTGTTTACACTATTTATTTTGTTAGTTTGTTTTAACATTCAGAACTCAAAAGCACAGCAGGATCCAGTATTCAGAAAAGAAATATTTTTCTGAAATGCCATGTTTAAAAAAAAAGAAAAAAAAAAGAAAAAAAAAAGAAAAAAAAAAAGGATGCCAAGATATTAGTCTTCTTTCACCAGAAAAGCTCTGAACTAAAGAAATAATATTTGTAGGTTTGGTTGTTGGTCATGTCTTTCAGAGATACCAAATATTCTACTGTGTGAACAACTAGAGCTTTCATATATGAGATCCTGCTTTACACATCTGCAAATCTGCTTCACAAATCTCTTGGTAGTCCTTAGAACAAAAGTCTCAACTCATGAGCTACTCCTCCTTTTTCTTTCCTTCTACTCTTTACTGCAGCTCATCAACATGTGGAGATTTTGTTAAAAAATATCTAAAACAAGATAAAAAAATTATGACTATTCAGTACATTCAGCATTTAATCCAATCATTTGATCCAAGAAAACAGGCAAACTATGTATATTTTTAATGGAAATGAAGCTTTTACTGGAGGGATATTTTAGAGCAGTAAATAAATATCTTGACAGAATTATTCCTATTGTAAAATTATGAACAATATATGCAGTTTAGAACAGCACATTTACCTGAGATCTCTTACTGGATATATACACTCAACCAGCACTCTCTTTTTTGTGTTAGGATTATGCATTTCAGTCTCGATCGTATGGCATTTTCACCACATGAAATGTGAGTGGTTAAGGAAAGCTGTAAGCAAAATGCTGTAGGAATCCCACCAGAAGAATTTTAAAACCAGATGCAACGCATCACTGAATATCTTTCATAACATTTCTCTACTGCTTTCCTTCCAGCACTTCAGAAAAATTTATTCTGGTGGAAAATCCTGTCTCCAAGCAGACTGCCTTTGGGGCCCAATAAATGATGGATCAATTGGCATTTATTTATTTCTAAGTTCCAAATGATAACAAATGACCTGTAGGTTAAACAACAAATAAGCAAAGCTAAAATCAAGACTTTCTTCCATATGTTTGGAACTGATTGCAAGGGAATTCAAACATGCCCATACAATTCCCTTCAGAATCCGGAGGAAGTTGTACAGATGGGCTCTACAGATAAACCAGCTGATCATTTCAACTTTGTCTCTTATTTCTCCTATTGCTTGACAAAGATAAATTGCTTCCAATTGAATCCAGTTAGGTTCAAAATATAAAAATAGGGATTTGTTTCAAAATTTATAAAAGGAAATTACCTTCTCCCTCTGAAATAACAAATGGAATAATAGAATCATAAAATGTTTAGGGTTAGAAAGGATCTTAAAGATCACCTTGTCTCAACCTTCCTATCATGGAAAGGACACTTACCTCCCACTATCCCCAATTGCTCAAGGCCTTATCCAGCCTGGCTTTGAGCACCAGGGTTGGGGCATACACAACTTCCCTGGGCAACCTGTCCCAGTATCTCACCACCTTTACAGAATGGAATTTCTTCCCAATATCTAGCATAAATTTCCTGTCTTTCAGTTTGTACCCTTGTCTTGCCCCCTACAATTCCTGATGTAGAGTCTCTCTCCAGCTTCTCTGTAGGCCCCTTTCAAGCACAGGAAGATTGCTTTGAGGTCTCCATGCAACCTTCTCTCCTCCAGGCCAAGCAGTTCCAACTCTCTCTTCCAGGAGAAGTTGTTCCAGTCCTCATCAATTTCATGGAAGAATTCCATGTCCTTCCTATACTGGGGACTCCAGAGCCAGATGCAGTACTCTAGGTGGGATCTAAAAAGAGAGAGGGACAGAATCACCTCCCATTACCCTGCTGGCCACATTGCTTTTGATGCAGCCCAGGATTTGTTTGGCTTTCTGGGCTGCAAGTGCACACTGCCAGCTCATGTTGAGTTTTTCACCAAGCATCACACCCAAGTTCTGCTCTATAGGGCCGCTCTCAATCACTACTCCACCCAAACTGTGGATGTGCCTGGAACTGTTCTCATTTTGGAGGACTTTAAAAGTGATAATAATTCTCTCTTTTTAGTTACTGACAGACACTTAGAGGCCATCTGGAGGCCACTTAGAGGTCATCTACTATTTCTTTCAACAGCTGGAAATTCATTTTTCTGAAGTTCATGGTCCTGACTTGTCTCTTTACCAATCCCATATTTCTTGAGATCACAAGCTCAACCAGGGCATGGTTGCTACAGCCCAGGTGACATCCAATCTTATCTTTAATGAGCTCCTCTGTGCTGGTGAGCAGCAGGTCCAGTAAGATTTCTATTCTGGCTGATTTGTCCAGTACCTGGACCAGGAAATTATTCTCAACACCCCCACAGTATTCTCCAGGATTGCTTGCAGCCAGCTGTGTTGCTTTCCCAGCAGACACCTGGGTGGCTGTAATCTCTCACCCAGATGACAGCTGGTGAACTTGGTGTTTCCTGTATCTGAAAAAAAGAAAGCCTCACTAAGAGGCTCCTCTGGATGAGTTGGCCTTTAGTAGATCCCAACCACAAGGTGTCTTTTGTTGGTTTAGCCCCTGATTTATTTACCCACAGACCTTCAGGTTTTTGGGTGCTGTTTCTTAGAGGCAGCTCTTCACAGTTTATTCCTACTTTAACATGGAGTGGAAAACATCCAGCCCTCCTCCCCAGGAAAATCTCTTCTGAAAAACTTATAGCCTCAATTGCAGTATTCCAGCTGTGTGACTCATCCCTCCCACCATGTTTCCATAATAGCAGTTGGGTCATAGTTTTCTAATTGCACCATTGTTCCCACCTTCTCTTGCTTGTTTCCCATGAAGCATGTGTGCATTGCTGTAGTGTTGGAATCCTAGAAACTTAGAATTTGAGGTTTTAGTGTATGGTAATACATATGAGTCAAGAGGGAGGATTTTGGGTGCTGTCTTTGTTCTTCTTCTTTGTGTTCTTCTTCCTTCTTCTTCACGGGTTTGGGTTGTTTTCTCTAATTGAATGAAAAATGTCCATATTGCGGGCCTCTGGTGGTCATTATTGGGTCAAAAACATAAATAATACAGGTATCATCTTGATATTGGGTAATTATCACTTAAATAACCTTGGAAAGAGTTAGGAGCTCTCTATTTTACCTCGTTTCCCCAGCTTGCTAGTTAGCTTGCAAGCCTGTAAATACTGTAAATAGATAAGATATAATAAACATTCCAAGTCCAAACTCAGCATCTTTGTTTCCCATGTTGTTCATCCTGACCTTGGCAGGCAAGAAAAAACATCAGAATGTTTACAGTGTAGAAGTACTTTGGCTGGGCTATTGGTCTCCTCACCTTTTGGGATCAGCACTCCCTAAATCCCTTGGGACAATTTACAGCTATTTTCCTGATACTTCCTAAAGTGTTGATGTTTCCTGGTTCTTCTCTGTCATTCCTTTTGCCTGCCAGATATAGTGTAAAGTGTTGCTAATGAGTGCAGCCACTTTGCTTCCCATAATACTCTTAACCCATTTGGGCAGGTGCACCCCATCTAGTGTCAATACCTATGGTATCTTGAAGGTGTTTTGAAGGTACATACTGTCACTTTTGCACTGGTTTTGGCTGAAGGAGAGTTAATTTTCTTCACAGAGTTCTGTATGGTGCAATATTTACAATTTGTGACTGAAACAGCATTGATTACACACCAATGATTTAACTATTGCTGAGCAGTGCTTACACTGAGTTAGGGATTTTTCTACTTCTCGGTTAATCCCTTAGTAGGCTAGGGCTGCACAAGGAAGGGACACAGTTGGAATAAATGATCCCAACAGATCAAAGGGATACCCCATACCGTATGATGTCATGCTCAACACTTAAATTTAGGGGAAAGAAAAAGAAAGGGGATAACATTTGTAGTTATGGCATTTGTCCATTCAAGTAGCTGTTACAACATGATAAAACCAATCTTTCCTCAAATGTCTGAGTATCTACCCACCCATGGAAGTAGTGAATGAGTTTATTTTCTTTTTCTTGGATACACGCCTTTTGCTTTATCAAATTGTCTTTATCTCAGTCCATGAGTGTTTGCACTTTCACACTTCTGATTCTCTTTGCTATACTACTGCAGGAGAGTGAACAAGGAACTATGTGGAGCTGAGCTGTTGCCTAGGTTAAACCACGACTCTCATATGTGTACTGATAACACTAAATACATGCAAACATATACAGGGAATCTATGTTAGTCAAAAAATCTCTTCTGCTGATTCCTCTTTCTTATACCCCTGGCCTGGTCAGACACCCAGTAAATTCTTTCAATTCCTATACACTCACATACACAATATACTCACTCACATGCTGACATATTAATATTCATATTGATAGATACCAACATATGAACTCATAGTATAAATCTAATGAAGTTTATATTGTATTTTGAATAGAAAGATTCCTTTTTACTAATTCAAAAGTTGCTTGGTGACACTAATATGAGCCCAAGGGAAATAACATGTTCCAATTAATCCTACTTAAGGAATTGTTATTTTTTTCCCAGTCTTTTAAGTAATAACACTGCTCAGGTTAAGCAGCAACTAATAAACTACTGCTTTCTTCACTGTCTACTTAATAGACATCCTCTGCCTTAAGGAAGTAACTAACAAGCTGGCAATTAAATCTCCAAATTCAGTGAAATCAGTTCCAAAGTCTGAACAGAAATTATATTTTGGGACTGCATAGATACCCCAGTCTACGTTGTTATTTTTTTTTATACATAAAAAACCAATGCAGATAAAATTTTAATTTAGTATTTTCTTATTAGGAATTATTGAGTTCTGCAATTTTAACACATTTGGTATCGTGTGAAAGAAACTCTAGAGATTTTATGGTTTTGACTCTAATAGGGCAACTCATTAACCAAATCAGGTTTACTGACATCTATTTTCCATTGAAAGGCTTCACATCTTATAAAAGTAGATAAGATTCTCAAAACACGAAAGTAATTTTGCAGTTTACATCTTATTATTAAAAGAAATTGGAGTAATCAGTAACTTTCAGCTACTTAGACATATATTAGTTTAGATCATCTTTAGCTATCACAAAGCTATTCATCTAAGACAGAGTCTAACTTATCTGTAGTGAGTATCTTTCTTAGATTAGGAGAAATACATTAAAAATGGCTCTCTTGTCTCTCTTTTACCTAAAATTTCTATCTCCCTAGATTTCTATCTAAAATGCCTAGGCTTCTGGAGGGCAAACTTCCTTCTGAGCTATCCACTTAAGAGCACCGCAAATATTTTCATTATGGATAACCTATGATGAACAATCAATTCATTGATGACCAATGAATTTTGTTAAATGTACTGGTTTCAATCAGAGTTCAAATGTCCTAATTATTATAAAAAAAGAAATAAAAAAATCCTTTTTTGGCATCCACACTATCCTTCTGAGAGGAACTAATTTTTATTTTTTAACTTCATTTCTTATTTAATAGATATATGTGACCATTATATGTATTTTAGTTTATCTCATCTTCCTAGCCTATGGTTCTGTTTGTCTTTTTTTAAGGATGAGAATTCTAGTTTCACTGGCAACCTCTCAGTTCTTGTAACAGAAAAGTTAATAAAACCTCATATTCTAAAAAAAATAGCCATGTCATTAATTTTCTGAAATTACTGCCGATCTTGCCTCTTCTCTGCATTTCCTTTAGATCTTTTCCAGATTAAGTATAACTTTACATTTAAATATGAACTAATTTTTCATAAGGAAGATGTTTTACATCATCACTCTTTTCATACCTCCATAGACATGGGTCTTCAATTTTGTTATAAACATTAAAATAGCTTAAAACTCATTCTTTTTTATATTCTAAATTGATTCTCTAATCATTCCTATCAGGTGAATCTTTTAAGAACTACTGTATTTATAATTTGTATACAACTAACAATTGTAATGTAAAGTCCTCATTTAGTATGTAATCATCCAATTAGAACCAGTGACTGTGCATAAAAAATATGGGGTTTTTTACATCACTTTACACTTATCTTAATTTACTATCAACTGCTATTCTTTTAGTACCTAGTTGGTATTCCAAATATCACTTCAGTATTTGCCAGTTTTTGTACCTTTTAGAATTATTCTGAACAGTCAGACACAAGAGTCGTAGAATCAGAGAGTCATTGATTGGGTTGCAGAGGACCTTGAAAAGTCATCTAGTGCAAACTCCCAAGCAAAAGCAGGGACATCTTGCACTGTCTGATTACTCGAAGCCCCATACAAACGCCTTAAACAACTCCAGTGATGTGGCATCCATAACTTCACTGGGCAACTTGTTCCACTATTTCCCCAACTTCATTGTAAACAATTTATTTCTTATGTCAAATTTAAACTTCATCATATTCATTTTAAAGCAATTTCCCTCATTCTGTGAGTACAGGTAAAAAGTCTTTCTTCTTTTCTTACAAGTGTCCTGTAAGTATTGAAATGCTTCAGTTAGCCTTCAACGAGTTCTCCTCACAGATTTCTTCCCTCCAGGTTAAAAAACCCCAGTTCTCTCAGCCTTTCTTCATAGGCAAGTTGTTCCAGCCTCCCAATCACTTTTGTGCCCCTCTTCTTGACCTACTCCAATAAGTCCATGATCTTCTTTTGTTGGAAGTCCCAGAGCTGGATACAATATTCCAAGTGGGATCTCACAGGATAGGAGTAGAGGGGTAGAATCACCTCCCTCGCCCTGCTTGTCACACTGCTTTTTATGATGCCCAGGGTGGTTGCCTTTCTGGGCTGCAAGTCCACATTACAGCTTAATGTCCAAATTTTCATCCAGAAGTATCATTAAGTCCTCTGCAGCACTGCTCTTTATTCCCTGGGAATCAGAGGAATTTGGGTTCCCACCTGCCTCTTTTCCCTGTACTTATTTGGGCTTATTAAGATTGGTCTTTTGTAGGCTTATGGATTCTGCAATCAGCTTAGAAGCAGCCAGAACAATGAATTATTTGGGGTCTTCTATCTGCCATTCTTTCTCTGTGCTTCTTTTATAGGTGTGCAGATGAGTTTTTATCACATAACCTAATTTAAAATGCAATTAATTATTCAGGTAAGTAATCTTTCACTTCCTATAGGATTTGTAGTAGGTGACATATGTTTACAGAAAGTTGTTTCTTTTCACTTTGCTTTTCCTGATTACTGACCAGAAAAAGCTGGGATGCAACCCTTCTCCATCAACATAAAAAAGGAAAAGAAAATAAAATTTTGACAAAGTGGTAAAACTTTCTATCTTGTTCATTGTGAATAAAGATGGAAGAGAAATCCTTATGCCTTCTAGCTTTGACATTATCTTTTCTGAACACTCATCTTAGGCTTTGATCATCTACTGACCTTGTAAAGTACCCATCCAGCTTTGTTCACCTGATATACTTGAAGAATGGCTTACTGGGGTTTTTTTGTGCATTCTTCTAGTATTTCCTCAATGTTTCTTTTTGTAGTGACTTACTGTGCTTTCAAATTTAACCTGCCAGGGTTTAAGAACTTTAATTTTTTTTTAAACTTGAATTTATTAACTTTCCTTCCCTACTATTTAGCAAGAATATTTTTCTCAACACATTTTTTAGACTTTATCCTGAAGTAATATAACTTGCTTTTGAAACTCCACTACAATATCTTTTGAAAGCTCCTGAAACCTTGAATATGTTTTACCCTTTCCTACACTTTCTTTATCATCTTCTTTGTGAGCATCATAATTTTCCTGTAATTCACACCTTTTTCTTCAAAATTAAACACGGCAGACATAAAAGTTCTGTCTTTTGCTAACCCTGGAAAGGCCTTGATTCTAAATGAATTGCGGTCACTGCTATGGATCAGATTTGGATGGTAATACTGTAAAACTGTGGCACTGACCGGGACCAAGTTCAAATAGACACCCACAGAAAAAAACATCTATTTACATTTTCAGGTGCCTATCTGCTCCATTCCTGAACTGTCTAAAAATTCAGGCTAATTTTCCTTTCCTTGTTTGGAGTTAGCCATTTACCCATGATGGTCATCAACATCTGTGTTTTCTTTCTCTATGGGAGCAATGATTTCATTGAGATTCAATATGCCACAATTTCTGTTGCAATTCTCATTGACTAACTCATAAAATGGTGCTAGTATTACCTTTTTCCTAATCAGCAAATGAATTTCAATGTTGTTGACATACGGAATATCCTTCAGTTTATTTTTATGCATAAAAATATTCTTTCAACAAACAAATGAACCTTTTACCAGCAAATAGTTTGCATCCAGTGTCCTATGTATTTTTTCCAACAATTTCTATTGTTATTACTGTGAAATCATAACTGCAAACTAGGCATCACAAAATGCATCTCTGTTAATTACTGGCAGAATGTTCAGGTGTTGCTAAAAGCCATTCATTTTTGAATGTGGTTGATGTATCTTGCTGGCATTTCAAACCTAAATATGTATAAGCTTGATGACCAAACCAAAAATAATTCTGTCTTTTGGCGGATATCACCAGTGCAAAGGCATATGTTACCACTTTCCAGAGGAGAACGTTGAAACCACAATTTCTCGTTCTTCGAGAGAGTTTCCTGTAAGTCCTTTTTACAAGAAGTTGAGTGTGTTAGCCTGAAGACAAAGCTGTTCTGTTCTCTGGATGTTTCTTTATGATTTTCTGCATTCCCCTTTCTCCTTTCTCAGTAACACTGATATTGGTCTAAATAGTGGTTTGTTCAAATACGTCTTTTGGGGCATTGCTGATCTCCCTTTGTTATTTCTTGAGCTCCTCTGAGTAAGCCACCCCAGTCTCAAGAGTTAGTTTATTGTATCAGAGAACACAACCTATCTTCCTAGCTTCACCTTATTTTGCTGCAGGGAGGATACAATACAGTAAAAAAATTTGTAAGCATTTCAACTAACACATGACATATACCTATAAAAACTACCCTGCATTTATATATTTATTTATTTAACATCTTTCTACTTTCTTGAGTCATTTTTCCACAGGGAACTTGTATGCTGTTGTAAAACCAAGAAAATTCAGCATGAGCTAACAGCTTATTGCCTGTTTTTTGACTGAATTCTTCCTAACCCATCACAAAGATGCACAATTCTTTCTTTCCTTTTGTCAAGTGGTGCAAAGCAAGGCTGCTCCAAGAGCAGTAATTACATGGGAGCTGAGGGTGACCCAACACAGGTATTTTCTTTACTGACCAGGTGAAGTCCCACAGCACCTGAGTAAAGGGATGAACCAGGGCTCAAGTGAGGCTGGGGGTGGCCTCTCAGTAGGGTGAGATAGAAATGGGTCCAGAGCTGAGGTCAGAGACAGGTTGAAAGGCAGCTCCAAGGGGCCCATCCAGGAGACAGACTCCCCACAGCACCGGGGATGGGACAGGGCACAGGCACCCCTGTAGCATTGCTAGCAACAGCCTGGAGATCAGTTGATCCCAACACCCATCAGCAAAGAGGAGAAAAACCTCAACCTCTGCTGAGATGAGAAAACAACAGTCTCAAAAACAGAACTATCTGAAAATACAGTAGACTAAATGCTCCTCTGCAATTTAAGATAACAATTCCATTTCAATAGGAACAATCTTCATGAATAAAAGAACTATACAGCTGTAAACTATTATTATTATTATCCTCAAAACCAGCAGCTTTATACTTCAGCTGTGCTGATTGTTTTCATCCTATTTATAACAAGCAGAGTTTGCATTAATTCATGAGAAAAGGTGCCATCTAACTCATGGCCTTAAGTGTAGCTCAGATACTAATCTCATGTTGTCTATGTCTATAATTTCTAAAATTTACAAGAAAAAATTCTCTACCTTCTTCCAGCCCTCGGGAAAAAAATATTAAAGGAGGAATTTTAGTTTACTTTATTGGGGAATTTTTTTTTTTGTCTGATAACAAGAAGTTATTACAGAATTAACACCACACATTAAGGAAGATTCCATATATTAGTTCATGTTATTACATGGATGACATGTATGGCAGAGTTTAACTCCATGTATGACAGATTTTAACTTCACAGTAAGTTAGATTTGAGCTCCATAGTCACCTTATTTATTGGCAATTAATTTTAAAAGAATAGGATAGTGAAAAACAAAACAAAGCTAAAACTACCTTCCTTCAGCCTTTTCCTTTTTTCCATACTCCATACCTAACACTTCTATCTTCTTCCCTAAAGAGCCTGCTCTGGCACCATCTCTCCATGGGTTGCAGTTTACTTCAGGATGTATCCACCTGCTCCAGTATGGAGTCCTACACAGGCTGCAGGCAGATATCTGCTCCCATCACGATCCTCATGGGCTGCTGAGGGACAGTTTATGCTGCATTGGTCTTCTTCAAGACCTGCAGAAGAATCTTTGCTTTTCCTACCTGGAGCATCTCCTCCCCTGCCCTTGCTGGCCTTGGTGTCTGAAGGGGCTGTTTCTCCAACATTTACACATCCATCTTTCTCACAGCTGCTGCAGAGTTTTTTACCCTTTCTTGATTTTGTTATTGCAGGGGCACCACCATTATAGCTGGTTGGCTCATTTTTGGTCAGTAGCCAGTCTATTTTGGAGCCAGATGGAAGAGGTTGTGTCTGACAAAGGTACAGCCCCTGATCTCTTCTCACAAAGCCCCCCTGCTACCAAAATCTTGCCATGTAAACTCAATGAAATATCTTAATCACAATGTTCAATGAATATATTTTAAAATCTACTGATTTTGTCTACAGCATTACATATTTAATTTTGTCTGTCCATAATATATTTTAACTGTAACATAACATTCTATGTAAAATAGCTATAATGTATACATTGGCTATGGGTATAAGATTTATGTTGTTATATTTTATATTGTTTGCCCATGATTCTGGTCTCTGTAAGACAAACTTTCAATTTACAGTTGGGCTAAACTATTGAACTACAGTGAAATTGCGCAATATAATCTGAGAAAATAAGAAAAAAAGAGGCAACTGACAAAGGAAGGGAATTCATTATCATATATAAATTTCTCTGATTTGCAAATATCTTTTACTCTCTTTTTACAGAGTATCCTCCGCATCCTTTTGAAAGTAGGAGGACCAAGGAATCTGGTACAAAGTTGCTCTTCCTTGGAAGGGAATAACTAGCAAATCAGGAGAAAACGTATGAGTCATAGTCTGAATTTTTTGTAAAATAAAGAAATTAGAACATTGATTGACAGCCTATCCTCTAAGAACTCTTTTCAGGAAATTATATGGTTACTTTCTAAATGTTCAGCAGCAGTCCTATGATTTGTAAAATATGACAGTCACTCTCAACTATTTTCAAACTGAAATTACTTAAAAATTACAATCTTTGGGTTTTTTCCTGCTTTGTTCTATGAAACATTTTTAAAATATCATTTTTAAGTATGAATTTTCTTTTTTGAATATAGCCATTTAAAGAGGGTGAGAAGGCTTAGGCCATTTTGTTTTAAAAATTGTCAGTCACTTGCCTCTTTCTGTAAGATAAAAGGAAAGTATGGATAAAAGGAATTATATTACTCTAATAAATACTAATTTCAACCTGTGCATACCATCTGTGACAGGGAATAATATGGCAGTTTAATTTCTCATGCTGTAATGAGCTGTTAAAAGTGGAACAAAGCTAGTTATCATCATATTTTTCAATTTGGCCAGCTGTCAGTGTTTATGACACCTAGTAATTCAATCATTTAGTAACTTGAGGTTTCAAACTGCTTAAACTCTATCCAATTTAGTGTGGATTTTAGATGACTGAGTCCAAATAGTGATTTGGTCTGTCTTCTTTTCAAAACCTCCCAGTATTCCCCTAATTTCATTGAACATTTTCTTATTTAGCCAGAGAGCTCCTTGAATATCCAACCGTAGTCACATGTGACTATTCTGGAGAGACAGATGCTAGATGTGGTTAGGGCTACAACCAAGCTTGTGACTATTGTAGGCTTTGTAGATTAATGGAAGTAAATTGAATGCTAGATTTTTTCTTATCTTAAGGAAGTTCGAACCTACAACTTACATGCACTGGAAAGTTGTCTGCGATGGTTTTGGCTGAGGTAGAATTATTTGCTTTACAGGGGCTGTATGGGACTGTGTTTTGGTCATGTGCTGAACACAAGGTTGATAATATCAAGGTGTTTTATTGATTGCTGAGCAGGGCTTATACAGAGCCAAGGCCTTTTCTTTTTTTTAAACTAGTACACTGGTGAAGAATTTGGGGATCCATGGGAGGTTGGGAGAAGATACAGCCACTACTGGTGACTCAAACTGACCCAGGCTACATCATGCTCAATATATAAAGCTGGGGAAAAAAGGGGAAGGGATGGTGTTTGTCATCCCAAGTAACCATTACGTCTTGGGGCCTTGCTGCCCTGGCTGAACACCTGCCTGCCCATGGGAAACAGTGAAATAATTCCTTGTTTTGCTTTGCTTGTGAGGCTTTTGATTTCCCTACTAAACTCTCTTTGTCTCAACCGATGAATTTTCTAGCCTTTACCCTTCTGATTCTCTCTCCTATCCTGTATCTGGTGGAGGGAGCAAGCAGCTGTGTGGCTCTGCTTGGCTGTTGGTTGGAGTTACGGTGCATATTTCAGGCTTACCTACAAACAGAGACCAGACAAAGTCAAGAGGATAAAACTGGACATATTTAACAAAAGGCCTTCAGGTACAATAAGGTCAGACAAAGCCTCATCAAGAGGGTACACCCAAAATGAATGATGGTCATGAGTTTTTCAGACAGATATAAATTTGGTCTATTTGCATATCAGGGGTTAATTCTCCAATTAAAACTTCAGGTAATGAAGTCATATTCCCCCAGTTTGCACTTCCCCAATTCACTTTTGTTTATACTTTCAGGGTCTAAAACTGTAGGGTGTCCTTGAGTTTCAGGTCTAGAAGAATTATTTTGTCTGACCAAGATGTGTAGACAGTAGCTGACACTTTATATGGAGTTTAGAGTTATGAACTAATGCAGTACAGGATTTGAAAAATATAAAGGCTAAAATTTTAAGGCATCAGTTAAACTATGAAAATTAGTCATAGCTACCAGGCCATGAAAAAAAGTCTTGTTGTGATTTGTTTGGTTTTGCTGGGTTTTTTTGGTAGGTTGGGGTTTTTTATGCTTTATTTTTCATTTGGATTTATTTCTTCCATTATCTACTAATAGTGTCCTCTGATGCAGCCTTATCATTAGAAGATGCACAAATCCTGATGATAGACTCTTTAAGAAGTCATACATCATGCCTGTATCACAGGTCAAACAATGGGATGCCCACATGTGCTGAGGGGCATGTGAGGCTTATGATGCACCTTTGAGGGGAGTGTCCAAGGAAGTTTCTGAACCCCCTGGGCTGTGTGTGTGGAGAGACCAGGCAGCAGCAAGGATGACTGCTGCTGAGGAACACCAAAGGTCCTGGGAGTCTGCGGCTTCACCAACCAGATTGCCTGATCCCAGACTCTTGCCCCCAGCCATGATCTCCCCACAGGAAGCTCTAATAATGGTGACCACAAAATAGAATGTCATGTTTTCTGTGCCTCCTGTGGTACTAGCACCCAGTGCAGCTGCTCAAACAAAGCTCCAGTTATCCAAGTTTCCAGCTTCAGAGTGTGCCTGAGGTTTCCACTTGTGTCTGAGGGCTGCAGAAAGAATGACTGAGAGATGTCCCCAGTAGAAAGAAAAAGTGAAACAGGTTGAGTAGTATCCTGAATTCTGAGATGATGATTGACTGGTGGAACCACATTTTGCTGTCTCTGGACATCTACCTTGCCCTGCCAGGTGGACTTACACAACAGATAGGAGATTCTGGAGTTGGAAATATTGTTTTGGAAATCTGGAGGGGTCCCATTCAAATGGAAACCAGCAATTTTTTTTTTCAATTTTCAAGGACAAGAAGGAAGATCTGGGTAATTATAGGACTTTCAGATTCACTTTTGTGCTTGGTAAAATTATGGATAGAATTATTCTGGGAGTTATTGAAAAGCACTGGAAGACAGCACACATTGATCAAAGACAACACGGGTTCACGAAGGAAAAATCATGCCTTATTAATTTACTTTTTTTAATGGAATATTTATCCATCTGCTGAATGAAGGGAAGACAGTGGATGTGTCTTTTTTTTTACTTCTGTGTGCAGTGAGAGGATGTGAAGGAATGGTTTATGGCTCTGTCTAGGAGCAACACTGAGGGAGTGGTTAAGTACTAGAACAAGCTTCCCAGGAAAGTGGTCATGGCACCAAGCCTCTTGGTGATCAATAAGAATTTGAACAATACTCTTAGCTCACAGAATCATAGAATGATTTTGTTGGTAGTGATCTTAAAGATTATTTAAATCCAACACCCAACCCACACCCACGCCCCCATAAGCTGCTATTAGGTCTCCCTGGAGCCTTCTCTTCTCCAGTCTGAACAGTCCTAACTCTCTCATATCTTCACAGGAGAGCTTCTGCTCTCTCCTGTGGTCATCTCAGGGCACACAGTTTAACTTTTATGTTGTTCTGTGTGGGGTGAAGAGTTTGATCCAATGACCCTCATAGGTCCCTTCCAACTCAGAATATTCTGTAGTCCAAAGGCTTCATTTGGTAAAGTGACTATTTCAAGTAGAATTCCTACACTTGATCAAACAAAGGTATAGGAGCCAAGGAGATTAGTAGAATATTTTTTTCCTGCAATTGCAAACAAAACTATGAACCTGTCTTGTATAATTCTTGCCATTGTTAAATTTAGAAAAACTATAAATCAAAGACATTTACTTCCATCCACTCTAAAATATACTTTTCCATAAAATCTGTACCTTTTTACATACAAGCAGGGATATCCCCACAACTTATTTTTGACTTCTGAAAAATGAAACAGAAGTTATAAACAAAAGTATTATTGGACATGTTAAATCTTTCAAAAGAAAGATTTTTGTAATATTATTGATTAAACTTCATAATCACTTTATCGTATCTCATGACCACTTCTGGTAATATAGTGTATAGCAAAGGTCGGCAGGTAGGTTGTAAACCGACTGGAAGCTGTGACAAGAGAGTGGTGATCACTAGAGCAATGCCTAGTCGAAAGGCCAGTAAGTAGGTGTGTATCCCAGGGTTGAACACTGGCTCCAGTGCTGTTTAAAAGCTCCATTATTGATGTGGATAGTGGGGAAGAGCATATTGTCAGCAAGTCTGAAACTGATGACGGGCAACCTGCTCTAGGTAAACCTACTGAAGCATGGAGTCAGACAGGACGACTTCTAGAGGTTCCTTCCAATCTCAACAACTCTGTGAATGTCTGATGACCCTTATCTTTAATTTATTTCTTGCCAAAACTGTGATGCCATTGTCACATACAAAACACAAAAAAACCTGTGTATGGTGTAAAGGATTCTTCAGGCTTTAGTGATTTTTTTCATTTGTCTTCATTATCTTCATTATAGAAGAATAATATCTTTGTAAATTAATTTTCTTCCCCTTCTTAGTTTTCAGTCCTCATATTCAACATTCTCATAAATTTCCTCTTATTTTCCTCTCAAAAGTGCTTTCTGATTCTCATATTTCATTCTCCTCTACATCTACACTGTTGCAAAGATTTATCTGAGTCTTATCCAACTGTCCTCTCTTTTGGGCTTTCTTGTTTCTGCTGTCCAAAACTTTTTATCATTTATGTGGTAAATATTAATGACTTTACATCATAACATATTAAAAACTGTAACTTAATTGATTTCATACAACAAATTAACAAAATAAAGTCATTGGGAGCTTTTGGTAAGATTAAGTGAAATCAGCAAAACAGAGATACAGACTTCCTGAAGCCATGATTTCTGCTTTCACAAGGACATAAATTAAACAGAGAAATACTGTATTAGCATATTAATTAGTACAGAGGTTCATCCACTCTTTCAAAATATGAGTGTGAATCATCCCAGATTTCAGGATGCCTGCTATCCGAGTACTCTAACCATAGCAAACTATTCATATGTGGACTGTCACAATATGTTTTTCTTTAACTGTCATCATATTTAGACAGCTGAATGTAAGCCTTTAAGTTCTCAATGAATAAGTGTCTCCACTAGCTTTTTTGGAAATGGAGATAAAGAATATTTTATTCCACATGTGACATTTGAGAACAAAAACATTAAAGATAATGAACTACTCCAATATTATGTAAAGCATATTGACTAGGCAGCCTAAAAGTGTCTAAACCTCTACAACATTGGGTACAGTATTGGTTACAATACTTTACACTGACTAGAAAGGCTGGCAGTAAAATTAAAGACAAAGTGCTGACATAGTAGCTGAAACCTATGATCAACAAAGTCATATTTCAAAGCCCATGAGGACTGAATCTGTTGATGCTTTCAAGAGTTCAGTGTGTTCTAAATACGTAGATGGTCTAGTCTATTATAAAATTTTGCTCATCCTGTTATAAAGGGTGAATTTCCCTGAAAAAAAAGAAAGGTATTGAGATCATTAACATTTAGTAGACATATAAAAAAATAGAATGCAAAATAAAACATGTGGCAAATGATGTGCTGTATCTTTTCATATCATAGTAAGCAAATGAGGGGAAACCTAATTCTTTGGTCATATGCTCCAAGAAAGGTTTATGATAAAGAAACTATAAAAAATGTATTATTGATAGTCAAATAATAGAGAAAAAGAACTTTTCTATATTTACTTGCTTGATTGATTTATATAAAGAGATTTGATGCCTCCAGAAAACTTCCTAGACTGGTGCAGCCCTCAGACTACTATCTGTGACAGATCTTCAACACAGATAGTGAGTGATGAAGTTGCAACACAGTCAGGGCCATCAAAAAGGAATTTGGGGCCTTGGGGTGATTGATAAGTGATTCTAAGGAACAAGCTTTATTCCCTTCTGTGCTTCCACTTGAAGGCAGCAATATTAGAAGAAACACATGGGCTGAGGTTATTAACACATGGCTCCATGGCCAGTGTCACTACCAAATTTTTGGTTTTTTGACAATGGATTGATCAGTGAAGCACTCGGCATCCTGTCATCAAACAGGACTCACCTTTCTCAGCAAAGTGGGGAAAGTCTTTGCTCAGGAACCAGCAGAGATCATTGGCAGAGCTTTACTAGATGTGACAGGAGAGTGGGACAACATCAGGTTTGTGCCTGGCAAATTGTGGTATTATACACAAAGATTAGAGGAATGGGGTGATATTGAGGGCCTTCTGCCAGTGGCTCTGAAAGGTGCTGGCCACATTAGAGCATCCTTGCAGTCTTGCAGAGGTGAGCTAGGGACTCATCTGGTGACAGAAGCCAAGGGGAAAACACCAGGGAAATATTTCAAAGGGATAAAGAGAGGTTCCTCTAGGAAGGCAATGAGACTAACAGCCCAGCTGAGGTGCTTTTACACCCGTGCATGCAGCGTGAGCACCAAGCAGGAAGAGCTGGAAGACACCTCGCTGCTAGAAAGTTATGACATTATTGTCCTTACTGAAACTGGGTGGGATGAATCCCATCACTGAACTCCAGCTATCAGTGGCTGTTCATAAGGAGCAGAGGAAGGAGGGGTGAAGGGGTTGCCACCAAGATGATTAGAGGGATGTAGCATCTCATCTATGAGGGAAGTCTGAGACAGTTGGGATTGTTCAGCCTGGAAATGAGAAGACTTCAAGGTGCCTTAATTGCAGCCTTCCTGTATCTGAAAGAAGTCTACAAGAAAGAAGGGGAAAGACTTATTAAAAGGGCATGTAGTGCCAGGAAAAGCAAGAAAGCCTTTGAATTGAAAGAGATAGTTTTGAATTAGATATTAAGGAGAAATTCTTCACTGTGAAGGTGTAGACAGGGGACAAGTTGCTCAGAGGAGTCATGGAAACCGCATCCCTGGAAGTGTTTAAAGCCAGGTTAGATGGGGTTTTGAATAACTTGGTCTAATGAAAGGTTTCCCTACTCGTGGAAGTGGAGAGTTGGAACTAGATGATCTTTAAGGTCTCTTCCAACTGAAACCATTCTATGATTCTATGATTTCTAACAAATCTAGTTAGTCAAAAAAGGCACTAGCTATTCTTAACTTGTATGCACAGTTACTTCCACAGTTTACAGCAGTAAAATGTAGAAGGATGAAAATAATAATCAAAAAAGACAAGATAGTGATTTAAAAAAAGAAAATTTAAAAAACCCTAAAAACGTGGAAGTACAGCTAATTCAGTTTAAAGAAAAGCACTAGTTATTGTGGTTCAGATTCATCCTTCCCATTATAGAAGTGTCAAGGCTCTTTATGTAATCAATAAAAAGAGTGAAGCATCTCCAGAAAGCAATTTGGATCTTATATGGTGTGTCCCTCTGGAGATTTTTTATTTCTTTCTTCTGACTGTAAAGTGAGCCTGGAGTACTATTAATTTATCAGGCTTCTAAAGTTAAAGACATAAATCTTTGGATTTATTTGGAAAAAAATTTCTTCATTTAGACCATGCTTAGACTCTTACAATACACACAAATATTAAATTAGAAGATTTGAATAAATGCAAATTTAGCTACTTAATCTCTTGAGAAATGGATTATATCTACTTTTAATAAACACTTTAGTATTGTTTTTATTATATAGAAAATATATATAATATTTATTATATAATAAAATATATATCAGAATATAATATCATATTCTTCAAACCAGCTCACATTTGTGCTTCAGAAACACAGTTTTTATTCTGATAAAGGAAAATCTTAACTCAGGGTTAATACTTCAGGACTCATTTCTATAAAATACAAATCAACTTTATTTAAGAAAATTAATTGCTTCAATCATAAAATCAAAGTCATACATGCATTTTGGTGGTTATTTAACCTAGGCGGAGTTTCATGTCACCCAGCTTGCTCATATGTAGACTAGAATTCGTGCCAGTTTTCTAGTGGTTCCCTGAATTGTCTATTTCACCAGGAATCTACACAAACATTTACACTAACAATGGAAAAAGCGAGGCATAAACTATTGTAGGAATCTGTAGAATAGTTAAAATTTGAATCAGAAATGCACTTTTTAAGTCTTCTAAATTTGCCCACATACCTAACTTTAGTTATGTCAGAGACACATTTATGTGTGGATAAACTACAGTGCTTTTAAACAAAACTCAGGCTTATGTTAATTTAAGGAATGATACTGCTGCTTATTACAGGTATGCAGTATAATAATAATAACATTAATAATAGCAATAATAACAGCAATAATAATAGTTGCTGTCATTGTTATTATTGTTTTCTGTCTGAGGTGGATGATAATTGCTCAGTAGTAAGGTGTATATATGAGATCTATTCACTGTGTGAATCATACATGAGAAGTGTTACACATATCTGTTGCAAAAAGCTGGAGAAGAGAAGAGAACCAGGTGATGGTGAAATGCCTGATGTATTTTGCATTACCAAAACTGGGAGTTTGCACATAAAATGGAAATAGAAAAGTTTAATTTTAACTGCAGGACACACGCAGCAATTCTGACAGCAGCTCTGCAGAGCAGGCAAAGAATAAGGACACCCCCACCCAGAGTAGATATGTGAATCTGCAGAGCATTATCTTGTAAGGTAACAAAATACATGTATTAGGTTTAGGTGGCAAGGTTTTGGCAGCAGCTGGACTGCAGCAAGGGTGTCTTCAGCGAGAAGACATCAGAACCTTTCTGCATGTCTGTAAGAGACAGTTCCAGATGGCTCCAAGATGGATTTTCTGCTGGCCAAAGTCAAGCCCTTCAGTGATGTTGGTAAAAGTTCCATGATAACATATATAAGGAGGGTTACAGGTGCTGCATGTCAGCACTTAAGTATGAACATCTCAGAACACTGCCCAGTTTTTTCTCTCCTCCTTACTAAGTTTCTGACATGAGGGCATGCCATGAGTGAAGTATATAATAAACCATGAGACCACAATGTAGAAATTCCCCTGAAATGGATAATTTCCAAGGCATGGGATTTTCTCCTAAGAAAAGCAGCATAGGCACAGCCTCAAAAGATATATCCTTCTGTTAAATTTCACAGCCACTAATGACTGAATGAATTGCTAGGAGAAAGTAGAAAGCCAGCCAGAAACACAAAAAAAGAGTATGACTAAGTTAGTCTAATTTCAATGGAAAGAAGAATAAAAACAATATTCAGGCAAGACATTAAAGACAGAAAACTTCTATTTTTATGCAGGTTCTATTAGTTACATTAACAGCAGTATTTCTTCCTTATTAAGTACACTGCAGTTTAGCAAGACATGGCTATGATGTTAAACATTCTAAGACTTTTGAACAGTTGAATTTGGGATAATTATTTCGTTATTATTATTATTTTTAATTAATCATTTAGGCTGAAAAAGATCTTTAAGATCATGAATCTCTTGGACACTGTCAAGTCCATCACTAAACCACGTTCTTAGAGTGCCACATCTACACGTCCTTTAAATACCTCAAATGTTGATGACTCTTCCCTGCACAGCCTGTTCAGTGCTTGAAAGCTCTTTTGGTAAAGAAATTATTTCCCAATATCTAATCTAAACTTCCCCCATTCCAACTTTCAGCTCTTTCATCCTTTCCCATCATGTTACCAGAGAGAGGAGGAGGAGCCCCACCTTGCTACAGTTTAATGTAGTTGAAGAGTGATAAGATGTACCTTAAGTTTCCATTCCTCCAGACTAAACAACCCCGGGTCTCTCGGCTCCTCCTCACAACTTTTGGTCTGTCACAATTTTCAGTGAAGACGCGACCATACAATAAAATTCACCATTGTGATCCTCCATCAAATTCTTGATGAATCATTCACAATTGATGCATTTACTACATCATTAAGTTGTTTTTTTCTGGATGATGGTCAAAGTTGCCAGCATGACTTGTTCTGGATAATTTGTCATCTTGTGGTGTAAAGGATGGTAAATTAGAGCATGTACACACATTAATTTTTCTCGAGCATTCTGTATGTTCCCACCTCTGATCTCCATTTATATGTTAAACAAATGCTTTAAAGTCTTTCTTAGGTTTAAATTTGTCAATGCAAATTGTACAACTTTTATGTGCTTATTAGTAAGGGAATGCCTCATTCTTTCATCTTTCTAGTTTTTTGTTCCAGTACAGTGGTTGGGAGCATAAAGGGCTGGCATGCAATTATTTGTTACTAATGGCTACTTACCCACCCGGGAACTTGTAAATAGCCATTTTATAATTATAAATATGTTTTATACCTTAAAAGTACACCTGTCACTGACTTAGCCAAATTGCAGTACACGGGTCACATTCATTCTTCATGTTCATTATGAGTTGAAAGTAAAATTAGTGTACATTTAAGCCTAGACAGCAGATGGCATTCAATGGTACAAGCATACTGCACCATATGTCTACAAAATCCTTTCAGAAAGTACTTGACAGTTCCCAACATTAAAAAATAAAATTAGATAGTAAAAATAATTTATAGTTTGGATATCATTTAACTAAAAATATTTTAATTAAGCCACTGAAATTTAGTGCCACTCACATTTGGTGTGACGAGAATTGAATTGTCAAAAATGTTTGCAAAGACAAACATAAACCACTTTTTTTTTTTACATTCAAAAACTCATCTTTTCATTTCCTTAGTTTTATTTAAAATCTAAACATTTGTGTTGAAAGAAAATAAACTTCAATTAGTACTAGTAAAAATTTCATAATATTTTTTAGCTGTCATATTTACATTCTAATTCTGCTTAAATTTAGAGGTAGGTCTAGTTACATATAGTGCTTTCTTGCCCGTAACCTATGGCGTTCACTATCTTATCTTGGAACATCATGGCAAGTGTCAGTATTACAATTTTTTTAAGTGACAATTTAAATTCTTTAAAAACAGATGGATCTGAAACATTTTTCTACACTTACGTTAAATCCTATCCATCATAAAGTCTAAATTATTCTCTTTTGCTGTAAAAGGAATATGCAACAATCCTGATAGAAAAAAATGTACAAATCACGTAATGCAGAATGTAAGTCAAAGAGACAAAGTTCAGAGTTATGCTTCACAGAGCCAGTGAGGAAGTCTGGTGGTCAAAGGATTAAATGAAAACAGCTCAACTTAAGTTGTAAATTATGCATTTGGAAGACAGACAGTAAAATATAAAAGGAGAGCCTTTAGTCAGAGTTGTGGAAGTAGTGTAGACATCCCTCTGAGAAAATAAACTATTGCTTTGTTGTTATAGACTTTTAAAACATCTATTATTTTCTGCTTCATTAATAACTCAAAAATGGAATGGCATAGGGTCATACAGACACTAGATGATAAAAATAAAATAAGAAACTTTTCACATAAAGTTTGGGGCATTATTGTGATCATTGTTAATGGATTAACACCTCATAAAATCAAAAATATTATCTTGCAAAACTACATATCAAAATGATTATAAATCTTTAATATGTATAAACCAATGTCTTTTACATTAAAAAAATATTAAACTGCCTTTACTCTCATACTTTAAACTAGAAAATTTACTTAAATATCATATTTTGCTAAAAGACCAATGGTAGCACTCAGATCAATGGTAGCACTTTGTGTTAGGTGCTCCATAAATGAAAGATCAAAACCGCCTGGTCTAAAGAAACATGAAAATCTGCATGAATAAGTAAGAACAGATCAACAGATATATAAAGATACAAACAACTTTTTCACGTATTAGTGACAACATATTTAAGAAATTATGACTCAAAAAGGTCCTTGCAATATAAAACCAAAGGTAGACTATTGAAGTCTTCTTTGAATCACTGCTGAAGAAGTGAGCAAAGACAGTGATGAGAAAATGAAAGGGAATAGGTAAATTCCATATAATTGTGACTTAGAAAAAAGTAAATTTCTAAGAAAGTTCTGTGATTTAATTGGGTTTTGTTTTAAAGGTCTCCTTAGGGTGGATGCAGATTTCTAGATATTGTGTATTCTATATTTTCTCATTGGTAAAGAGGAGATTATTAGTGTTATTATTGAACATTTATTAATAGATTTATGTTGCTTTTCAAGTAACTCAAGCATAAAAAGAAATAGATTCCAGGGAAAGACTGATTTGCATCTTCAGTTCTCACAAGATGTGACAGGTTGTGAATGCTTAAACTGACAGCAGACTGTGAGTAATAGCTAACTTTCCTCCTACATCCCTATTGTGCGTCTAGGAAATCGGATACCGTCCAAGTCAAAGAGTAAACAAAAGATGGCATTTACACAAACTGTCCTGCAAGTCTTTTACCAACTTTTTATTATCAGAAATAATAAACACCAGGGACAGACAAAACTGGTCAACGTGGCCGTCTACACCTCCATGAGAGAGAAGGAATTTTCAAAGTTCCACAAAGTCTTTTGGTTGTCTCTTCTCAGTGGCACTCTCAGTAAAAAAGGAAACTGTCTTTTTCTGAAGTATTTCACAAATGACATATAGTGAGTAGTTCATGTGGTTCAAGGAGGCTATTGCAAACATTTTGCAGATGTCTTCATCTATATTTTGAGAAAGAAATACTTCCTTATTGCTGAATTGTCACTTTTACTCCAGGGACATTTAGAATGAAAAGAGGGGGTGTGATACACAAGTGAAAGTGGTATCATCTTCCAATTAGACATAAATGAGAATGAATACACATAAATTTCTCTCGTTTTCTTTTTAAGTTGTTAATCCAACAAGTGGTGTTTTATTCTTGGTAAACATGTAATTCCTGATCTCACTTCAAAGCTGACACTGTATTCCCTGATGTATCTTTGCTCTCAGACATCCTCAATCTCTTTTAACACCATTCCTAGAAATCTTAAACTCTGAAAATATTATAGGCCCCAGGGTCACAAACCAAATATGTGTTTTATAGCCTACTCTGATTATTTGCATAATAATTACATTATCTAATGAAATCTAATGGATTTATTTGTTCTTCAATTCCAGTATCTGGACCTGAATTAGAGCACACTTTACTGTAAATCAAAATATATCAAATCTTAAGGGAACTTGTAGTGAATCAAGATTATTTATTGACAGAATATTCCAATATTACTTGTGATTACTCATGCCAGAAATTGGGTGAATAACCTTAGTTTGACTTTGTCTGATTTCAAGTTGCAGACTTTATGTGTTATGACATTGCCTTCCAAAAAGTGTCCTTCAATTCTGTTTAAACTATTCTCTAAAATAACTTGAATTTTAGTCTGTTTTGACAAATAAATCCTTATTTCTTGACTACAGACATTTATAACTTGACATCCTTGTGTGGAAAATCCTTGGTTATCTGAGGCATCCTCTTAGGACTGGTGCATAAAACATGGCAATCCAGATCACTCTTGCTCAGCAGCCAGAAAAGTTTCTCTATAGCAACTCAAATACCATTAACTGCCCATATTTAGGTGATTAAATTATATTCTGTGAGGCTGAGGTATATGTTCCAATCACTCTCAAGCAGTGCACAATCCTATATTTGTTGTGCTCAGTAGCTCCCTGGGCACTTTGTCGACATTCTTGCCCAGGCACAAATTTGATTTCCCAGACATAGGAATCTAGCACCATTTTGGACCCCCTGAATAGTTCTCTGAAGGAGGTGTATCTCTTCTATATACAATGTTATATGTGCCTCTTACAGATATCTTGGTAAAACCCAGAGAATCTCAGATAACACTACACACCTACATTTAGGGATATTTAGGCAACACATTTCCCCAGATTTTCAGAGTCTTGGCACTTAGACACTGGACTTTCCCAGGGACACCTATGATATACACCAGTGTATAAGTGTTGGAAAGCAATCTCACTCTTAATAATGTAAGGCATTTCTAATGAACGTTTATCTTTAAAACTATATTTAAATAACTTGGTTTACAATTGTTTAAAGCTGGTTTGTAAATTATTACTCTATATCTAAAAATGTATCTAAAAGCACATTTTGTTAATACATTCTAAGAATATACATATCTATGACAACTCTCCCCAGCACAGTCATCTCCAACTGCTCCTGCAGCAGTACAGGATTCTTTGATCATCTTCTTTCAGCAACCCTACTGTCTGATCTCATCTAAGCTATTTTGTTTCAGTTTCCAAAGTTTCAAACAATTTTGATCTTCTGACTTTGAGCTCCTAAGATTGTCTTTGCTTCAACATCCAGCTATTCTAGACACTCAGGATCATTTCTAATAATATTTCGGCTTCATGGGCTAGCATTTCCACTGCTTTGGATAATTTAACCCTATTTTTTTACTGTGCTAAGTCACTAGTTTGTTCTGAAACAGTACTGCACCTATTAATTTCTATTAAGTGTTTTGCTTCTGCTATACAATTCACTTCACTCTGCCACCGAAATTATGATTTAACATACCTTATGTGTTTAAGATGAGATGGTTGTCTGGAAAGTGCAAATAAGCAATGCTTCCTCTAGGAGATTATTTGATTTTTTTCCTCCAATAAGTCCTTGGGGAATAATGAAAAACATATATGTGTTAGAAAGGTAGTTAAGAGGAACATCTAACAAAGTTTGTGGAACAGATCTTGCTAAAGAGAATTTCTATGAATTTACTCTAGGAAATAGTTTAACTAGTACAATATAAAACTTAATTTTGCCTGTAGGTAGAATGAGGACAGAGCTATTAAGAAAATTCTGATCCATTTTTAAACATCACTGACCTTTCCAAGAATCATGTTTTGCACTGGGTTTATTTCCACGTTTTCTTACACAGTGCTATTCTATAATGCATGCAAGGACAGAAAGGATCAGATTAATGCAGGCATGACTTAGTCATTATTCATCACTTAGACATTTTTTGTTCCTGGATAATCTCCAGACTGATTTCTAACTGAAAAATATCCTCAATTTAAATTTCTTGGCATATAAGACTCTATAGATTAGAGTGTATATAAACATACATAAAATACATGTAGATTAAATTGTTTTCAAGCAGTAGAAGACAAGTAGACATAACAAATTCTCACAGGCAATTATTGTTGATTCCACTAGTGGCAGTACAGTGTTTAAATAAGATATTTACAACTCTGCTTTACATTTTTGAATTACAACAGCTTATAACACATCACTATAAATACATCTGTTTTCAATTAGCCTAGGAGGTGAAAGGTGATTACAGGTTTCTAAAGTTCATTAAATAGGTGACCTAATATTTTTAATTAATTCAGTCACGATATACCACAATCTATTATTGGTAATGTGATCCAATTTGCATTTATTATTGGCGTTTTCTGTACTTTGAGGTTTTTGGTAATTTTAAATACATTTGAAATTCATATTCAAAGTTTAACTGCAATGAAAAAAAAAGTCCTGTCTTGTCTCATTCTTAAATTTGTCCTTTGATTACATTTGAGGAGGCAATCTATGCGGCGACTTCAGAAGTTTGATAGATCCATTCCAGTATCTGAACTGAGGAACTTTCTCTTCTGCTATTATTTGAAACAACACGTTCAAGAGCAAAAATCACAATTTGACCCCATGGAGTGTCGCGGTGCGCTCCCAAA
>VZSR01003803.1:39149757-39188733 GCA_013398615.1 Brachypodius melanocephalos
AGATACTAAACTGTCACAAATGGCTCTGACACACATATTTGGACAACTAACACTTACATGCTTAATATTTGGTAGGCTGAGTTTGGTCTTGGCCTCTAACACTGAAGCTCAATCATTTAATTTTCTGAATTTTGTGTCATTTAATAAGAATATAATAATTCTGTCTGCATAAGAATATTAATAATAATTGTGGTCACATTAATTTGTGTCTCATTCAGAGGAAGTAAATTTTTGTAACACAGGAAGAGCAAAATGAAGGATTTTTCTTTTCAACCCACCAATGCCTTTGAAGTTATACATGTAAAACATACTTTTAAATAGGTTTATTATTTTTAAGATCATCTGCATGATTTTAGCTCAGAAATTTTGCTATGGAGTTTATAATTTAAAAGATGAATACTTCAGATGAGTATCACATTCCTAAGATCTTCATTCAGGTTAGTTATAAGAAGATTGAAGATTTTAATACTGGGATATAATGGTATTGAGAGAATTTATCAAACTGCTGTTTTCAAGGATGTCTACTACTGTAGTGCATATTACTACATAGATACACAAAAAATCAACATTAAGCACTATCTTATATCCTAACAATATATTCATAGTGTACATACTATAGGATATAATCTGTGTAGAAAGTATATAACTACATATACCTAGTATAATATATATACACACAATCTAGAAATTTATATACACAAACACACATATAAAAATGTTTGTCATTGTTGTCCTATTATAAATGTGGCACATCACTGCTTCATTTAGTTTCTTGGGACTCTGACTCAGTTTCCCTCATCACTCTATAGCTGATGGCTGGGAAACCAAAAAATGTAACATATCTGACCATGCAAAGGGATAGTCTGGAGAAAAGAGTGCAAATGAGTAAGGGCAATTTTTAACTTAGGATGAGTAATGGAATGGTTTGCATTGGAAGAGACGTTTAAAAATTATCTAGTCCAAACTCCCAATTATGGGCCAGGACATCCTGCACTGGATTGGGATGGTTAAGCCCATTCAACTTGATTTCTAAAAATTCCAGTGATGGGACATCCACAGATTCTCTGAGCAATCTGTTCTACTGTCTCACCACTCCTGTCATAACAAATTGCTATTTAAACCTCTTTTAGTTCTGTTGCTACGTGTCCAAATTAAAACAAAGAAACAAACAAACAACCAAACAACCAAACAACCCCCAAAAACAAACAAAAAAACCCAAAAAACTAACCAACCAAACAAAAAAACCAAACCAAACCCCAAAACAAACCAAAACAAAACAAAAACAAAAAAACCCCAAAAAACCAAAAAAACAAACAAAAAAAAACAAACCCGAAACAAAAAAACAAAGAACAAAAAACAAACAACAAAAAAAACCACAAAAAACCCCCACCAAAAACAAAACAAAAAAAGAAAACCCCAAAAAAACAAAAAGTCTTCTACCATCTTTTTTATAAACACTTTCAAGTATGGAAAGACCACATAAAGATGTCACCAAAGCCTTCACTTCTCCGAGGTTAACAGCTCCAATTGTCTCAACTCTCCCTCATAGGAGACGTTCTGGATTAGGAGTCTTTTTATGGACTTGCTCTTACAGGTTTATGTCTTTCTTGTATTGAGGGGCTCAAAGCTGGATTATACAAATGAAGTCTCCTGAGAGCAAAATAGAGGAGGGAGAAACACCTCATTCAACCTACTGGCTACGTATTTTTAATTAATACCTGGATATGATTGGCTTTCTAGGTGGTAAGCATACGTTGTCACAACTCATGTTCTATTCTTCATCCATCAGCACTCTCTAATCCTTCTCTGCAGGGCTGCTCTCAATCCATTAATTTCACAGCCTGCATTAGTGCTGGCATTTGCCTGTCTCAGGTGCAATTTTATTGTTCCAGTAGAGATACTTGAGGAGCATCACTCAATATTGATCTTCCTTTGGGCCTAGAGACACTGATCATAACAGCTTTTTGGATGCAGACTTTCAGCCCACTTCCTTATTCATCTAAACATTCACCTCTTCCATTCAAGGACAGGAATATTTGCAAATTATTGTAAAAAATGGAGCATTCATATGTAGGGAATGGTAGTAAGAGGAACTTTATGGTGATGGGCCCTTTTACATCTGTGGAAAGCTTCTCATTGTGGAAGAGGCACAGTTTTAACCCCTCAAAAAATTAGACAAAGTGGAAAGATAATGGAAAGTAGATGAAAAATAAAATAAGAGCAATATATTTTTGAAGCCATGAAACTTGATATCATTGTGATGCTTTTTTCCATACTGGTACTATGAAATAATAAAGTAGAAAAATCTCCTTCTCTTCAAAGTCCAAAGAGAAGCCTAGCCTAGGTATAGAGGGAAAATATCAACATTCATTGGGGAGCACTTGCATAAATCTCTAGACATATTTCTGCCTGAAATCAACAAGAATTTTATTAGCACTACATCAATTTCCCACTAAGTGAAGAGATGACCATGTGGCTTTTGAAACATCCGTGTGCAAAAGTGAGAATGAATGATTGCAGGAGACTTAACAACCTAATCAATTTTCAATAGGAGGTCACTGTAGAATTGAAGTCATTGTGACCTTAGATCTCCTGTCTTTTGGTAAACAAATTCAACACAAACTTTGGCTGAATTTTACCATTAAAAAAAAAAAAGTTTCATTTACTCAGCTATTTGTTAAAATGGCTGGGAATAAAAGTAAAATTCACCCCAATCGTTTGACTACATCAACAGTTTACTCAAACTTTATGTTACTTCTTGCTTGCCAAAACATAAAGTTAAAAAAAAGTAAGTTGTAATGGAGCTAATTTGAAGTTCACTTCTGATCTGACATTTTTCTGAAGTGAAATGAACCATTATAAGTTTGATTCTTATGCAATTTGGTAAAAAGCATTTTGTTACTGCTTTGAAGAAAAATCTGGAGACACATGAAACAACCAACAGATTCTTGCTTACCACTTTGGTTAATTTTAGTTGAACAAACCAGTCACAGCAAAATAGAGAAAAAAACAAAACCACAGCAGTGCTCAACTATTTTTAAGCAAATGGATCCCATTTGCTTTTTCTCAAGTTGAATTTCCAGAAAGCAGTGGAAATAATGTGTTAACACAGTATTTTGCTAATATTTCAAAGTGTCACTTAGATGGCTTTATCCTTGATAAAAATGTAGAACATTTTCACAATGCTGTGTGGGTGTCTGATAAGACTAATGGTGAAGTAGTACTAAATATAAGTAAGACTATAGTAATAGGCCATTATAATGGAAAAGAAGTACAGGGAAAATAATACTCCTACATAATATCTTTAAAAGATTGTATGCAGCTTTTGTGTAGATGTTCATAATATATTTGTGTATAGATAGGTCTAGATGCATACAGATAAAAGTATATGCCTGCACATGTGTGTATATATATATGTGTGTGTGTGTGTATTACAAAACAAGGATAAGTAAGGTGATCTGCATGATATAAATATAAATAATTATAGTAACAACAAAAGACTAAAGTTGCTGCTCAAAAATATAACTGAAGAGAAAAAGCATTCAATTCATTAGTAGAAAAAAAGCAAAAATATCATAACTACAATAGCTGTATTGTAGTAACATTAATAATAGAATAACCCTGCTCGCATAACAACTTTCATGGGCAGAACAGACCACACAGCAGCTTACAGAAAGGCTGCAATACCAATATACCCACCTTAGAGAAAATGAGATCTAGAGATGTGAAGTTATTTGTGAACAAGAGACAGAACCAGGAATACCACATAGGCCTCTTGATTCCTAGCTCTTTGCACAAAATTTTTTGTGCCCTGATAGGTATTCATTCAGCTCTTGCCATAAATTTAAGAAAAATTACAACTACTTACAATTTTAAAAAATGAAAATTTTGTTAAATTTTTTTTCCATAGCCATAATTTTTCACAATCTCCTAGTTGTTGGCTTAATATCAATTTCAGCCTGCTACTAAGACAAGAAGAACACATGATACAGTAAGCATATGAAACTGAATATTTAACTTTAATCAGAAATTTTACAGAACATTTTGCCCTCTATTGTTTGATATACCCATGTATAAGCACGACTTCCTTTGCCATAGATTTGCAAATATCACTGTACATTACTCAAATGAGTGCAGTTACAAAAATTTTGAAACAATGACTAAGTTGAAATGATCTTTGCTTTCAGGAAAATAATATGCTAGACCATCTATTCATAAAGCTCTGTGGTGGTTCAGAAAAATTATACCACTCTTTGATTAAGCCATTATATTCTAGGCATGGAAAATATGAGCCAGTTTAGGCATAATGTTAAAATAGATTCTATACCACAAAACCTGTAATAGTTTTTAAATTCCTTGCTGCAAGAATCTGTAGTATCATTTTCTTCAGTAGATAATTTTATTCATATTAGAAAGTGTATGTTTTTCCTAGTAGGTTTTCATTATTTGGTAATTTCTAGTAAGTGTTGCAAATGTATTCTACTTTCACTGCTTATGTGTTCCAAGGTACGTCATGCTATTTTATTTTATATAATGTCTGGGGTTTGGCTGGGATAGAATTAATTTTTTCCTAGTAACTGCTACAGTTCTGTATATAGATATAGCATGAGAACAATGTTGATAACACAGTGATGGTGTATTTGTTGCTAAGTAGTACTTACTCTGTCTAAAACATGAACTTTTCAGGTTCCCATGCTCTGTTAGTAAGCAGGTTCACAAACTCAGGAGTTAGCACGGCCAGGACAGCTGACCCGAACTGGCCAAAAAGTTCCTCTATATCACAGAAGAATCATTCTTTTATTGTTAAGCTCCTCTCATTTTAACCCGTGTGCTTTACTATTTTTCTGTCTCTCCTGCATACCCCACCACAGGGTCAGAGGGGAGGGAGGAGAGTGAGGAGTGAGCACGTGTGTAAGTGTTGCTGGCTGGGATTAAACCAACATTCACGCCTGCCTGAAATGCATTTTAATGGCCTTTATAGACTGAAAATTCTCAGGACAAAATTATGGAGTTAATATTAAATACATTTATCCTTCTTGAATTTCAGTAACACTTTTGACCACCTTTAGTTTTTAATATCTGGTGCTTGGCATAATTTAGCTCTTCTTCAGTAGTATTTATCTAGCTAGTTTCTACATTCCAAGTTCACTCTGTGGGTTTTTACCTCTTCTTAAGTGCAGTTTATTACTTGGGATTTAAGTTTGTCACACTTTTGCCATTCTGATTTCTTAATTTGTGAAACATATTCCAGTTTCTAAGTGAGTTTTATTTATCTAGATATTTTCAGGTAGATTGAAAAGTATTTTGTGGTAAGTACTTTATGCTTTGTTTTGTCTTCAGAGATTACAATACTTAGCTGCTTGTTAAGAACAAAATAAGAATAGCAAAAAATTGAGTCTGTCATTAGACGACACAATTTTAATGGACTTCAGTGTGCAGTACCAATTACACATGGTACTTTATTTTTATATGGAGTTTATAAGTGCTGGAAAAATATTTTTGTTTTTAACTTAGAATTTCTGAATGCTCTACTTTTGCAAAATGGGGCCCAAAATATCCAATTCAGTCTTTCTTCATTTTATTAAAAGTGTTAAAACCAGTAGAGTTTGAATACTAAAAAGCATCTTTGTGACTTAGTGTGTTGCAGGTCACATGTCAGGTTTCTGAGATTAGGATTCATTGATCTATATTTATTGTTTGCAGCAGATAACTTCACTTACAGAAAAAAAAATATTTTTCACATTGTGAATTTTATCTGAAAAACAAATACACGTACACAATACAGTTGTATTCTGTGTTCTGCCATTGTTTTATAGTCCTCTGTGTTCTGTGACCTGATAGTTGCAATCACTTATGAAATGGCTTAATGTGCCACAGTTTATTTTTCTGCTTTACAGATCACATAGCACTTGTGCTCAGAAGGTTACAGACACGATTTGCCTCCAAATGCCAACAAAATGTCTCAAGAATCAACTCACTACATTTTTACTACTTCTTTCCTATTTTTTTTTTATTATTATTTATTTTTTTTATGTCCAGGCACAGTACCTTGCAGACATAGTCTTTGTTTTCTCTATCAAACTTTTACAGAATTTGAACACATAATTGTGCTGTAGCCAAACACCATCATCTGCTATGGTGCATGCTTCTGTCAATATTGTAAAAAGACCAGGTCACCTAGAAACGTAACTTTCCACACTTTAAATCTTCCATTAAATGTATCTGGATCATTCTGACCTCCCTTTATTAATGCAGTTTTTCCTAATCTTTTCTTTCTCTTATCTTTCACTGACAGTCAGACCTCAGAGATGAATTCCAAAAGTGCTATGTACCTGCCCTTTGCGTTGATATCAAAATATAGATCACTAGGATTTATTTTTATCATGTAATTAATTTATTTTGCAGCTTAATTTTTGCAGATCTTGTGTAATAATTTCAACTATTAAGCCAAAAGATAGCCCAAAAGGCACTGAGAAGTATTTTCTACCACCAGGATGCAGAACTTAAAATGAACACAAAAAGCTATTGCAAATTGAAGTCATGAGGAATCTCACAGGACTATATTTGTGATACAAAGTTACTATGCAGCACATTATTTTTGCTCCACAAAGCAGAAGTGAGGAATTTCAGCATCTCAGTTTTCTCAATTCATCTGCCTAGGAATTTATATGTGGTCAAAGTAATCAGGAGAACTCCTTTTGGGAGTGTGGTCTGATACAAATCAATAGACATTGATTTATTATTTTTTTTGCTTTCCTCAGCTTTTCCTACCTCAGCAGTTGCTCTCTGCCAGCCGTCACAATTGCTTACCCTTGTAAGGTCCTGTATTTATGTCTTCTATAAATCTGTCTCCTGATGAACATTCTTAGACATTCTTTTCCCTTCATTGATACAAAGAGTTCTCATTAAAAGTTTTATGTCCAGATGTCTCCACATCTTCCTGTTTTCTAAAGATGTCCATAATTTACTATAATTTAAAAGCTGATGAGTTTTCTCAGCCAGTAATAAGAAGAAAGAAACATTGTATTAAATTACTGTCAAATTCTTCTTGATTCTGTGATATAGTTACTAAAACTTTGGAAATCCTCATTTTAATTTTCTTAATCTAGACTATGAATGCTGAAGATTATAGACTGATGATGACTAAAACCACAACCAAAGTTTCTGAAGTGTTTCAGAGTATTTTCCTTGAGAACTGAAGAATTCTAAAGACATGAAAAGTGGTTTCAGACTGATGTAGAGCTGGGAGAGGTGTCCAGCAGCAGTAATCTATGCTGGACAATTAATGTTTTATAACAAATAATATTTATTATTGCCAAATAGGGCAAACTAAGAGAAATCCCATTCTTGTGCTTGGATATGTATTTTAATAACAGTTGCACATTTTCATGGCCATATGTTTGACTAGAGAAGCCAAAATTTTGGAGTTCTGCCATTGTAAACCACATGATAAATCTGAACTCTTGGGTAATTGCCAAGCATAATAATCCTTGTGACAGTTTTGTCTTTGACATTGATGTCACCTTTAGTGATAAAGTGAGCCCTTCAAGTGATCTCTCCTTCACACTGATCTTATTGAAAGAGAAGCCTGTAAACTAGCTTCCAATCTCTTTATCTTCAATGCTGTGATTAAAAGAAATCCATAAGTGTTATCAGCATCTGACTCTTCTCTCAGTCAGATCGGCAAATTCCATTAACTTTACTGGATGTCACTGACATCAGTCTCTGTGGATTGAAGCATTGAATAAAAATGGCCAAGGTTTATCACACCTTCATGCCATTGTGAGCAGATGGATATCCAGGACTCAGAAATGTTGCTCCACTCAACTCAGGTCTAGTTTCTTCTCAAGAAACTAGTACAGGATTCTTATGGCTGGGAAAAAACAAAATTTTTTAAAAAATGCAGAAACAAAAACAAAAGCTACAAAAACAACAAAAAAACCCAAACCAACCAACCAAACAAAACCCCAAAAAACCAGCCAACCAACCAAACAAACAAAAAAACGCAGGCCCAAACCATTTTGAAGTTCGTTTGGAATGAAATATGATTTTTTAATTTTATTTTTTTTTTTCTGTTCAAAATGACAAACTGGTTTTCACCTTGCCAGGACTTTTTATTGTATAGAAAAAGTGAAGCTAAAATTCACTAACTGACTGAATAAAGAAATGTATAGTTTTATCTTTATTTTTTTATGTTTTTGGTGTGAATTGTTTTTTCTTCTTTTTTTTTTCTTTTTCTTTTTTTTTTTTTTTTTTTTTTTTTCTTTTTGTGTGTGTAGATGACTCTGTTCTATTCTTTGCAGAATTTCCACTTCAACAGCATCTCAAGAGCTGGATGTTCTTTTTTGCTTTTCTCTCTCCTATAAACATTACTGCTACTGAAATAAGTAAACAAACACAACAAACAAAGAACACACATCCTTTTTACCTCTTAGCAAAAAGTAGAATCCTGCTTACAAAGAATGATGGCCAGAAGACTGCCAAGAACAGAATGTGCAAAGCAGGTGACTCGTTAAATCAAACATCATTGATTAACTCCACAGTAATCCTGAAGTCAACTAATATTTACATCAGTCTGCCACACCAGTGATTGATTATGGCTCAGCTGTAGCCAAGTACAAACATTTATGGAAAGAAACAAAATAGAGCTATAAGCAGAATGAGACAACACACACAGAAACACACTCATACACACAGATTCCCGAATGTAAAACAACCACACTAAACCTAAAACCAGGATGACTTCAGGCAGCAAAACACTACCTTGTTAAGAAATTAAAGACCTGGGAACAATTTTAGCAAACAAAAATGCTCTAAATTTAATGAAGAGGGAATGTCTTTATCCCTGTGTACCAGAAAAAAAAAATTTAAAAAGCCATTGTAATATACATAATGGCTTTTCCCTCATTCTTCCTCTAAACAAGTGCTGTTGTATTTGATATATCTTAACAATCAAAACTTCTCCAATGCTGGTTTGAAACCCTAGTCTGAATTAGTTAGGTTTTGATCCCTATCTACATGTTCCAGAAGAATGAACATCAGATAAAGAATTGTGCAATCTGCCCAATAAAATATAAATAAAGCTATTTTAAAATCTTCATTTCAGTGACATGAAGAAATTCCTCTTCATTTCAATGTCTTTTTAAAAAGAGCACATTTATTGTTACAATAGATGGATATGGAAATGATTTTTAGTCTTAGTTTACTAAGACCATCTAACTTCTCAATACATCCTTCTTCCAACCTGTCAGCTTTAAGTTCATGTCATTTCTGCTACAGTTTTAAGGCTCAGATCTAAATTGGAACAAGCCATAACCTTTTAATCTCATAATGTTTTAAAATTCATCCTGCCATTATAACATTATGTTTAAAAGAGAAGGGGCACCCTACCCTTTAAAAATATTAATGAAAATTATTATAGAAATAAGATGCAGTCCAACTCGAAGAGATGAAAACTGCTGTGAATTTACCTGTGACATCGGGACCCATTTATTTGAATAAGCATATGTAGGAAATATTTATCAGTAAAAATGATACAGAGTGATGTTTCAGGAACTATCACTGATTGAGTGATGAAACTTGTCTTGATCTGGTACATGACTATGTTTTCATTCTTCAAGCCAACAAAAAGTCTTTCTCTGATTTCTCTCATCAATAAATTATCACTATAGTATCAAAAGGTAGCATATACATCCAAAATTCACTTTGAAACTGAGAAAAAACAAACTAGTTGGAATGAATGAAATACATAGATTTCACTGATAGGACAGCTGGAAATTTATTTTCAGTCTTGACAATTTTGCTGATAGTTTGAATTTTGTTCACCTACATATTGTTCTGCTACTTTATCTTCCAGGACAAGTACTAGTAATTTTAGTCCAGCAATTATCACACTGACTTATTTGACATAAACCTATCTCTGGTTTTGACTCCATGCTGAGATTATTGTGGAACTTATACACAGAGTTTACCAGTTTAAAGGTTCATGACTTAAAGGGAATATGCTGCTCAGGCTTTTCTTTCTGTTCTGTTGCAAGCAGGCCAATTAACCATTGTTTTAAATGTCCCTTGAAATTTTAATTTTAGGACTAGATTTTAGATGCTTATAAAGTCATTTAATCAGACTTTAATGAATTAAATTCACTTATCTCAAGCTGAAGTTTTTATGATGCTAGGGGTACTTATATCTTCCAACAAAAAATACTTCAGCTATTTCATGAACCTAAGGATAAACTCTGTGGGTTTCATGTTTTGGGGGGTTTTAATGCTAGTAGAAATTCTGGAAATCTATTCTTTGGAATGCTCTCATAGCACCAAGATAGGGATTTGAAATCTGGCAGCAAATTAAGTCTTGCATACTCTATTTCTTTTTTTTTTTTTTTAACTCTTGCGAAAATTTGTCCTTGTTTGACCTAGTTATAAGCCTGAGAAACACTGTAGTTTGCATATTCTTAGAAGAGACTTTCAAGAGGTTAAATGCTAAAACCTCCATAAGTTTCAGTAAGTACTCTAAAGCTTTCTACAGCTATTAGAAATGTGTAAGCTGCCACTTGACATCTGGCCAAGCATTACAGGTGCAAATCCATCACTCTCTCCTCTAGTGACCATTCCAGGTAAATCTGGGATCTGATTGCAGAAGAGAAATCAGGAGAGAAATCAGTCTTTTTTTTTTGTGTGTGTGTACTTTCAGTAATTTCCTGCCAGAGAAGAATGATGATAACTTTGAACATGCTTAAATAAAAATATGCAATTCTACAAGTTTAACATCAGCTGCTACTCAGCTTTGGGGAGTTTTAGCTGAGATTTATTTTTTTATTTTACTTTTTTTTACTTTTATTTTTTATTTTACTTATTTTTTACTTTTTTTTATTTTACTTTTTATTATAGTTCTGTTTAAAATCTCAGAACCTTAAAAACATAGAATCGGGAAGCTAAACTTTTATAGAATTTAGAGACAATGAGAAATCTAAAGAGAAGGAACAAGATACAGGCTCAATTTACAAAAAAAAAAATACTTGTTATTGGAAACTTAATTTGCTAATTTATGAAGTCATCATGAAATACCATGAAAACTTCTGGATACAATGGCTGCTATTTAATAGATTTAGAGGATACCAGGGGGGGAAAATAGATTTAGTGAATCATGTAGTAGAAAGGTGTGAGGAAATTAAAGCCAAAATAATAATAGCAATAAGAACTATTATTATTTTTAATAAGAATGTTCTATAAATACACTGATATGAAGGTTTGCAAAAGAGCTCATTCACCCAAAAGAGTACTGCTCAGAGCTGTGTTTATGTCTGATACAAAAAACCAAACCAAACCAAAACAACAACAAAAAATTGGGATAAATCAGGGAAAAAAACCCTTAGTCTGTCTTTTCCTAGCTGATGGAGCTATTAGATAGCTGTCATGCTAGTTTTCACTCATTACATTTCTGTTCCTGCCATTCCAGGAGTCTCAGCTACAGCCAGTTATCTAGTTAATCAGTGGTAAAACTGGAGGAAAAGGACTCCACCAAGACTATTTTCAGGCCTGATAATGTAATTGAAGTGAAAAATTATTTGGGCTGAAATAGAATCACAAAACCTGATCTCCTGCTTTCAAGGTAAAAGGTCCAGCCAACAGGATAATTAACTTTCCTAGTCTGGGCTGTTTAATGGAAATGTCTGGGATTGTACCACTTTACGCTTGACAGAAGGCTACCTGAATTTGTGGTGAAAATCAGTCCACTGGCTATATTGTCTGAAAGGAGAATAGACAGCTGGCTGTATGGATCAGGACAGACTTTATACAGGAAATTCCTCACCAGGCTGTGTCTTCTGTATCTTTAAATGTGCTCCTAATGTAGACACCACAGGCATCACAAGGGAGAAGACAGACACCCTGTGTGAATTTATATGTGCTGTCATTGCATCTACCTCAAAATATTAAAGTAAAACACATAAATTGATCCATGCAGATGTCAACTAAGAGGTTTCTGCTATTAGCTCCAGCTGTTTGACACACTGACACCCAGCCCACTGAGCAATGAATTGCAACCGTGTCTTAAGGATCTGATGATTTTATTCTGAAGAAAATATAGTTTCTTCCTGCTCCCTTTCCCAGTAAGAAATCAAGTCTTAGAAGATAAACACAGCCTCAGAAATTATGTACTACCATATTTTGATCTTCAGCATACTTACCCAAAACTAAAATTAAATTTGGTTCCAGATTATAAATACCCAGATTTAGTAGTCTACAATCTGGATCTGTATCCCATCATTAAATATAGATTTGTGTAAATCTGGAATCCTATCCCTTGTTATAGAAGAGTAAAATTCCAGAATAATACTAATACCACACACTACCAAAATATAGTTTTAACATTTTTGTATTTTAAGTTATAAATCCTTTAGAGGCATATCTTACACTTCTTTGAACATCCAATGTTCACAGCTGGTGTCACACATTCCTGATCACAAGGGTCCTTGATGGTCTTCATCACTGACCTCATCAGGCTGAAAAGCCCTTCAAGGAGAGAATGCAAAAGAGCAGTGTGTATGAAAATTTGCCCTCACAATTCAATTTAGGACCTTGTCCTTTTATTACACAGCTGATTTCCTTGGTAAATCTCAGCCTTCAGCACTCTGTTTGGTGGGGTGAGGTGGAGGTTGCTTTGGCATTCCCAATGGGTTTTTTATCTTGACTGTCACTGAGTTCTTCATGCTTCTGGACCCTCTGCTTTTGACCTGTATTGTATTTTCAAAACCTTTTCCATTACCCCACATTTAAACTGCACATTATCAAAAGAGAAACTTTGTGCCAAGCTGGCACAGACAGTTCCCAGGGTAAATTGATAACAGCTGGCCAGGACCAGAGCATTGCACCCTAGGCATAGCCAATACAAGGGCTGTGTTCCTCCATGGGCAATGGCAATCCTATTTTTCATGGGACCACTAACAGTAACAACATCTCTTGAGCTATACTACATTGGAGGCCCAATCTTGAGGATCATGAGAAGCTTCTATTAGATCTCCCTTGGTATGCTTTTAATGTAGGAGTGAAGGAGGCATCTGTTTTTCCTAAAACCCCTAGAATATACTGATTAATATTACCTCAGTTATGAAAAGAACTAAGTTAAACATTAACATTATGCTTCAGGTCTGAAGCACTTTGGACATAAAAAGGAGTAGGAATGGGAGAATTTTCTTCTGAGGGTGTGAGCCTGATACAATCTTTTTTTTCCCGTTTCTCTTTTCTTTTTTTTTTTTTCTGTTTATGCTGTCAGGTCATTAAAATGAGATACGAGTACTTAATAAAATGCAGCAATTTTCCATATCTAAATTAGTGCACAGTTTAATTTCTCATTAAAAAAGATACTGAAGAGAATGTATTTTTATTTGGAGTGGCAAGGAACACCACTAATGCCATTAGTATTTGTTCTCATAGGCTACACCTCATGAAGCCATTCTAAACAGCTTATATTTATGTTTTTAAACTTTTCAATTAAAATTCCATGAGATAATAAATCCATTCTTAGGACATGACCAAAAATCTATATTTTACAAAGAACAAGTATTCATTCAATTTTTTTACTACGGGCTCAAAGGGATCATCACGAGCTGGAACATGCCAGATCAGTTACTATCAATAAATACCAACATACATTTATGCCAGATCAGGAATCATGTTCCATACAATATCTATTATTTTCTTTGATTTCTTCATCAAAGATGTGATTCTACATTTGAATATGATTAATTTTAATTTCATCTTAATAGGTGATTTGATACTATACTTAACTAACACAAATTACCTTGGAAACCCATCATAAATTTATTTCCTACTTTTAGTTTTAAAGACCCTTGTTTTTGCCTAGTAACACGTTAATTTGTGACTCTTAATGATCTTCCTATAAACTGTGGATTAAAATCTTTTTTTACACTGCTTTTATGATTTATTATTTCATTAGGTAAACAGGTTTACTGCTTAGTTTTTCTTTTTAATATATGACCTGAATAGAATATTCACCATCACATTTCAATGACTTGAAAGATGCAACAGAAAATGCTGAGCATCAAAGTGCAGTTTTTTATTTTTATTGTGTCTGCTTTGTTCTCATTAACTGGTGCTACAAAAATTTATGTGAAACAGCAAGGAGCAGTATACTGCATTGTTATTCCATTTTTCACTTTTAGAATGAAGCAGAAAGTCATGTTCAGAATATGTTCAAATTTGAATGATTAGGCTCTTTGAATGGGTTTACCTGGTTATCCTGACAGGTTCTTTTCAAAAAGGTCAACTATTCCTAGAGACAATAAATCATGTTTTTATCCTTCCAGTTTTATCATTTTACTTCCCCCCAGTCCTGCTGGTAGGGGAGTGAGTGAGTGGCTACATAGGGCTTAGTTGCTGATCAGGGTAAAACCACAACAAATCCGTATTTTCCCAGTGCTAGGGAATAAATGTTATAAAAACCAGACATATATTACCATATTAGCAGTTTATCTACAGTTAATATACATTGTTGCAATATTTAAGTCTTTCTTTCACTAGTCAACTTACCACAAATGAATGATCATTAATTTAAAAAAATTACTTTGAGAACTAAAAATCAAAGATAGTAAATTTGTCTTTTTTTTCCTAACAAAATCTGAGATGAGGAACAGCACTTGTAGCTAGCTGATAACACCAAACTTTCAGTTGCTACTGTTGCAAAGGTATCATTTACATTTAGAAATTTTAAATGCATTTTTTTTCATAAAAAGAACGCACCGATGAAACTGGTTTTTTAAATCATTTTATTCATGGAAATCATTAAATATTTTACAGTATAGGATCTGATCTTTAAGGCATTACTCATCTGGGGAATCCTTGCTTATGCAAATAATTACATTCTCTGGTAAAATCACTGGCTGCATGAGTAAAAGGTTTATCACTGACCTTTTTGTTATATTATTGCCTACTTCACAACATGGAAAAAAAATCTAAGAGCTCAAGGCTTCAACATGTCAGTCAGGGTTTTTCCATGGATTTCAGGAGAAGACAAGCAGGGTCTCAAAGACATCAAAAGAGCATTAACCATCATCTATATTACTGACTCCCGGAAAACTTTGACCCCACTCAGCCTAGAACTTTGTCTCTTGAAAATATAGCAATTTGATCTGTATTGAGCATGGTGAACTTTGCTGTCACACCTCACCTGGAAGATATGAGCTTTTACTGTTCAAAGAACAGAACACACCAGGTTAAACACAACCCTTATTCCAGTCTGTTGAGTAAAAATTTAATATTTATTGCCCCTTGTTAAATTTCACAATATGAATGAAGAATACTCTCGGGGTTCAGAAAGAAAGGCACTCAGACAGGCTCATATTCAGACTCCTTGCTCATTTCAGCAGCTGTTGGTCCTTTGTACATTTTTTACACTTAAGGACATGTAGTTGACACAATGTATTTTTATATGTGTGATAAAGAAGGGGGAAAAAATCATCCTGGTTTCACTGGTGCAGAAGTTTGAGGTACTGCAGTAGTATCTAGCAGGCCATAGTGCTCCAACTGGACCATTTTTGATAGATAACCTTAAAAAGAACTTTCATTCAGTTTTAACCCTTTAAAACGGTAATGTTGATAATGTAATTTAATCTTATAAATCTTGAAATCACAAAACAACAATTATCAAGGCCCAATCATTTCAAATCTCGTTAAACTATATGTTGCCTTTGAGAAAACCTAGGTAAAATGAATAATGGTTTCCTTAGCAGCATTCTGTTTTCCTTCACAACAAAGAGTTCATGAGTTATGATCTGTCAAGGACAGAATTCCTACGCTGCACAAAATAGTAGTTTTGAATTATGTAATTTAGAAGATAGCCAAAAGTGCTTTTCTTGATACCATCTGGAGGGAAGTCCATACATTACTTACTATAGAAGAGGAAAATTTTATTTTTCTTTTCAGATATCTTCTTGATTAATGTTCCTAATATTACACTGATAAGATTATGCTGAAGGTTGTAGAAGCTACACATCATTTTACTTAACTTATCTAAAAGAATCATAGCATTACTGGAAACACTAAATAAAAGAAAACTTATATTTTTCTGGTTTACACCACCTTTTGTGAAGAAATTACCAATATGTGTGTGCTTACAGTGTATAAACCCTTTGTTTATGCCAAATAAAGCATAAGAAATGTAGAATCTTTTATTTAAACACTGAAAGTATAAATGTATATACATAAATACATAAATTCTGCATTTCATGTTAGGTTCTCACAGGCAAATAGAAGAGACGCATATCCTAAACCACACTGAATAGGGACTTTTTTTTTCTATTTGTTTTGTATTGCTCAAAGCAGCAAAGTATTTTCGGCAACCTTTTCTTATAGTTTGATGGTATTAACTGAGCAATAAAAAGCAAGTTGACCACTTTGGGAAATTAAACGGGAAGACATTCTTGCCTCTCAAGATGACAGAAAATGTTGGAGCTTCTTAAGAGTTTGGGGGCTGTGGGGCCAAACTACTTCTCCCACCAGATTCTGAAAAAGTGTTTGAAAAATATTTAATCAAGAGACATACAAAGATATTTAATTCCAAATGTTTGAAACCTGGCAAAACTGTAAGCAGTGGAAAACAGGGTTATAAAAATTGAGATTCCAGGAACATTAAAAATAGACTTCCCTACCTACTTCACCTATGATCAACTAGAACAATAATTACTTTTCCAGAAAATTGTTTGCTGGCAGGAAGATTTACTCCAGTCAGCAGTTGAAACAGCACCAAAAATAATCCTATAAAACTGATAGAGTATAAAAACTCCCTTGAAGTCCTCAAATCTCATTTCCATGTCCTTTAGAATATTTAGGACTTCTGCTTTTGTGAAGTGCAGATTTCCCTCCTGATTTTTTAAATCAATTTTATAATTATTAATATCTTCATGATCATAGTATTTTAGTTATAAATGCTCAACTATTTCTGAAGTTAAGATAGGGCATAGGGAAAAAAAAAAAGACAATTAGGAAAGTTCCCTAGTTAATTTCATTACAAAATATACAGATCCCAGAACACTGGTCCCTCTGCATTCATAGTATTTTTGTTGCTGAAACAAAGTGGTTTTAAGTTGTTTACTAAACAACTGCCTTCTGATGAGTGAGTGACCTACTGTTCCTCTGCAGTGGGGATGTCTGTTCGGCTGGTGAGTCAGACCACAGCGCCTAGCAAGATAAAAAACTTCCAGGGATTTTGGCTGTTTGTAGGACACTTTCCTTGCAGTGGGTGCAAACAGGATCCAGGAACTCTCCTCCAGACAGTGGGACTGCATGGCAGTGGTGGTGTCCTCACCAGGGTCAGTGTCCAGCTTTGGCTGGAGTAAGAACCCTGGCACATTGGAGGTCATGGGTCCCACACATCTTCAGACAGAGGATGCTGCCTCCCAGGGCTCACATCTGTTGCTTTATCTGGAGCAGTGTGGAGTGAGAGTGATGGTGGCCTCACATGTTAGGGAAGGCAATCAGACAGTGAAACAGCAGGGAGGATGAGTAGGAGGCTTGTACGATCATCATAGACACTGCAGAGGCAGGAGGCTGAGCTACAGAATGAAAAGAAAGACAGACAATGAAATATTACGCATGAATAACTGTGGATGGCACTCCCAAGATAGAGATGGATGGGGACTTGTGCTCTCTGTCAGCAGGAGGAAGGTTCCTTGGGTTCCAGATCTGAATTTATGAATGAAATAACAATTCATGCATTGCACTAATAGTCAAGGAAATAGAAGGAACTTCATTGAAATAGATTTCAGAACCACCTGGGCCTGAACCAAGAATTAGTGTTGAGAGCAAGAAGCCGGCAAAGGTGCTTTGAGATTCTGTTTTGCAAGAGATAGCACCCACCTGCCAACCAGAACTGCTGCCACAGGAGATCAATTCTTTGATGGGCCTCGGATCCAGAATATTGCATAGAGGATGACGAGTCTTATGTGGCCTTCGGATTTTTGCTTATCCATGTGTGCACCATTAGTACTGCCAAGGGAGACCTGGAGCAATCAGAAGGGAGTACAGAGAAGTGGGGACAGAGATAGTTTTCCCCTTGGTCTCATGGATGATAGGAAAGCATCAGGCAGAGGTTCTGAGGTAACCTGAAAGAACAAGCAGATTAGTGGCATTATCACAAGTAGTGCTTTGATTTTTTATGACAAAGATTTCTAAGGAATAAGAACTGCAAGTGAGACGCGAGATCTATCTGACAAAATGTGGATGAATCTTCTTGAAAACATGACTCGCCAGACTGGTGATGAAGGCCATAAATCGTTCATATCATCAGGTGGTGATAAGAGCTTTCAGTTAAGTGAAGAAAGGTAAGACAAGGGTGTTCATAGGACAGGGAGATGGGTGTAAGGGAGGTCTTGTGAAGGATAAAGAACAATGGAAGCTGACCTACCTGAAATTCATGTCCACAAATTCACACAGCATGTGATAATTAACAAGAGGAATTGATGTTCCTTGAGTGGATGAAGAACATTCACAGTGCTGGCCTTGAAAATCTTCAAGACCCAGCTGAATAAAGACTTAGAAAACTTGATGAAATCATTTCTGACCTTCCTTTGAAGCGAAATTGTGTCAGAGACTTCTCGGCATCCCTTCCAATCTGGATAATTTTGCAGTTCTCTTTTTCTGATAACCTACTCTAGGCCAGCTACTAAATACAATACCTTCAGTCTCTTTAGTTCAGTGTAGCGAGAAACTAGCATAATATTGTGCAAGGCTATGCAAGCTGTCTACAGAATGAAAAATGGACTTGTTAGTCCAGGCTTTACTCCAACAGAGAAACTGATTCTTGTACATAAGAGTTTGACATTAAACTTATAGTTCAAGCACTAGAGATCTTAAATGAAGCCAGACTATAGGATTCAACACTTCTGCATCAGAACTCCATATTAGATAAGCTATTTAGAACTGTGATATAGGCTTTACACTGGTAACAATCTTACCTCAAACAAAATAACAGATACTTGTACAATTTCAGTAGAAGGTTTTTTTTATGAACTTTGAAACAGATCAAGTGGCCGGCCCTCCAGAAATAACACCACATGCAAATTTGGTGTAAAATGTTACTTTACAGTTTATCTAACTTCACCTTTGAAAATCAATTCAATTTCCAGCATTCAATGTTCTTTCTTTGTAAAGAGTGCCTGTACCACATTAATCCCCTTTCAATTCTGTGTAAAGTCATTCAGGATGGGTGGTCCTGGTTTTCTGAAGATATAATGTGAACTGCACTAGTAGATAGCAGTAGTGATCCTCCACTATTCCAAGGCACAAAAAGTCCTGAAAATTATTTTGGTGACCTGAAATAAGCTGACTTCTGTAGATAAGTGGGAAAAAAACCAAAACCAAAACAAAACCAAAAACAAACAAACAAAAAAAACCAAACAAAAAACAAACAAACAAAAAAACCCACCCCAAAACAACAACCAAAAAAAACAAAACACCCAAAACTGAGAAAACTTTGAACAGGAATTCTACCACTATCAAAAATAAAACATATGTTCTAAGTTAAGTTGAAATTGACCTTTACAAAGGTGATAATCTTTATTGTCATCAACTTGAACAGGCAGAGTTTCTGGTTAGAGGGTGTACTTAAAAATGCCTAATACTATGCATGTGGGTTGTCCCAGATGGTACAATAATAACATTCTCATCATGACAACAAAGCTGATATTCAAGTGCTTTTAGAGTATGGGAGGAGCCTGGTATAAATATTGTGTATCTTCCTCTGAAATCAAATTTTTAAATATCCTCACATAAGTAGGAAAAAACAAATATTGAGAGGCCAGTGGCAGTAGTAACTGTTACTACTTAGAAAACCAACCAAACAAACCACACTCAAAGTCAAACTTGCCCCACAACTTGCAAACTGTATAACATTATCAGTTTAGAAGCAGGAAACTGCATTTATTGGCAGCATAGAAATTTGGCTCTACTTTCTACTTAACCTGATGCAAAAAATAATTTAATCACTAGAAAAAGTAATCAACATATAGGCTTTAATTTCTTATTGAGCTGAAAATAGGAAGTTATATTTCAATTTTCTAAGAATAGAAGCCATGCAGTTTGTGATCACCCTAAGCTATCTTGCCTCATTTCTTTGAGCTAATATAGTCAGTGGAGTATGGAGATCTTTTCTGCTGACCAGATCTGGATGCCAAATTTAAGCAGAAAAAAAAAAATGTTCTTCAGTTTCTACTGTCTCTCTGAGGTATGTGACTCTCTCTCTCCTCTACTCTTGTCCAGCTGTGTCCTGATTGGGACTTTAGCATATTAAAGACATGGACCTGTTGGAACAAGTCCAGAGAAGGACCATAAAGATGATCAGAGGGTTGGAGCACCTCTCCTGTGAATACAGGGTTGGGGTTAGTCAGCATAGAGAAGAGAATGTTCCAGGGAGACCTTCTAGCAACCTTCTAAGGGGAAAGCAAGCTGGAGAGAGACTTTTTACAAAGATATATAGTGACAGGACAAGGGGTAATTGTTTTAAACTGAAAGAGAGCAAGTTTAGATTTACAATCAGAAACAACATCCTCACTGAGAGGGTGGGGAGACACTGGAATATGTTGCCAGGGAAGTTGTGGATGCCCCATCCCTGGTGGAGTTTAAGGTGGTGCTGGATGGGACTTTGAGCAACCTTTTCTAGTGAAATGTGTCCCTGACCATGACAGGGGTGTTCAAGTTACATAATCTTTAAGGTTCCTCCTTTACAAAGAAAATTTTTACCAAAAAAAAAAAAAATCTAATATTTCTAAATATTATCTAACTTTCCAGATAATGAAAATAAATATGTACCTAAATAGCTACCTAAACAAATGTATGGACTTGAAGACTTTTTTCTTTAAGGAAAAAAAAAAGTCCATATGTGTTCTTTGAGGAATAAACCCACGATGCATTAGTCACATCTAATTGTCATACATTAGTTACATTTAGAACCAAAATTTTAAAAAAGCGGGGGGGAGGTATTTTTCTTGGATGCAGAGAAGTACATAGATGTACTTGTATACCTCACTTGAAAAAACTTTTTTTTTGTTTATTTCCATAGATTTTTGCACCCAAAGCTAAGTGAATACTCTAACAAATAGATAAAAAAGGAAATCTTCATATAATAAAGTGCAGAAGAGTTTTAATGGACAATTCTTAATACAGTTTTATATGTTTCAAATTTTTACTTTCATTAAAACTCTACATTCAACAATGCCCTAATAATTTTATTCCTATTAAGTTCCATTAAAAAATTTCAGTGATGGAAAACACATCGCATTAATTTGTATATATTTAATATTTCTACCTCTTTAAACTTTGTACTTCTGTAAGACTAGCACATATTTTCTTAGACATCACAGCTTAACTATGGCTTAGTTAGTCATATATGATTCCTACCATTCAGCATTAGACTAGCATAATTCCAGAAATGAACATCAATTCTATAAGCAAAATACAGTTTATATCAGAAAACTGAAAATTTAAACATAGTTTTTCCTCATTCTGTTTTGTTGAAGCATATTGGTACATCACAAAGCAATACAGTACCTCTCTGATCAGAGATTTTCTCCTTCTCTAAAAAGCCTATCACTAAGGGTGTGATCCAGTGACCTATAATGCAAAATAAGCTTTCACTTGAACGTGAGGGTGACCATCAGTATATGCAGGATAGAAATCTTGCTTTTTAATAATTACCTTCAATGGAGAAAAGTATATGTCTAGTCCATGTTCGGCAGCACTTAAAAAGAAATTAAACCTCATTTTGGCAATGAAAAGAAATAAACCAAGGGTTGACTTAAAAGACAAGATGCAAGATCTAAATAGGTGTACGTTTTAAAAGAAAAAGGAGAAATTTTACCATAAGTTTTCTTTACCTTCTCTTGTTCTTTTCTAAGCCTATAAGCTTTCTTTTCTTGTGGTTACAAGTAAAACTCCATTATTGTCAAGAGTTTTTTTCTTCATTACTTAGCAACTCCTATTGTATGGCTAACGTATCACTGAGGTTTTCTTGCTAAATAACAAGGAGCATAGTGACAGTTGTGCACCCATTTAGACTGTTAGACTGGTACATTTATCTAGTAGAACTCTAGCCTTTTTTCATATAATTTTTATCCTGCAGATGAAAGCATAAATCATTGGATTTTATAATGTAAAACTGACTCTTACATGTATGTCTCTTGTCTTATGGGACCTTTGCTGAAATTTAGGATGAGATTCTGCCACCATTGTTGATCTTGCAGTATTCAGTCAAACTATTCAGACAGAAATCCGATTATGGTGAATGGAAGTGGAGAGAATAGACTTTTTATATTTAACTTCATAAGACTATAAGAATATATTTCCTTATCAAAGGGTTCTCCTTTCGCAGCTCATGGGAATTAAACTGAATTTATGCAGGGGACATTTCAGAAAGATCCCAAGTTCATTTTATTTTCTTGTGCTGAATTTGTCCTTGGGGGATACTCAGTTTCAGTTACACTGACTAAAACATGCTTCTGCTATGGCTTTTTCATATTACTCTCTAAAGGCTAAATATACCTAGAGGATAAACATTTCATTACCTTGGAGATTTTCAGATGGTCTTACCTTCCAGAATACATTCAGTCACTTTAATGATCTTGGCCAGGAAGCTGCTGGAAGGAAAGGGATTAGTGATTCACAGTACAGTTAACCTGAGTAGGTGCAAGCCTCTGCTGCACTGTGCTGTGTGCCCAGGGTGGCCTTCAGGCTCTGTTGAGCTGCACAAAACTCTTGCTACAGATAAACTTAGAACATGGAGCCTCCAGACAATTCCCACTTGGTCCAGGCAATTATGTCATTTAAGCCTTGCCTTCATCTAAAATTGCAGCAAGATGTTTTGTATGAAAATATCTGTTTTCTTGTAAGAAAGTTATGTAATGTCCTGTAGAAGAAGGGAATATAGGTAATCTTGCCCCTGATAAGTAACAGCTGTATTAATTACCCAATACAGCCTTGCCCCTGACGAGTCACAGCTACATCCAGTAAAGGCAAATGTGACAAAAAGGAGTGGGTTAGCTAGTGAGGATCATGAGGAAGGAGAAACTTTGAGGAGCAGGAAGTGGGAGGATCATGATACAGGGTCTTGGGGAGAGCAAATCACTGCTGTGAGGTCAGTCCAGGTCTGCAGTTAAAGCCTGTTGCTGGAACCTGCAGTCACAGTCTAGCTGGGTAAAAGCCTGCAGTCAGAGTCTGCAAACTGATCCCTGCAGTCAGAGTTTAGCAGGGAATAACCAGCAGTCAGAGACTGCAAGGGAAACCTACAGTAGGAGCTTGCTGCAGCCAGAGTCAGTGAATGGTTGGAGTCAGGATGGCTGAGCTGTAAAGAGGAATAAACCAGGAATCTTTTCATGCTGTGATAAACAAGAAGTCTGTGTCTCAGCTCATTTCTACACTCTAACAGGAGGGTTGCTGCAACAATATCCCACTGAGGGATCTGAGGATCTGTGTAGTATGAAGTGGGTATATCCCTCCTGTGACCATGTGATGCTGCATGGATGTCGGCCGAAGGGGTTCTTCCTACAGTCTTTCAAAGTGTGTAATACTTATATTCCTCTTCTAATTTTTCCTCTACTAATATTCCCCTTCTAATTCTGTCTTAATAGACAGATGTCATCTTGTAGTTGGATCCTTCTTATTAAAATCCAGAAAGGAACCTGCAACATCTCTGCTGCTTTTTCACTACACACCTGGCTCCTCCCTTTCCCTGCTACAGATGAGTTACTAAATATTTTTATGCATTCTCTATGAACAAAGAATTCTAAATTTTATTTTTAAAATGTTTCTACTTAAAAGAATATTTTTGCTTTCCATTCTTAGGCAATGTCCTATAAAAAATGGCAGAACCCTAGGAAAAAGAAATCTTTCAGATGTTAAATTATAAAACTCAGAATCTAAAGTAATTCTTCCACTTTATAAAAGGCTAGATAGAGTGATAGTTTTCAAACTTCACTCTGATCTCTTCCATCACTTATGTGGTGCTAGATCATGAATTTCTTTGTTGGATTTCTAGATACCAAATTTGCATCATTTACCAGGATATTGTTTTGAAATATCCAAAAATACTCACTTGGCTTTCTTGTCAGGAGGGAGAAATCAAACTATTTCAGTCTGAAGAAGTAAAATTAAAGAAAAAATATTCTTAAGCATACTTTTAAATTCAAACATTCAACTAGCTAAGTGAAAATCCAATCTGCATCATTCTCCATGATTTAGCTTACACACCATGAAATTACCAGAAACCTTAAAATAGGATTTGAAATAGTGAGTAGCATTCTTACTGGCTGCAATCTCATAACTTCTTCTAAATTTCTGTGAATGTAAGTAGTTAGAACTCAGCAAAATACACTGTAGGGAACATCCAAGTCTTAATTTTCATTTACATCATTTCACAGTGTGAAGTAGCACTGAAAAATATTGCATTTAATTTTAAATGAATCTGAGTACAATCTGTATCAGATGAGTGTAAGTGAGAATAGGTCACTGGATTGTTAACCCACTGTATTTTCTTACTCTAGAAACACCAGCTAAGAATATTGCTTGCATTTTTAATGCATAAACTTTGTTTTAATTGGTGTTCTGCATGTAATTGCCACGATTTTTGTGTGCTGGAGTCATTATCAAAACCCTTAATTGTTTTTTCATTGTAAAATATTAGGAGTTAATTTTCTTCCCTAAAGGAAAGTGTATGTTGCAATCAGAGATCTCTTAAAGTACCTGAAATGTTCACAGAGTGTGGCAAGGTTACACAAGAACCATTGCCTTTTGGAGGAGCGTCTAGGGGCTAAGCAGCGTATGCACAAACATCTTCATGACGTACAAAATTAGGTGTGGCAACAGAATCAAGCCCTGGCTAAAACTAGCAGGAAACAAAATGCATATTAAGGGAATTAAAGGGGAAAAAAAACCCTAGAAGGAAAACTTGTATAATGAAGGATGTAAACTTTTTTTGCCCTGTTTCTACTTACTGCTCATTTAAAGCACAGTATTTCAACTGCATTTGTCAAAGAATGGCACAAACTGACAGTTCTCTGTGGAGATTCATATTCACATTGCTTACATTTCACAAAGTAATAGAATCATAGAACATTTCAAGCCGGAAAGGTCCCACCAGGATCACTGTATTCAGTGTAAATTTGCCCATAGTTACTAAAGTATTACAGTTTGAAGTGTCTCAGAATCTCTGTGTCTCAGAGAGTATAGAAGTGAACCTACATCAAGCCTTCTGTCAGTACAATCAATGTTACCTTGAAAGCTGCTAATGTCACCATAAACTAGGCACCTTCCTTTGGTCAGCTGAATAGCTCTAAAGCTCCATTACCTATATTGATTAGGGACTTTATTAACTTGTCTACTTATATATCTATAGTGATAACTGAGTTCTGCACAATTCTGTCAGATACAGCACAAATCTTCGGGAGACCAGTCCTCTCTGGAAAGACAGATAGTGTATATATGTGGGACAGTGTCATAAAAAAGATGGCACAGGACACCTTTGTTTAGGCAACAGATCTGAATGCACGAGTTGTCTTGGTTTGAAAGACAGGTATCTGGACAATTCAAATCCCCTCCCTCCAAATTATTATAATTTAGAAAAAAAATTAAAACTGCTTTTTTTTTTTTTTTTTAGGCAGAGTTATGAGAATAGGAAATAGCAGCTCTTTACTAGTATGTATAACAAAGCAAACAAATAAAAATCAACTACAACATTAATAACAAACCAGTATGAAGAACCTTGAAAAGCCTTGCTTCCCAAAACCCAGGGCAGTTTGGTCTCAGTGCCCCAGCAGGCAGGGGGCTGGAGGTCCCCGGCAGGCAGGGAGGAGATGCAGGTCACACCAAGCAGAGATGTTAGATTTTCTCAGGACTGGAGGTTTTCTGGTGACAGTGGAACTTCTCCCATGGCAAGCAGAAAGAAACCAGCCCAGCTGTGTCCTCTCCAGAGAGAGCAAGAAGTAGTGACACTGCCTCCCGCTCTGTCTTTTATCTGCCCCAAAGAACTCGTGTTGCCTCCCCCTTCAAGAGACACTCCCAGAGAGACAAAAGGTGTAGCCAGGTTCTCCTCTTACCCCCTTTGTTCTGCCTGAGTACCCATAAGTACACAGTAATTAGTTCCCTAGCAACATATGGGGAAAAATACATTGAAGAAGAAAAAAGAAATCTAAACCCCAACACAAGTACAGATTCATATTTATACTATATTTGCAGTTAAATGGTCTGATCTTGTATCCCACCTACCATGTGCTTCTAAGTTATTCACAGACACAGAAACAAATGTTTCATTGGCTTATGCTTACATAATTCTCTTCCTCAGAATGCAGGTCACCAGGAATCTTATATAAAATTAATTTTAAATTAGGAAGCAATGTTCTTTATTCTTATCTTGTCTAGAGAGCTTGACTTCCACAGATCACATTTATCACTATTTATTTATTTCTTTCCTGTCTGTAAAATTCTGGGTATTTTCAGCTCTTTTTCAATTAACTTCACAAATAAATTTATGTAACTATTCTCAGTTGATTTACTTTTTAATCTCTTCTGTCTGCATATTACTGTATTACTGGGGACAGTGAAGCTTACAGGTTCTCTCATCCAGACGTGTCTGTCATGTTCTCAAACCATATCAGTCTTCCTACTCTGATTTTAGGTTTCTACATAAACCAAACAAGCCAAAGCAAACTGAATAAGAGGTGTGACATATTCTTGACCTTGGTGATTAGAGATAGCCCAGCCCTGAGATTTTATCACAACACTTGACAGTATGTGAGTTTATTTCCGGCTTCATTTTACAATGAATGGGTTGAAAAAGCAACCATATCTGTTTCCAGAGTTGTTAAACTACAAACACTTTTAATTTCTATAGCACCATTTCTGTGAAATGCTTAAATCTGCTCAAGCCATACTTTGGGAAAGAAAAGAAAAAAAAAAGAAAAAAAAAAAGAAAAAAGAATTAACAAAATAGCTTATTCTATGTGTGCAAAATTGGAATATTTGTAGAAACAAAAAGTAATATTATTGTGGTATTAATACAGTAATATTAATCAGCAAACAAGTCTACCATCAGCGAAAAGAACAAGCAGAGTCTGCTTTTAGATGTGAAGACAGGGCCTCTAGATAAATAATATGGAATCATACCTGAGGAGTTCACAAAAATGTCAAAGAGTTTTTGTTTCCTTTCAGAGAAACACGCAAAAGCTGAAGAACATAATTTTTTCAATTTTTCAGCAGAGCCTGATTGTATCGATTTGGAGGGAGGGAGAAACAGATTTTAAAAACAGACATTTCAGCCTGAGATATGGAGAGAAAAAGCAAACTGTAATTTTCAGAGAGATTTTCTAACCTTAACCTCGAGCTAAAGCTATCAGGACTTGCTCAATAATGGTGACAGCACATGATTCATTTCACTTATTTCATCTTGCCAAGGACAACTGTACAAAGATGGGGAGGTAGGGCAGAAAGCAGTATATGCTTTTTCTTTTCTGTGACATTTCACAAGTGCCTTGAAAGTTAATATTTTTTTCACCAAATCCTGCAGATGAAAATGCTCAGGAAGCAAACCAAAACACAATAAGTGTTTTTCTTTTTTCTTTAACAATAGAAATAGTAGGAATTGGAAAAGTGTGAGAAATGCCATTAAAAGCTGTTGTTTTCATTTAATAACATTAGTCACAGTGTACAGTAATTCAAGTGGATGTTAAATAGTTGGATGCTATTGCACAAGCTTTTGAATTGTAGCATAAATAAATGAATGTGTCAGGGTATTCTTTTCAAGCATCATTATGAAGACATTTTGTGATATTTCCTGCATAACTTTGAATCCTTTGCCTTACCTCCACTAAAATTATTCATAGCTCAGACCCACTGGTGCCAATGCTATGTTCTTCTCAACAGTGCAGCATGGGAATAACTTTCTTACATATTTCTTCTCCTAATGCTGTTTTTACTGAAAAAGTAAAATAATATCCCAAGTACACAACTAAGAAATTGCATTAGAGAAATATCAAAGCCCTAAGCCTACAATGATTTAGACATCGAGGAACAAAATTGGAAAGTCTCTTAATGCCTAAAAGCTTACTTGGCCAAAGATTAAATTTCTTTTTCTTAATGTGGTGCTTACAGAGAATGAATGAAATTGGATTACTCACCTTTTTGAAAATTAGACTATTTAAATATTCAGCATTTTGTTTGAAAATGGGGGGGAAGGAGAAAATTAAGAAAAAGGAAAAAAACTAAAAAAGCAACAAAAAACAAACCAAAGTTTTCTTAATGATATTTTGCAGGTGTGTTAACTTCTAAAAATCTTTCAGGGATTCAGTAAAGTTCTACTCATATTTGATTTTAACAAAAAATGTTTTCATTATTTGCAAGCATTCTTCAGACCCACAATGTTAATTTTATCATAGAATGTGAGACAAAGGATATAAGTCATAAGGCTCTTTAAAGTCTCTGTGCACCTACAGTTACTGATGATATGTTCAGCTTAATCTTCCTGATTCCTTGCAGTGCCCACATGGACAGATGAAAGCAATATAGAAATGTGCTGCACTGGAAATGCAAACACAGACACTTAAAATAGCTTTGTTTGCTTGATGCACACCTGTGCTTTCTGAAATAGTTTTTCCAAGGTATGTGACATTGGCAACACATAGTTACCCGGTATGACCTTGTATCAAAACATGGTTTGCTTTCAAACTTTGAGATGATTTCTGCAACAATTTCTGTTTCTTCTAAACTTGCCTTTAATTATTTTTCTGTGGTGGCTATTTGAGAAGTCGATCGCTGTCATGTAAGCATTATTATGGGAGAGTCAGAGGTTTAGCAAACTCCTGATGTGTGTTCCAAAGAGATATGAGAATACAGAGGTTCAAGAGCAGCCCTTTTTTGCATACATTTTGAAATGCTTCTTGAAAATTGATAATTCCAGAGCAAGCACAACTATGTGAAGATAAGAAACAAGGTTTCCCACATTATGCAAATTCCCATCCAAGTCAGAGAATGTCAGTTCACTTCTGGAACAGAGAGAGTTTGCACATTTGAACTTCACAAGTTCATCTCAGCTCTCTGTCCTTTTCCTCAGTAATTATTCTTAGCTGTGGTATTGTGACTCTAAGATAATGTGTGAGCAAGTGCATAAAAAATCAATCTTCACTTAGGGTTTCTTTGGATTTTTTTTTATCTTTCTGTTCTTCCTACTAATGAGTAGGTTATGACATTTAAATGTGCTTATGTGTAGGGTTCAAATCAGTCATTTTGAGAGGTTAAGGAGTCATAGGCTGCAGCAAATGAATCCTGTGACTGAGACAAGCTTTGCCAAGTGCAGTTTCCACTCTGTGTCATTCCAATTGTTGAAAAAATTAATACATCTTTAAAGTAAGGAAACTTTCTTTTTACTGACAGTTGGACTATTTATAATTCCTGATGCATCTTCATGGTAAAAACATAAAAATACACTGTTTTATTTTAAAATATTTTAAAATCCAAAGAAATAAGAGCTGTAGGAAAAATTGCAAATACACTTCAGTAAGGCATAATGCGCTATATACTGTACCTGAAAGCCTGATAGTGACAGAACAACTTGCTTACATCCATCTTGGAACAAAACATCAGATTGAGTCCACAAAAAGTTTGCAATAGAAACAGGTATCCTTTGTTCTTTGGTCAGATGGATCTGTTTTGATTAGTCTCCAGAAAGATCTGTTGCACTGAATGTTTGTCTAAGCCAAATATAGAGGTGGGGGGGAGGTGCCTCTGGGAAGTGGAAGTCAGAGGTCAGTTTTCCTGCTACACGAAAGAAATAAGTTGGAAATGGAAAGGGGGAGACAGCAGTGTCGGTCCTGTTGTGAGAAAAGGATAGGATCATCTGATAATATTACTGAAAAGATTTTACACACCTTTCTTGCTCTCGAGGGGACAGTGAGATTTTCTGGGTAACTAACACTAGCAAGGGAAGTGTTTAGGACTACAGTCTGCACTAAGTCTGGTGAGTGCTAGCCTGAATCCTCTCATGAAATTGGAACTTCTGTAAAGTCAGTGGGAGCTTTCTCACTGACTTGCAGGGAGACAGAATTTCCACATGTGTTCTGAACACCTTGGTCTTGAGACGTGAAGCAAACACTAACCAAGCGTTCCAGACTGTGGAACTGTCTCTACTGCCAGATGGGATGGAATAATATAAAATGTAGAAAACTGAATTACTTTGCTTTTTTTCCTGCACTAGATAACGAAGCTGAACATGTAGACTGGGGGAAAAAAACAACAAAAACCAAAAAAAACCTGTACTGTCATTAAATCTACATTGTACTTCACTGAGATTTTTTATTGAATATTTGTCCTCTATCAGGACAAAATTTTGGGGAATGTGATTATGAGAATTCAAGAGGGTCTGGCTGAAACATCAGTGGACTTGGAGATTGTCAAAACATTTAATAATCTTCTCAGTTTAAAAACACTGCTATTAAAAATTGAGAAAGTGAATATGAACATGACAAATCTGAAGCACTGACTACATTTTTTTAATAATTTAGTAAAATGCTTAATTAAATAAAGGTAAATACTGTTCACATTTTTTGCCTTCCTGAGTGAGAAAAGTTTCCTTTTTTAAGACTTTTAACAACTAAAATTTCTCCCTTAGTTTCTTAATTTAAGGAACATACACTGCAGTGAAGATGTATACATAGCAATTTAGAAATCCATAATAATTCCAGTTACTCAGTGAGACAAAGTAAAGGATATTGTTACCTTATAATTTATTTAAAACAACTAGAAGTCTTCAGTTTCTTCTGTAGGTGGCCTGTTTCAACTCACATGTAAGACTTTAAAGGAAAAGAATTTGCAATGAGCAATCAAAAGAAACTTCCACTATTTTTAATCTTCACTCCTATTACCATTGTATTACTCTGTGAAATTGCAAGTAAAGCACATTAGCTTCTATGAAATGTCTATGAAGGTATGAGGGTTTTTTTTTTCAGTTTTAACCTTGAATGTTAGAACATTACAACATTTTAATGTAATAATTCAAAAAACTTCATTATGCCAATGAAGAGATTAGCTGGAAATAAAACCAGAGATTACTTCGGATTTCAGTATCATGACTTTGTAGATCATTTGTCCTGTGTAATGTAAAGTTGTCTTGGACAATTTTGGACTGTATCTTTGGTTGCAAGACCAATGGTCATCTCAAATAATAGCTCTGGTCTTTATCTGAACAGATAAAGAAAAATGTTGTCCTGATGGATGGCTGGATGGCTTGTACGTGTTATTATTTTATAACAGGCAAGAAGAAACCTCAGACCTGCTCCTGTCAATTAAATACTTTATATGTGCCATTTTTAGTTCTTTGGCAGAAAGTGTAGGTATTAATTTAAAAGAGAACAGTGTTCACATATGTTCAAAAAACACCAAAGACCTTAAAATTTCAGATGTAGCCACAGTCTCAATAGAAGCATGTAAAAACTAATCCCATGAAGTCACAGGAAAACTCAGGATCTGTGACAGTCTTTTAGACTGATACTATTCTAAAGTGACAGAACAGAAGATAATAGATGTATACTTAAAGCAGGAAAAGGGATAAAAATGTGGGGAAAGGGAAGACAAAGTTTGGAGTGTCTGAAGTGTTCACATGATATTGCTGTAATTTGTGGAACTGTCCCATTGTGTTTGCACTGAATTAATGAAAGTCAGTTAACTGAAAATCACTGCCATCCTAATCCTGGCCCTCAAGGCTGTTTACATTAAGAAAAAAAATTATATGTTTAAGTGCTGTATCTTTCATAGTCAATGTATAAGTTTTGGGTTCACTTCAGGAAACTTAGAATAGTATTTATAAATTGCTACTAAATCACCATTGTATCATTTGCCAAAGTATGCACAATAATGAGAGTTTTTTCTGGACTGTAAAAATACACTAAGTGAATACTACAGACACAGATTAAAGTGGGGTGGGCTCTCTGCTCCGGCTAGCAGAAGGTTCTCAGCCCTAGCTCCACTAGATAGTTCGTGGGGTTCAATCCCTAGCTGCCGCATGGTGAGGCTTGGTGATAGAAGAGACGGATTCTGCTGTGGTTTAGGAAGATGTTTATTCCATGGAGGTGGAAGGCAGGATGCAGAATGAAGGTCTGGACTCAGGTCCAGCCCTTATCTCAGTTCGGGTGTAACCCGAACCAGGGGGTCCTTGATCCGATGGGAAAGGTAGGGGGAGTGGTCCGGAGACATCACAATGGGTGAAGGTGTCACCTTGGCACTCTGCCCAGATAGGGTGATTGACAAGGGGGTGGGATAGGGGGTTGTCAGGGGAAAGAGGGATGAACCATTACAATATTATATATTTTTGATCATAAACTGCAACAACAGATATCCAGTAGGGGAGAGGTTTCAAATAATGAACAAGAATTGTTGAAATAAAAGCTCAAAGACTTTTAGGATTTTTCTTTTTTTAAATACCCAACACTTCCTCCTGCCTACAAAAGGAGGAAAAATGGGGAAAAATCAATTTTTAAAGGGAAAAGAATTGGCTGTAGTCTGTAGTTGTTCTCATATAAATTCTCAAAGTGTATGTGTTCTTGAGCATATCTAACAAAATTATACAATTTTTGTGAAGCAGAAAGTGGAAAATTCTTACTTGTCAAATTCTGAAAATAAAAAGGGAAATGATAAATGACCTGCAAATGAGAGAGAAGTTCAGGCACTGTTTTCATGAAGAGTATAAACTCATTTCATTTGTCCAGATGATTTAGCTGCAGGTTATTTGCTGAGGTGTAAAACTGTGCTGTTACAGTCTATTTTTCCAGCAGAAACAATAAGGTGGCAAAAATGAACACCCAAAAAAATCTGGATAAAAGCATAGAATACTTAAAAATCTTTAGTAAACCACATATCAGTTTGACAGGAAATGGAAAAAAATAGAATAAATAATTAAAATGAAGGCATACATATGGCCTATAAAACAGAAGTGAAATTTGAATATGTAAAAGTTGAGATACTGAATAAGTAAGGGGTTTTTTTTACCACCAGCACCCTTATTATTTTATAAAAGAAAATCAGCAGCAGCTAAGAGAAGTGTTAATCTGGTATTGATGGCTGCCCCTGTCCAAGGTACTTTTCACACCTCAGTGATTGATTCTATGATGTTATGAATTAATCTGCAGTGTCAGTTGTCTATTCCTATTTTTCTCTGTCATGATGACATTCCTTTTAGCACAGCAACCACTTTCTTCCTGATGTATTTCTGCTCATTTTCTTTCCAACAAGGAATCAGCTAAGAATTTTTTTGAGACTGGGTGCTCAGGATTATCAATAAAGGATAAGCAGTGTATCACCACCACAAATATAGAACTTAGAAATCCACATATTACTCTGAATTCTAGTCTCTGTAATGAAAATAAAAAGTAGTGATTTTTTTTTTAATGGTTTACTAGAGAATCAGCTACACTATATTATAACGATGAGTAGCTGTGTAGAAGTTATACATATGTGACTGGGTCCTGAGGACTGGCTGTCCCTATCTGGCCCCATCAACGCTACCCCTGTCCATAGCCCATGATCCCATGGCACCTCCCAGTGCCATCATCCCCTGCCCCAGTGATGCTGCAGCAGAGCAGGTTTCCAGCTCCCACTGCTCTGTCCTGTCCAGCCATGTCCCTGTGAGCCAGGCCCACCCTTATATCCAGGTGCAGCCTCAGCCTGTCACTATACTCAAGGACATATCTGATGCCTGGAGCTGCCCCACTGCCCCAGCTCTCTGGCAGCTCAGAGTGTAACTGAGTGGCCCTTCTGTCAGGGTCTGCCCTTCCTGTTCCACTAGCACTCCCCATGCCTCCAAGTGCTTCCTCCAGACCAGGGCTGACTCCTTGTCCAACCCCAATGAGCCCATCTGGTTTTCTGAGCTCATCATGAACAACCTGACACAATCACTTTCAGTTCCAACACCAAGTGCCCCTGTCATGTTCCCAGTTTGTTCTTCCTGCCCTTGCTCCATGTCCCCTGGCATAGTTGTGTGACAACCCACAGCAAATAAATCTGCCTTCTGACCCAAATCTGCGTGCCTTGACAACATGCCCAGATTTTTGGTAGTCCCAATTTCAAATAGTGTAGGATGTAAATCACCTGACCTCTCTAAGACTCACTATATATATCTGTACATTTATAAATTTCACACTGGTTAAATTCATAATATGTGACTGGCCTCATCTGTATTATCACATTCACAAGACTCCACATTAATGTTGTCTAACCTACATGTCATGTTATTTGTGGTAGCTGATTCATGTTAGTTCTCACACTCTGTGTCAGGAACCAGGGAGTTTGGGCAGACTACAGAGTCAGAAGTCAAGGCTGTGGGAGGGTGGCAGGGAAACAATTCAATGAAGCTCTTAAATCTAGAGAAGACTGAGAGAGGGTCTCATTAAAGAATATAAATATGTCAAATAATTGTGTCTAGAGGATGGTGCCACATTCTTTTTGGTGGTGCCCAGTGACAAGACAAGGAGCAGTGGCCACAAACTAAAACAGCAGTTCGCCCTCAGCATGAGGGAGAATTTTTTTCCATTGAACGTGGCAGTGTAGGAGAAGGGAATACAGATGACCTCATCCCTGCTAAGTAACAGCTGAGTTAATTAACCAATACAGCCCTGCCTCTGATGAGTCACAGCTATAGCCAATAAGGATGAGTGAGCTAAAAAGGGGTTAGCTGGTAAGGGGAGGATCATCATGGGGAGGAATATTGAGGAGTGTGAAGGAGAGAATCGTGAAGAATGATCCTGGGGAGAGAGAATCCCTCCTGTGAGGTGAGTCTGGGTCTGCAGTTGAAGGCTGTTGTTGGAACCTGCAGTCACAGTCTGCAAACTGATCCCTGCAGTCAGCGGCTACAAGGGAAACCTACAGTAGGAGCTTGCTGCAGCCAGAGTCAGTGAATGGTTGGAGTTAAAATGACTAAGTTGTGACAAGGAATAAACCAGGGCCCTTTTTTATGCTGTGTTTAAGAAGAAGTCTGTGTCTCAGCTAATTTTTACCCTCTAATAAGAGGGTTGCTGCAACTGCAGAGCACTGGAAAAAGCTTCCCATGGGGTTCATGGAGTGAACCCTTTCTGGAGACATTCAAAACCCACCTGTGCAACCTGCTTTAGGGTGATCTTTCCTTAGCAGGAGTGTTGGACTAGAGAATCTGCAGAGACGCTTTTAAACCCTAACAATTCTGGGTAATTCTGTGGATCCTGTGGGCACAATCCCCACAGTACCCAACTGGGAAACCAAGTCCAGTATGTGGATAGTGACAAGCGCCAGTCAGGAGCCTAGAAATGGTCAGACAAGTCCACAGTCTCCAGTTAGGCCCAAATTCAAGCTGTGAAATCAAGGTTGGTCTCAATAAGGTGAATAACCTTGCTTAGCATGCTGACAAGCAGCTCAGCCAAGCTAGAAAGGTGTTTGAGTTCCTGAGCAGGGAAGAAAGCCCCTTCTCAGCCTACTCTTTCTCAGTAGCCTGATCCCAAATGACCCAACTGCACTACACCAGCAAACACTTGTGGTGAGCAGGGAGGTTGCTCAGGACCATGACCCACAGATTGAATATTGCAGAATAACGACTGAACAGCAGAGAGAGTGATGCTGCAAAGCATGATGTAATTTGCATAATTCATATGTTTGTGCAGAGAGATGTCTTAATTTTATGGCTCCCCTTATCTCAAGTGGTGTCACAGGAGGCAAGCATTTAATGGTCACACACTTGTGAAGACAACTGAAATTCTCATATTTTCTTCCTTTTTACAGTGAAATCCATTTAGTTGCAATAGGTCACCTACAATCTGAGTATAGAGGAAACTCCCTGGAAATAGCATAGATACTGCTTGTTCAGACAGTAAGGATGGATAATCAGCTTTATCTTTCTCTATATTTGTAGCTGTAATTTTAGTCTTTTATATTTGTAGTATTTTGGTTACATGATAATCCTACTCTTTCTCCACAGATAAATTCTCCTTTTATGTGAAACATGAATTATAAAATAAGATTGTAACTGTCCTGGGTTATCTATTCATGTGTGAGTATCTAAATTAGTGGAGGCAAATTAAGATACCAACTCAGCATAACTTTTTCATTTGTTTTCAAATGAAAAAATTTCCCTATAAAGAATTTCATCTAGTTTTTTCTTTCATGTCCTCAATGTTCTTGTCCATAAAAATGTTTCTCATTCTCATCCATGAAGCATTAAAGAAAAAAGATCTCTAAAGTTTCTGTTGTGGAGATTATATTTTGATACAGTCCATTACATGTTTTGTTCAGAAATCTTGTCTTGCAATTAATTTCCTTAAGTCTAAAAGTGAAAGTTTTATGTTGACTGATCAGTCTTAGGATTGACAAAACCATTTTCACTACTATTTTAATACAGAAACAATGACATACGTTTTGGAGCCATTAAAGCCACAGAAAGGAATGAAGACACAGATTTTATATTTGCATATACATGAACACGATGAACAATTGATCTGTGTTTATGTTGAATTCTTCCTTAGATTTTAGTATTTAACTCCAGAAAGAAGGAACTTTTTACATGTGGTAAACTCAGTTTTATGGAAAAAAAAATTATGTTTTTTTTATAAATTCTCATCTAACTGAGCAACATGGGTCAGTCTCTACACATCACATAACATTTTGACTTCATGAAGAAGAAAAGATTAGTATTATGGAATAACTTTTGCTAGATAGCATTTATATAGTGAAGAGGAAATTATCCTTATTCTTTTTGTGCACTGAGTGTGAAGGTAAGGTGGGCCAATGGGTCAGCATTCAGTGAAAGACAACAACTGTTCTCTCTGAAATAGCTTTCCCTACAGCTAAAGGCTAGGGAATTCAGCACGACACTGCAAGGCCCGTGCTTTATTATACTTGTCCATATTTCAAAGAAGAGCTTAGAATATGTGGGTTTGTCTGGAGAAAAGAAAACTGAGACATAGACAAGATCAAAAAATGGTACAAGAAAAAAGATGGCCATGAAGAGGTAAATTTTCTCCTTCACTCAGAACAGAGAAGTAAATAATTGAACTGAGACAAAGATCTGTTAGTATAAATAGTAGTTGAGAAAAAAAATTTTAATGAGTCACATGATTGAAACACTAAATGAGTTTTTTAATAGTTTTGGATGTTATAAAGGTAGCAAAGAAATATTTTAAGTAATGGATAGAAAAATACCTGCAAGAAAAAATATTATTTACTTAAACTTACTTGATTCTGCTTTCATTAAGAGACAGACTAGGTGATACCTTAAGATCTCTTCTCACTCTATTTAAGAACAGTTCTATCACAAATGAAGGGACGTTTACAGTGTTTTTTGGTTTTTTGGGTTTTTTTCAGAGCATGTTCAAAAAATACACTTAGGTTTAATTTTTGGTTTATGAGTGTGGATGTTTTGTTTTGCTTTTGTTGTTGTCATTTTGTTTTTAAGATGTTTTTACTTCTTTTTCTAGCTTAGTTAAAATATTCTCTCCCCTGCCCAATATGAGAACCTTGAGTCAGTTGATGTAGGGATAATATCTTCCAACTATTTCTATAGAAATGCTTGAATAGCAGTTTGAGCCATAAAATATTAGATGGGCCAGTGCATTTGGTTTCTTGGAGGAGCTGTGTGTGGGATTGGCATGTTCAAGATCTTAAGTCAGTGCTCATAGTTTTTATTGCACATTTTATTTTATCCCAGTAAAATGCCTCTAAGCTAATATCTGCATCAGTCTCCTTGCAGTCTTTGAATGTTTAAGTAGAAAAATAAATGGGAAAATAAATTCTACTGTGTATAACTTAACAAAGACTCAACTAAGGCTCTATTCGTTACATTGTTTATGCGTTTTTGCATTTGACAGTGCCTGGGAACAAAATCAAAACTAGTTCTGTAGTTGTGCACAAAAGCATTTTACTTCCCCCCCCACCCCTGTGTAAATAAATCATTTTTTCTCTGCATATCTTCCTTCCAAGAAAAGACTGCTCACACTTTCTGTGCTGCACCATCAAACAGCATCATATTAATCAAAAGCTGCAATTTGTTGTATGCTTGGTGTTCATTCCTGACAGAGACTGAACACAGCATTGTCATTTTAAAGCTCAAATGTTGTATTTTTTTTACCCCTCTAAGAAAGTTTTGGAGTTATATTAGTTTGAATGTAAATTTCCATCCAAGGTTTTAACCTTACAAATGAGCTAATGTCAGAAATACATGTGCTCCTTAATAGAGGGTAGGCTACTACCAGAGGCATTGTATCAACTAAGAGTGGCTATAGTTCTATCCAGCGGGCCCTGTTCTTGTGTTATCTATGTAAATAATTATAATCTCAAGTGAAAATAAAAATCCTTGTTCCATGCAGAGGGAACAATTATAAAATTAAATTAATAGAAAAAGACAGTGCTAAATGTAGAATGTTAGTTTTTCCTTCCTTTCTGATTCCCAAACAGGTCTACCCAAATATTAGAGTATGATTTTGCTGAAGAAATAGATGATAAAACATTCTAATTTAAATGTTTATGAGCATCCCACCAGTGCAATCAGAGAAAATACAATCATTAATGCTGGCAAAACTTATAATTTGCTTTCAAAAACATAAAATGGAAATATCATTGCATTAAATTTAACCTCAAATCTATCTGTGCACTAATTTAAAAGCCTAAAGGATAGCATGCTGTCGAACTTAAAAAAAAAAAAAAAGTGTATTGTAACTGGAATTTGCATTTAAAAATTGTTTGAGGTATTTTTTTGTAACACAGTCAGAGCTGTTCCACTTCATTGAAATAATTCAATATGCATCCAACAATAGAAATAGTATTTGCTAATACAACTAACCCTCTGAATGCAAATCTACACAATCTCATAAAATATTAAATTTTATTCTTCAAAGCTGTGCAAGATAAGTGATGTTCAAATGTGAATGCTGTTCTATACCATATTTCTTTATTAATGAAGCATTTTTCAACTTTCTG
>VZSR01003803.1:39188932-39244961 GCA_013398615.1 Brachypodius melanocephalos
TCTGTATAAAACTCGTTGAAAGGGTAGCACTACTCCCAGACTGTTTTAAAAAGTCTCTAGGATGATGTGGTAAGGAGTATGTATATGATCTGACAGACATATTGCTGTCCATTAAAAGTTTTGAAAGGAATCACTAGAGAGCACTTAGCAGAAGCTACAAACATCCTCAGTATTGAACAGATAAGGTGATCCAAACCCTTTAATGCCATCTCTGGAGACAAGCCTGAGAAAGCTGATTGAGTTCAGAATATTTTAGCTTTTATGTTGATAAACTGATGCTACTAGAACTGTAAAAATGAAGCTTAGATGACAAAGTTGGCAACAACAGCATTTTTCACAGCAAAGGAAGCATTACCTGCTCACTGTAACTAAAAGAATATGGAGCAAACGGGATATAAAGTAAATCTCAAGCTGCCAAAATTTTAAAAGAATATTTAAATCACACAGTCTGTTCATTCCAACTTGTTTTCAGCAAGAGTTTTTACATAAGCTGTACCTGATTTTCTGAGGTTTTTGTTTTGTTTGCATTAACCTTGATTGAAAACGTGACAATATCAATACTGGAACAGAATACAAGATATGGTAATTGGCTTAAGAGTCTGAAGCTTTTTTTTTTTTTCTTTTATACTACCATAAACTCTAAGTTGTCTAAGACCATTTTACAGTTTTTCTTCTGCCTGAAACAAGAACTAACTGTTCTCCCAAAGAGCACTTCCCGGTGAAATAAAACCACAACATTATTTTTGGTATGGCGTATAACTCTCTCCCCTCCATAGCTGACATTTCAGTGTAATTTCAGTATCGGTTTTGGTTTTTTGAAATCGTTGCATCAGTGAGCTGATGGGAAAACGATTTAACACATACATTCACTCTTAGTAAGATACATGACATATTTTATCATTTAGGTAGTTTTCTTGGATATAAAAAACAATTTATTTTTCTAGTAGACCTCTTTATCATAACAAATAAACTTAATAAATGTTTTATAAAAATAGAGAATGTATGTCTTTAATATTTTTTCTCTATGAATACATATCTATATATGTGTGCATAATATGTGGCAGGAATTGATTCTGTGACTAGGCTGTGGAGACATTTGGGAATCCAGTAACATGCAAAAGAACATCTGCCTTGATATCTGTCTTTTTATTTTAAGGTAAAAATTTCAAAAAATTATTCATTTGTGAAGAATTTCAAGAACAATTATCATGAAGTGACAGAGAATTTTTAGTTTATTCCCAGGACAGAAAAATTACAAATAACACCTTGTAGCTGTGTAGCTATTTATAGAAATTATATGTCAAGTACCATTATTTGAAATACATCTCTGCCATCTGCTCCAGTCCCAGAATTCAAAATGGGAAGATTCTGCAGTTATGATACACGAATCAGACAAAATGTGAAAATGTGTCTATAATCAAAGCATCCCTGTCCAGCCTAGTCTAAAAAAAAAATTATATTCTTATTAGTCATAGGCCTTATGTTTGCATCACAGATAGGAAGATTTTTATACCTTCCAAATACCAAGAGTAACTTTATTGAAAATTTAATGCACAACTCTCTTACAGGGTGGGCAAAAAAATGTTATGCAAGTTTACTGCAAGGTTCCCAGAAGAGTGATCTCCAAGGTTATGTACTATGAAAAATACACAGGCAGATTATTTCCTGCAAGAGGTTACCATGTAATTTGAAAAATCTTTCATCAATTACACCTTATGTATTTTTTAAAAATCCATTTTATGCAAGACATTTATTAATTTGTGATTCTGTCTTAGAACAAATCACTTCATACTGCTGATTATATGTATTCTGAGCTATAGATACTGTATCTACTCCTACAATGACATCATGAGCCACGAGAACTTTGCTGCTTTCCTTGAAACTGCAATGCTTACATCCATGCTGAATCAGAAATTGACAGGTCCAGATCCATAAGTTCCCTCACAAAAGAGGAAGAGTTACTGAAATCTACTTTAATTTTTTTTAAGTGCCTTATTGTTAAACTTTAAATAGATTCATGTTTATGCCATAGGAATACTAGACTAATAGTTTCCATAAAATAGGGTAAGTATCAAAACAAGATAACTGCTAAAAACACAAAAGAAAGGGAATCTTAAAAAATAGGCTAGGTAGACCTTTTCAAAAAATCTGAGCTGAAGTTACATGATTTGACATGTAGTGATGACTGTAGGAAGAAAAATACTGGAATAAAAATAGAACTAAACTGTGACATAGAATTTACATATGTGTAGTTTTAACTTCTATCTAACCTATGATATTAGGTATTTTCACGAGACTGATGCTTTTCACTAATGCTGTAATTTTCTTAGTTTTTACAGCAGAGGAGAAAGCAGTCTTCTTGTTGTTTAGGTTTTGGGTGTTTTTTTAAAATTATTATTAAATTATTCCCATAAAGCTTTGACACAGGGAAGACTTATCTCCATAGATTTGAGCAGAAAACCAACCATGGAATAGTTCCCACTGATAAATATACCTCTATGTGTATATATGTACATGGTGAAAACACTGTAATTCAAATTCACTATAATTCCCTAGGAATAAAGTTCAGTTTCTGAAAAATTTTGCTTCTAAGTCACTTTTTCTTCTAACTCCTAAACACCACTGCACTTTTCTCATACATCTCTATTAGTGACAGCAACAACAGATCTTAAAATTGCACAGCCGTTTTACACAGTTTCCTTATTCTTAGTGTTGAAGAGCAGCTCAACATCATAAATCATACCTCAGTCAGCACAGAAAACCTGAAAGCTGTAATTCTTACAGTGTGCCTCACAGTACAGTGGCATGGCAGGGGTTCTTGGTAGTGGGCTGACTCCTTTCACACAGTAATAGCTAATGAGCAGTGGCTTACTTCTCTCTGTCGAAGAAAGGCTCGTGCAAGAGTGATATTTATTGCTACATGCACTACAGCTGCTGTGTTCCCTTCTCTATTCATTGTGTGAGATCTCAAACCCCTATTTCAATGCTCCTCTCAGTGTGAAGAACTCACCTTTATTATCCCCGTGAAAGGGCTCCAGCTGTGTTTTCAAGGAAAATGGCTGCAACTGCATTTCACTGGGAATTCAATCTTCCTGTGGTTTAAATATTTCAGCAGTGAAAATACCTAAGGATTCTCTAGTTATATTTTTCATTAAAAAAACCCACCAGTCATTGATTACTGAGACGGCAATCCTTAAAACACTCAGCTCTTAATATAAAAGTACTCAGAAACTTTGAGGCTGAATGTGAAAACAACTGCCAAGATATTGGCAGGGATAAACATCAGTACAGAAGGTTTTTTCTCCCCTTGTGATTTTTGGAATCTGCACACTAAAATACCCAGGAGGTTAATATTAAGTACTTAAATCCCTTGGTAAATCTAAAAATCATAGAATACAGCAAATCTAATGTTGCAGATGCACCTTAGTGTTGCTATTACTGAGATCCTTCACTTGTCTAACATATAAAAACCCTCATTTGTTCATCAGCTGGGTTATTTTAGAAAGCTTTGCAGTGGAATGTAGTAAACTGCATATGAACATGGCTCCCTCTACTGACTGCCTTTACAGGCTTCAAGAGTTTGTTTTCCCAGGTTTATTTTATGCCTACAAGTTTATGACTATATCTATAGTATTCACAAAACAAATAGAATTTCTGAAGATTCTTCTATTCTGAAAAACAAGGATTTTCTTTTCTTTTCTCTTCTCTTTTTTTTTTTTTTTTGTTTGTTTTGGTTTGGTTTTTTGTTTTTTGTTTTTTGGTGGGTTTTTTTTGTTTGTTTGTTTGAGGTTTTTTTGTTTTTGGTTTTGGTTTTTTTTGTTTTTTGTTTTTCTCCTTCCTTAATATTGAATGTTCTTTTGACAAAGAATTTATTCATCTAAGTCCTAAATTACAATTTGCTGTTAGGACACTCCTGCCAGTTCATAAGAAGCTTTCAAGAGCCTCAAAAGGGTATTTAACAAGGTCATTAGCAGAATTATATTTGGTACACACTATCTGCAATCTCATTTATTTAAAAATGTTGAAGTCAAAGGTTGAAATCTAACAGGAAAAGAGATTGATAAGGAAAATCAGTAATTAATAGAGTCATCCTAGAATTGGTAATTTGTTAATACAAAACAATCACCACCAAGACCAAAAAAACCTCAAACAACAACAACAAAAAAACCCCATCAAAAATCCCGCAAAACAAAAAAAAACCTGTTCAGCAAATTAGGAGAGATCTTTCATTTCATGCTTAAAACATCATACATAGTAATGAACAGTTACTTTAGAAGAAGTTTGTATCATTCAGTTGTCTACTCTAGATGCACACATTCCAGGAATAGTCTAGGCTTCCTTTGTAGTCATTCCAGGGAAATAGTCAATGTAGCAAGAATGGGCCACTGACATATCTTAATGTCTTCTTTACAGTAGGAGGAATCACTCAAGTTGGCTGGGAGTGTCAATCTCCTCAAGGGTAGGAGGGCTTTACAAAGGTATATGGAAAGACTCATTCAATGGGCCAAGGACAATTTCATGAGACTCAAGTACCAGGTCCTGCCCTTGGGTCACAACAACCCCTTGCAGCTCTAAAGGCTGGGGACAGAGTGGTTTGAGAGCTGTTTGGAAGAAAGGGACTTGAGAGTCCCTTTCTGGCTGACAGCAGAGTATGATCCAGCTGAACCTGAGCCAGCAGTGTGCCCAAGTGGCCAAAAAGTCCAATGGTGTCTTGGGCTGTATCAAGCATAGTGTGGCCACTAGGACTATGGAAGGGATCTTGCCCCTGTCCTTAGCACTGGTGAGGCCTGTCTTGAGTGCTGTCTTCTGTTCTGGGCCCCTCACTTTAAAAAGGGCCTTGAGGTGCTGGAGTGTGTCCAAAGGCAACCAGGCTTGTGAAAAGTCTAGAAAACACATCTTAAGAGGAATGGCTGAAGGAGCTGGGTTTGTTTAGGCTCAGGAAGAGGAGGCTCAGGGGTGATTTTATCGCTCTCTTTAACTACCTACTGACAGCAGGGTGTAGTAAGGTCTTTCCTGCTGTGTCTGTAGAGAGGGAACTAGAAGAAATGGCCTTAACTGAGACAGAGGAGATTCAGATTAGATACTAGGAAAAAAAAATCACTGTTATTGTGGCATTTGAATAGGTTACCCAGGGAGGTGATATGGTTTAGTAGTTTAAGGGTTAACATGGCAGTGCTGGGTTGATGGTTGGACTTGGTGTTCTTAAAGGTCTCTTCCAACTTTGGTGATTCTATGATTCTTTAATTTCTGAATTTTCCAAAAAGTTCCAAATATTTCCAAAATCTTTGGTGTAGATGTAGTAACTCAGCAACTTCTCACCCTGAATTGTAAAGCGAAGCTACATGTTGTCCTCAGGCAGAATAGACAATTTGCTGTGGCCACTGTATGCACTAGTATTACTTATATACTGTTCATTATATTTTGTTCTTTTATTCTTCAGTGACTCTAAATCTACTGGCATTACATTGTTTTTTAGGGTGTCTGTTACCATAGTGATACATAACATGTGCCTAGCTGTCTCTTTTCCTATCAGTTAAGCCTTGGTTAGTAATACAGATATTGAAAAACCCTCAGCTTAAAAAGCTTCCAAATTTTCTCTGCATTACATGAAAGCCTTGGTTCGGGTGATAGCTTAGAATTACTGATCTTTGACTTTCCCATTCCTTGGGTAATTTGTCTGAGTTTTTGCTAGGCAGTTGTGTTAATTGAAGCACTAGTCTGTAATACCAACAATGCTGCTAAGCCCTCCTCGCGGTGTCGTCAATTCCAGCCGTTCTTTATGCCTGCAGCTCTTTGTGAAAAAGAGAAATTTTAACACCCATCAGATTCTTTTGCATCCATGACAAATGCAAAAATGTGGAAAAAGACTGTTTACAAGAGCATGTAGTAATAGGACAAGAGGGAATGGGTTTAAACTAAAAGAGAGTAGATTTAGATTAGATATTGGGAAGGAATTCTTCATTATGAGGACAGTAAGGCAGTGGAAGAGCTTGCTCAGAAAAGTTACTGATGTCCAATCCATGGAAGTGTTTCTGACTAGGTTGGATGGAACTTTGAGCAACATGATTTAGTGAAAGGTGTCCCTACCCACAGGAGGGGGTTTGGAACTAAATGATCTTTAAGGTCCCTTGCAACCCAAATCCTTCTATGATTCTATTCTAAAATGCAGGAAAACTCAGCTCTTGTAATGTTAATACATAGGGGTCAAAAGGGGGCAAAAATAACAAAAATTCTGTCCAAGAAAATAACAAAAATTCTGTCCAAGACTATATATTCTCATGAAGGCTTTAAACTTGTTTGTAGTTATTTCATAAAGAAGCAATTACCCCTCCAAGAAAAAGAGATCTTCTGCAAGTTTAAGTTCAAAAGGACTTAGTTAAGTTTAGACCAATAGAGAATGCTTTCGAAAAGTAAAATAGCCTTCATTAAGGGTAAGACATATCTAGAAGAAAAACGTCTAATACACAGGATTTTTAAACTAAAATTTACAAAATAATAAAAAATTAAAAACTCATTAATCTGCTCTGTATTCTAGCATTACCCTTGATCTCTATTTCCTTTAACTATAATATGCATTCTTTTTTGTGACCTACAAGTATTTTACAGATTCAGGGATTATTAATCACTATTAGACTAATTCAGAATTAATAACTTGGAATATAGGACAGAAACTACAGTCCTGCTTATCTGAGATTCATAACTGAATCCAATGAAAATAAAGAATGCAATATGAACTCATTCAACAACAGATACAAGATAATCACATTTTCTGAGTAAAAATGTAGCTCTCAACATACTAAAGTATTCTTGCAAATTGAAAGCTTTGGTCTGATAAAGGTGTTAGTATCTGAAATTGTATGACATATGCAGAGGAGGCATAGCATTTCATTTGGCAAGCTGGATCTAGATCTTTAGCAGATGTTAGTAAATTCTTCTCTACTTTTAATCTTAGAGAAAGGGAGGAAAAGTTAAATTTAATCCCATAATTGAAATTGTAACTGTACATGCACCTCTACCCAAAATAACATAGATGTAGATCTCCTGATTAGAGTCAACAGAAAAAAAAATAGAGGAACATGTTTAGCAGTGAGGAAACTTAGAGAATAAGTTGATAAAATGCAATTATAAAAACAATATAAAAATTATCTATGTAAATAAACTTCACAGTCTCAGGTATGGCTATTGAACTAAGGTTACTTTCTTCTCCTGTGGTGAAGAACACAATAAACACAACTATATGCAAGAATACAATAGCATAGAAGAATATCTATGCTACTCTTAAATTATATTTCAAAGAAAGTGATCTTTTTTCAGAGCTAAATTAGGTAACTGCATAACTGAAAATGAAAATAAATTCATTCTGGTAATATGTTATAAAACAGTGACAGAGAAGAGATTTTCATAGGGGTTCTTTAAATTAATGAAAGAGTCAAGAAATAATGTAACATGCATTTAAAAAGTCCATGCAGTCTAGATATCAAACCCATTTACTTGGCACATATTCACAAGGTAAATTTTAACTTAGGCATCTGAACTGGAACTAAATGTGAACACTGATAAAATCCAAAGGTTTATTTCAAAAACACTGTACCCAAACAAACTCATGGAGCAAATTGTTTTGAACCAGATCTAAAATATCTTTTACAATACTTTGCAGGTGATAGCTAAAGATTTAGATTCTACTTCAGAGATAAGAATGAGAACAACTAGGTCTAAATATATCTTATGTATCTCATTATAAAGATCTACATTTGTGTTGTTCCTTTAAGGTCTCCTTTGCAGTAATTGGAAGACAAATAATACCTCAGAAATCACATATTTTGGATCCCTTTTTTGATCCATGGACAAAGGGAAACTTGGATGATTACTTAAGATGATATCTGTCTTATAAGATGATTAGAAAGAGGTAAGAATACTGTTTAAAAATTAATGGGTTTGATGCTTGTAATGAAAAAATGTGTACAAATGTCAAAGTACCTTCTTTCATTCCACATAAAGGTAAATTGTGAATGGTCTTAACTTCAAAATGTTTAGATGAATGTTCAGTATGAAGACCCATTGACAGAAAGCCACGTTACTATTTCCAGTGGTGATTTTTCATGCCATGTGTACTACACTTAAAATAATAGAAAAACAGAAATAATTTCTCAGTAGTTCAGAAGTTAACATTGTCACAGTTTACATTCAACATTACAAAGATCAGTAGACCTAGGGTATTTGTATTTATCTTGTCACTAAGTCAGAATAATATTTCATCAGATTCTTCTTATTCAGCAGTCTTTTCTGTATCTCTGCATTGTCCTACAAAACTCATTGAAAAAAATTGTAGGAAAAAAAAAAGAGTCACCTTGCTTCATGAAGTGTCATCTCTGATGCTATCAGTCACTGTATTGTGCTAAGCAAGATGATTTTATGAGCTGGAGAAAACCCATGGCTCATAAACTCAGCAGAGGTGAGTGAGTTATGATAGTCGTTCAAATACGCTAATGAAATTCCTAAAACATCAGTACGGTACATTAGTCTTCCTAACATTTAGCTTTATTAAGCACACAGATCAATGGGAAGCTGTCTTGTATGCCAATTGTTTAGCTTCTTTAAAATCCATAAATTTTTAAACTGCTTTTCTGCCCATAGCAGAGGAGAAACTTCAGTGGTCAAATTTCAAACTGTGGATGGATCTAAGGATTTTGTGGGTGTACATGGGAACTAAACCTAATGTGTCAATTCTAAGAAGTTCTCATTGTGAACACATTTGTTCATTTATAGTAGTCCTAACATTATCCCCACATAACGTTTATCTACAGCTCTTGACTTCCATTAAATTTGCAAGTGCTCGTGTGTTCCAGAATCAGTTTTGGAACTGCCTACAAACATTTCTCATTTTTACCCTTGTGAAAGTGGAATATGATGTCATGGCACATATTGCCAAAGTAGTGACGCTTTTGTGATCAAAAAGTAGCAAAAAATTTTCAGAGATAGAAGTATGATTTTCTCAGAGAGATTTGAAACAGATCTTCAGAAAACAAGTTCAAGAAATTCGTCACATTACAAATAAAATAAAATGCATTTCTATTCTGAAAGTATCAAATGACAATTTTAAACGTGAATAATATTTGTCATGGAAATATGTTTATGTGGTATATTTATTGATTGCATCAATAAAGAACAATTAAGAAATTGTATCATGTTTTGTATTTGAATGTGAAGAAATTGGTTGAAAAAAGGAGTTAGGTCACTTTGTCCATCAGGGAACAAATTAGATACTCAATAATGAAGAAAAAGCTTACTGTCTACTCACTGTAAATAACAGACCATGCTATTCTGCATTTTGCAACGCATAATATACTTATCAGTTTGATTCTTATGTGCTTTTCTTTTTTTCGATTCTTATGTGCCTTTCTTTTTATTCCTTATTGTGTTCTTTTTGATTATTTATTCCAAGTAGAGTAAAACCAACAACAGCAGCAACAAGATCAACCCACAGGATAGAAAAGTGCTGTTTCCTTGGATATATGTGAAGAGTATGTAAAAATTCTCCTCTTCAGATGCCTACATCCTCTAGTTTAAATTTATGCTAGCTGATCTTAAATGAAGAATATCAAAAAATTTAGTAAAATTCTGGAATTATACAAGATCAGTAGATTAAACAATTACCAAATGACAAACTTGGAAGAGTTGCTGGTGGTGGGAAATAATTGTTTTATTTTGATTTTTTTTTTTTTTTTTGATAATTCAGAAATAACCAGCTGTGGATATTATGTAGTAATTGAGAGAGTCAACCAAATTTAACAATGGATAAAGCAAAGACTTATGGATCATAAATGGTGCTAATTATAGTGGAAATAAAGAAAACAGATATAAACAGAAGAGTCAGAATAATTAATCTGGTTCACTTTGCAATTTCAAATTAAAAGATCATAGCTCAACAAATGTGCTAAAATTCAAAGAAATACATTGTATTGAATAAAAAGACAAAATTGGAAAGCAATGATTCTGAAAAAGATGTAAAGATTTTTGCAATTTGCTGAGGGTATGTATTGCAATCCTGGTGGAAAAGAATACTGAAAGTCATAAAAAAGAGGATCATAGGAGGAAAAGGGGTGATATCTCTGCTCAGCTCAGTGAGACCAATACACAAAGTTAGCATCCATATTTTTAAAAGATGTAAAATTGAAAAAGGTACAGAGAAGAGACATCTCGAAGAGCTGTAAAAAATGGCTCATGGTGGAAGATTTAGAGCACAGTCTGTTTGGTTGATCAAAAAGATTAAGTGATTTGATTGCACTCTGTATAAGTACTTATATGGGGGCAAAATGCCCATTGCTAACGGGCTTCAATCTGGCAGAAAGAGGGCTATCAAGGACCTATGCCTGGAAGCTGAAGCCAGATAAATTCCAATTAGAATTTGGGCACATCTTTTTAACTGCAAGGGCAATTAATCACTGAAACAAGCTACCGAGGGATGAAGTAGATTTCTCTGTCTGTGGAAACCTTTAAATAAAGAATGGTTGCCTTTCTAGGAGATTTACTTCAGCCAAACACAAGTTATTGTCTACTCAAATAAAAGTTATTGAGCTCAGAAGAGCTCAATAAAACTCGGTAAAGTTTAGAGTTTTGTAATTGGAAAGGGCTACGATTGATGATTTAATGGTGCTGTTTGACCTTACTCTGGAAGATTTTGTGATGGATACCTTAGTCATTTCTGTGCCTCTCACAATTTGTTTACATGTAAAAATCTTTGGCCAGAAAACTCAATCAACTATGTGAAAAACCCACATTTTTTCTTCTTTTACATTTGCAGAATAGGTATTATGTTTACTAATATGAAACTTTGTCAGTTTCATTGAAGTGAATAAAAAGCAATAAAGTTAATATTTTGCAATTGTTTCCAAATATATACGTATTTCAAGTATATAAATAACCTGAATCACTGTTAATTTTAGCAGATACACATACAGTTCAAGTATTGAAAAAAAAAAAAAAAAGAAAAATAGAAGACTGTAGAGCTCAAAGCATCACGGGGATGCACACAATTAACTTTACCAAAAATGAAAAGTACCAGTTTGAAGTCAAATAATGAAGTCAATGGAACTCATCTCAGTTAAGTATGTGTAGAAATCTTTGAAGAATCAGTGTTTTAGTTTTATCCCTGTAATGATTCAACATATTTTTGAATACATGTGGGAAATGGGCATAGAGAATAAAATACTGTAATGTTTAAACTACCACTAACAAATAAGAGATATTTTTAATGGCATGGAGGTGAAGTAGAATATAGGTCTAGGCATCAGGCACCTGAGGACAGAGACATCTGGGATGTGTGACAGTGTTGTGGGTGATCTGGAGATTGATCCCACTGCAGTGTTGCTGCAGCAGAGGCTGATGGCCCAAGCAGTGGCTGAAATGGGTTTCTGGGCATTGGTCAGTGTGAGGGGAGATTTAGGAGGGCTGGACAAGGACCATCAGGGCTGGTGCTGCCTGCAGGTTCCAAACACTCAGCAACTTCATACACATCCCTTCTGATCCTGAAAACAGGGCACAAAAAGCTTGAAGTACACAATCCATCTCCAGGACCTTTGTTACTGTGTCCCTGTAACCTTTGTTACTGGCCCTACCTCACTGAGAAACAGGTTAAGGCTTTTCTTGAACCTTTTTTCTTTGGCAATGTATTTAGAGAAATCCTGGGCTTTGCACTTTCTTTTTTCTTCTTAATTTCATCTGAGTTTTGGCTTTCCTTACTCCCTACTGCACACCTGGGCAATGTCCCTTTATTCCCACCATCCATTCTTCCACCGTTGGTGTGCTTCGTGTTTGCATTTGAGCTCGATCAGGCAATCACTGTCCAGACGTTGCTGGCTTTCTGCCGTATTTGCCTGACCGTCTGCAAGGAACAGCTTGCTTTTGCACTCTGAGAATCTTGTTTCCTGAAGATCAATTATCTGTCCTGGGCTCCTTGGCCCCTCAGAGCAATTTCCCATTGAATCTTCCCAAGCAGATCCCTTGACGAGCCAAAATGTGCTCTCTCAAAGAATGTCTCTAATTCTGCTACACTTCTACTTCTCAGTCCCCTCAGGGTACACCTCTCCAATCCACAACCAGTGTGAATGGCCAAGTCTGCCATTAATCTTCACAACTCTGGACTGCTTTGGGATCAGTAAATCTAGCGGCACACATCATCCTATTGGTTTGTTGAGCATGTAAGTCAATAAATTGTCTTTTACATTCTTCAGAAGTCACCTGAGTTGCCTGTATTCAGACACATTGCCTTTGCAGGATGCACTGAAGTGGTTATTTTTCCCCATGAATACAAGTGCCTGCAGGTGTCAGATTTCCCTTGCTGTTTGTACAAGGCTTTCTAAAACAGACACCAATCCACTGTTAAATATGAAATCTGGACATTTATTTCATGTCAACAAAAATGCACAATTAAATGTTTGGTAAATACTAGCTTTTTCTAAAGATGATATGTCAGACGAAATAGCAAAAGTTGCTAAAAATTGTAGATTAAAATCTGTTGCTAAAAATAAGATGATATAGGCATCTGAGAATTATTTTTAATTTAAATTAAAGAAAATAAAATTGATACAATCTAATTGAAAATTATTATTTATCTAAAAGAATCTGAAGTTCTGTTCTAAGTGCAAATGAAAACACACACAATTCAAAGAAGTAAATTTAAAAATATTATTTAAAGAACATATAAATTAGGAAGATAATACCAAGAGAAAAATAATGAGGAACCATGTAGAGACTGCCCCTAACATTGCATTATATTCTGCACTCCTACTTTCAGATATATATTTCTCTCTCTCTCTCTCTCTCTATATATATATATATACAGAAAGAGTGAGAGAGAGAAAAGCAAACATACAGGAAGGTCCCTAACATACGCTGTCCAATAATAAAACCATCTGTGAAACAACTTTACTTATTTCCCTGTTCTGAAAATGACGCAGATTTTTATTCCTATTTGAATGTTGTACAGAGATGACAGTGTTTGCAACAGTTATGTAATTTATTTTCCTTTGTTCTGGACTTGCTTTGTGACATCAATTCCTTCCATTCATTGACTAACCTAATATTTACAGCAATGTGAGAGCTAAATTAAAAAAGAAGATAAATGAGGTTTGGAGGGTTTTCATGTATAAGGGCCAATATTGCACTATAAATACATGGATACTATAAATACTTGTGATTCACATGGCAGGAATTATCTTCCTAGCCCTAAACAAATGTACAAAGGAAGACATAGGCAATATGACAGACAAAATTGCCCTTGAAGGGAAGGAAAAAATTACAGGTAACATCCTTCTTCACAATAGTCTCAGGCTGGTTTAAAGATATAGAACTTATCCTGTATCCTTCAAGAGTGTTTTGGTAGATGTCACTGAAGTGGTTTAAAAATAAAATACATGATATATTAGCAAAAAAGGTAAAAATTATTTTATATTAAAAGTGTTGTAAGACATTTCTTTTAAAAAGTATGATCACAAAGTACAGCAACTGCATTTTTATTTATTAAATATATTTTTAAATACTTGAAAATGCATAGTGAAGTTTTGGGGATTTCTAAACCAGTCCATCCAGTTAGTAATTTAAATACATAAACACTTAATACACATCAATAATACTATAAGTAAAAATGTAGCTTAAATACTGAACATGAATATAATTATTTCCATTAGAAAAGGATTCCAAATAGCTATCTGCTTAAACAGATGCTTTGTAGAAACATTTTTCTCAAAATATCTTTGCAAAACTGATAAGACTATTTTGAATAATGCATTCTGCCTCTAGTTCTAAAAGGAAATTTACATCAGAAGCCACATGTATTGTCAATTCTCACAAACAGTTTAAAATCATTCTTATACTCATTTTGCAGAAAGTTAGTTGTTTATATCACAGAAGATGATACACATGCATGCATGTGCAAACACAGACACAGGTCTTTTCTCAGATGGAATGAAGGCTACATTGCATCTACTTTTTATATCACAATACACTATTCATATCTTTATTTCTAGGTGAATTCTGCAAATAACTTTTAATATTAGGATGAATTGGATTTTTTTTGTTCAACAATCTCTTGCATAGCAAATAATGACAGTTACACTGATGTTGAAAAACGTTTCCATTGCTATTAATAAATTCAGTTGAATATTGAAGGTATTAAAAGTAAAATGTTCAAACACAAAAATAACAAAATTTTAAAGAAATTATGGAGAGTGGATGGGAAGGTAATTGGCACCAGTTTTACTAGAGGATTGCTGCAGTTTTAATATCACTTCACCATTGTGGTAGTTTAAATACAATATCACATTATCTCTATATCAAACTTAGTGTGTGAGACAAAACTGTTAATGCAGTTGTTAAAAGAAGTCATGGAAAGAACGTAAGATTTAAATTAAACATATTCACAGGATATTTGAAGAATATAGATTTTATGTGAGTCTATCTCATGACAATTTTGGCTGGTTTGATTGATATATGAATGATCAACTGATTGATTCTTACACTTTCCTAGTTAACTCAGGAGGTAAGTATGTGATACTATGGCATTAATCAAAACAGTGAAAATTCAAGATATTTTACAGAGATTTTTTAAAAATACTTCAGCTTTTATTTTTTTTTTAATAAATAGCTAGAAGTAGCTTTCTGTATCTTACTGGAACAATGCAATTTCTGAAGCAAGTTTTCAAAACCTTCTCTTTCAAGCATTTTATTTTTTTTTCCTCCCAATCTTTAGAGCATAGTTATTCCTGTCCTTAGAAGATCTAAGTGAGTACTTTTTCCTGAATAATTAACTTTAGGGAAATATAAGTTATTGCCAGTGAAATTCCTTTGCAAATGTCAGTCATCAAATCACTAGAGATATTTCTAACATAGAGCAGATCAGAAGATGGTATATTAGTTGTGAATTCTTAAGGACAGCAATCTCAAATATATTTATAATGGATTATATGTTTGCCCATATATACCGAACAATAGCTATTAATTCTTGATTATTTGTTTCAGTTTTACAGTAATACTATTGAGACAAAAATGAGAAAAAAGATTGTATTTCTGAATCAATAAACTCTAAGCCTGTGTGGCAGCATAACTGATATAAAGTACAAAGTAGCTGCTAATTGCTGACTCTTCACTATTATTCTCAGAAATATTAGTTCCAAATGATTCAAAAACATTTGAGAAATACTCATATGTGTATTGCCAGGAGAGTTCAGTTCTTCCAAAAGTGACTGAAAAACAATTAACTTTTAATATGGAAGGTTGTTTTAAACCAAACTAAACAAAGCCAAGCCAAACAAACAGAAACAAAAAGGGAATGGTTACCAAAATGTTTGCTATTTTCATGTGTGAAAGATTGGTTAATAAAGCTGTGACTAGATGTATACAAAAGTATTTATATCTAGGCCCAGGCTGAAATTTATATGTCTGTACCTAGGTATTTGTAAATTTTGGGTTCAGAAAACTGGGAATCATAGTAAAGGCATAAACCATTTAATGATTCAATGATAAACAAATTTTGCTAAAACAAATAATTTATATGGTATCAAAATGAAATATTTTGGATACTCAAACCCAAAATTAATCTAACATTTCCATTAAAATTTTATTACAACTCCATATATATTCAATATATGCAACTCCCTTTTACAGTAACTTGTCTTCTTACAAAGCAGAACAGAAAAGACTCCCAAATATTTTTATATTCAGTGTTTGTCCCATGATTCTTCTACTACTTTAGACAGTCTGAAATGTGTTCTTTGGCAGTTGATAAACAAATACTGACAATATTTTTTTTCATTTTGTCTAACTGATGATTAACTGAAAAGAATTTATTCAATTTGACATTCCTTAGGTTCATAAAGATTTTAAGTGACAAATGTCGCCTTGTTACTTAATAATGTCTACGAAAGTAGTACTTGAATAACTATTATTTTAATGCAATATATCTTACCTATTTTAAAATATTACAATAACTTTTGCAGTTGCTGACAAGTTCCTGTGAAGGATTAGGTCATGTAATTGGGTTATGCTACCACAAAGGCTGTTAACCCTTTTAGCTGCAGAAGGAAGTAAGGGCAACAAAGGTCAATGAGGCCAAATTTTCTGGTTGCCCTGGAATCCAATTTCATGCTTAGATAGTACACAGCACAGCAGGATTGCCGAAGGGTAGCCTTTCTGTAGCCCAGGAAATATGATGTTTTGTCATTATTTGTAAAAAGCCTCAGGCTTTGAATTGACCTGGCAGTTCTGTCTCTCAGGACTCAGTTGCACTTGCCTTGTCCTGAGCTGATGTTACCTTGCTTTCCCTGCGATAGTAATCATCTCACAATCTGGTAACTACTGCTGAAATCTCCTTTAGATTATATAGCAGTAAAAAGCAGCCATTCCACGTGAGGGGAATTGCTGGTGGCAGCAGCATTAAATGTGGTGTGGAAGAGTGTGAATATAGGGTGACATCAGAAGTTCCAGTTTATGAAAGCAGAACACAGTGTTTAAAGCTGATCAACGCAGTAGTGCACCTGTGTGAGCCAGCTAAAACTATAGAGAAAAAGTAAAGAACAGAAAAATTGAAGCCCAAGGCAGAAGAACTACCCACCACTAACAATACATGACTTTTGGCAAAAAAATTCAGGATGTCGACAGGTTGTTGTAGCCCCCCACTTCCTCCTAAGAAGACTGATGCTCTTGACCTCGGTACCCAGTGAGACAGAAGCGCAACATAACAGCAGAAGACAGGAATATATTATAGGAAGCTAATATTTATTTACTGTTTGTACTGAATAAGTGTTCTCTCTCTTCATTTTAGCTTTTACTAAGTGAACTTTACTGTTATTGAAATTTTTACTGTAAAATTTTAAACTATTTCTTGCATTATTTTTAGAGTTCTGAAACATTACCAGGACATAAATTCTTAACCTCATACATAAGCACGTATGACTTTATGTCCTGAAGAAGACTTCCATGAGTGTTTCTCATCTCTGTTCCATGAAAGTGTTTTAAATGTGTTCTTCCTAGGAATGTGGTGATTCTCACAGCTCCCAGACATCAATTTTTGTATACTTCTGAAGCTTGGTAATGTTGTTGACCTCATTTGTTATGCAACTTCTGAACTTAAAAAAAAACCAACTGTACAAGTCAGGCAGTATCCAAGTAGGCATAAGAAAGGTATTTCTACTTTATGCAGAAGACAGCTTCAATTCAGTAAAAAAGGTCCATTTACAAATTAAGTGGAACCCAAATTAAAAGCTAATTAAAGACTTTTAGTTGAAGGATTCAAGAAGAGTACTGTAGTTTTCTTTTTTCTCTAGTAAATGCACTCTAGTGATAACCAAGATACACTTCACCATAAAATTGGTTTAGTAAAGCATATCTTGCTTTTTATCTGATATGAGTACAGTCCAGTAGTGTTTTTTTTCCTCACAGAAGGGAAGAGATTAACATGTCTTTCTCTACTGACTGATTAAAAAAAAGAAACAAATATTAATACTAGTATCTCAGAGTGAGAACCTTTCTACTTGGTCACATCCTTAACTGCTGTAAATTGAGTTATTTTCAGAATCAATGAGCCGTACCACCAGTCTCTGATCTATATCTCAGGTAATTTTGTAAATCTGGGTATGTGCAAAAACCAGAAACTTTTCCAAACTGTGTTTACAGGGTTATTTGGTCTAAACATAAGTTAAACAGAGAGTCCAATTCATTGATCAGTTGTTAATCAGTTTTTTCTACAATCATGTAAACCAAAACAAATTTTAAATAAAGTTTATATTTATTTAACATTTTCCAGATATAGGCTTTAAAAGCTTTTTGTTTTAGTTAAGACAATGTTTAAATAAGAACAAATTAATTTCCATTGTCTCATTAATTTTAGTTCTATATTTTTAAGAGTAATAGTAGCTTGCTTATAATGTCAAGTAATGCACCAGTTTGGCATAAAAGTGCATATCCTTATTGGGTATACAAAAGAAGGCAGCTACTCTGCTCCTAAGTTCTCTTCCTGCTGTTCTGTGGATTAGACATTTTTCCAGTCTCCCCATGGAAAAAGTAGATTTTTTTCATTCAAATGTTAATAAAACGTCAATATAAATAACTCCTTGTCCCAGCTAACTTCAACACTCAAAATTATGCAAAGGTGATGACATACAAAAACCCTCCACCAGCCACATTAAATTCTTCGATTCAACTGTTGTAATTTGAATATCTTTCAGTTCTTTAAGTCTTCATACAGTCAGGATAGAGAAAGACTACGTTTTTGACTGAATGAAACACAAAAATCTGTGTGCAGTAACTAGCCTACATAATTGAGTTGATATTCATTTCACCTAACTTCAACTAATTAAAAGTTCAATGCATCATATAAATTATTTTAATGTCTCTTATAAATTAATGAGAATTACGGATATTACAAAGGTTACTTACTGTAAATAAGCCATCTGAGGATACTGTGGGGGTGAATATCCCTTTTTACTGTCCCTAGAGGTAAGACAAGGACAGTTTTCAGCTTTTTGATTAATAGGACTAGACGAGATGCACACACACTGTCACATAATGAGATTTGGACACACTGTTGGCTGAGTAAAAAAAAAAAAAAATCTTCTCAGAGAGTGTAATTTTCTAAAAGGCAAAATAAAACAAAGATTACCCAGAATTTCTTCCATTAGATGGGGGGAAAACTTGTGTCCAAGGGAGATATTGCAGTGATCCTCACCGGAAGATTGTTTTACATCAGAGGGTTCATGACCCACAAAACAGGCCCAGGCATGCACTGTCCTTTGCTGTGCTGAGCTGTATGTACAGCCTGGCCTTCAGGAGCTTGTAGTGCTGAGCACATCCCTTGCCTGCAGAATAAAATTGGCCAGTAACAGAGGAGGTGCAGCCCAATTATGTTACCTCTGTGGCCTTGCCTTACCTAGTAGAGCAGCAAGTTCTCCTGCAAACATTCTTTCTTTTTGATAGCAGAAATTATGAATAGCGTTGTTTTCTCGGAAGAAAATTCTATGACAGCTTGAAGAACCAAAAAGAAGTAACCCTTTCAACAAATGGGGTCTTCATGGTGTGCTGCCTGTGGATTGTAGATGTTCAATGACACATTTCTCAAGGTTCTCACCACTGAAAGAGCTAAGTGATTGTCTATATGTCTCTCTTCTTTTATAATGCTAGCTCTTATAAATATCATTTGAAGTGAGACTTTGCAAAGACTAAGTGCCTTTCTTTGTGTTATCACAAAGCCCCAGCACCGCTTAGTGTAAAATATATGATCAAAAGTTTATTGTATAAACACAGAGAAAAAGATATTGTCTAAAAATTTAGAAATGTTCGAGAAAGTATTCAAGACATTTTCATTTCCTAGAAACAGAAAGTTCTTATAACGTATATTACCATGGCATTGTCTGAATATTTTTCAAGTTGTGTAGCAAGTAGGATATATAATAAAAAATAACAAATAGTACTTTGTTCTGTGTAAGAAAGAAAAATAGGTCTGCAGATTAATTTTTTCAATATGTACATTTTTTTATCTGCGTAAAAATGTTATCTTTATGAAAGGATGCTAAAACAGCGTTATCCATATTTGCTGAGGTTTCTGGCAGCTTTTTGACTCCCTGCAGAGGCTCTTACCATCATCATCTGCACAGAGAAGAATTACCCTTCTGGATAAAAAAAGTTCTGTTGACTCAAGGAGCAATGCTGACTGCTTTGATTATCTCTTGAGAGACTTAGGTTGCTATTTTGAGTAGTGTTTGATCTGTTAATTGAACATAGAGCATTATATTTGATGTATTTGTAATACCATCCACTGCTGAGAAGTGCATTGCAAGGGTTTTCAATGACCTGATGACTTCATTCTCAAATGCAGTCAGTGGGTTTTATTCATACTGCAGGAAAAAAATACACACGCAACCAAATGAACACACGTACAACCAAAACAGTCATTTTCCTCTCAGATCTTGTCAGTGAACTGGTAACAGTGGATGATAAACATGAGAGTCCTCTGTGAGAAAATTACATTTTCTGGTGTAAATACCTGGCCTGTTCTGTGCCTCAGCTATGGCCCTTTTTAGGGCAAAAGAGTAAAGAAAATTGTAGGAGGTAGAGTAATAAGTGAAATGAAGTATAAAATTGCTCAGTATGTTGGCTATAAAGGCTTTAATGCTAATCCTATTATTGCTCTGCTCCAGTTGTTAAAAATTTGAGACTTATTTAGCTCATTATCTGAGTTTAGGGTTGCTTTTGCTAAAATTGAAGACATAAGAGTTTTACTAGCACCAATACTGAATTTTCTTAGGGCTTTCTGTCTATTCAATAGGAAGATAATTTCAGTTTATAATTAGATAATCTCTGTTGAATTTTCAATCTTAATTGCTGAAATAGTCTTGTTTTAGCCTGCTTTATAAGCAGATATTTAGGCACTTATTACCTCAGTCTAAAGACATAAATTTCTGACCATTTTCTTCTTTATTTTCAGTAGGTGCTATGACTTTTAGAGAGAAGTGAAACATAAATTAATTTAGGCCATCTCTTCTTTAACTGCACAATATTCTCAACCTTCTACAAAAGTAGAGTTTTTAAGGCCAGATTTAGAATGAAACAGGAGCTGATAAAATACCATCTCTAAAAGTTTTACCCAAGGACATATGGGTTTGAGTGGTTCTAAATTGGTCTGGATTAACACAAAGTCTGAAGGAGAAGAGGCTTTGGCAATTGGATAATCCAGATCTTAGATACTTGCTGAGACAACATGGCAGAGATCTCTGATAAGAAATAAGAATGGTAACAAGCTAAAGAGTAGCACAGAGAATTTCACTTCATTGAAATGGTAGTAATTAAAAAAAAAAAAAAAAAAAACCAAGAAAATTATTGAAGCCAAGCCAGAGTGCTCATGTTCAATACACCTCAGCTCATGCCACCTGAAATCAAGAGATATTTGTGACTTTTGCTACAGCATGCTTGAATATATTCTCAGTAAAAATCTCACTCTGATTTTTTATTAATGAAATAAACCTATCTCCTTAGAGCTGTAATCATAGGTTCAAATATGACCTGTCAAAAGCTAAAATTAGACCAAAATTTTACTGTGTAATTGCATTAAAAAAGTTAAAATGCTCAATTGTAATTACAGTATTAAATTGACAATGTAAATTAAACTTTTTAACAGTTAAATTTCTCTAGATGATGATGATGATGATGTTTTTATTACTATTGCTATTGCTATTGCTGTTGCTATTGCCATTGCTATTGCTATTACTATTACTTATTATAATTGTTATTGTTATTGTTATTTTTTCATGCTTCCCTGTCACATTCAGTCTTTCTAAAGAGAAAAAAGTCATAATTTTTATTCAACCTCTCCGTAACAGTTTGAGTTAAAAGCCTTTCAGAATTTGTAAGGCTGTACATTAGAGGAAGATTTAGCTCAAACATAGGTTCCTGCCAAAATATACATACATACCATTATATATGATTCAGCTATATTGTTATACAAATATGCACAGAAAAAATGCACAATAGAGATCACTTTCATTATCACACAGTATCACATTTTACTTTGAAATTATGTAGCAGAGCTTCTTGTAATGTTTATTTATCATAATTATTTAAAGAAAAAGATGTGAAGTAAACAGTGAAGTAAACAAATTCCCTTTGAGGAGCTAGTTAGATTGTTTTCTAGTACAAATTTTGAGGACTTGATAGCAACCAGAAAAGAGGCAGCATATTATTTTCTTATTGTAATTATCTCTAAATTGGTTAAATTGCTGCTGAATAGTGTGAAACATACAAGTTCTGAAACTGACTTTTATGCAGTGTTGAAACTAGAACACTAAAATTAACAAGGCAAATGCTTCTATTCATAAACTTTATGCAAAGCTTTGTTATTTTATTTGCTGTTGATAAAAGTTGATAAACTCTTGAATAATTTTTTTTTCAGGACAATTACTAACAGTGGAAAACATTTTGGGGGGAGGGGTGGACAGAGAGGCAGAAAGACAGAGAGATGAGGAGAGGGAGATGCAAATTTCTTTCAGGCAATATTTACACTTTTTTTTTTTATTATCTAGAAATGCTGAGGTAGGTTGACCCTAGCTACCAATTAAGTGACCACCAACTGCTTACTTAGTCACATTCCTCTTAAGAGGATGCTGGACAGAATGGGAACAATGAAAGCAAGAAAACTCTTGTAGGTCAAGATAAATTCAATTTAATAAATGGATAAAAAGGGGGAAAAAAAACCCAAAACAAAACCAAAAAAGCAAAAAAAACCCAAACAGGTAAAACAAGATCAGTCTGTCACCACCTTCTATGAGCAGATCATTGCTAGGCCAGTCTTGGAGTAAATCCTGACTGGGAAATGCTCCTGGCCAGCCCCTCCACATTTTCATTGCTGAGCATGACACCATAGAGTATAGAATATCCCTTTGGTCAGCTAGGTCAGCTGCTTTGGCTGTGCTCCTTCCCAGAAACTTGCCCACCCTGGCCTCCTTGTTGGTGGGTGGAGTGAGGAACAACAACGTCTTTGATGTTGTGCAGTGTTCAGCAATAACTAAAAGACTGATCTCTTATCAACAACACTGATGTAGTCACAAATCTGACCACAGACTCGTATGGCTGTTTATGAATAAAATTTATTGTCTCAAAGCAAGACCCAGTACAAAGGCTCATGTTGAGTAACACAATGGCAGCAGCTTGACATCACATAAAATTGAAATAAAATGGAGGAATACTGGTGAATTGGCTGATAATAGGCAGTTAATAGAAGGTGTGTTACAGAAATATATAAAAAGTGAGGTAAAATATTTATTCAGGGCATGGGAAATATAACAATGACTCATCAAACAAAGCACAGAAGGAAAAACAGAAAGCAAAAATAGCAACAGTGCTTAGTTTGTGTGTTCTGAGAAGCAAGTCCTGCTTATTTTCTGCATAGTTTGGTTTAGACAGGACTAGATAAGAATTTTTTACTTAATTACATTTTTCAAGCCATCTGCTTGCTTTCTTAAATAAATATGTATCTGGATATCACAAGGACTGTTGACAAAGCTACATTTAGAAGCACCTTCAAGACATTACTGTCTGCATCACTGCTTTTTCACACAAGTAACTACAGAATAAGCAGGTGATATCAATTTAATATAATGTTAAAGTCAGATAATCAAAACCAAATCAAATTACCTTTTACAAAAAGAAATAGACACTTCCTGAGGGCAGTTAATCTAATCTTAGTTGCATACTACAGGATGTATCAAATGAACCTCTCCCTGAAGGCACAGATACTAATTGTTCTTTGCTCTTCTCCAGGCAGAATGACTTAGACTACAACTTGAATTGTTTGGTGTTTGGTGTTTACATAAGTTATAGCTCATCCTACTTCACACAGAAATTCATATGCAAATCCTATAGTTAACTTGAATATCAAAATTGATCAAAGACAATAATATACTTGTCACTTGCAAATCAGCATAGCTCTGTTGCTTCAAAAGGGAGCTATGTTGACTAAGTTAAATCTTGGAGATTTAACTACAAGTTATGTGAAATGATTTACATCTAATGTTTTTAAAGTCAGAAAGATTAATGTGGCATTTCTCATTTTGGGGGCTTCAATGAACAGCTATTACATCTACTACAGGCCCTATTTTCAGGAATCTGTGACTCACATAAAAGAATAACTGCAAAAAAATTGAATTCAATTGCATTCTCACTTGTTGAAAATTCCAAGGATTCTTTAATTTATTCATGTAGCAGTTAATTTGCCATTGAAGACTGACAGACATGCCAAGTTGAGCAAAAATATAATTTACTTCCCCACTATGAAGCTCTCTGCAAGGCTAAACAAATGCCTATTTTAAGGTTTGTGTGGGGAATACTGCTAGTAGATGGGATTCACTTATTTCCTCAAGGAAAGTTACAGGGAACAGTTTAAAATTTTATTGTCAAAATAATAGCTTTTCCTTCAGCTCTGTAGCCTGGGACTGTGTGCACTGCTTGTACCCATACATTCACAAGTATTTAGGGTCTTTTCAAATACATTTTTGAAGTTCTGGACCAAGAAATTAATACGTGCGCCTCATGGAGTTCTCAAACAAATCAATGTATTTCAACAAAATGTCACAGAAAACCCACAGTGATTCTAAAGTGAAGATCATCCTGCATTGGGCTATTCTGATTCCACAAGACATAGGTGAACTTACTAAGAGTTGTTGTTTTTGCAGGTTCTCAGCTGACTAACCATTTCAGTTGGAAATAGTGGTATGCAAATATAATTTAAAACACTGTATGATTTATTTTTCTGTCTTTTTCAGGCTTAAAAATTAAAGCTGTACAAGGAAGTGCTTCAGTAAAACTATAAAAGATGCCGTAAACCAGAAAAAAAAATCAGTATGAAGCATCTTGGTTTTGTGTATTTCATTAGATTGTAGTACAATATTATTATCTTCATATACAAAATATTTCATTTTATCATGCAGTAAAATTAATATGTCAATATCTATACTTTTTGTGATTGACACAGAGAGTTATGTTAGCTAATATAAACTTTGTGAAAGGTTTTAATGGAAACAGCTATTTCAGAAACAATAAAATGTATGTAAATTTTGCCAATATTGTTCATGAAATATAGAACTGCATCAAAACTATTTATCTACAAATGCAAATAAGTTTGAAGATTTGATAACACATATTAAAATGCAAATAATAACATTTTAAAGTAATTTTTGAAGGTGAAGGTTTGAATTTTCATCTTTCTCCTTCTCTCTCCCCATTTTTTGTCTCACTCCTGGTAGAACAGAAGAGAAATTATTCACTTTTTCATTGTGACTTCCTTGGAAAGCATTATTACTCACTGGTGTACAGCTTCAGTACATGACTGTCTAAGTGAAGACATTTCCATCACAGTGTTCTCTCCTTGAAGAGTGACTACCATAGACTATTATTGATTTGCTTAGTGTATGATGATTCAGAGGTTAGACAGCTCAGAACACAGCTGTTTTACAAACTTTATATCAAATAAACTCAAATATGATTCTGCAGAGGAAAAGCTTAGGCATTTTCTGCCCCCTACTGAAAGTAGAATATTTAAGTTTTGTATTTGATTTGTATAGAAATTGTTTCTTTTTGACCCAAACCACAGAAATACAAATCAAGAAAAGGGAAAAAAAATACAATTATTACATATAATATAAAAGCTTCTTTTCAAAAAGATATTTGCAAAAATAATGCACAGGCACAGTCTCGTTTTCCATGCTTTGAGTAAATTTTAAAATATAGCATAAAAGAAAAAAGCCTCAATTTTTTTTTTAATTCTTCAGCTCAGTGTTTGGTAACGGAAGCCAAATATTTGCATTCTTTCACCATGAAATATCATTTCTCTTTTGTATTTCCATAGAAGTTTCACAGAGAGACCTAGTACTTTGTCTGGAGAGTGGTTTATCCATTAATATCCACGCCTAGGATAGGAAGGAACCCAAAAGTCAAGGGAAATCTTTCTGATTCAGAGGCACCACAACAGGCACCACAATTCCTGTCAGTGTCTCTCTTGCTTTAGCAGCCCATCTACCAGATTTGCTATCTTAGCAAGCTGGACAGAAGCACCTGGGATAGAAGCACCTTGAGAAAGTAGAGAAGCTGCAAAACTGGGATTAAAGAAGCTGCATACACTCAGTCAATAGATGTTGGATTTAGGTTAAAGAAGTCAAACAGCTTTTGGGACTCCTGCTAAGCCCTCCTTTGGTCTAAAATGCCTCTTACAAGTCATGCAAAAGAGAGACGGAATCCATTGTCTTCCATATGCTAGCTAAGTGCTGAAACTTTTGTGCTATTAACTGTTTTGCGAAGTGCCTTTTGCATGTAGCACAAGTCCAAAAATTTTAAAGTAATAATTTTCTTTTTGGAAATGGAATTCTTGTTTTCAAGCCAACCCATAGTATCATGGTAATGTAGATGTTAAAATGAAATGAAAGCAAAATATTTGAAACTTTAAGTTTAGAATATTTATTACTGTATGTCAAAACCTCCTTAATATTATCATTATGAAAGCCTTTGTTTCTGCAATGATATTTTCTGTGACTAGGTCATACAATTATAATTATCCAGAAAAAGAGAGCAATACATAAAGCTGATAGATCTCTGCAAGTCGTTACAGGGCAAACAGCTCAGTTCCATAAAATTTCAATTCAAAAAAGGTCAACAAGGCAAACAGACCAATTCAGAGCCACACAAATCACCAGTTCTTGCCATCTAGGAGCAAGGGATTAATATAAACCTAAGCCTTTCTGTTACAGTGATAAACAATAATAAACTCTTCACCTCCTTTCATTACTGTTGTAGTGATGCCCAGGGGAAGTTATGAAAGTGTAGGGAGGACTGATGAGAGACCTGTGAGAGACTGGAATGCTGATGGCTCAAACCATCAAGGTGGAAGCTGATGATGTGCTCTGCTCTCAGGTGCACAGCCACCACCTCAGGCTACAGCTCAGTGCTGAACAAGATAAGGAAAGAGGCTGAGGCTGATCCTAGGAGGTAGGGTAGTATTTTTTATCATGCCTAAGTCCTTGCACAAATGTCTCAGCTGTGAAAACGCCTCTCTGGGAAAACACTGTGACATTCACCAAAGCCTATTCACCCCTTCTTGCAGGGCCATAATTGAATTAACTGTGCTGACATGAGAGGCAGCTGGAAAGTCTTGAACCATCAAAGATTCCTGAAGCAACCACATCATTATATCATTCAGTATGAAACTCCCTGCCCTGAGGGAGGTACCTGGGCATTCCCATCTGACCCTAACTTCTATCACAGTATTTTTGACATTGTCATCACAGATATTAAACACAAATAAAAATAAACAAAAGGGCCACTACCACACAAAATGTAATAAATATTCACAAATCTAATAAATAATCTCTTAGAAATGTAATTTCTGTTGTCACGCATTGTAATGTCAGTAAAGGCCATTGGACCAACCCCTTTTATGGGGAACCAAAAATCTGCCAGGTTACTGTAAAATACCTGGCCCTTCATGCCATCCTCAATGAGAAATATTATGCAATAAAAATACTTCTTTCTGTAAACAATTTTAAAACACTATTGTAAAGTTAAAACTGTTAAAAGTGTTAAGTAAATTTCCCACAGATTTCATTGAAAAACAGTAGAGACCTCAAAATGGTCATATAATGTGTTTGGAGATCATAGAGCAGATTTCAGGCTATTAGGTAACTGTAATAGCTAATGTATTTTTCCAAGCTTTACTCTTGAATATCTTTTCTACTGTGAGTTTTTTTCTCTGCTTCTTCTTAAAGAAGGATTTTTTTTTAAAGCAAAAAGCTAGAGAAACCCAGCTGTAAAGTAGCAGATAATTCTCATCAATTCTGTTAAAATTGTAACAGTATATTGGTTTGGAATACATAATTTTCTCCTGTAGATGTATGTGAATCCTAATATATACATTCACAGAGGAGCAGGCTTTGACTAAGCCTTCTGAATAAAATGCATTTTTCCCTAAACTGTGCTCAGCAACTAGTATTTATCTGTGCCATAGAAGTCTTGGTGACATCTAAGTACTTAAGTCAACAAACCAAAAATGGTTTGAAATGGCATGGGTTTTTTTCACTTCTGACTTTCTCTCTATTCACAAAAAAAAATGTCCAAACAGAATAAAAAGCTTAAGAGGAAGGGGACAGGAAAAGATAAGGAAATGGAATCACGAGCAAGTCTCTTTTTTACAATCTGTATCTTGGAGTACATCTTTGTGTTTTCTCTTGCTGGAGATTATAGCAGTGACTCTGTTCCTCACTATGCACTACCAACGAAACATGGTTTCTGTTAGCTTTGGGAAACGTAATGAATAATAACTTCATACAAATAAAATGGTACTGAAGTAAAGGAGTGTGGACTAATAAACACAGTGTGGACTTAAGATGCAAGACCTACTGATTACTCTAAGGATAGATTTCTGCTGGTTGCTAATATATTATTTTACTTCACTGTTCTTGATCTATTTCTGCAGTGTATATATATTGGTTCTTTGATGGAGTATTTTAATTTTTTTTCTCAGCAAGACTAAATTCCTCTGGTGTGAAACATCACCTTAAACACAGACTGAATACTGTTAACCAGTGGGAATGTTTCAATTTTGTGTTTGATCTGTAAATGAAAATTAATGAATAGTGCCCGTTCCTTTCAAGTAACAAACTAAAAATGCTACATTCAGATAAAGAACCGGTGCAGATGGGAACATCTTTCAATCTCTTGTGGAAATGACTCTTCACTTCAATGAATGACCAAGTGCATAAATTTCAGGGGGACGCAGGAGGGAGTGAAATTGAGCTTTAGTGTCTCCCTTCCAGAGACTCTGCCTTCATCTATTTCCTTGTCCTTTGCTTTCTAGCCTAAAGACTGTATCTCTCTATTTCAGTCTTTTCCTCCATAGTTCAGCATAGGATATGTTTCCTGACACAGGATCACTGTGGAATAGTTCAAAGAAATTAAAATCCCCATTGTCACGTTCAGTACTTCCCTTACTCAAAGTAAACTTTGAGTTTACTTCCCTGCCTCTGAAACCTTCAGGACAAACCCAAAGTGAAATGACATTGTATTAATCCTTGCTTACTCTCTCAGAAACACACTAAAACCAAACAAGAAATGTATACTTTTCCAAGAGAATTTGGATCCTTATTTCTAAAAAATATATATTTATAAACTTTTATTTTATGTTAAGGAGATCCTTAATATATAGACACGAGTTTAAAAAAAATAAGGTACCAAAATTTAGAGCTATAAAAACATGTATGTTCAGGTACTTTCCTGAGTTTTGTAGTACTGGGTTGTAAACTGGTCCTAGATTATCCTATTGTGTCATTGAATCCCACAAGTCTACAACTTCAATACATTTATCTTCTTTACTTTTTGTAGGATACATAGAAATAAGTGAAGATAAGACCTTCTCATCTATACAAACAGAGATATTTCTTTTCAGTTATCTTTACCTTAAGTACCCACCAAAGTTTGTAAAGTACTATAACGTTTTCAGGTTAAAAATTAAAATTCACTTAGTCTATCTAGCTGCAGTGACTCTCCTGGTGCCCTCTGTGTGACACTCCTTGAAAGTTATTTTCTGATAGGGTATTGCTGTTAGGGAAAAATGTAAAAATATCCGTATGGAGACAAAACAGGATGGCCGTGGCCATTCCATCTCTGCCTGAACAAAAGAGAGACCCAGTAGTAGCCCTGCATATGCCCAGAGGAAGGCACCTGGTGGCATTTCAGTTTCTCCCAACAGCAGTGAAACTGCTTTAGCTGGACAGGCTATTGGGATGTGTGGCTGGCGTGCAGGACAGTGGCCAAGGTGAGAAGTAAAGGTCACAAAATGTGCTTTACATCCCTGCAGCAGTTCCAGCTGAATTATCAGTTTATATGATAAATTCAAAACGGCAGACTTCATATAGCAAAGTTTTATGTCACTTGTGATACAGATTACTCAGATTTAAAGTGACAGTACAAGATCCAGGAGATAATAAAACTGACAAAATGTATTACTGCAACACACTGAAAGCACCTATGTTAGTAACTTAAATTTCACTTCTGTGAAGTCAATAGGATAACTCCCAGAGAAATAAAGAGGAGAAAGCCTTTAATGCTTTAAGTTAAATGCTACTTAGGATGGGGAAATAGAGTGACAAAGTGATGTTTATATTTCTCCTTCCTTCAAAATCAAAATCTCTATCACTTCAATATGCCAGAAAAACAGTTTAGAGAAATAACTGATCTGATCAAATCTGGGAAAAAGCACAATGTTTTAAGTAGTCTTCTAAATCTCTCTTTTTGTGAGATTTGGAGAAAAAGAAGAAAATATTCAGTTGTTATGTGTGACTCACATGATTCTCAAAACTGGAGAAGTGATTCAAAGTATTTCTGGATCTTCACTGTTGAAAGACTGCCTGTCTTTGTTAAATGAAATTTTGCTTTTAGTTTTATTCTTATGGAGCAAGTCAAATGATTATATTCATAATTAAATTCATATTTCCTTCAAAGAATAGCCATTCTCAGCACTGATGGTTCTTCTGGCTATTTCAGAGATAATTAAAAAAAAAAAACAAAACCTCCCCCTTCATGCTCTACATTTAATCTTCCTATTTCACAATGAGGTATTATGCTGAGGTACCATGGGGAAACAAGTTTGATGTAAGTGGTTGCAGAATTATATGATATCTTTCCTAATTCCAAGTATACAGAAACTTCAGCAATCACAGATTTCTACCTAAATGAAAAAGAAATTAAAACAAACAAAAAAGTCACACTAAAGACTATTTTTTTTGTAAGATAAATTTTAAGAGGGTAAAATTACTGAAATTAGTAATTTTGAAAATTAGCTTAAAAGTATTTATGTTCAAGTCCAGAAACTAGCATTTGTTTTAAATTCAGAGAAAGGACATGAACCTCTATGGAGTTAATCTAAATCTTTACACATCACTGACATTTGCAGATACATTTTCTTTAACTGCAGTGACACTTTGTCACATTTTCACATACCAAACTTCTTGTGGGTTATCATTCTACACAGATTGATTTATTTTGCTGCTGAATAGTAAAAGAGATAAATACTGCTGGAAAATGAAAATGTGAAATGTTATTATATAAGGGATTGAGTAAGTATGTAGTAATGTGCTTGGATGTGTTTATCGACTTTGAACTAACAAAATATTTAGGAACAGCAACTCACTCAGCCTTCTTGTGCTTTTAAACAAAGAAAGAATCCAAATAGAATGGCAGGAAATAGCGGAGATTGCTGGTTGTTTCTTGGGCAGTAAATGTCTTCTCACTGCAGCTCTGAGAAAGCAGGAATGGTAAGTGTTTGAATGTTGAGGTGTTGTCTTGGTTCCAGGTAGGACTGGGTTAATTTCTGTAGTAGCCAGGATGGGCTATGCCCAGGACCCAAAGATTATTCTGCACCAAGCCACAGCTTTGCTGGGAACAGGGTGAAGGGGCTCCTTCTGGTAGGGTAATGCTGGTTCAGAGCAATCACATGTGAATTGTTTGCCTGTCTTGTACACTTAGTTGTTAATATTGTTGATGTTACTCGTTGCTTTCTCATCTCATCACTGTTTCCAGCAAATTGCTCTTATCTCAACCCATGAAGTTTACCTTTTGTGACTCCAGTTCTTCTCTCCAGCCACCTGCAGGGGAAGCAGGGAGCATTTGAGCAGCCCACGATTTGAAGAGTCTCGGTGGGAGCACTAAACTGGGGAGTACCATTCCTAAGCCATGACAGATGTGAAAGCTAGGACGAAGGTGTGTCAGGAAAACGACAATTTCTAATTGGAAGGGTTAATATGCTATGTAAACTGCAGATGGAGTAGATGAATTAGTGCCAAGTACGTGCATCAGAATGTTTTTAATTTTTAACCGAATCGTGTAAACCCACATTTATCTGCTTGTTTGGATATTAAAAAAACCCAGGTGAATCATTATAATAATTTTCCCTGGTTTCTAAATTCCTTGGTGCAGCCAACATGAGAGAACACTTTACTAAGTATCACATTTGTCAGAAATAGGTTGATGAATTATTCAGAGCCTTAATCCCCATTTGTAAATTTTTGTAAATGATAAGATTGTACCATATTAAATCTTAAAAACCAGCAACTTGTGCCTGCAGGATGACACAGACTTGATATTAAAAGGTGTCTGACAGTTACTTCCTTTTCCTAGCTTATCTTTTTTTAAAGCACTTTTATTGGCTTCATGAATTGTAATAAATTCCAGATGGGATCCTTTTTCTTCCTGGGAAAAATCTTCTCTTTTACTTCTGAAGGTGATTCAGGATCTCCTCCCTGGTATCAAGATTTTTTTTTTTTCCCCTCACAAAATGTCTAACAAATTTCCCATTCTACTGTTTAATACAAAAATCTCTACTGCAAATCTCTAATAAATTTCCCATTTAATACAAATATTCTCCCACTTGAGCATGTTTTTTTAATCATAGTGGAGTGAAATTTCTCCCAACCACAACTCAGTCATAGGTCATCAAAGCAAGACAACTAGGCAGGTTTCTTCCTTAACCATGTTTTTCCTTCTTACAAAATATTCAATGTACAAGTTGCATTCAGACAACTGTGTGTACTCATAATGAGATATATATGGGAAAAAAACTAAAGGCTAAATAAAAGAAATACTTACAAATGTCATAACCTAAAAAACCCACAACAAATGCTTTGGCTGTGCTGTCTAGGACGAGTTGTCAACATTTAGAAATTTCAAAATGAAATATCTTCAAATTCTTTCTAGTATTATAAAGGATAGCAATATTCTGTTGTTTAAGAGGAAATGTCTTGAAGTGGACTCAAAAATCTGGGATCCTTACAGAAAAAAAAAAAAACAACACAAATTTAGTAAGTCTTCTGTTAAAAATCATTAGCTTTGACATATGTTGATACTGCAAAGTGCTGCAGAGACACTTGAGCTAAATTTCTGCAGAACAGTTAAGTTTGTTTACTCAGATGTCTTTGTTGTTTTATCTATTATCACTGATTTTGGTGGCAAACCTAGCAGGTTAGGAGGTTATACTGGATAATCCTTTATTAATTCATTGGCGACTTTAATTTTCCTTTCCACAACAGATCAGATTCTTGACACAGAGCTGCTGATTTTGACAACTAATAGACTAAAAATGTCAGTCTTAATATGTATTGGGAATTAGGGGTTTAAAAAACCTTTTTGTGATGCTTCAGTTTTATAGGGGTGATGGAGAGCATAAACATAGTGCTGTTATCTGGATTAATTTTCCTTTAACAATTGACTTCTCAGTCTGCATTTTTCAGGCCAGATGCCTGAAGGCAGAGCTAGGCAGACACTCGCCTTCACCACCAAGTGCAAATGCCTGTGATTTTTTCAGTCTGATGGTAACTTCAGCTGCTGTCATCATTAATGTCATCATTAATCTCTGGAGTTTTTCTGGAAAGTCAGAAAAAGTGGAAAGGTTTCCTGTATTCATCTACCATCAAACTCTTCCAATTGCAGTCCATGCAAGAGAAGCCCAGACCCCTCTCAAGTGACCATTCTCTGTGCGTTGAAAGCTAAAACAAGAGACATGGTCTCACCAGTAAATTTCCTCAGTGGCATCCCAAGGACCACATAGGAAGAATCTGTTTTGCTTTTCCAGGTGTTAGAAAGATCATTGTTTACTTTTGCTTTTTTGAGGAAAAAAAAACCCACAAAAACTTGAAAGTGAAGATCTGGAGTTCAAATCACGAGTAAAACGTATAAGATTTGACCATGTACTTTGTTTGCTGAATAAAGGCAAACCACCTTCCCTTGAACAGTAATCTCTTTGGTCTTTAGGGACCTCACAAAAGAAAAGGCCATTTAGTGCCTAGGCCACGAGGGATTATGGCTGTAGGACATGCCTTCATGTCTCTCTCCTGTAGTCTGAGAAGGACAGAACACATTCCTGCTTTATGCAGCAATTCTTCAGTTCATAACAGATGACCCCATTGGAAAAAAAAAAAATCTACAACTCTGCTTCTGTGTGCTCTAAAGTCAGAGTTAAACCTTATAGAAACGCCAGGAAAAGACTGACACGTGAAAGGTCTGAACCTGAGTCCACTCAATGACCTCACATTTAAGAACTTTCTCCATGCTTTCAATGTAAATAGGGCACGCAAGTCAGATGTGATGTATTTCAAGGGATTAGAAAATGGTGGAGGCATGATTGCAAAACACCTATAGTGAATCTTGGGTGAGCAGGAGGCAGGAATCTGCTGCCAAGGCTCATGTCCAGAGATATGGAGGTGGAAAACATCAGGCATTTCTTTGCAGCATCTCAGAAAAAAAAAACAGCCGATTGGACCATTTGTATAAGTAAATGCTCCATAAACAGGGACAATGGTTTTAAGCCAGGTGGGAGTTTGGCCTCTTCTTACAGACAACCAGCGACAGGATGAGAGAGACAAGCCGCATCAGGGGAGGTACATGTCAGACATTACGAAGAATTTCTTCACAGAAAAGGTGATTAGATATTGCAATAGCCTGCCCAGGGAGGTGGTGGAGTCACCATCCCTGGAGATGTTTAAGGAAATCCAACACTTGGTACCGTGGTCTAGTTGAGAGAGTGGTGTTTGGGCAAAGATTGGACTTGAGGATCCCAAAAGTCTTTCCCCACTTGATTCTGTGATTCTGTATAATATACTCAATTCAATCACAACAACTATAATTAATAATCACAACAACTATATTAATAATTTTATCTGCTGTATCTGAGTTTTCAATTCCTTTGAACAGCAACACCATTTGGTAAAAAAAAAATTAAAGACATTTTTCCTCCTATTTTTACAAACAAAGCCAAAATTCACTAATTATTACCACACTGAAGAACATAACTTCCTGTTCCCCAAAGGTACAATTTGTTTCCCCAAAATGTGACAGGTACCATGGAAACAGTAGAAGTTATTGCAAGATGCATAAGCTTTGCTGTTTAATGAACTTGAGATTTGTTTTTACTTAAATAGAGAGCTTTAATACCATAACATTTTCTTCTTCTTACTCTTAGCTTTTTCTCTCTAATTCTGTCACTACTCTGTGTTGTTTCTTCTCCAGGGGACATTTTCTCTCATCAGACCATCATTAATTAGTTTGTTTGTGGAATCAGCTGTCACTTATTATGAGATTCCAAGCTCCTGATAAAAGCATTTTCCCTTACTCTCTTTACAGCCTTTCTTTTAAATCCTTAATGTGCCATCCATCCTTTGTTTCTTCCTAAGGAAATGAGGCAGTTATAAAAATAGGACTACTCTTTTTTTCCCCCAATATGTGGATTTTTTAAAATAATATATTGTTAGCTCCTCCTTACAGAATCCTATTGTTGCCAAGATTATGTTTCTTCTAGAAGGAGATGCAGATATTTTATAGTTCTATATTTTATAGAAGCTAGACAGAGTATTAGGAACATGCATGACATGAGTCAATATAAAACAAAAGTAAAAAGAGCAGCGTAATTTCCCCCCTAAGTAGTAGTAGGTGAGACAAATGATGGGTAAGTTAAAAGTACTGTTCTTACAAATAAATTATAGGGGGTTTTTTTCGTTTGGTTTTTTGGGGTTATTTTAAATATATCTTTATATTAATTAGGGATTTTATTTTAGATCACAACTTGTTTAAGAGCAGCAAGAGAAATCATTGCAATGATGTAAATCTTGTCAACTGCAGTACGATTATTCATTTTTTGGCCTGAATTATAATGACTTTAGTCCAAGTACTCCTCATTCTCTAAAAATATTCAATCAGCTAGATGTCACATAAGCAATAACTGGTGGGAGCAGAAGTTTAAGTACTAAGAACAGTAACTTTTTTTTTTTTTTAATCCAGACTTCCTTACGTCAATTGTTAGCTATAATGAACTCAGGTTGTGAGTTATTGAAGAAAAAAAAAATTAAAATATCTTTTGCAAAATATATAATGGATCTGCAACATATTGCCAGAAGACATGTGAGTTAGAAACAAAAAGGCAGGGGACAGCTGCCAGCCTGGAATATTTCCTGAGGAGCTGATACTGGCATGTACTTTAACACCTGATGTTTTGGCCACAGTGGCATACTTTTTTTTTTTTTTTTTTTTTTTTAAGAGCGTTTTCAATTAGACATTGCTCCCCTTTCACAGTTCTGCTATGACATGCAATTGCATTTCAAGAGAATAATGTACAAAAGAGGATCAACTGCTGCAAAAAATGTTAGGATTACTTTGAAGGAAAATACAGTTAATGGTGACATCTATCCTCATATCACATCAGAAATGCTATGGTGATTTTTCCTAACCAAAGTAAATAGATTATTCATGTTTACTCTAAGTGTACCTTACACTCTGTGTGTGTGGGTTGTTGCTTGCTTGCTTGTTTTTTAATCTGGATTATCTGTTAATGTACTATACCTCTTAAGCTTTTTGGGCCAACAGTGTATGAAAATGTTTCATGGAACTTATGGAGGAACAGCAGGTTTCATTAAAGTCATTAGAAGCAGGCAAAGCTCATTGTTTTTGGAAGTCAACACTGAAAGCCTTCACTACCCTAAATGCTTTGCTGGCCTCAGAGATCTTTCTGCTTCTGACAAGGGAAAATTCACAGTTCTGAAAGAGTGGCACTTGCACTTTCTCTGTAAATATTTTCTGTTGTCTATATAGTCTTTGAATGGGCTTTACTTTGTGAATGCCATAAATGTCTGTTCCTCTTCCACAGAATATCATTGTCTAAAGACATTACAAATTCTGTAGTATGGATGCTACTCTTGAAACTCAGTCCCTCTACTTTAAATACTGCAACTCTGTCCAGGAAAACTCTTAAAAAAAAAAAAAAGAACTAGTCACAGACTAAGTTCTACAGGCAAGACCATAAAGGGTATCATGAAAGCTGTCAAAACCACCACAGCATTTAAGCCTGTTTGCTTGCACCGTCACTGCTGCAGCAGACTCTAATCCTGCAGCCTTTGCAGTTTTATTTAAGCCGCATTCCTACCGACATATCCCTGTCGGTGCTGCACGGTCTCCTCTGTGGGCATGCAGAGCTATTTCCCGTGCTCGGTGGGACGGGATGCGCTTCTCCCCGGGTGCTGTCGCCGGTGTCCTTCCCCCAGCAGAGCAGTGTCCCCGCTGGGCCGCGCCCCGTGTCCCTGCCGGGCCGGCACAGCCGGTGCAGCAGCGCCGCCCAGCGGACAGGAGGAGCCCGCCACGGCCGCGGCCTGCTCCTGCTGAATCCTCGGCAGCGCCCGGCAGCGGCGAGCGCACCGCTCCCTCCAGGAGAGCCAAGGAAACGACCGAGAGACAGCTCCTTTGAAGGGTTTACCAGCTGTCCAAAAACACAGCTGTGCCTCTTGGGAAAGGCAGGTGTAATAAACTTCAGATAGAAAGTATTACCTGGGTAAATGGTGTTGAAATGATGCTCGCCCGTCACAATGTTTTTCAAAATTGTGACAGGATGATTTTTTTTTTTTTGAGAAAGATTATATTTCATGTGGGGTTTTTGTTGTTGCTTTTTGTTTGTTTGGCTCTTTTTTTTGTTGTTTGTTTGTTTTATTTTTATTTTATTTTAAGAATAAAAATTGATACTTAAAATTCCATCCTTAATTGTTTCTCAGAAAAAAAAATTGAAAACCTTAAAGAGCACTCATCTTGCTACCTCTTCTTGTTTTGTCTAAACAGCTCTGACACATCTGCCTTTCTTTTCAGCCCTCAAAGCCTCTGTTCAAAATAGCCAAAATACATTTATTTGTATTTTGATAAAAATCTTTGTTAGGAATAGCTGGGGAGAAGAAAAGCAAAAAAACCAAACCCTAAACTAACAAAACCAAAACTAAAACACAGATCAAAACAAAAAATATTTTCAATCATATAAGCCTTCATCCAAATTTTTTTCTTTTCCTCAGAATCAATTCTACAAAATTTTGAGTGCTGTTGGCTCATGATCATGTTTGGTACTCTTCCACGAGTCTTTCTGCAGGAATGTATAATATCAGCCTATTTCTATCTTATAAACTCAGTGCCTATTCATGTAGCTAATGGCCCCAATTTGCACAGCTGTATTGTGAAAGGAAATTCATTACTGTTCAATATTTTACAGCAAAGCATGTGAGCTAGCTTCTGTTCTTGGGTTCACTCACAGTGCAGTCTGGATCCCGTTCTGTGGAGCTTGTTTCTGCTCTCCTTTGTCCATTTTTCTAGTCTGTTAAATGGAGATAGATCCTGGACTGGACTTTTCATATCTTAGTGATGTGTAGGATGTTGCCAGTGTACCCCCTGTCTATGAGAAATTCAAGGGTTTCAACAAATGCATGTGGACACGTGCCCAGTGACTCCCTCTGAAGAAGCAATATGGAAACACCTGGCAGCCTGACCAACCTGATCACCTTTTACAACAAAGGAGGGTTTTCTGTGGATATGGGGCAAGGACTGCGTTCTGTTTAGCTGGACTTAAGCGAAGAACTGGACACTGGTGCCCATCGCCTCCTCCTAAACAAACTGGCAAGAGAGGGTAGCTGGTCTGTGAGATAGACAGAGTATCGGTTAATAGACCACGGATAGAGAGTGTCAATCTATGGCTTTTACAGGTGAGATCCCCAAAGGATTGATACTGGGTCTGACACTGTTCAGTTTCTCCATAAATTATCTGGAGGATGGGACTGAAAATACCCTCGTCAAGTCTGACGATGCAAAGAAACTGAGTAGTGAGGTGGGGATGTCAGAAGGGAGAGGCATCTTACAGAGATACCCCAACTCACTGAAAAGGTAGGTTAGCAAGAACAGTGTGAAGTTTAATGAAGCATCATCTCCTGCACATGGATGATCATCACAGAGACAAGTACAGGATAGGATCTGTGTGGCTGTAGAGCATCCTTATGAAAAGGAACGTGGGAGTCCTGGTGGAAAACAAGCAGACCATGAGTCAGCAGTGCGCATCTGCAGAAAATACAAAAGAACAAATTTAGATCCTGGGCTTCATCCATGGTGACATTACTAACAGAGATAGAGACATGATCATCCCACTAAGCAATTGCAAGCCCGTACCTGGAGTACTGGGTCTGTTTCTGGTCCCCAAAATTTAACAAAGAGGCAGATAGAGTTCAAAAGAAGGCCACGGGGTGATCAAAGGGCTTAAGAATCCTCCCTGTGTGGAAAGACCACAGGAGCAAGGTCTTTTGATACTGTAGAAGAGAAATCTGAGGGATATCTCATCACTGTTTTCCAGTATGTCAAGAGTGGCTACAGAGAAGACAATTTCTCTCCTTTAAGGAGCCACACGACAAGGTTATGAAGCAATGGGTACGAGTTATGCTAGCAGAGGTTCATACTGCTGTAAAAAAACCCACAAACCAACACATTGTGAGGAAAATCTGAAACAATTCTGTTACTGAAACAATCCCCCCAAGGAGATGATGGGGTGTTTATCCATGGAGGTTTTCATGACAAGACTGGACATCATGCTAGATAATCTCATGTAATTTCCTTTTTCCATAAAATGTTTGGACCATCAAGGTTCAAGGTCCCATCTAGCCTGTTTTATGATGTTTTGTGATTTATTGATTCTGTGATCTGGAGGATTATGTCTCACCTTGCAATGCAAAGGAGGATGATCCAGAGGAGGTGATGATAAGAATTCAGGGCATAAAAAAGAGAAAACTAAGGGAGTTAATGTCAAGGGACAGAGTCTGTTTCTTAAGACAAGGTTATGCGAGCATTGAGGGACAGAGGGGAGACGGCAAACTGCCTGGCCATGAGGAATGCAAGGAGGAACATTTCGGATACTGAAGGCAACAAAGCTCAGATTTCTGCAACCACTATAGAAACGAAAACAAAACCACACAAAACCCGAGAGACCATGCTAGCAGAAACTGAGAAATAGAGAGGTCAGAGAGGAGAGGGGGAGAGTTGATCGTTAGCTCCTTAACTTAATGCTAAGCAATCTCTTTAGGCTTTGTCTAAATGCAAAAAGAAAAAAAAAAACAAAAACAAGAGAAACAAAACAACCCCCCAAAACAAAAACAAACAAACAAACAAACAAAACCCCCCAAAACAAAACCAAAACCCTCAACAATCTCATTGTTAAATTTTAGTGAAGCATATTTATCTGGTCCTTCCCAACTCTCTGTGTCTGGTGGTTCTTTCTGAGATACGTACATGCCCACACTCACAGACTGAGCTATACAGTGGCTCTTGGCTTTCCAGATTGCTGGCTATGTCTGTTTTGCTTCAGATCTGACCTCAGGCAATGGCACAACAGGAAAGATTGTGAAGCAAAGAACAAAGTCGTGTGGGTGGATTTGGTTTATAACCTTCCATTTGGCCGTGTTCAGAGAGAAAAAAAATGAACCATTTTGCAGTATGACTGTTGTTACACTGTTTTTCAATAAAATACCAAATGGATTAGAACATGTGTCTAACAATATGTGAAACATTCACTTATCCAGCCTCCAGGGTGAAAAAAAATAAAATAAAGAAGTCTGAAATTTTATGGGGAAGTAGAAGCTCAAGATATGCCATGAAAGGCATTATCTCCTTGTGACAAATAAAAAATTGTACAAAATCTCTCATGAGACAGCTAAAATACAATATTTGTCCATAGGGTTTCTTGCCTCTGAAATATGAGAGATTTCAATGGTTTGGTCCAGAAATAAAAGTTATAAGCCAAGTATTACATGACTTAGATAAAGAAAAAGAGTAAATAAGCATTTATGAAATATCAGCTATTCCGTATTTTCTTCTGTAGTTAATAATACAGGTTTCTGATTTCTGTGTTCCAATACCTGTGCAGATGAACAATATCCCTTTTGCCAGTACTAAATTAATTTCTTTTGTAATATAGTAAGTATTGTATTAAATTATTTATATACTATGAAATAAAACAGATATCTGTGTTCCCTTTATGATTTATAATTTTGTACATAACTTTCTTCTCCTTTATTTTCACATGAAGTAAAATATAACTTAAATTTCTGGTCAAATCTATTTATAATCCAGTTGTTATCATTCTACTTTAACTCTTGGTGAATCTGGTTTTCTTTCCCTTACTTTCACATGGAAAAACTGGTATTAATCAGAAACTAAGAGATAATGATGAACAACATACATGAAAATATTAATGAAAAAGTGTAATGGCTATTTTTCAAACATCTGTATTATTGATTTTCTATTTAAACCACTCAGTTTGCAGAAATAGTTGTGGAAATGCCTATGGTGAGAAAACATTTTAATTATTAAGTAATGTAAAAAGGATCACAATATTCTTCGTTGCAAACAGAAACATTATTGATTAGCATTTGGATGTGCAGAATTCCTTTTTCCTCTTTCCCATATTTCAGACAGATTGTAAGCTCCATTATTAACCTTTCACCATATGATTTAGCTTTAAGAAATCTTTTTCCTGAGTCGATCTATCAACAGCTTTTTGAAAGCCTTATACCATTCACTTTTCTTTTATCTACCCCTTTAATCTGAAGTGAATATAAAAGATAAGTTAAAAAACTTCTAATATATTAACAAACTACAATCTCCTTTTGAAGTACTGTTGGTGCATATGTAAAGATAACCCTGCTGGTTTACTGGTTTGTAATTTCAATGATTTTTCTAATTCACAGGTAAACCCTGGTGATCTTTTACTCCTCAGTTGATACGTAATTATTGTAACCTTTTACTGTTTTACCTTTTAATTCTCTAGTGTAATAACTAGGTGTGGAGAAGAGAGCAAATCTTTGCTGACCTCTCACTTCAAGAGTGTTCAGAATTATGTGGTCCTCAGGCAAGAACTATGAAAGAGATATTTTAGATGAAGACCATTTTGAGACATTTAGGCTCCTCTGTAATTCTGTTCCATAAAGTTCCATAAAGGATTTCTAGTAAAACCCAGTGTCTTTCAGTTTTTATTGACTTTCTTGGATTTATTATAAATGTTGAGTATATCAGGAGGTTCACACATTTATAAAAAAGGAAATTTGTCACTCAAAAACACCGTGTAATCACGTCAGGAGTAGCAGTTTTGTGTATAAGTTGGCAGAGCTGCATGTAAAGCATCTGAGTTGGAAGTAAAAACTCAAAACTACACCCATTTCAGTAAATTATTAGTTCCACGATATTTTCCTGCACAAAACCCCCTGTTTCTACAGTTTATTTTACAATCCCTGGCATGGCTTCATTCTAAGGCAACTCGGCCTTTCCCAAAGACTTTCTGAGAACAGCTCAGAAGTGAGTATGTGAAAAACATTGTTCTCTAAAAGTGTTTTGGAGGTGGTCTCTCTCTGGAGACCTCTGAAAAGCATCTGGCCTGGCCCAACAACTCCACACAAGTAGGATTGTTTAAATCTTGATCGTTCAGGATCATGTCCAGAAGGCTTTTGAAAATCTTCAAAGATAAAGACTGCACACCTTATCTGGACAATGTCTGCCAGTGCTTGGTCAGCCACAGAATAAAAAAGTTTTTCCTCCTGTGTGTTTAAGTTTGTGCCCATTGACTATTGATAAATACAAAACAAAGCACTATAGACATGATTTGCCTATGCATCTTTATCCTTTAGAAGATAATTAGACATGGATGTTACTGGAGAGGATCAGGAGACATGCTAGTTAAGGGTGTGATTATGTTGTTCTAAGTTGCTGTCATGAAAATTTATGATGAGGTGGAAGGAGTTAATTGATACCAAAACCACCGAATTAAATGAGAAAGAATATTTTCCCATTGATAATTTTCCAGAGAGCAAAATTTTGTTTGCAAAACAGAGAAGTAAATACTACCTTATTTGTTTATATTTATAAATATCAGAATCTGAAAATTTTATCTAGTGCAGATTTCATTAGATGGAGTAATATTGATATAGTTTTTAGCTATCTGACACAGAAAAGACAGAATTTTAACAAATTGACTGCACATGAGGTTTAAAACCCAACCATTATTTTTTAATTTCTTCCTCTCCCAATATGTTCTTGGGATCCCAGAAAGAAGTCAAAAATCACTTCTCTTTATCACTGTGGGAATTTTCTTTCAGTTCCTGTGTCACCTGCTCTATATATGCTAAGCACAAATAAGACTATTTTGCTATCCAGTTTGATAAATCCGTGAGAATGAATTAAGTTTTGTCAGCACTTGCTTTAAGGAACAGAGTATTTCCATCTTTTAAAAAGTAAAGTAAAAGTACACTTATTCACTTATAGTGCAATCAAGGAACACATTACTTATGGTTGAGGTTTTTTTTTTTTAATTATTGCTTTATATTATAAAAATAACATTAAGTACACTTGAAATTCTTTTTAAAATTTCTTTTTATGTGTTGTCCTATTGACCACCAAGTGGAGCTCTAACCTAGGAAAAGAATGAATCATTTTATAACAAGTGCAGATATTAGCACTTTTTCATAAAGCAAGCTAAATATAAAAGAAACAAAACCAAAAACAAAAACAGTCATCTGCCTGCTGTGCCAATTACACCTGTGCCAATTCATGTCTTCACTGTTTTGTATGTACTTCACAGTTACAGTCAAGTGCTGTGGACGAAAAAAAAAAAAAACAAACCAAAAAAAAAACCCAAAACCCTCATTACAAGAAAGCAGAACAGTGATTTAAATTAACATGGAATTATATTGCAAAAGACTGAAGATTTTACTTCAAAGAAAGTACAATTAATGAAAATGATGCTCGATCCCTCAACTTCTCTGTGTTCAAGGATCCAAGCTAGAGATAAAAGAAACTGACTTATAAGTTTTATAATGATTAAAAGAACTGAATAAACCCTTAATAATACACATTTAATTGCCCTGATTAGATAGACTTCTACTTATATTTGAAAGCTGAATGACCTATTTTAGAAGCTCATCTAATGTTTAAATAAACTAGGCCAAATACTAATGATTGACATTTATAAATATTGTTATGTGTCAATTAGTTGGTTGATTATCTTTATAATATTGTAAAATCAGATTTGGAAATGAATTACTGATTTATTATATGTAACACAATACATTAAATTTGAGTTGCTCTTGTTTTTTTGATTCTTTTTATATTCTTTCTTTTTTTCTTTTTTTCCTGGAAAACTTCTGCATACTTGGCAGATATAAACACTTAGAATACTTTGTGCATTTCCTTTTGTATTCTGAACATATAATAGTAAATAGGAAAAAAGCTGTTTCTCATTTAACTTTGCTGGTTTCTGTGGCTTCATACATTAATGAGTTATTAATGTTTATATAGATATTGTAACATATTGCTCCTAAGTAAATTCAAGTGTTTGATATTCATCATGACAGATGAATAACAACAAAAATTTGCATAAGAAATCATCTAATAAATATGACACCTTCCTCTCTATAATCTGAATATTGGCCTGAGCAAAGTCTGAATATTTTAATAGCAATTAAACACAGATTTTACATTTTAACATTAATTTGAAAAATGCTATTTGTATCTAAATTGAGCTTATAGAACTGAACTAAATAGCTAAACTTTTCTTTCCATTCACTCTGATGTGGAGACAAGCCCTGAACATCCAAACATGATTGCCTGCTTTAGTTCACAGCTTTGAAAACTGATATTGAGTAGCTAATGTGCTATACAGAGACAGAATGAAAGGAGGCAGTCTAATTGATCAAATTTTTGCCTCAGACTACCCCTTATTCTGGAAAGACTATATCTTGTAAAATATTTTAATGATTATATCAATAACCTTTACTTAATTATGTGTTCTCTTGAACTAGTACTACATTGCTTCCCTAGAGCATTGTGCTCCCAGACTGCCTGACTTTTTGTCAGGTAAACCAAAAATATAGTAAGAAGCTTGTTTCTAGGGTCTCAGTATGAAGAAGCCACAGAAGAAACCTGAGACCACAGAAGCAGCCTGTGTTAGGCAGTCCAGAGCCTGTTTGTTTGCTGCCTCAAATCTGCGTATTGAAGAAAAAATATGATGCACAGTAGCACCCTGAACCCAGTCAGAGATTTTCTGAACTCTGCTTTCAATGTCCTAATGACTTCTGAGAAAATACTTCAAGCAAGATACTGCAGTCTTTGTAAGGCCATGTTTTTTATTAAAATTCTCTTTCATCATGTTTCCACAAATAGCTGTAGTTGGCAGATCTCCACTTTCTCTCTGTCTTCCATTTGGATATTATTTCTAATCACTTTGTGATGTGTAGACCACAATTAGATTTTTCTTTCAAAATCTCTTGGTTAGCTTTTAGTTATGCATGGACTCATATGCACTCATATGTGTAATAGCTAAAGACAGTTTAAATTAACTGATGTCATCACCACCAGAAAAAATTTAAATGGTACAAGGCCATTTACTTTCCTATTGTCTTTACCCTGAATAAAGCAATGGCTGAAGCTGGTGGTTATAAAACTCTGTTACAGACCCCAGGTAGATGTAAAGAGAGGAGATGGCACTTCAAACAGATTTCAAGGAAGTGAGAGACCTTTTGAAGGACCTACTGAATCAATTTATAGCCAGGAGATGCTGCAAATATCAGATTGTATTATAATACTGCATCTCAGAGGTTGCCATGCATCATCACATCAAGTAATGCTTCCTGATGCCTTTCTCATTTGCTATGAAATCATGCATTCTCTCAGTGAACTCAGAAGAAAATTATCAGCATAAGTTCTAAATAGTTCATATAAATACTGAAGGTATTCCATACTGTGACTGAGTGAAAATGATGCTGCTGAGTGTTTCCATCAACACTCATGAAATCGTTCTGTAGGGACTATGAAAGAAAAGACAGGAACCTCAGTATGACGCAGACTCACACACTTGCATCCTTCCAATGATACTGAATTTTAAAATCAGTCCCAAATTATTATCTTCCAGAAGTACCACACCTTAATGGTTCCATGGCTGTTACTTCTGCAGAATATTACTCCCATGGCTTCCCAAACATAAATCAATAGAATTTATTTGTAGCTAAGTTGTAACAATATGAGTACATATTGCGAATTAACCTTGGATAAAAAAGACTGATAAAAAAGCACACATTTTCGCCACTAAAAATTAGGTACCATTAAAAGAAAAAAAAAAGGGCATTTATTTTTAAGCAAAATATAAATTGTTTAAATAATTGATGGTATTGGAACATAGACAAAATAACCTTGGAGTTAACTTTGCCTCTTTGCAGTCTATGTCCCTTTATGGATCTTTTTCTTGTTACCCAGACTCAAAATTTGTGTTGTTTTTTATAATATTTTTTCTTACAAGTTTTAACTTTGCTGTTTCTGCCCATCTATGATCTAGCAGCAATAATTCCCCTACTCAAACTGATTCCATCTGAAACCACAAGATTTGCTCAAGGCTTTACAGAATATGTTAATGACTAGAACAGATCCAATAAGTACATCAGAGAATGGGAAGAAGAAAATCTTTTAAAGTTTCACAGACATTGAAAAGCAGTATGTTATTCAGATTTCTGAAGGCATATAAAATTCACACCTGTCTGTACTTTTTCAGTTCCCAATCAAAGCTTCAAGCTTTTTTTCTTTCCCTTGGAAATTTTTCAGCCAGAATTTCAATTTATTTTAGTGTTGTGAAGAATAGTCAAGAAGGTATGATAAAATGCTCCAGTATAAAATAGTCTGAAACGCAACGTTAATCCTTTCATTAGAGACCAGCCTGCCTAATCACTTAAACTATACTGTCAGTGTAAATTATTACTAGTAGATTCTAGTAGATCTACTATGGATCTATTCTAGTAGATATGGCCCCGAGCAAGGACATGCTTTGTAAACTCACTCACCTGTAGAAATACTGCTAGATACATTTTATCTGACTCTGCTGCGTTTGACTGCCCTTGAGAGCAGACTCGGTTTGTCCAGTCAGCAGCCTGCAGGTACTTTCTAAAGGTCATTTCTAAAATATGTGGAGTTCTGTATGCTTTGGAGTTTTCACCATGTGCACAAAACACATTCACCTTAATATGCTTGCAGGCATGTGCTGGCAGAGTGTGCTTGCAAAGCCACAGATCATTACGAGTGGTATTGACATTACGATTTTGTCATCTTCCTCCTTGTACTTTGCAAGGTTACATGAGCCTTTGTGCTGATGCCTTTCTGTGCTACCTCTTTCTCCTCATTATTCTCTGCTGCTTTACTTTTTCTGGCAAGTATGAAAGAGTGTGAGAAGGAAGATACATGGGATCTTCTTCATTTCTAGAGGTGAATTATTTCAGAGAATGAAGTAACATTCTTTATGGGGTTACATACCCCATATTTACAGTGAAATTTAAATTCATATTGTTTCTTACTGCTTACCCAATTTTTCCCAGTGATGATGGAAGCACTTCAAGCTACTATATTCCTTTCTTTCTTAAAAAAAAAAAAAAAAAAAAAAAAAAAAAAAAGAGAGAGAGAGACAGACAGAAAACAACAAAATAAAAGAAAAAAAGAGAGCTGGAAAAACTATCTATGTTTTTCTGTTTTACTGTTTTTCCATAAGCATGAAGTTCCTGCAGACCAAGATGTGCGCTTCTGTGCTTACTGGGGCACAAAATCAGTTTGTCTTGTTCCTGTTTCTGTAGTATGCACTTTTTGCAAACATTGAGATGCAATGGAAGAATAGATGTTATTTAAATAATCTCATGTATTTTGGGGCTGGTTTAAACCTAAAGTATATGAAATAAAATCAGAACTGTTGCAGTGGTGATTTTGCAGCACAAAACTGAAGGAATGTAAAGGATATTTAAGGTTGTGGCCTGTGAGTACATTCAACAAACTATGTGAAGCAATATGAGCCCTGATGGCAGTGTTCATATTCTGCATCTGGATTGGGGCAATCCCAAGTAGAAGTAAAGGCTAGGTAGAGAATGGATGCTAGCCCTAGGAAGAAAGACTTGGGAGTGTTCGTGAACAAAATGTTCAGCAATGTGTGCTTGCAGCCCAAAAGGCCAACTGCAGTCTGGGCTCCACCAAACAAGGTGTGAAACCATCTGGAGAGCTGCATCCAGACCTGGGGTCCCTGCCACAGGAAAGATGTGGACCTGTTGGATCAAGTCCAGAGGAGAGTCACTGAGTTGGCCACAGGGCTGGAACAGCTCTCCTACAAGAATAGGCTGAGGCTGTTCAGTCTAGAGAAGACAAGATTTCAGGGAAACCTTACAGCAGCCTTCAAATACCTAAAGGATGGCTTCAAGAAGGTTGGAGAGGTACTTCTCACAAGAACATGGACCAAGTCATAGGACCAAGGGTAATGGCCTTAAGATGAGAGAGGATAGGTTCAGGTTAGAGATTAGGAAGAAATTCTTTACTGTGAGGTAGGTGAGGTGCTGGAATGGGTTGCTGAAAGAAGTTGTAGTTGCCCCATTCCTAGAGGTGTTTTATTTATAAATAGGTGTTCTAGCCACTGAATCTCATAATGCTTTGTTTTAAACTGTAATATGAAGTATGAATAAGTATGTTTAAGTAACCCATTACATTAACGATAATATCTTAAATTACTCAAAAATATCAGAAATTTATTTAAAATATACAACAGCTTTTTAAGGAAAGTAACAGTGACCTCTATAGAAAAGAAAGGATATGTCTTTAAAATTATATTATGCACATACACACACACACACACATATGTAGATTTCTACACTAGTCATGAAACTGAAGAAAAGATAAATGTAATAATGAAAGTCATGTAATGAATTCCTATTGTTGTTCTGCCAGGTTTCCCTTAAATAATAAAACCACCATTATATAATTGCTATTTCTTTTGTCTTGGGTAATTGGTGACCATCACTTCCATGTTTAATTTAAAACTTAAAGGAAGAACCATAAAAACCAAAACTGCTAGCAAGTGAAAGCCTTGTTTCCATTTTCATTGTTTAAAACAGCAAGGCTCACTGCAACTTCCTATTTTAAAATATTAAAAGAGGTGAGTAGTGCAGACTGAGTTCATACTTTCATCTGGGAGAAAAAAATGGATGTATTCATCATATTCTTCAGGACATTTCTCTCCTTTTTACCTTTCTGTACATGGGTAATATTACCTCTAAATGAAATCTATTCTTGCTGAAAGACATTAAAATAATGGTAATAAAATCTAAATTTATCAAAATACATCCAAATCATATTATTCTTTCTCATTCCTTCTCTCATTTTCTTTTTGGTTTGCTTGCAAATTATTTTTGTCATATACATGAACATTTTGTCATATACAGGATATATAAAAGATGACTAATTGTTTTCTTTTCTGAACAAAGTTTTGACAACCTTTTTTTTATAGCTAGCTCCCTTCAGAAATACAGATAAAAATTTCTCTCTGTGCATAACTACAAGAACAGAAGTGTGGTGTTTATTTAACAGTGATGTTGCCTTAGATGCAAAACAGCAGTGAAATTTCCAAAGTTAATTAGAATGTGTGGAACTGCTTCTTTGTAAAAGGATTATAATGCTTTTTGAAAAATATATGATGTCTGACTAGATAGGTTCATAAACACAGCATTTTAAGGAATATTATTCTGAAAATCACCAAATTTCCCAAGAAGTCAAGGCAATAGTCCTTAGTATCTACTTTCACTTACTGAAGTAACAGTGATATGAAAAATACAGACTATAAAACTTGCAGCTTCAATAACTTTTACCTGTTTTTAGAGAATAGTGCGATCATAGGATTGGAGGTTTGTAAATACATCAGCAAACAGAAAGAAAGTATATTCTGTCAGTGATCTTAGTGCTTTTTCAAATACCTTTCATCTTGGTAAAAAGAGGAGGGTGGAAATCAAGAGTCTACTTTCTGTCTGTGGGATCTAGGATATACCACTGGTTTCAGCCTTTCAAACAGCCTTTTACCAACACATAAATATTAATGGTGAAAGTCTGTTTCAGGATACTCTCCTTACGCTGTGTTGAAGGAAAGAGTCTGTAGCTCTTGACGGGAAGCAGCTGCATAAGCTTCATCATCTTGGTGCCAAAAAAAAAAAAATCAAAATAACTGCAAATTCACTGTTCACTGTCAAACAGGACTTGAGCATTTGATTCCTTGTGAAAGAAAGAAATTAACTATAACAGCTGTGTGTGACTTCCCACTCACCAGTTCATTTGTATTTAACCTTGTCTGAAAACTTTCCCTCTTGTAAACTATGTGACTGAATGAATTTTTACTATGTTTGTTGAGTTTATTATGCCACTTTGTTAAGCTAGAAAGGTCAGACACAGGATAATCAAATAGGAGAAATATATTGTTATTCCCTCTCTCCCCCTCCAAAAAAAGAAAATTAAATTGACTTTTTCCCTTACATGACTGTCAGTGACAAGAAATCATGGTAACAGATTCTTTTCAGTGCATTCTGTGGGTGAAAAATATTCAGATTAAAAAAAATCATTCTTATTTTTTGTAACATTTCACAGATTAGGAAAATAATTATGAATTAACTATTTTTTTACTCTGTACCATGAAAAAGTGGGGCTTTATTATTAAATGGAAAATTAATAACGTGTTCATTTCATATCTTATTTGTCAACATGTTTTATTCTGCACGTGATAGTATTTTGTTGTTTGTAATGTCCCTCCTAAAAGTTCAATCAAATCTCTAGACAAATGTCATATGTGAGTAAGAGTTATCCCTTGCTGAAGACATGGAAAATTCTAAGTAATGTCTAGAAAGAATTTATGAGTAGAAGATGTCAGACTTTCTACCATGCTGAGGATACATATATGGCAGGAAAAGCTTTACAAATATCTAACCAAATACCCTGATAAAATACTATAGAACACAAAAGAAACAAGAGAACGTGAAAGCAGATTGTTAGCTCCTAAGAATCAATAATTTTGTTGAGAGTCAGGCACAGTTGGTACATATGTTGCAGGTATTAATGATTTAGGAGATTTACTATGTAGAGACATAGAAGCTATAAAGCTCTCCAACACCCCCCCACCAAAATCCCCACAGAACTAAAACTCACAATAAAAATGTCTTTATTGTGAAAAAGACTTGAATGAAAGAATCCTTTCTCCCCCATGTGACAATCTGACCTGTATATTTCAGCAATAATTTTCTTTGATCCTTGTAAATTGCTGTAGTATATATACTGATAGCATACATTATTTTCTCAGGCTGCTTCAGAGTCAACTCGTAAATGTGGCTGCTGAAAAGTTTTAAAGGTTTACTCCTGCAGAATAGAGACACTTTAAAACCTCTTTTTTTTTAATTGCAATGTTTCTGTTAGTAAATATTACATGGAATAAAGCCATCTTGGTCTGGATGGACCCATCTCATTAAAACATCCAGGCTTTGATATTTTGCTTTATTCAATGGAGATCAGTTACAAGGAAATTAAGAATTAATTTTCAAATAATTAGCAACTAAAACAAAACTAATAAAAACGTTGAGCCAATACACATTCAGAAAAATGCTTTTAAAATTTCAGGATTTCCGTTCCTGAAGTGCTCTCTCACAACTTCTTTTATCAGTTCTTTTTAATTTCAAAAAAAAATCTTTAATTCAAATGGTTATTGAATCCTATAGCACAATGTTGATGAAATGCATTCATTAAGAAGAAAAAAATCTGTCTCAAGAATCAGTGAAAATGCATGTCTGACAGAACTCAATGTTGATCCCTAAATTAAATAAAGGATTTAAAGCAGTGTGCTCCTAAGTCAGGTGAATCCATCAACTAGAATACTTCACACTGAAAGAAGTCCTCACTAACATCCTGCTAACTGTGTTTTAATTTTTATAAACCACCAAGTATTTGCTAGATCAAAAAGGAGACGTTAACCAGAGATTAATATATCAACCCAGAAACTAAGAGATTTCAGACTGTTTGATATTCTGACTCTGAGTGCAGACTAGAAGAACCATGAGGGAAACAAAACTGAATAAATATCTTTTTAAAGTGTCTTTTAGGAAAGGAAAAGAAAAAAGTCTCCCCAAGATGAGTCTGTTTTGCCCTTGATCAAAACAGTTTTGATAAGACACCAATGTTTTAGAGATTGTGAAGCAATCAAGGCCTTTTCTGTTTTTCACACTGCTGTCCCTCCCAGCAAAGAACAGCAGGGTGGGAGGGGACACAGTCAGGACAGCTGACCCCAGCTGACCAAAGGGATACACCATGCCATCTGCTCAGGGGTAAAAGCTGGGGGAGAATTTTCCAGTGGTTACCATTGCTCAGGAAGTGACTAGGCATGAGTTTGCAAGTGGTGAACTACTGTATTTCCATTAGCTTTTTTTTTCCTTTCTTTCTTTTTTTCCTAATTTTTCTCATTCGTCATTTTCTTTTACTTATTAAATTGTCTTTATCTTTAATTTTCTCCCATGTGGCAGCAAGTTAAGTGGCTGTGTGAAGCTTACCTCATCTTTCAATAAATCCAGAGCAGAGCATCACTCCACTTTATTTCCATTGATTTAATCTGTTATTTTACTGAACTTCATCATCACCAAGACTAGACAATCTGTTTAAACTTGATCTAACAATGCCAGACTGTGTATTGAGAGTTTGACTAATAATTATCATTATTAGTTTCTTAGAGGCTAACTGTTCTCAAAGACTTGATTTTTATCTGAGCTTTTCTTCCAGGGGAAAAAAAAACTATCCTTGATCAGGTCAAACTTACTTTCATGTCATTATTGATAAATGAGAGCCTACTGAGCCTACTACACAGAGAAAAGCATTCATTGTGCACAATGAAAGCCTGTGGTAACATTGAAATAAGGTGTTGAATCATTTTACCAGTTCTGTATCCAAACACACAAAAATTCTCATTATGGAGTAATGCACTAACAGGATTTTTATTAGTTTGCTTTTCTGTTTGTATTAGAACAGCTCTGCCTCTAGAGTTTAGCTTAAATGATATCGACTCTTCAATTCTATTCTCAAGTCCAATTAAAACAATCATAAATGTCTCTAACTTTTTTTTCTTGGTGCAGACCAAATGAACAAAGCACCATCAATTACAAAAAAGCAATTTGGAAAATTCTCACAAAAGACTGATTTTGCCTTTGAAGTTATCTGGAAACAATAAAAACATTTATAAAGAATTGATGACTGTAGGAAGAAATGTTAGAAATTACTTGTTCTCGATTCAGGGGCGGACTTGGAAGTAGTATAATTCACTTACTTTCACAGAATGATACTGACTGATATATGTCAAGAAGCTGGACCAACTAGTGCTTAAAATTTCAATTTTGAACAAATTGGTTTAAAACATTAGAGAATATTTTGAAATAAAAGATAGCTGTGGCTTCACAATTTAATTCAATATTTGATAACCATCCCACTGTAACTGTCAGATATCCCTAAAGCTGAATGTAGAGGACAGTCAGAAAAACCAGTATGGAAATTAGATTGAATAGAAAGGGACAGATTTTTAAATCTACATAAATTTATCTTTACCTACTTCTGCTGGTTTTAATGAATCTGTGTTGCATTATGCATGCTGAGCATTCAACCACAAGAATTTATCTCCTCAAAAATTCAAAGGAAATCCTTGGCTCCCACAAGTTATCAAGTATTGTAACTCTAGAATTTTAGCAGAATTGAAGTGATTTTTGTAATCAGACTATGTATTCATCATGTGTTTGCAGACAAAATCTTAAACTCAAAAAAGTGACAACTGAATAAGTTCATGGCATTCTGAAGCTTGTATTTTACCATGGGATACAATAAAGAAACTCTGAACACAGTTAAAAGATTAAAAAAGACTTTAACTGATATGGAAAAAGTCAAGGATGAACATGTTTTATTCTGATCAGTTTAACAGACCAAACTGTGCCTCCACATAGATTGGTGTTTAAGTTTTTTCTATCCAGAATGCCAATAAACTCACTGATTTCTAAATTAAAATTTCCATATTAAAATTATTATTATTATAAATTCCTCTCTGAACCAATATTTTGTCAGACATTTATTCAATTTCCAATGCAGTTTAATTTTGAGAGCACTGATGAGAAAGCAATGTTGTACAGTGTAAAAAAAATGGAAGGTTGATCACAAAATGATCCGCTGAAAATATGAATATTAAAACAACCATATTCTTATTCCCAAATAGTGCCTTGAAGAGAACAACAGGATTGGTTTTAACTGGAAGAAATATACTGACAGAAATATGATTCCTTTCAATCTTCATTCAGAGCACACATTATTGTAAAACTGTTCTGTCCTCCAACAGATTTCAGAGACAATATAATTTTTTTCTGTAACTTTTTACATATAATTTAAGAAACATAAACTAATCATTTAGTGATTTCATTATCCAGTTAATCCACATGAAATATTAAAAGTCATTAGAAGAGATAATGAGGAGTTCAATTTCACAACAGTCACCTGAAAAAGGCATTAAATTTAATCAAACTTCTTTTTATGAAGTACTCTTTGACATTGACTTTTCAAACTATCCCTGGGATGTAATGGACACAAACTAAATGATTTTGAAATACCTCTAAGGCAAAGGACACCAGGCGAGAGCACTGGCCCTGTAGTCAAGTCACTCGTATCCATTTTTCATCTGTCACCTGACTGTCTGCAAATTGTTTACGTTCTGTAATTCCTCTCACTAACTGTATAAATTCCTTTGATTTATTGAACTTTCTTAGACAGGAATTGCCCCTTACTATACACGAATTTTTGCCTGATAGTGTTGTCTAGAAACTCACCACAATCCTTTGAAATATCTCCCTTACATTTACAAATAATTGCTAAGTACCTGAATAACACTAATAAAACATGGTTTTTTAAAGTAAAAAAGTCTGCTAGTTCTGTTGCAATATTTTCTACCAGTAAATTTCAGGTTCAAATTTAAACAGTCACAGACTGACTGAATTTTGTGTCATGATTATGAATTTCTGAATATGTAATAGCTCAATTCTGCTTTTAATTCCTGTACAGCACATCCTGTCCATCCCAACTAAAATAAGTAGACCTGGTCTTCAATTGGCTCTTAATTAGATTAATTAAATTAGATTTAACCTAATTAACCTGCCTACAGAAAGTTTGTGTGGATTTGGCAGTTTATGTTGTTTAAATTAACAATGTATAAACAGAAAAAAAAAAAAAAAAAAAAGAAAAAACCTAAACCAAAACAAATATCAGCCAAACAAAACCTTCCAAATCATCATCATCATCATCATCATTCTCTTTATACCCTCAAGCCAAAACAACCCCCGAAATACTGAAACAATACATAGAGTCTATGTGATGTGAGCGTGAGAACACAATATCCCTTGGTGTCTGTGACATTATTTCCTTTCTTAGAAGGACACAGTCACTGAGTGAGGCATTACCTACCCATCCCCCCAAGTGCTCATTGAGATGACCTAGCTTTTAACATTGCCTTTTATATCTACTTTGAGGTGCACAAAATGTCTTGTCTGAGATTGCACATTAATGTGTAGATTTTTAAAAAGCTATGTTGTTCTATTCCAGCTAAATAAGAAGAAAAAAAATTGCAAATTATTTGTGCTTTTTCTGTCTGAGTAGATTTACTAAAAGTGAAAATAAATTCCTAAAATTTGAAAATGTGATGAAGTTGCATAGAATTTGTAATTTTAAACTGCAAATTTTCTCAAAATGAAGAGTTTGCTCATTTAAATTATAAAACCCCTAGTGAATAGACTACATCTTTTTTGTCACCTGAAAGAAGTTAATGATATAATGAGTACAATATAGACATTGTGCTATGTATTACTTCAATTCTGTCAGTTTTCATATTTGTTTTTTAAAGAAAGACTGGTCCTCAATTTTATCTTTTTTTCAAAATGTGAAAAATTAGTTACTAATGCATTCTATTAAGATACCTCTTCAAAGTTTTGATTAAAGAGTATCAGCAAGAAAAGTTATGTAAAGTATAGGGGTTTTATGCTTTAGGATCTTTTCAAGAAGAAAAAAAAGAGAAAAGATTGTTTCTACTTCTCTGTTTATGTCTCTAACTTTTCTCTAAATGCATTCTGCATGGTAGAATCATAAAATAGTTTGATTTGGAAGGGATCTTAAAAATCATCTAATATGTGGACAGGGACACCTTCCACTCAACCAGGTTTTTCAGGGCCCCATCCAGCTTGATCTTGAACACTTCCAGGAACGGAGCACCTTCCACCTCTCTGGACAACCCGTTCTAGTGCCTCACCACCCTAAAAGATATCTTTATGTCCAGTCTAAATCTACCCTCTTTCAGTTTCAAACCACTGTGCTCTGTCCTGTCAGTACAGGCCTCAGTAAAAAGTCTCTCTTCACCTTATTCAGAAGCCTCCTTTACGCACTGAAAGGTCCCAGTCAGATTCCCCCAGAGCCTTCTCCAGGCTGAGCAAACCCAGCTCTCAGCCTGTCTCCATATGCACCTTTTATACAGTTCAGGATGTGGTTCAACACCTGCAGTTGCTGTGATATTTTAAAGTGAAAACCAGATTATAAAGCAGAGGATGTGCAGTTGGAAGTTGGAAGAGATCACAGTTTTCATACATATTAAGTCTCAGTACAAAGCAGAATGTGATTCAGGCTTTAATTCCCTGAGTTAATTTATGAAAAGAGAAATGCCAACCAGGATGTCAAATCCATTGACCTGGAGGTGGAAAGATATTTCCTACTACCTTTCATGATGATTCTGATGTGTTATTAAAAA
>VZSR01003803.1:39244971-39271353 GCA_013398615.1 Brachypodius melanocephalos
AAAAAAAAAAAGAACGAAAGTTGGATGAGCCTTAATGAAGCCTGTGTTCAAGATTTATGGATATTGTAAAACACCTTTTACAGCTTATTAAATAGACAGTCCATCCTTTGGGATCACAAAATATCCTGGAAAGATTAACTTTCAGTGTCTCCTAAACTTTCTGTTGCTCTCTTAGCTGGTATAGCATCTGACTCCTAAACTTGCCTTTTAAAATGGAAATGTTTTCTCCATTCATATATTCCCCCTTTTTTCCTTCCCTGTTTTCCTTCCCCCAGCATAAAATTTAACAGGACTTGAACTCAGCAAGTTGGTAATTAATTAAATAAATTAAAAGCATAACCCCTGAGGTTTGACCTGAGGGAGGAAATGGCTCTGACCGCTCAGTGACACAGAATGTGATTACTGAAACACTAACAATGGCAAAGACAGCTGAAGAAACCACCTAAATGGATAGTCACAAGATCCATTTCCACTCTGTTAGACCAAGAGCCATCCAGCTGGACCTTAGCAGATGGTCTCAGTCTCTCGTAAAATATTGAAGTATGCCTTAATTCTGTCCTAGGATTTCTGCTGAAGAAAGAGCCTCGATTTATTGTATTTTTACTGCTGACAGCAATAGTCCATTGAAGTGGCAGTGAAAGCACAGGAAGACACTGTGGTTACTCTGTCTTTCTGGCTGACTGCCCACAGAGGCAAGGAAGTCACTGCCATTGTAATGCAGATGACAGAAAGCAAGGCACACACTGCAGCTGAACTAATTGAAAGGAACTCTCTGCACACCCAAATATAATTTCAACTTTGAAAATACATTTTGGCATAATAAGTAACATCACATGTTTCTGAGAGATGAACACCCAACTGAATTATTAAGCTGTGCAGCTCAGTACTGCAGCAATTCAAAACTATCACAAAGATTTACGTGCAATACCCAGCATTGAAAAACCTTTCCTTGGGGTTGGTTTTATTTTTCTGTTTTTCTTTTTCTTTTTTTTTGGTGTTTGTTTTTTTGTTTTGAGGGGTGTGGTCTGGGAAAAGAAAGGTGAAGAGTAGAAGGTCTAAATACAGATATATTAGTCACCTTTGCATTTTTTCAACTTTAGTTGAAATCCTCTGTGACCAGAGGATTTTTCTAAGTAAATAAACTGCAATGATTTGGATATGAAATCCTCTTAAAGACATGGCCTGAAACTCTTATCTGCATGCCAAATTTATGAAAAATAATCTTACTGACTTCAGTGGAATTATTTCTTTCTTGAAGTCAACTTTACAGAAAACAGAATTGCCTCAAAATTATGCTAAAATTAAAAAAAACAAAACAAAACCCAACATATTCTTGCTTCCATCTTCACCTTTTCTTTGCAGACATTATTGCACCCTTCCAATAATTAAAAGAGTCTATAAGGGGAACATAAGGAAGAAATTTTTTTATAATAATGGTGGTGAGGCACTGGAATGTGTTTCCTCGAGAAGCTGTGGATGGAAACCTCATCCCTGGAGGTGCTCAAAATAGATTGATGGAGCTTTGATAGCAGTAAATTGGTTTAGTGGAAGGTGTCCCTGAACACTACATGACCTCTAAAGGTGCCTTCCACAACAAACCATTCCATGACCCTTATCGTCTCATGGAAAAAAACAGAAGAAGAAAAAAAAAAAAAAGAAAAAAGTAATATGTACTATAAATTTGACCTATATGATTTACTGTATTGTTATAAACAATTTATTTTATTATTGAGAAAGGCTCCACACAAAATGGAGAATTTCAATCAATAAAACCTAAAAACTCACCTTCACAAATAATGGCTATTTCTGAAAGTGAAATAGAGTGCATATTATCTGAAAGTTAGATTGAAAAAAAGATTAAATACTATATGAAATTCTGTCACAATGACAACAAATAACTAAAAGCTTCTTTGATATATGCTTTCATTAAATATTTGCTTAATAGGTTTGTTTTGCTTTTTTGGGGGGTAAAATTGAATGCCTCACTAGTAATTTACAAACAAAATGTGACCAAAATATTAAAACAATTTGCTCTTTACTTCTGTCCATGATGGGAAGGTCTAGAGTGACACACCTCTGCAAAGTTCTGAGCTCCTTAAAACAACTCAGGGGAAAAAAATGCTTTGTAAATTTATTTAAATGTGTTTGAATGGAACCAAATTTGTGCTACATCCAATCATTTACCTGCCTTTATGTCCCTCTAATTTTTTTCTGTAGATCCTGTCCTCAATTCTTGTTCCAAATCATTCCCTTAGGTTTATTTTGTAATTTTTTTCTAATGAACTTCCATTACTTACTTCAAGTATTACAAATAAAAATTGTATAAAACTCCATTTCATTTTCTACAAGAAAAAATTCTGTAGATACCCTATAAACGAAAATTTATTTTTAAGAAGATTTGAGATAAAGGATGCAACTGCTAAGCATTTTTTGATATCAATAGATTATCTGAAACCAGCTCTTCATAATTGAGAGCCATAGGAGAAAAAAAAAGTCAATAGTCCTTACCCATGAAAACTGTACAAAACAGTGAGGTAGGTTTATTGCAGTGGGAAAATGCGAGAAACCTGTATTAATAAAATTGGCAAGCCCAGACAAATTCAAAGTTTACACTTCAAAGTGCACTAATTTCTGCAACAGAAACCTTTTTAGATGAAATTTTGTTATGTTGAAAAAAAAAGAATCTTCATAATCAAATGAAAAGCTATAAGAATCTATGCATTATTTACTTTTAAAAATTCCAGTAGAAGAAAAAATGCTACACAAAATGAATATTAAATGCTCAAAATATTTCCCAGGAATTTATTCTTGTTGATAGTTGTAACCATTTTAGTTAAATTAAATTATAAATTATAAAATTACAATCATAACAAACAAGTTCTCAGGGTGGGGAGGACACTGAATATTAAATGTCAGAATTTTATTTTTAGAAAAACATTTTTCACATTATGGCTGCAGATGGCAGCAAATATCCAGTGAACAGCAGTTCTTCCAAGATTTATTACATTATACATACTACATGATACCTATGGGCAGATCAAGTTAACTATCATATGCTTTATTAAGAAAATTATAAAAGTACTTAGATAAAATTAAAAAGATGCATCCTAAGTATTAACTTAGTTGATACTGTGTTCTTCTGAGCAAAATGATTTGACATAATATATAGGCTGGAGTTCCACAACTGTGGAGTTTCAAGCACTGAAACAAGTAGGATTTTACTCGAGGAGAGAAATTGAAAATGCAGCACTGAATTTAGCAGCTGGTTAAGTGTTTTGTGTCGTATATGCCAGTATTTCTGCCATTTATAATATTATAATATAGTAAAAAGTTATTTCAAGTCAATTTTGCTAAAAGGTTTATCTGACATATTTTTTTAATGCACTTGTTCCAGAGTTTTTGATTTCCTATTAAAAATTTAAAATATTCATCCTACAACACAGAAAAACTTAATACAGATCATATGTTATTAATCTACATAATATTCTCTGCTTTCCTTGTCCTTTGATTACTGTGTCTGTTGAGCCTTAGTTGATACTGCTATTCCATTGCAGTAGCAAGCAATCAAAAGTTCATGCAATTCTCATGTGGCACTGGTTCTGATTTCAGTTCTAGTTTGCTTTTAAAAAGCTCTTTATTTCTGGTGTGATACTGCACATCTAAATTAATTACTAGTGACGTTTCCTTTTTTATATATATAATGTTTATTTATAATAAATTTAGAGGGGTAAAAAAGTCTGGCATATATTGCTGTCCTATAATGAGCAGAGTGAAACCGAGTACAGACAATTAGGATATCATTGCCTGAACAGCTGTGCATACTAATACTGCAATTCTAGGCAAACAAAAAATTCCCTGAGGTAGCTGCTAGCAAATCCTGAAAATCCTTAGACCTCTTACATCTTTCTCCATTGAATTGGAGGTTCCCTAGTTCTCAAGACAATTCCAGCTTGGACCATGCATGAGTTTGGCCAAGCCTGAACATCTTAACAGCTCTCTCATCTAATTCCAATTTGAATCCAGCAGTGAGTATTCCTTGCTTTGTTGCCCCAGCCTGATTTACATTGCAGTAAGGGAGCCTGTCTTGAAAGAATTGCTGTCTGGAATATTTACATTTGTCAATAAAACTTCCTTATGTAACAAGTTTCTCAACGGTTTTAACGAGGCTCTTGGAGAGCAGCATGTGTGTGTGAGGTGAAAACAAACTTCCAAGGGATTCATTAGAATCTAACCTTGGTTAAGCACACTGTTGTTTATAAGGAGATTCCTGTCTACAAGTCAGTTGAAGTGGATGATAAATTACCTGATATGAATGATCCAAGGAGGGAGTGTTTGTCCCTCAGAGAAGGAGGTTGGCTTGCTCAGACTGAAGATAGTTTTTGTGCTATCTGTGCCTAAAAACAGAATATATTTTACTAATTTGGTCATTGGGGAGGAAGGAAGGATGTAAATTGGAGAATTCCAGATGGTAAATTTAAAAATAAATTATAATAATTATATAATTTATATAAAATATAATAATTTATTTAATTTATAATATATATTTATAATTTTAATAATTATATAATAATTATAGAATAATTATAATAATTTATAATTTCATTTATATTTTAATTTATAATTAAATTATAAATACACACATAAAGAAATACAGTGAAAAAACCCCACATAAAATGATTACATTTTTGCTGTCTGCATATGTATGAGCCATCAGATAACAAAAAGTTGGCTCTTATACATATTCAGTGTTTTAATATATATCAAATAAGAATAATATTTTAATGAAAATATTATTCTTTCTAGTAACATTAAAATCCAAGGGTTTAATTCTAACAGAAATATATGAAGTAAGAGAAGCTTTACTTATGATGATTGCTTGTTACTTTCCTCAATAAAGTTACAGAAATCATTAAAGCAAATGCATTTATTTACTTGCCTAGGAGGCTCTTTGAGATTTTTTTTCCACTTGGAGAATTTTCTTTTCTATTTGAGTCAGTCTGCAGCTGTGCTGCTTTGCAATTGCTGCACATATATGCAAAGACTCGACTATTAGAAAATGAAACAAAATTAATCTGTCATGGGGGCTTCCTGCTAACTCTGCAGTGGTCTGTGGAGCCTTTATATCATGCAAGTTGCTGTGAATGATGGATTCAAACAATGATTCTGGAACATGGGGAATAAAAATGTTGACGTTCACTCTTCCCATATGAATACAAGAACTTTTTTGTCATGTTTGTGTACTTGAATTCTCTTTGTGCAAACTGATCTTTATAAGATTTACTCAATCATAGAAGTTCTTGTTTCATATTGACTTTCCCTGAGGATTTAATTAGATAACATTTTATGTTACAGATGTTTTTGGCATTAAGTAAACAAAATATCCCAGACTCCCTAAAATATAATGATAGATAATAGATAGTAAAGCTTACAGAGATATAAAGAATTTGCATATGACATGATGAGAATAGTTTAGAATACTTGAACTCTTATGTAACAGGAAAATAAGAAACTAGCATGCTTTGTGGCAAAAGTAGCAATAGTGATAAATCAATGCCATGAAGTTCCATAAATTGGTTTTTTCATTACCTGGTACAGAAGAGTGTAATCCATTACCTGACAAAAAGTTAGAGTAATCAATGCTTGATCGTTCACTTTATTCATGTTAAAAAAATAACCACAGTGTTTTTCACCAAAAAAACCTCACCAATCCTCTCATGATTTAATTTGTTGGTTTTCCAATGGAAAGCAACTTATTTACACTGCCTTACAGTAAAAACCCAAGGTCATTTCAATAATTTATAAAACAAAAAGATGAAACAAGAGCAAGTAATGATGTACTTTTCTCACATTTCTATCACTGATTGTATTCAATAATAAAATTTCTAGTATTTCATCCACTCTGTTTGATAAAGATCACAAACTTCTTGTATTCTGTTCAAATATCTCCATACTCTTTTGGGTGTGTGTTGTGGATTTTCTTTATTTAATTTCATTTCTGCTTTCAGTACTTCTATATATACACTTACAAGCATTTTTATTATGACATTTATTGATTTGGGGGTTTCATAAATTGTTGCAGTTTAATGTAATACACATTTAGTAAGACATATGTTACGTTATAGTAGATATAAAGGAAGATTTATATCTGTCCTGAACTCCTGTTCAACTTTTTCAGATTTTAGAGATCCTCATTTTAACATTTCAGTCAGAAAAAAAAAAAAAAAAAAAAAAAAAAAAAAAAAAAAAAAAAAAGTGTATAAGAAGTATAGAGAAAAACTTGGATAAAAAGAAGCATATTCAGTGGAAACATAAAGTATAACATTAAAAGGGGTAGCAAATATTTTTACAGTGTGTTGTATAATCAGATTAATATTTTTTATTTCTCTTTTTCTCTGAGAAATTTAAATTTTTTCCTTAATATATCAAAGTGATTTGAATATCCTAGAATTTGATTGTTATAAAAAATAATTCAGAATTAATATGCTTTATGACTGGTCCAATTATATTGATTATATTTTAAAAATATTTTTACAAAATGTGGATATTGTGTAATCACTTTATACTGATTTGAAAACAAACATTTAATGTCACTAAACACTTTACTCCAATACAAAGTCAATCAAGCCAATATTACCTGTTATTTGTCCTTCTTTTTCTCCTGAAGTCCACATAGTGGCCTTCTGAGACTAAGGTGCAGTTTGTTAGGTTTTTTTCCATTCAAAACATTCAAAACAGTGGAAGGCAGCATCTCAGTTTGTCAGAGAAGTGTGTTTGTACCAGGAAACAGGATACAATGCATGGTCTGGAGTGCAACAAGAGGAAAAAATTACCTCCTAGGAATTTCCAGGGGAGTACTGAATGAGAATAAATCACACCATTCTGCTAACGTTCAGTATTGGTGCTCAGCTGTTTGTTTAGTTTGTTTCTTTTTCTGGTGATGTTATCACTCATAAAAGCATTTGATACATTCAGATGGTCAAAAGCCCTTTAGCAACTGTACAAGCATTTTTGACTTTATGTTATATCTTTCCTAAAGTGTGTGAAACAGTAAATTTACACAAACATTGGCTTTTTTTTTTTTTTTTGAAAATACTAATGATGGCATTCCGCCTCTCTAATCCTTCAGAAGATGATTCATAATACTAGAAAGAGATCTGTACTCAGTCAGCTGTCAGCTGTCCTCATGCCAGATGCTTTAAAATACCAGTAGTTCCCCACAGCAAAGTGCTGAGGGAGCAACAGATATTGTTTAACCAGATCCTATTGCACACTGTCCAAATAAAGGTAATTCCATTTCTGAGAATTCTTGCAATTTTGCCATCTAAGCACAATACTCACAACTAGACTACATAAGTATGAGTAGATGACAAATAAATTGTAATTTAGGTGTACAAGGAGGATGAAATTTGTCTTTTTTTCCAGTAAATGCTTTTTAACATTCTAGACAGAAGAATATTGCCACATGGTCTGAGTAGAGATGACATGTCTGCTCTGAGTTTCTAATTAATTTGAAGGAAAGAGTGTGTACATTTTATAAATCTCTGCTTTAATCCAGATTCATCATGAAGCACTGAATCTAGAGCTTCAATTTAGGCCTCTATATTTACACCAGAATGAAAAAAAGGTAAATCTTTCCTTCCATACAGTGAAGGAAAAAAAGAGAAAGTATTATATATGTAACTGAGATTCCCTAAAGGAAAGTTTGCCCCATAAATTTCAAAATTAAATTTATCAAAATCTCTGTTAAAATTATTTTCTAAGATACTAGCCATTACAAATGATGCACTCAGAGGGGCATATGCAGTAAATCAGTGTGCTCCATGCCCCTTGGACCTAGACTGACCACAAGACCATGCTTTGCAGCACACATTGATCTGTACAAAACTAATTAAACTAATATCAGAAGACCAAATTCCTAATGATTTCTAAAAATCCTTCAAAATATTTGGCCCAAACATTATTTTAAGTGGTGCTAGCACTACTATTCTTGACTAAAAAGTGCCTGTGCTGGTGTAGTGGTTATGTATTTCCTCTGAACCAGATGAGATCATCTTTTCAGTTCCCTCTTCTAACTGTTCCTTCTAACCCAATTTAACTTACATTAACCAGTGTTTACTCTTAAAAAATAGAAAGACATCTCAAAAGCATTAGTGAGATGGCATAAATAATATATGCATGGTTTTGAAAATGCTGCATTTGAAAACCACGTCAGAGTTAATTGAATACAAACACAAAAAATTAAGATGCTGTCAGAAAAACAAACAAACCCTTCATGTTGGAGAGTGGAAACACAAAGGGATTATACATAGACTGAATCTATTTGAAATGAAAGAAAGAAGTCCATAAAGAATGCAAAGAAATATTTTTCAAAGTTGTTTAAAATAGAAATGTCATTGCTTTATGACAAGCTTATCAGTTGGACTGGACAGAATAAATAAGTGGTAATAAATAATACATAATTAATATTCATATATTCTATTTTGTAATAATAGTGAAAGAGTTTTTTCCTAAAACTTCAACATTATAATTTTTTGAGAAATGTGTGCTGTCAATATAAAATGTGTCCTGTTTATATGTTTTAAGTCCTCTGATATATATATTGAACATCTCGACATATAAGCTTATCTCATAAATAAGTGAAAATCAAATGAAGGAGAAAACAAGGAACTTTTTACTTGGCTTTTGTAGCTGTAGGTTAAATAATTGAAGTGAAATCTTTATAAGGTCATACTTAGAGGTCTTTCCTGTGAAAGGTCCACACTTCAGAAAGGCACTTAAATGAGTATTAATGTACATTCCTCTATTTATTATAAGGTAAGATTTATTGAGTTTTCGGCAGAGGATTGAAAATTTTTGCATTAGTGTGATTTGTTTAAGAATGGAACTACATGCTTTATTGATGTTACTTTACCCTTTGAGAATTTCAAAATCTTGAGTCTCTTCAGCAACGAACAAGTGTTTGTTTTACTGTGATAATCATAGACACAGCTGAAACTAATTATAATTTTTAAAAAGCATAAAGTGAATAAGTCATGTATTTTTTGAATGCAAGTTTTCTGGTTAATGAAGAAACAATGTTCATTAGTCTAATTTTATTTTTTAAGACACAGTTTTGCTCCAGACCGTAAGGAGCATGAAATATATACCAGGTACCAAAGTACAAATTTCAAGTATAAGCACATCAGAGACCTATCTCAGGATGTGGTGTGCAGGAGCACAGGCATGAGGTGGTGATAAAAGATGGAACACAGGAGACATCACAAGTGTGAGTGATTAATTCGTAAAGGAGTGCTGACCAGGAGCTGGTCAAAATTGGTTTCAGGAGTTCAAAATGAACAAAGGCAAAGTGTCTCACATCTGTAAAAGACACTACAAATTGTTAATCTGGATTAACAAGGAGCTGCACAGCAATGAAGACAATCCAAGGTACAGGAGGATATTAAAGAGAAGAAGAATAAACCCGAGTGAATCCTAGACCGAGAAAGAAGAAACTGTTGACGTAACCAGCCCATCTCCCCGTGTGAAGAGCTGCAGGTGTTCAATGCTATCCTGTCCCCTTTCTCCTCACACACATGAGAATGAAGCCACCAGCCTTAAGGTCCAGAGGAGCAGAACAGAATGAGTACAGCACCAGAGGCAGAGCTAGAAGCCGAGTGTGGATAAACCAATTTTAACTGTTTGGGTTTTTTCATTGAACAATTATCTCTGGACTAACAAGAATTTGTATTTCTATTAATGAACAGAAAAAAAATAGATGTTTTGCAGTAAGCGTATTTTAAATTTAATGAACCAATTTCTCTTATCTAATTTTTTTTTAAATCCAGTTAGTATTAAGAACAGAAATCCTGGGACTTTTTCATGCTCTGAAATTCACATTTCTATTTTTTCATTTGATATCTCATTTTAGTAAGTGAACTCCCTCTGTTCCTTTCCTTTCCCTTCCTGTGGGGCTATGTACTGCAGGCCTACAAATAACCTACATAAATGCCCTCTGAGATTATTTCTGCAGAGATGATTTCTCAGTACTTACTTAAGACCTTTCTGGGAAACAGCTGCACTTGAAAACTTCTGTGTCAACTTGGTGGACTAAATATAGAGGACGGAGATGAGAAACACTGTGCTCATTAACCTGCTTAGTGCTAATGCTCAAGCTCTTTCCCTTTACTATTGTCATTATTATTCTTGTAACTTATCATCACTGGCATTGCCATTTATAATCTTGCATTTTCACTCTAAGGTATCAGCAGTGTTGCAAACTTTGAAACAGATTCAGCAAAACTTAAATATTCTTACTGTTTTGGACAGATCAGAGTTAGGTTTATTTTGCTTTCTGGTTTTATCTCTTTGGGGTTTTTTGGTGTGATTGGTTGCTTTCTTTTTCAAGTGTGGGGAAACATTCAATTTGCCATTCAAAAGTTAAAGAAAGAGTTTATAAAAATAACAGTTAAAAATAAGCACAAGCATTTTATTTGTTTACATGTAAAACTAAGCCATTTTGAGATTCCTTCATTGTCCAGTGTTTACAAAAACAGACAAATAAGTTTATAATACAAGTATAAAAGATACTTTTATATGAGGGCAGTGTGGGGGCACAACCACTTCTACAATACAGTTTATGGCAATAGGTATGAAATTTTTGCTAAGAAGGAAATCGAATGTGTTAAGTTTCTCCCAACTGATAATTGGACAATCCTGAGAGATAATCTACTGCAACATGCTCTAATTTGCTCTTAAGTCTAATTTTACCCCAATTCACTTTCCCACAAAACTTGAACATTTTCCAGGCCTACTTGTCAGTTGTCTTTTCTTCAAAGATCTTTGCTATTGGATATATCATTATTAGAGATAATTATAATTAGTTTGTTCCTCAAATCTTATTCTACTGTTTATAAACCATGGAAAAAGGAAATTTGGAAAAAAAAAGGGGATTTATTTTGCAGAAAAAAAACATTATGCACAATTATACTCTACATGAGTGAAGAAGGTTTCTTGGAAAGACAACCTTTTTAGATGAAGGTGACTTTTTCAACTGCATGTGCTTCTGTCTCCAGAAACAATTTAAAACCTTTATAGCCTCCCTGTGGGGTTTTGAGGACTCTACCATGAAATCTTGTCTGACCCTTTTAATTATGTGCAGAAGGTCACCATATTCCTAAAGCCCAAGGACATCATATATGCTGCCTTATCACAGTCCACAAGAACCCCCAAAGAATGTAGCTTATCTCAGGCACTAGTGTGGCTTAAAATTAATATTCAGACAAAACTCATGTCTTCAGTTATGAAGCCTGAGCAGCATATTTGAACAAGTTATTATGCTGTGGTGTTCCTATAACTCCTCATTGTCTCAGGTAGTCTTTGCAACCTGTACAGAAAAACTGCTTTGGGAAACAGCACTTACACTAGTGGTAGAAGGGTTTATTTTGCTTTTTCTTTTTTCTTTATTTCTAGTCTTTAAACATCTTAGAATCGACTGATTTTTTTGTTTTATGGGAAACTATTGTAATATGAATAAAAAAGGTATGTAAAGGAGGACAAGACACAGTAAGAATGTTTACCCATTGTGAATCTTCCAATGTTGTAGCTCTGACCTAAATAATGTGTTTTAAAATAACTTCAAAAGTTCGCTCTAGCAAATTTAGGCTCTGAGAAAACCAAGATCAGCTGAGTTGTTTAGAACATGGTGCTAATAACACCAAGATTGTGAGTTCAATCAATAGGTCATTCACTTAAGAGCTGGACTCAATGATTCTTGTGGGTCCCTTCCAACAAGAGGATTCTGTGATTCCGTAAATATCAAGATACTTGATTTTTCCTTATTTATGATGTGATACTCCCACCCTCACTTAACTGTTTGTTTAACAGACAATATTGTTTGCTAGAGTATTTGTGTAGAACCTGAATCTCTAATTGTTTGCAGAACATGCCTATTAGATCAAGCGCTGTAGAACAATTAGACATAGAACTACATCACTTTTCTAGATCATTCTCAGGGATATTTGGGAGACAGGTGCCAAGACCCTGTCAAAATTGATGTGCTTCTTGGAAGGTGTAAAGAAACATTTTCAGTGACTGTGGAACTCAGGCAAAAACTAAGACATGTAGAAATTAGGTACTGCTTGAGTATGCCTATTTGAAACTAAATTCCACTTTATCCCTGTGTTATGCAGTCATGGACAGATGCAAACTGAAAAAATAATGGTGAATTGGCTAGTTCTAAGTAAAGTAGATTGGGTATTATATTTAGTGTAGCCATTGAAGCATTATCTTGCCTTAGTTTTAGCACAAATGAGTGAGTATTGCTTTAAATTCTGTCTACTGACTGAGGAAATTCAAATCTCTATCTGCTATCTTCCACCTTACAGGTTCAATGTAAATGAAGAATACAAGAGAAAATACATACATCCATTTTACTATATATGCAAAAGTTCAAAGAAGAGAAGGATACAGCGGAATCAAAACATCAAGGATTCTTGGCAGAAGGGGAGAACAAGAAAGTGAGACCCAAAAAGAACCCTGTTGAGTAGTGTGTAAGCATTTCTTACTTGATACAAGCTGCAAAGCATTACTTTAAAAAAAAAAAATTTAAAAAAATTTTGTAGCAGATATATTTCCAACTCTCTGATTCTGAATTCAGTGTAACAGGAGATGAACAAAACTCTTAAAATTAATGGAAGATTTCAGATTATTATTTTCATTGTATTTGCAAAGAAAAACTGTTGCAGAATTTTCAATCCATTTGTATTTCTGAATATCATTGGACTCATCATTGAAAAGTTCACAGAAGGTATAAAGACTAGGCAAACTGTAATCTCTGTATGATTTTGCTGATGTTGGAGGTGAAGATGTTGTATGACATAATTTCAGATTCTTATGTCTATAAATAAAAATACCATTTTTTACAGAAAAGTGTAAATCTGGTATTAGCATATTGCTTAGAAAATATCATTTAAATCAGCTAAAAAAATGTAATAGTGACTACCTGTGATGAGTTCACTTGTGTGAAACTAGCCTCTTCAGGGAAATTACATGTATCTCACTGCATATAATTTAATGTCTATCTTTTGGATAGACAAATTTTCTCTTTGCAGTAAAGATACTGGTTCTCGCTATGGGTTTTTAGAATCAGGAATATTTCTGGTTATTCTCTTTATTCTGCATGAATTCTTTCTACTTCCTTACTTCATAAAAGTTGTTGAGATATGCAGCCCTAAAGAAGTAAATGGCAAACACAGAATATTCAATGGCAATTAGGTGTCAGTAAGTTCTTTCTCATCTTTAATTTTTTTCAGAAAACATGTCTGACCTACTGTACAAATTTTTGATGGACACTCATGTACAAATATTTGCATTTATTCACCATGCCCCTAAAAGGCATTTAAAAAGGTTACATTTGTCAGATATTTGAATGTAAACCACAGACACGATGCAGCTTCTCTTGTACCTCAATGGAGTAAACAAAGTGCTGTGAATTCCAGGATCCAGACAACTGGAAGTGCGTGCACCCAGTGTACTGATGAAGTATTTGAGACCTGTAGATTCCAAGTGTATTATTAACACAAACATGTTTTAGGACACATCCAAGAGAAGCTCTATTTATTACAATCATAGTGAGAGAACATTTTTAGAGCAATATATTTGCAGAGACCCAGTCTATATACTGTTTCAAAAAAAAAAAAAAAAGTAAAGAAATGAAGAAAATCAGTTATTTCAATGTTAGTAAAGTGAGAAACTTAAGAAATGCTCTTTCACTCAAAATGAACTAAGGCATAGGGACCACCTCTTCCTCATTAGTTTTTATTTATATTCAGAATGCTTAGTGACAGAGCAAACTGCATTTCACACTTTCAGAAAGCAAAGCTAATACTATTCAAGTTCACTGGCAACTTGCAGAACTCTGTATAGAAAGAATCAAGTCCAGAAAAGCGAGACAAAAAAAAAAATCTGCTAGAATTCCCTGTAATTTCAAAAAAAAAAAAAAAAAAAAAAAAAAAAAAAGTAGTTCCACATCTCCATTCATGCAGCATTTTGATTACTATTGACAAGCCTAGCCTATTTTTCACCATCTTTATATCTCTTGTTCTCTTCCCCTCTAACTTTTTCCCCCAGCTGCCTTGGACATTAGGCTTAATATTCATATTGCAGAAACAGTCATTCCAGAAACTGCGGTATAATGCCAATGTGTTAGAAGCAATGAATAGGTTGGGTTAGAAGGGACCTCAACAATCATCAAGTTCCAATTATACCATTCTGGGCAGGGACATCTTCAACTAGACTGTGTTCCCGAAAGTCCCATCCTGTCATAGTCAAGAAGGCCACTGCACTCAGAGTGCTTCAGTAAAAAACTTCAAGGGGCTTCATGTATCTGCTTTGTTATGCAAAAGGTCTTTCACACCTTTTCTGTGTAGCCTCCCATGTGCAGCTCCACACAGCTCTGGCTCTTTCTCTCCTTCTCCTCGCTTCCTTCTGCGGTTCCAGCTCACTGCTTCCTGTCCCTAGCACAGGCACCTAACCCTATCTTGTCCCTCATACAGTGGCTCATCTTATCAGGCCCTTGCCCATCCTCCTGTCCCTTCCTCCTCACAGCTCACCCAGCAGACTCCAGCTGACTCTCTACCAACCAACTCACTCTTTATCACACCCAGAGCTGGGAGGGCAAGGCTGTTCCCACTCTTCCGTGATTAACATAATTAACACAGGTGCGATATATCAGGGGTAAGATTATCTTTAGCTCTATCTCAGTCTTTCCACACCATCCAGCCTAGCTTTGAATGCTCCCAGGGATGGGGCATTCAGAGGTTCCCTGGGCAACCTATTCCAGTGACTCACCACCCTTGCAGTAGAGCATTTCTTCCTGATATAAAATCTACTCTCTCAGTTTAAAGCCATTCACCCTTGACAAATCACTACACGCCCCTCTAAAACGTCTTTCTCTATCTTTCTTGTAGGCCCCTTCAATATGCTGGAAGGCTGCTGGTGAGGTCTCCCTTGAATCTTCTCTTCTCCTGGCTACACAACCTCAGTTCTCTCAGACTGTTTTCACAGGAGAAGTGCTCCAGCTCTCTGATCAACTTGATGGCTCTTTGGACACACTGCAACAGACCTTTCCTATGTTGGGGCCTCCAGAGCTGCACTGCAGGTGGGCTCTCACCAGGGCAGAGCAGAGGGGCAGAATCCCCTCCCTGGCCCTGCTGCCCACGCTGCTCTGGATGCAGCCCAGATACAATTGCCTTTCTGGGCTGCAAGTGCACATTGCTGGGTCATGTCCAGTCTCCCATCTACAGCACCCTCAAGCCCTTTTCCTCATGGTTACTCTCAACTCCTTCATCCTCTATCCTGTATTTGTGCTTGGGATTGCCCCAGCCCATGTTCATGGCTTTGTTTTGTCTTGATAAATTACAGAAAACTACCTGTGCATTTAGAGTGAAAATCTCTGTATTTTTCAGAGTACAATTTAGGGACAGTATGCGAGGTTACAATTCTTGTGCACTGATAACAGCAAAACTTTCTCTTATGGGAGCTAGCAACAATACACTTATGCAATTTACTGTGAAGAAGGGGATTAACTAGATGTCCTCTAACATAATTTCCAAATCTATTTTCCATTATTTATTACCTTTCCTTACCTCACTGCCCCCAGGAACCAGCTTGACTTTCCCCAGGGCACATTAATTAAATGCATCAGACTCCCACAGCACAAACAGGTCAGCTGCAACACATGCAACATAATCACATTTACCAAGCCACCACTTCAGAGAAACTGTCTGAGCTGCAAAGAGTATTCAAAATCTTAAAAAACCCGGCAGCAAGTGGCAGGGCATGTGAAGCATTCATGGCTATTTTTCAAAGGAAAATTTTGTTAGAGGTGTGAATTTTCCTTTTTATTGAATGTGCTCCTTCTCTACAACTGCCAGTTATGTTCTGCTGGAGGTTATAATGTCCACTTGATGGTAATTATGAATGCTAGTCTTAAGAAGGCATAAGGATTAAAATGTGTAAATATGTACAAAAATTCCCTCCATACACCCTGGTCAACAATATTCCATGCATTAGCAGGCTTTACCTAAACGAGATATGCTATGTGGGTTTTTGCTTTTTTAATCCATTTTATTGCCCCTCTTCCTCCAATAAAATCTATTTTTGGCAAATATAGAAACTAGTAAACAAAATCCATGAATTACAGTAGTGAGTGAAAATTATATATATGATTTACTGTCACTGCAGGTCAGGCTTCCCAGTCTCAGAAAGCCCTTTAGCTGTATTCACATTCTTAATAATCCAAATATATATACTCCCACCCACACAAATTACTCTTTTACACAATGTGAAAAACATGGAGAAACAAAACAGAGCATTAACACACCCACTATCGTCTTCTCTCCCACACTTGAGAATTCTCAGTAAGAGAAAATCCCAGACCCACGTTCTTTTTTCAATGCTCTGAGTCCTCACAGTGTGGCAGAAGGGAAACCTTCAGCTTTAACCCGTTCAAGCTGTACCACTCTCTGTCACAGTTATAGTGATTCAGGACAATTGAAAGGTAGATGTTGCTGGAGCTTGTATTTTAAAGATATTAAGACAAAGAAACAAAAATATAGGAAAATACCAAATAAAAATACTCTTAAAGGTGCAAAGTGCTAGAAAGCTAAGTTCTATATTAGCTTGAAAAAAATTAGCATTTTTCTCATATGTATAGATACAAAAATAATGCACTTCCATGTATATTCACAGTTTATTTTCACCAACCTACCTGCCCAGAAGGACATTCTCTCATTCAGTGTTCAAACTACCAGAAGTCTGCTATTTCCCTGCAATATAGAAAGTTATTTAAGAGTTTAAATATTTCTTCTTTTTCTATCTCACCTCTGGATCTGGAAAGGTAAGAGCTAATGGTAAGCACTATAATACTAGTGCTTGTATTAGAGTAGAGACAAAAAATGCAAAAAAGCTTCTTTTGTTGTTTTTTCACTCATTTTCTTTCATCTTAGTCTCTTTGTTGATTGCTTTTCCAAAATATTGATGCTGTTACTGAAGTTCACAACAGTTCTGACACAGTCCTGACCATAATATTATTAATTAAATAAAATCTCGGTTTATATTCATGCCTTACTCATCCTCAGAACCCAAAAAACGTGACATTATGCTTCAGCCTGATGTCTAGTATCAATTGGAGAACAGCCTTTTATGTGATTGGATGTGAAATCTATCTAAAATATCACTTCCTAGTGTAAAAGATGAAGATAGAATAGAGAAGGAAAGATTTTTTTTTTTTATGTGTTTATTCGGGGTTTCTGTATAAAAATGAAACCAACATATTTGTTAGCAGTCTCAAAATTATAGCAATCTAAATACGGCTATTCACATTCTTAAATCATCAGGGAAAAGAAGTGAAGGAATATTCTGTGATAATTAAAATAAATTAATTCTAAAATGCAAATAAGCCTCCACCTTACATCAGCTTGAGCAGCTAAATGCACCTGTGGCCAACAGCAACCCCATAAACTTTAAATTTCGAGATTTAGACAAGTGAACCAGTGCTTGTTTTTTTGTGAAATTTTCTCTAGATGGAGCTCTAGGTCAAACATCCTTGCAGTTAACTTGAATAATCCATCCTGGTGATTTCGGAATCTGTTTTAATGTCCTCAGTTCACTACATCTGTTGCTATAAAATGAGATGAAGAAACTGCACTGACTTTATTTTTTTTGACACTTTATATTCACTGTTTATGTAAAAACGCGATTGTCATGAATAATGAGAGGATTAAATACAAACTCAGAGGAGTCGTCAACCTAATAGGACTGCTGTTTAATGACATATGAAGACATATCAGGTTTGTCATGGTTTACATTTTAGTTAGCTGTGCCATAATGCTTTTGCACTGAAATTTTCTCTTTAGAGTTAAGAGAGGTCCCTGGTTTTAGGGTGCTATTAGGTTTGAGGGGAGTTTATTTCATTTCATGGAGAACTCCTAGACACCTAAAATCAAAAACAAATTTTAAAGGCCTTATGTTATCATTCTCTATCTGCTTTTATACAGCAGTTAACACAGATATGAACTTTTTTTCTACTCAGAACAACATTAAACATTATATTCTTGGAAAGTTTTTATAGCAATAATGCAAGGGAAAATAATATTATCACAGATATCAGCTACCATTGGAAAAAAAAAATCCAAAAAACCCACTCTGCTCCACAGGAGAGAAAGTGAGGTGCAGATTATACTATCCATGGTGCATAAAAATCAAGTTCACACAACTATTAGCTCACATTTTCTCCTATAAATGTTCTTTTTATTGATTCTTGAAATCTGGCTTCTTAAACAACCTACTTCTCTAACTTTTTTGGGTCAGTCTGTTAGATAATGACACTTGCTGTACCTGTTGTATTTGCTTTTCCTTTTTTTTGTCTCTGAGAGATGAGGGAAATGAGAGAGAATGAAAATCACTTTGCTTTATGAAATAATTATTTTGCTACTATGTAAAATTGAGTCCTTGCTGAGTCCTTAAGTCTAATTGTTACCTAGTGTGCCTCTGCCACATGAAGTCTTAGAAAAATTAAGTGACTTATTCCTGGGACATTTCTCAACTCAGATGATGAGAGATGTGATTGAGGACTGAATAAACCACAAATGCTGCTGATGTTTGTAGGTACTTTATACATTTTTATATAAATATAAATATAAATATAAATATAAATATAAATATAAATATAAATATAAATATATATATATATATGTATATATATATGCATTTTTTTTTAAATCTTGTGAAGAAAACAGCCATAACAAAGCAGGGGAGACAGGACTCTAGTTTGTTCAGTTTTGGTTTAAGTAAGTCAAGAGTAGATTATTACAATATTTGCACCCTCATAGCTGAATACTCCAGAGCTCAGAATGAACTCTCAGGCACTTTCAGTGCTTGGACAAACCGACACCATCAGGAGTTATGGAGTAACTCCCAGTCCAGCATGGACAACAGTTACAGATGACTTTAAGTCTCAAAAGAATTACACAGGATGGCAAAATACCCCATATTGTGAATGTCACTTTAAAAAAGTTTAAATACTTACCTCTCCTATGTTTTGTTCTGGATGGGGGGGTTATTCCTCCATATTTCATGGTGACTGCTTCCCAAGACTAAATGAATAAGAGCAAATTAAAATCAAGAAAAACTAAACCTATACACAGCAAAAGAAGGCATACTGGGGACAGACGTGAAAATGAGAGTACTTATTCTCAGGTGAATATATTAGTCACTTCATTGTGAAGTTATACTTTTCCTCTGCTTTTGTAGATCTTGTCTTCTTCCATGCAGTATCACAGTTTTACCAGGACCAGTGGAAAGTAACCCTCTCAAGCATGAGTGCTATGAGTTGACAGCCCAGTGCTAAGTTAAAAGATGAGAATTTCAAATTGTACTTTCAGGCAGGAAAGTACATCAATCTTTCTTTCACCCCTTTTTTGTTTGAGATCTAGGTTGGAAAGAATATACAAAGAGAGTGAGTTTAAAATTATATTGAACTCTCTGGTTTAAGCTTTCTTTTTTTAATTATGAGCTACATGTGATGAGAGAACTGACAGCACACAGAAACTTTTCAATTCCTTCTATTAATCAAAGCAAGAAAGAGTTAAACTGTTTTGGAGGTGAAATCAAGTCCTATTTTGGATTGTAAACCTAAAAAGGTCCTGAATAACTAAGTCATCCCAGGAAGTAGGGATAGGTGAAGCACATGAAAGAATAGCTTGAAAAAAATACATCTGCAATAGATAAAAACTTCTAAAGCAAGAGCAGCTGTGATTTTTTTACTTAATCTCCTCTAAACTGATGACTACTCAACACACAATTCTTTGTCCTGTAAGAGACTCTCTCTAACAAAAATCACAATGCTGTGGTTGGGATTCAGTTTGTCTTTTCAGGTACAAAACCACATAAATTAAGCACATAGTGAAGTTCAAGCCAGATGGGGAACCACCTACAAAATTGAGTAACTGTTTGTCGTGTGGAAACAGAGACACTTCAAAGGAACAATGACTACAACAAGAAGTATGCACACACCCTAAACCATCAGCAAGCAATAGGTCTACACTGTTCACAGATGAAGTTTTGTTGTTCTGACTTTAATAGGCTGAAGAGTAAAGGTGTATGGTTGAAAACTAGCTTTGCAGATGAATCAGAAATATTTTCTCCATTTCACTTTTTACCATCATTACAGAAGTTTGCATGGCCAGTGATTTGCAGTTGTTCTACAGCACTGTGATTCTCGAGCAAAAGAAGACAAGGATGAAATATCAGATGTGTGTTTTAAGGTGAAATTCTCTCTAACAAGCTCTCACTAACCACTGATGAGACAGAGAGATGGAATGGTACCAGGATTAATGAAAAGCTGTGCAATATACAGAGCCAGACTTTTCCAACTCATGTTCTGAAAATTTGAACTTTCATGTAATATACATGACATATATATTTGCTATGCAGGAATAAAAGTATTATCAGAACTCTTTAAAAGGATGATTGGTCAATTGCCTAAGTAAAAAAAACTAGAAGTCTGTCTTGAGATAGCCCCCAAGGCTTGTGCCACTAAAGACAGATTAACATTCTGGTAACATTTGTCTGACTCAAAGGACAATGACAGCAATTAATTGGATAGAAGAGGAAATTGCTATCTGCCCATGACTGAGATAATGATTTTTGTATGGAGTACAAAGTGGACAATTTCAAAATTAATCAAATTGAAACAAAATTTTGTTTCAACATTAGGGATGTAAAACTTTTCCAATCAGTTTTTAAACTGAATGACAAATGTTGGACTAAGAGAACACGAGGGCATCTGTCTCAACCCTACAATTCTGTAATAGTTTCAACTACATATGAAAGGTCACACAATAAGTATATTAGAAGGCAATATAGTTATCCACATTTTCTTATATACAGGTATATCTTAAACTCTCCTGTTTATTCAGATATACTGTCAAATCTTTTTTAGGTTTCCAACAGATACTACCACAAATAAATTACAGTTTAAAGATTATTTATAATTTCTCAGGCTCCAACTGAATGAGTGAATAAGTAAATATGTATTCACATTGAGACAAGACAGACTTGGTAACACTGCTTATGCAGTGGATACTTTTCCCCTCTAAAACATCTATAGTTAACCAACGTATCATCCTTTTGGATTGTCTGACATAGACTGGAACTAAACAAGATCAAACAATCAAGAAGAGAGTCCACAAAACCCCAAAACCAAAACACAAAGCAGTAATTCATTTAACTTACTATGATCCATAGCAGTTAAAGATTATTTGTCTTTCCTAGAGGACAGTTGAAAATCAATATGAGCCTTAGCAACTTACATATTTCATTTCTGCTAAAATATTTTCATACACAGGGCAGTTGAGGTCCAAAGAGACCTATGGAAGTTGTCTAGTTCAATCCCCCTGTGCAAAGCAAGGTCACCTAGAGCAGGTTTCTCCTGGGCCGTGTCCAGTTGGGATTTGGATAATTTTGGTGTCCTGGGTTGGTCTATAGATGTTCTATATGTTAAAGCTCCCATCACCATTAGTGAAAATTCAGAATTCAATCCAATGTCTAGATATTAGTTTCTTTCAATTTTCTGCCCAGTTTAGGCCTACCTGTACATCTCAAAGAGCTAAGAATGGGGTACCCTGTACTACAGTGATACAGTAAGATACACACACAATAGGAATGGCCTGAAGGAAGGTGAAATATGGTCATTCTAGAATAATTAAGAGAAGGAAAACAATTCACTTCTCACTAAGCCAAGTATCAGAAAGTTGTTTCTGTTGCTTAGATTCTGTGTCTGAAAACTGGTGTCTTGGCTATTAATAAATTTATTGCTTTAGATTGATATGATTTTAATGAAAGATTATTATTATTATTATTATTATTATTATTATTATTATTATTATTATTATTTTAATATTTGTATACCTCTTACTATCCCAGTTCAATAGAGTTAAAAGACATCACTTGACTAAACTACAGTGGCCAAAATGTTATTGAAACAGACCCTGAAGGGAAAATTTAGATGTTCATTCATTTAAACACATAGGGTTGTTTTTTGTTCTTTTTGGGTTCTTTTTTAATTCTTCCTGAGGTACATTCTGTGCATTAGTTCTCCACCTATCAATCAAGACAGAAGTCCATCATTGATAAGTTTATGTATAATGGCATTACAATACAGAAAAAGGTGATCAGCCTTGGAAATAGACTATTTTTTTAATGTTTTGCAAAGGTTCAGTACATGTCACATGTTCATCAAAAAATACTTGTTTTTGTATAAAGGCAAGCAGTTATGTGAAATTATGAATTACTTAAATTTCAGTTTATTCAGCCAAGAGCAATCCTTTTAGTATTTTTTCTTCCAATAAAAACTAAAGAAATTAAGTTCAGAGATAATGTTGGTAATTTTAATGGTCACGGTAATAAAGGACTTGCTTTGTGTCACAAAAATATATGAGAAAAAATAAGTATATTTAGCAAATTTTGAAAAGGTGGTTGCTATCCTTTTTATTGCTAAATTCTCTTGAGAATTTGTCTTACAATCAGTAGATTCACATAATTTTATTCTTTGTGTTGGCTTAGGACATCATTACAGAAAACTCTTGTTAGTCTAATAAAGACCGCTCATAAATCTTTCCTGTACACATTGTTGAAAACTACAACACAGTAAAATTTACAGTTTTGTAAACAACTACTTTATGTTTGTCTGTTACTCAGTAGATCTATTTATACTGTTAAAGTGCTTTCTGCCACTTCATGTGATTTGTTAATTGTAGATGGCACAATTTATTTTTTCCTTGATTTTACTTTTTTGCATCAGTATTTAAATTACATGTTAAATGATTATTTTTTTCACAAACTGAGTGCATGATTCATGAGGTAAATCACTCTTGACAAGTTAATGCAGTTTTATTTGGTTGTCTCTGAACATTTCATGTGTTTATGTTTTTAGGTCTTTCACCTAATATAGGCTTGGATTTACAAGATAAGGTAGTTTAAATCAAGATAAAAGAAATAAGCTAATGGTCAGTACTGTCAGGCTATAAGGGAGGTAACAAAAGGTTTTAGAAATAAACTTGACACAATTCACATATATTTTGTTCTCAAATATGTGTTTCACAGACGATTGGAATTTTAGAGGAATGTATTTAAAAACCCAACCAACCAAACTGAAAGTCAGCAACATCCTGTTCACACTTCTAAGCTTTTCATATTTTGTGGGCTGTAAAAATTCCTTTCTTGTTTTCTACTAAGAATTTCTTTTTCAAACACAATTTTGCACTGAACAAATAAGGATTCTATGAGTCAGTAATATTCTAACCACTTATTGATTATGGAAGTTGGGTTTGTTTCCTGGCTTTCTTTCTAATGAGTTATTGTGAATTTCATTAATTTTCATTCTAATACATAGCCCCCAACCAATATTTAAATCACTTTCTTTCCCACCTACCAGTGCAGTCTTTCTGTGTACTTCATCCCACTGGACATACACAAAGAAGCATATCATTATTGGACTAGATATAGTCTAAGAGTAACTGAATTATTTTCAGATATTTATGTACATACGTTGTCATCACTAGCAAATGCTAAACTGAACTTCAGTGAAGTATTCAGTGTTTTCCTTATGTTTTTGAAGGAGTATAAGACATATACAAGAAAGGACAGTTTTTCAGATTTCTAGTTCAGTGTTTTGGCCATGAGCACATAATGGTGTGGTCAAAACATACAAAAGCTCAGACTACAGAATATTTCAACTACAACTGATTTAGCTTTGCATGAGCTAGTCTTAGAAAAGAAAAAGACTGATTTGGGCAGTTTCTTGAGTTATCACAGCCTGACTTACTCTCGCATCTGAACAATAGTCATGACCTCATATTGTTTTCAAAATATTTTAATAACTTTGTTACTGCACTGTCCAGTACAGACAACCCTGAGGAAATGTTGAGAGAGCATCAGTAAAAATCTAGTCTATGAAACAAACCCTAACTTTGTGGATAGTGGGTTTTTTTGTACCTTTCCTTCACAGTTAGGATTAAAAAACAAACAAACAAACAAACAAACACCAAACAAAAAAAACCCCAAAAATCAAAACAACAACAACAAACCCTCAAAATATTTTCCTCAAGTCTTCCCCATGCCATGCATTCTTCAAAAAGTTTCCTTTCCTCCTGCAGCCTAAACTGCCTGTATCTCTTCTGGAGGTATCTCCACAGAGATTTGCTAGAGACAGGCAAACAGATTTATGGACTAATCACTGGATTTATGGCCTATAATCAAAGTCTTATATTCTGAACACTCTTGGACACAAGCTACTTGTTCTCAGCAATGTACAAACATGACACAATGGATGATAACTACTACTATATAAATAATCATAATAATAAGCACTGGGAGTGACTATGATGAGGGATGTATAAATTTCTGTCAGCCAGAAATTAAATTTTCTGCCTTTAATAGTAGACTTCACAACTTCTTCTCCATTTCTGTTTTCAAATTGTGAGGTATGATACCCAAGAGGGCCACAGGAGGATTCAAAGAAGATTATAAAGTGTTTATACTAATTGGGTAGCATTAATTACCCAGCTGTTTCCAGCAATTAAAGACAGTTAACTGTTCCCAGGCTAATGGTACACTTGTACAAAATAATTAGAGCAGCTTCTTGTAGCACCTAAACGACATCTCTATCTTTTGAGAAGAAAAAGAGGAAGATGTTTCATGTGACATATTTTGTCTTCAAAAATTGAAGGAACTTGAAGGTTTTTTTGCTAGCAAAAACCAGGAAAAGGTGATCTTCTGCTGAGAAAAGTAATAATAGTGACGTTACCTTGTCTAAAAATATGTATATAGATGTGAAACTCTAGCCTAGCTTTGGTCATACAACTCATGTAAACTGGTTTGCAAAAGCAGTTTCCTTTGTACAAGCATATTCAGGTCACAAAAGTCTTCTCTTTTTACTTCTCTTTTTGGAAAATACTCTAAGTTTCACCTAAAATCTATTACAACTTCTGTAACATAAAATCTGAACATGAATCCTCTCCAAAAAAACAAATTTGTTGTAAAGGTTTATGAAGTATAATTAAATGAGAGAAACATTTAGATACAATTTAATTTTCTATTCATTTTGGTAATGCAGTCTCTTGTGCCATTTAAATGGTATTTCCTATTTACAGGACTTTCCATTATGCAAAAACCAGATATTCAGTCTCTTATTTCATATGGGGTCTTAAAGTGATATTCAGTTTTAATAATTAATATTTTTTCTTCCAGTGACAGTTACTACAAGAGTAAATAAATATCCAGTACAGTGGCTTCTGCTGAGATACAGCAAACGGTTTAAGTGGCATTTGTGTTATTCTGTTGTCCTGGATCATCACATTCTTGAAACCTGCTAGATATTCAAGCATCTGAAAAATGAAGGGCGCTCTCTAGGGTTCTAGTTCTCAGCGTGTGCAGGACCACAGTATTGAATTCAGCACATCACAGGTCTAAATAAATATTCTTTCACTCTTTTCTCACAGCAGTTTTAAAAATGCCTAATACCTGCCAATAACAGGTAGAAGCAATTTCACTTATAATGGTTATAATGCTGGACAGGTTCTACACAGTAAGATATCCGTGTGTAGTGCCTAGGCTCAGTTTCACCTTCATTCTCTGCTACATCTGTCGTGTACATGTCCTAACTACCTGCCTGGAAGCATTGTCTGTATACTTCCAGTTACTTTGGTTGGGCTGTTGAAGATTCATTAATTTTATAACCCTAGGAGTGGCCCATTTACTTTGAAAGCAGGAGGTTCAAATTCTGCTTCTTCTCTGTTTCTCTCTGGATTAGGATCTCAGCTCCAGGAATATAAAACCAAACATTATATAAAAGTTACTGAGTACTACCACTTCTGGCAAAAAAAAACCCAACAAGAAAATAGAAACAAATACAAAACAACAACAACAACAAAAACCTCTCTTTTAAAATTAAAGAAAGAAACTATAATTTAAATCCAGAAGGGGATTAAGGTCTGTAGTCTCAGTTTATAGCACTGATCTGTCCTATATTTGCAATTATGAATTTCCTAAGCAATTGTAGCTACCATCTTCTTCCTAATGACTAACTGAAACACCCTTTTTTTCTCATCAAGGCTACTATTAAAAAAGGGGTAAAGTGACTTGATGGAAATATCAAATGTCTCAGAAAATTGATTGCTAAATTCCATACAGATTCAGGAAAGACTCTGTACCCTGAAGTTAAATAGTTTCCATGGAAGTCACTGGATTTCCTGTGTCCATTTAGGAAGTTTTTTGCAAGTTCTACAAATATTACATCATATATCCTGTTGGAACCCAGAGCATCCCTTTGGCTGCCCTGAGAGC
>VZSR01003803.1:39271453-39289291 GCA_013398615.1 Brachypodius melanocephalos
ATGTCGGAAATCGCAAGCCGACAATATCCTTTGACAGATGTAGGGAGAATCCTGAGAAAACCTTCTTGCATATTTGCAGAGGTCCTTTCAGCACTTCCTCCCATACCACATGCAGCTGCTGCATCCTGTCATGACCAGGTGTCCTGGGAACTGTGTTAGAACAAAACCAGACCAGATCAAACCTCCTGTGTTTGTGTCCGTGCCCATGCCAAGGTTGTGGATGATAGCTATGAAGAGAAATATCAAGTCTAGGTGAATAACACAAGGCAGCCAGGCCAAAACTGATGCGACAAATGCTTTGAATTGGAGCCTTCTGGTCAACAGAGGATGTCTTCACCAGAGCTTTCGGTCCTACTCTTTCCAAATAAGGGACACTGCTGTCCTAGTCTCTGCTCTAAATTAAACTCAACACCCCTAGCAGATGATTCTCTCAGTAACTCCAGAGTGTGTACTGCCTTACCTGGGGCCCAAGGCGTTATTATTCCCTTCATTTGGGACACAACAAAATGAATAGCCTTTAAAATATGTAGATTTTTTTTTTTTTCTCATGGAAAGAGAATTTTAACTTCCCAGAAAAGGAAGACATAAAGAAGGCCCAGATGTCAAATAGGCTGTTCTGAAAGGATTGAATAAAAGCTGGTAGACTAGTGTTGAGTTTTGGAGACCTGGCTTCTCTTTTGGCAATGTGTGTCTGGCAGGAATGGGTGCATCAGTGCCAGAATGAGCAGGACACTTTTCTTTCACATAGCTTTACCTTGGGCTGATACATGAGCAGGTCTACTGAATGGTTATAACTCTATGCAGTGTGATGACCTTCACAATAATGGGCTAAAGTTTGATTTCTCTATAAAATATTTGCTACAACTATTGACTGGTTGAGGTCTGACCAGCATGGCACTAATCAGTGGATGTCTTGGAACTGTTATGCAGAACCTGCAAACTTTTTAGGATATAATTGTGAGTTATGAAAATGAAGACAAAATTGAGAAAAAAAAATAGAATTCTAGTGCTATGAAAATATTTTTTCTTTTCCCTATGAGGGTAAAGGACAAGTTTTAGATGACTTTCTTTTAAGAGAAAATGAGAATAGTTATAATGGAATACACTTATACAGAGGTGAAAGTAATGACAGTTTTATCAAAACCACAAGGATTGACATATTATGCTGAACTACCAAAGCCTGCAGTTCTGAAAATGTAAATTCAATTTTCCCTAAAAATAAAAAGAATAACTAAATGGCAATTACTGAAAAATAAAGCTTAGGTAGAGTACTGATTCCAAAAGGATGGCAGAATCTACAGGATCAGATTTTCCTCAAGACTTTTACACAAGAGATGATTTTTCTCTCAAGAGTGATGGAGTCACAAAATGATTTTACTCAAGGTGGTTTTGCTCAAGATGGGAGAGGATTGAACATAGAGAACAAAACTTGTACTGATTAGAACCAAAGAAAAACAGTCTTCGAGGTGACCGACGTGGAAGTTCTAGGCAGCAAATTAATAGCAGGTAGGAGACAAATTCTGAAGGAAAATGATTTTTTAATTGAGACCACTGCTTGTTCTTTATTCATTTATTTTTACTGCTCTATTCATACCTACCCAAAAAAGAACATTCCAGTGTTTCATCATCCCTAATGTCAGCAAGTCTAATATTGCCTCAGTCCATTCCCAATGTCTTGTAATGTTCAAATCATATCTGTCAATTTTATTCAAGAAAAAGGATTTCAGCAACATGATACCAACACCACACCTATTCCTCAGGGAGCAAGAGTGTCTATGGATTTCATAGCATGTTAGCATTAGTCTGTTGGACAGGTTCTCTTCTCTTTCTCTCTTTATAAGCAGGAGCAAGATTTCAGTTTGTCCTGGGGCTACTAAAGGAAATGAAAATAAACATCAGATGTTTAAAATCAGGAAGTAGAAGTAGTGTTAAGTCAGAAAATATTAATACCAATTTGCCATGTGAAGCATCATTCAGGGAAATAAAAGCAAACAAACATCAAAATACTGTAGATTTAAATTTTCCATTATACTCTGAACACATTCCATTATGGCTGGCTTTATGACTTCTAGAGTACTTTGTCTTTGGAAAATAATAACAACAAACCCTCTCACAGACTGGCTGCTAATGCACAAAATTAATCTCTATTCCAGTTTCTCAACTCTAGTTTAAGTAAATGGACTAGCATGCTGTGTTTTTGAGCAAAATGTGTCACGATCAGATGCTTACCATATGTCAAGCATAGGTACCTCATTACTGATAACATTAAAAATGTATCTTGAGCATGCAAAAATCTGTGTTTGAACTCTGAATATTACATGGAATCATTAAAGTTTGAAAAATAAGAATATGGAGAGTGGGTTTAGGCCACCTTTTCACCATTACTGAGATCAAACATCGGCAGAGATGCTCTTCAAGCAATATTTTTTGATTTTTTTTTAAACAGTAATTTGTTGTATAATTGATCAGCTATATTTATCCAGTTCTACAAATCATGGAGAAGGAATTTCATGTTAATGCTGTTGTTCTTGGGCATGCCTTCTATATCATGCTGGGCCTATGATCTTTGAGGTTTTACAATCAAAGGGAGCATCCCACAGACTTAAATATAGTCAAGGTCTTTAGATCAATATTACACACTTCATTATGTTATTCATAGTCACATTACGCAATTAAAAGTCTTTATTAAGACATAAAAGGAAATTTTAATATAGGTTCTTCAGTGAGAGCATCCTCTAAGAGTGGAATTTTCAAATAACTACATAATTAAGGAACATCAGTTCTGTTGACAATTAATAGAAAAATCCTGTAGGGAGATCCAGCATTGTTAAGCTACAACAACTTCTCGTGTTCATTGTATGAATTGGATGGTTCTGTCCTACTACAATCGAACAGTTTGTGATTAAAAGCTGCAACAGAGACTAACTGGTAGTTAATAGCCTTGATACTTTCATATTTCACTTTTGTGAATCGCACTTAGTGCTAATGCAATGCAAATTCACTGCAAACTGTAAGCCGTGTTCCAAACTAGTCTGAGGTGGTGTTTGTACTGTAAGTCACATATGTGCATACTGTATAAAGAAATACTATTTTACCTCTAACAACTACAAACCTCAAGACAGCTGCATTTAGTCACTTTCTGTCACTGTCTAAGAAACATTTTGGAGAAGGTGTATCTTTATAGAAATTAAATCTAATAAAGACAGCTGTAGTCTCGCAAACAGTTGATTGCTACCTGTGGCAACTAAAATTGTGCAATAAGCCAAAGTGAACATGATTTAAAAAAGATTTTTTTTCCTCTTGTAAAATTATGAGTATTTTAATGAGTAAAATTATTCTAATGTAAATATGGGAATCAGAATCTTCTTTTATTTTTCTACTAATCAGGGATAGAATCAAAATATTAATCTGAGTAGATCAAGGACCTAAATTATCCGAAAACTCAATTTATCTCCTATAAAATGGAACACACACAGTTGGGGCTATGACTTTTTTATATACTTTAAACTTTCTCACCTCTGAAAATTTCAGCTGTATCATAAAGTGGTAATGATAAATAAGCATCCTCTGAAGTGATAGAAAGTTCTCCTATTGCAATCATACCGAAAATAGGGAAAATTAAATATTATAATTTGTCTGAAAAAGTAATATTCATTATGTAAAAATAAATGCTGGAAATAAAAACTTTAACAAATATTGTGTTATTGGAAAACAAACAGAATTTTTAAAATGTTCAGAAAAACTCAGCACATTTCTTCTATGTGATAACATTCTAATTTGATTTTCTTGTACACCTCTTTTCAGGGTAGATCGTAATTGCTTATAGCTGCAAGGCTACAGAGATGTTATTGTTATACAGTTTGTAACTCTTTTTTCAACTGAGATATAAAACTACTTTAAAGGGGGAACAAAACCTCCAGAAGTTACTTTGAAATATTCCATGCTGCTGGGACTACCTGTTTCCATTAGAGAAAAATGAAAAAAAAAAAAATTAAAAAATGTCTAAGTGTCTCAGCAGTATCATAAGGTTGTAAAGAAGGATTTTTTAACAGGGCACAAGTTTACATGAAGAGGATAAGGTGAACTATGCTATGCACGCTACACTAAAGTTCCATGTGACTAAAGAATAATTTAGCTCATTACTAATCCAATTGGAGTAGGATAATTAGAAATAAGAACAAATCTTAAAAACACCTTTCCTCCATCTCTCCCTTCTTCCTGGGCTCACTCCTAATTTCTCTCCCTCTCCCCCAGGTGTCACAGGGGAATGAGGAATGGGGATTGCGGTCAGTTCACTCCAGGTTGTCTGTGCCACTCCTTCCTCCCCACACTCCTCCTCTGCTCCAGCACAGCGTCCCACCCATGGGAGACAGCCCTTCATCAACTGGACCAGCGTGGGTTCCTTCCACAGGCCTCAGCCTCTCTGGAATGCTTTGCTCCTGCATGGGTACTCCAGGAGGTCACAAGTCCTGACAGCAAACCAGTTCTGGGCTTCCATCCTCACTTGGAGGACACAGACTTCCAAGACCTGCTTCATCATGGATGTCTTATGAAGTCACAGCCTCCTGTGGGCCATCCACTTGCTCCACCATGGGGTGTTTCACAGACTGCAGATGGATGTCTCCTCCAGCAGACTTTCCCCTAAGTCCCATAAGTTAATGTATTGCACTCCACCACTTCAGCACAAAAATAATACACAACAGCAGAATAATAAGTACTAGAAACATGATGTAAAATTATTTCATAAGCTATTTTACATGGAAAATTAAGGACATTGTCTATTCTTTACTGCTTGTTTTCTTGACAGTAGCTGCAACTTTGAAATTTAGCAGATGTAACGTAATTTTTTTCAATGTTTTTCACCTTGAATTACCTTTGCACATTTTTTCATGATGTTACAAGGATTCTTTGTGCAAACTATCTTGAAATACTTTCATGTTAGTACATTCTAAAATGATGATATTTATAATTTGGAAAAAGAATCTAAATTTATTGTAAAAACACTGCCCAAAGCAGACAGAGTTGCACTATTTCTCGTTAAAACTGATAATTTTTTTGTGTGTATTGAAATTGCTTTATGCTGTAGGCGACAGAATTTTTGTGCTTCCTTTGCCACATGATTTATGATCCAGATCTTTCAAGACTATAAAAAGAACTCGTCTCACAAGTGGTTTTAGTTCTAACAAAGACTGAGTGGGAACAAGGTTTGGGTCGATCACTGCACAGACTATCAGAAGAATCTATAAAAACTGACACAGACAGCTCTATACATGATGGTCTTCAAGGAAGTTATAACCTTAGTTTTAAGATTTGACAGAAGATCAGAAAGATTTTTATCTTTATTTTTTTTTCCCCTTGAGATAACTCAGTTTTTCTTTTCATATTGTATACAGCTACAGTTACCTGTTGTCCTGCGGTGGCTTTATGATATTGGTATCATAAAGGTGGTCTAAAAAGGTGTAGAAAATTGTTCTTCAAAATGCCAACTCAAAAGTCTGAAACACATTTGATGCCAATACTACAATATTTTATTAACCTTCAAAGTATGAAGTTATGAAACTTTATGTCAAATGAATCTAAAACACTACTGAAAGGGGGAAAACTTGTTTTAGCATGTGAAAAATATACATAAATATGAAGAAAACATTTCTATTGCTATTGCGTTTTTTACTGTCACTTTTTAAAACAAAAATGCTATTTTTAGTATGTAGTTTTGATTTGTGGGTTTTTGTTTGTTTGTTTGCTTTTTATTTACTTCATAAATTACTATAGAAGGAAGGGAGGAAGGGAAAAAGTCAGTAAGATAAAACATTGAATCATGGAGAATTTATGCTGGAAGGAAGACTTTTTGAGATCTGTGAGCATATGAAAATGCTGTATCTTAAAAGAAAGATTTCAGTTAAAGAAATATTGTCAGTCTATGACTGCTGAAAGGATCATATTTCCTAGTTTTCTCTGGTGTGATGAGGTCTGTGTTCCTTGGCTTATTTAGCAGTAGGAGTTGGTATTCATCAGGACTTTGCTCACTTTTCACTTCAAACTCACACAAACGAGACACTCTTGAGAACGAATACAGCAGAAATCTGGAAATTTCCTCTCATTACTGTTCAAAAAATGTGAAGTCCATTCATTTGCATTCATATTTCTAAAGGAGTTTGGGGTAATTCTAGAATCTCTTCCAAATTTGCCATTATCTCAATTATCCATTTAAAAAAAGATATTTGTCAATATCATTCCGAACAGATATAATTTCTTTGATTTTAAAAATATCATCTACAATACACAGCAGAAGGCTCTTTATCTTAAAAACAGTGACATGATACAACACATGAAAAGAAAAAAAACTGGTTGAGCAATTAAACCCTGCTTGTTCAAATGTAATGATGTGCTGCAATTTGGCATTATAAAATCTTGAATGATGTGATTTTTAATGGGAGAATGGCATTTCTCCTATCTGTGATGATCCTTAGTGCCAGTCATCTGCAACCTAAAGATGCCAGCTGTTCCATGACATTTTGATACAATTTAGTTGTGATCTTACTCGAAAAAACTTGTAAAAGGCAAAGGTCTAAAACACCATCGTAAGAGCAATTAAAAAAATAAAAAATTATAAAGAATCTTTAAATTCTCTACCTTAATCACATTAAACTGAGTGTGCTTAATCTTAAGAAGATTGTGTAATTAGAAAACAGAGAAAAAAATAAATTGTAGAATGAGTATTCTGCACAGAAAGAGAGAAGCATCCTTTTTATCAAGCTCAGCTCAGCAGCTTTCTTCTCACACAAGTAACTGCAGTACAAGCACCAGTTTTCTTACCGGACCCATCTGTGCTGTTCCAAGTGTGCATAGCACCTTCAGATGGGGTAAGCTGCATTTGCCAGCATCTTAGGGAGTTCAGAGACGTTACACCTACTTGTGGGAGCAATCCTTGGATGAAACTTGAGTTAAACGGAAATGAGTCATGACATTCTGTTTGACTCGAGTAGGACAAGGACTTGCACAAGTATACATGTAAGCATGACTCTTCCATTTTATGTAGTTTGCCTCCTGAGTCTAGTGTCCTGACTTTTGTGTTGGGTTTTTTTGGGAGGGAGTAGGGAAGAATAAGGGAATTATAGCTGCTTATAACAAAGTTTTTAAGTTTCCAAGTTTTCGCAAGGATATGACTAGGACTTGGATGAAAACACATAAGGAAAAGGAGTCTGAATATAAATGTGCTCCTTAACTGGCTCTCAGGTTCCAGCCTTGCAGTTTTCCAGGTCATCCTGCTGTGTTAAAACTGTGTTCTATTCTGCTATTATTACCAAAGTTTACATTCATGGAGTCAGTATGAACTCCTGTTTTTTGCACAGTGTGAAAAAAGTATGTGACATTCTCCTTTTACTTTTGCCCTTATTGAGCTGGGATAGAGTTAACTTTATTCCGTGAGGCTGTCTTTTGGATTTAGAATAACGTTGATAACTCCCTGATGTTTCAGTTGTTGGCAATCAGTGGTCAAGGACTCCTCAGCTTCTCATACTGCTCTGTTAGCAAGAAGGCTTGGGACTACAAGAAGCTGGGAGGAGACACAGCCAGGACAATGGACCCCAACTGACCAAAGGCATATTCCACACCGCATGACATCATGCTCAGTACATAAACTAGTGGGAGAGCTATCTGGGAGCCACTGTTCAGGAACCATCTGGACATCAGTCAGCAGGTCTTGAGAAATTGCATTGTACAACACTGATTTGTATACTATAAAGTAACAATAACAATTATTATTATTTACCTTTTATTTTCTATTCTGCTAAATAGCCTTTATTTCAACAACAAAAAATTTCTTTTGTTTTTCCGATTCTCTCCCTGATCCCAGTGCTGGGGGCAGAATGAGAAAATGGCTGTGTGATGTTTAGCTGCCTGATAGACAAAATTACTCCATCCCTTTTTGCCACCCAGCATGGGGCATGAACCCATGACCCTGAGATTAAACTCTTGTGTTCTACCAAGTGAGGTAGTCAGGCATTTTAAAAGAGAGTTTCATCGAAATTTGTTCCTTATTAATATGGGTGATTTTTTACTTTAATACCGTTGATGGGACATAAAGCAACCATAACAGTGATAGAACCAGACAAGAGCAGTGGTGATGGAACCAGAACTGGCTTCAGCAAAAAACAATTCACCACCACACACTATCTCTCTTTCCCTGAAAGACTACTGTCATAGATGGAAACCAAAGTAATTGACTAAATCAAGTCAACAGAAATTTAAAAGGGATAGCCCACAGGCTAAGGGAAAAATCATGGTGATTATTTGGGGTATATTGAAAAGTATGAGACCCAGGCATGATGTAAATTGTATAGGGTAAGGGTTGGATGTAATACAAAACAAGTGGTGTACAGTGTGATACCTTACCTCCTGCCCAGGCAGTTCCTGAGCACTAGACTCCAGACAGCTTTCCCCACAGTTCATGTATTGAGCATGACATAACATGGTATGGAATATTGCTTTGACCAGTTTGGGTCAGCTGATCTAGGTGAGAGAGTAGAACTTCCAACATATTTGCACTGAGAATAATTTCTGTTCAACCTGATGATTTTGTGGATTTGTTTTTGTAAATATCTAGTTATTTATTTAGTTCCCTCCTCTACATTTAAGAGTCGATCTAACTCAGGGCCATGTTTTGCATAATGCTTTTGCATAAACACTTGAACTAAAGTCCAAGCTCTTTACTGAGACCTCATTGAGGATTCATCACTTAGGAATTTGCTGCTTGGAAAGCACAAAGAAGTAAAAAGTACCAAGCTATTATAACAACATGTGGTGCTTAATTTTTAATATCTGTGTAAAATGATCAAATATTTTTGCCATATACAGTTCTTTGATACAAGAAAAAAATACAACTTACTTGTTGCATTTCTTACAGTAAATATACCTTTTCCTCATATTTACACAGATTTTTAATCCATAAAATTTTTGTAGGATTTTGTAGGAAAAAAATGTCAATGCTGCAACTTCAAGACATAACAACTGTTAAGTATTAACTAATACTATACCAAGTGTGTTTAATAAGCAGAAAACTTTGTTTACCAAATTAAAACTTCTCAATACACAAGAGGTACACAAGAGAGACAAGATACAAAAAGCAAAATTTGTTTTTCTAGTTTTCCTTAATTCTTGCCTTAATGTTATGAGCCTTCTACTTAAATCCAAATACTTTTTCCAGTTTTTGACAGAAAAAAGCAGATGGAAGAATTTTGACCCATCTGCTTCTTTTGGGTATCTAACTACAGCAGCGAAGAAAGAGAAGACTGTAGCATTGCCTTCAGGAGAAGCAGCAGTGTGAAATCTAAAATAATGACAGCCATCAGCTAGACTGTAGCTGCTTCTTATTCAACTCTCTTGTTTTCTTCTTACTGTGCAGTCTCATAAGGTGAAGAGTTGTTCACTATCAGGATGATTCTTTGAAACACTCTTACCTGAAGATAAAGAGTTCTGTGTCTTTATCAGATCCTTCCAGCACTTGAGTAAGGTGTTTAAAGCCTAACACATGGACAGGGAGAAGTTTTGATCAATATAAATGTAAGCTGTACTGTGTAATTTCTATGCTTCTGAATCATTCAAGTAAAAGCCAGAAAGGTAACATGATTTTTTTTGTTGTTGTTGTTTGTTTGTTTGCTTCTTTTGGTGAGGAGGGTTTTATTTTCAATGTCTGCACATCTTGCTCTTTTGTTTCTGCCTTATCCTTTCTACATACCATAGCTTCACATAGCTTTTCAGGGTATCACTGGTTTTAATTTGTAGAAGGGCTGATGTTCAGATGTCTTTTCAAAAAGTCAATTAACCATTAGAGATTACAGAATCTATTGATGCTACATTAGTTAAGTGCACCTCCAGAAGAAAATACATCAAAGGGAGCTATGCATGCAGAAAAATACAGAATATCCCATTCTTCCTCAGCTGCCTGCATGGTAAGAGGTGGCTGAGAACAAAATAAGGTTGTGTCAACTGCTAGTAAGATTTTGTGGAGAGATACCAGTCCCATAATCTGAACTGGCTGAAACTCTGCTTCATCCTTTACAAATTTACATTCAAATGTCAGAACAGAGGCAAACATACAGAGTGTCTCACCATATGGCTTCAAGTTCCCCAGTGTAGCTGTAAATTATTTTTGAAAGCCTTATCTGCTTCTGTTGAACTCCATTATTGTAAATTTGTATTTTCATTTTACCGTTTCTGTTTTCCCTTTGATTTTATTGGTGTTTTGGGTTTTTTTGTTTGTTTGTGTTTTTTTGGGTTTTTTTTTTTTTTTTTTGGTTGGTTGGTTGATTTGGTTTAATTTTTGTTTCTTTATTTGTTTGATGGGCGGTTGTCGCAATAGGACATGGAGGAATGAGACTGCACTTTGTCTGGTTCATCAGGAAAAAAAATTATTAAATTTCTGACTCCATTATATAGAATTCTAGAAGAGGCAAAGGATTGGACAGTGGTCTTGCCACCTCTCCAACTTCATTAGTGAAAATCACAGTCACTCATCTAACTCCTCTTAGAGGAGAACTTTATAAACAAAGATGAAAAACAAGTCTGAAAATATATTATTTACATGCAAGTCCATAAGGAACTTCACTGCAGAAATGCAAACATCAGAAGGCAATGAAAATCAGAGAGACAGGGGGTTGTTTGGAACTTTTTTTTTTTTTTTTTTCCCTCTAGTATGTTTTATATTCTTTCTACATCTTTTGGGGAAGTCTATTTTGTTAAATAGTAAGTGAGGCTGAACAATGCACACTTAATTTCCTGTGTTGCTGAAGTGGTTCCATTTTGAAGATGTCCTAAAATACTTGAGAAAAATCTGATATAAAGTGCACTAGCCATAAACACTGTACATGAGAACCAGTTAGTAGCACTTGATCTCAAACAGGACATCAGTGTGTGGCCATTTTATTTAGAAATAAAAATGTAGTGTTTTACATGATATTTACTGAGCTGAATTCTTTGGTTTCTGGAAATCTTAATTTAAAATGCTTTGTAAGATAATTATTTCTCTTTGTTAAATTTTCCTACATCTCTCGAATATTTTGCATCACTTCCATCAGGGTCCTATCTTTCTCATTATGTAAATCAAGTATGTCAGGCTTTCATCTTCTGTTTCTAGCTTTACTTTTCTAGCTTCCTATCAGGTTTTTTAATCATTGTTTTCCCCATGCCTATCTCCTAATTGACAGTCTCTTCTACACTGTTATGTATTCTTTCCTCACAAACTATTTCCTTTATTTTTAGGCTTGCTCCTCCATATTGACAATATGGTATAAAAACTCTCGGTCATTTCACTGATTAAATATGAAATAACAATCTGTCCTTGCACTGCTGTTCCACTGGTACATTAAAACCCAGTGATGAATAAAGTCTTTTCTGGCCTATCTCCAATTCAGAAAGATTACTGGGTATGAACAGAAATGGCTGAATAGAGAGAAGATGTCAGAGACAGGCCTAAGTGAAACATTTAATAAACTGACACTAATATTCTCGCTGACAGTCTTAGACAAGGGAATAAAGCTTTAAGTTTGAATGCCTACCAGAATTAATGTAATCAATGCTCTAGTCACTGACACTTGTAAGAGTTCATTATGTGGCAAAAAGAGAATTTACAGTTACAAGATCGGAAAATGTCCTTCCTGAGTGCTTGGAATTTAACCCTGACTTGTTTAAAGGCCTTACAAGTGTTTTAATTTACTTTGAAACATAAATTTTCTAGTTTCCTGACTCAAGTACACAATGACATACAAACATTTAGCAAAATAAATTTTACTGACTAGATGCAGTTTAATGTTGACACCAATTAAATTAATTCTTGAAGAACTTTGGACAGAGGGTATGTAGAACTAATTATTTAAAAAATGCAAACAAACCCAAAAAAATCACAAGGAGATAAAATATATTTATTGTTTTGTGCAAAAAACCCATATACTCATGTGTATATAAAATACAATATAAGCAAGTAAATAAGACAAAGGTATAGCATAATTTTTGTCTTAATGTACGCATTCAAAATTTTATTGCCTTTATTTTTCATGGGTTTAATGCCAATAGACATGCCTTCCAGCATTTCATTATTTACATTTAAATAGATTTCTTGTGCCACCAGAGCTTGAACAAACACTTAAATAGCTTTGAAAATAGGGGTTTTCCCCATGGCATTATTTTGCAGAGAACTTCAACAACATGATATCTGAAAAGCAAGTTTGAATTTTTCTGCATACTTATATACTGACCTCTAAATTGACAGTATATTTATCCCATTCCCTGCTTGTATAGGATGGCACACCGAACAATACCCTAAGATTTTTAAAACATGTAACATGGAAGAAATTTGAACTATAAAGGCTTTTATGTGGCATTTAGGGGTTTTGTTAGTGTCCATAGACCATGCAGAGCAAAATGAATTTACTTTTCTTAAGCCTTCAGTTAGAGCAACTCTATAGACTTGTCATGATCACTTAATACAATGGACAGAAATTGCAATATGCTTTACTAGGACATGCAAAAATTATTTTAACAGTTGTGAAAGTGAGTTGGTTACTCTTGGGCTATTCTGGAGAGTGCTGACGCTCTTGACTACTAGGCTTTTCTCTGGTGGAAGTAGATTCCTAAAATCTTCAAAGTAAATGAACACAGAATGCACATGGCATACTTCCTTAATTTCCTCTTCTCCTCCACCATCTCAGATGTTCTCTACTGAATAAACAATCTGTGTTGATAAAATTTAAATTTAAATGTGATGTGTGTACATGGACGAGTGTTTGGGTAGAGCCACAAGTTCTAAATCAACCCCACAAATAGCATCTGTGTGGTGCACTCCTTTAATTATTTCTTTTTTGATTAAGCAGCTGTTCAATATTCCATCTAAGGGACATTGACTCTACATTATATCTATCCTAAGACAGTTTCATTCCCCAAACAGCTTGTTAGATTATTTTGCCACTAAATTAAATTCTGCAGTTTATCACAAGCAAAGGACAACAAAATGGAATTTAAATATGCAGCACAACTCTATTTAAAATATAGTTCCAAATACTTGAAACTCTCAGCAAATTCTTAGGTTTATGAACAGGAATCAATTCAGAAACTGTATAAGAACAAGACAAAAGATAATAGGGGATTTATCTTCTAAATTTTCAAGGTGAGATGCACTCCAGCTAATTTAAATGCTGGATTTCTAACAGTGAGCTTATTTTTGTGGAGGAAAAAAGCTATAACAAGAAAGTGCCCGCTATTGGTTGCACTCCTGATGAAAGAGGAACAAAAAGAGGAATCAATCTCTGTATGCCTAATCTTAGCTCTTAGGTCAAGTTTGACTGTTTTGAACAGCTGCAACCAGCCTTCTCCAAACAATACTCAGTCATGGTCATAAGATTATGCCATTTTCAGAATGTCATGTCATAAATCCAACATAGGAGTTGGCTAAAACTATTCTAAATTGTTTACAGATGTCCAAGCTGGGGGAAAATAACCCACTACAACACCACAAAAAAGTCATAACTGGGAGCGAAAGAACACCACCTGAACAAAGAGGATGTCAAAAGACACAGTAATGATAAAGACAACTTCCTCCAGGGGAAAATTGGTAAAAAACAATAATAGCTTGTTTGTCTTGCTTTATTGGAAAGTAATTAATGGTTCTGATTTGCTTATTACTCTAATAAGTAAATTTTGTTCAGTGTATGAGGGACAGCAGATATCTTTCAAGGGATACACCTGACTTAGACTGAGACCATTTCTCTCTATCACCTTGTCTTTGTTGGCTATAGACAGAATAAAGTACTTGCTGCAGGTATCTAATCCTTTAGACCTAAGAGGGATGCCTAAAATTAGGGGCACTGACTCAAGCTGTTTTTTCTTTAATTTACCTTTAGAACTATTATGAAAATGACATGAAATTATGAATATTAATTCACCTTGCAGCTCTTATTGTTGAATCCAATTGACTTTTCTCCATAGAAATTTTTCTGTAAGCTTTGTAGTTTTCTGTCAATAAGAGTAAATGATAAAATTAGATGTTGTTCCCAGTAGAACTAATAAGATTTCTCTCAGAATCTCTTCCATATTTGTCACCTTAAGCCTATTAGTGAATAACATTTTCTGGAAGTGGAGCACTCTAAAAACATGCAGTGATCTTAAACAGATTATCACTGAACCATCCATTTTTAAAATTCTTTTGCTTTTTGATAAAAAGCACTCAGAAAAAACAGTACTCTAGAAATGAAATTACAATAATTTTTGAGTATTCTGTCCCTTTTCTCTTGAAAACTTTTCATAAAACTTCCCACATTCCTCCCTAGTCTCACTGCCTCTCTTTATTATAATATATTTTATGGCATACTTCTTCTGATATGTGAGTTCATGCAGATTTTTCCAGCATGGTAAGGTGACTAGTCAGCAGTGCCTTGATCAACCACTGGGACTATGATTAATGCATCATTCCCCTCTGTTCAGGGCTGTTTGGACCCACCAAGCTCTAGGACCTGTGAGTAAGGAGAGCCACGTCAAGCACACTGGCTACATTCACTGTAGTCCCATCAGCACACAGGGCTTCCATTCCCTTTAGAGTCATTGCCACTTCTCCAAGTCCTTACCAGAGCCTGGCTATTCCTACATCATCAGCAAATATCTGTTATGTTTTCATTAGAAAAATAAAAATACTTAGGCATCAGACAAAACAATGTTATGGTCTAATGTAACCACTTTACAGCTTAGATTTCGGGCTGCGTGATTTATTAATTTCTTTAGCTTTCTTCAAGTCTTTAGATCTCTGTTTGGAAACACATGCCATATCTAATCTATTTTTTTTTCATATCTCTAGACATATATATATATTCATAGTTTTCCTTTAAAGAAGAAGTGAACTTGTTTGGGACATCAAATTAGAGTTTCTGGACACATTTCTATTCTATGGAAACTGATTAGCATGCATAAATAAGAGGAAGGGAGAAAATATGTTTAGTTCTCCTTGAATACAGATGATGAACTTGTGTTGCCTTTAAAAGCTAAATGATTACACGGCAGATAAGAATAGAAAAGGAAAAAAAAGCCCTAAAATTAAAAGTTGGAAGCTTTGGGGGCATAAATCCCCTTTCCAGGCTGCTAAACGACAAATTGCCAATCTGAACTCATTCAACCTAGCCTGCAATTCAGGATGCTTACATCTTATACACTACTGTAAGAAAGCACTTGAAATAAAGTGACTGTGCAAGACATGGGTCCACAGTGTGAGGCAGATATGGCTAATGTGCAACAGTTCCCCAAACACAATGGCAGTGTTAAGGAAAACTCAAAGGTGATAATCATATCAGTCAAATATTCTTGGCCATTGGACTGAAGGATAAAATAAGTTCCAAGACAGCTTGTGCGAAGCAACTTCCAGCAAAGGGCACAAGTTTAGATAGACAGTGCATGTTCACCATTTTGCTTAAGAGTTCTGCATTTTTCAGATCCATTCCTGCAATAATTTCTGTGATAGCAAAACTGAGGTTGTTGCTGTTATTTAAATCAACTGAATAGCATCATTTTTTGTCTATGATTTTGGACTGGGTATAAATTGCAGGGTCTCCATATCCCATCCCCAATGGATTTTGCACAAAGTTAGGAAGTCTGAACCAAACGGAGTTTGCTCTTATTTTGCAGGACAGTACTGACCCAATCTGAAACATTTGCAGCATACAAAGGGTCACGTAAAATTAATCCAGCTTTCCTAATTATCAGTTTTTGTAGTAGCAATTGCTTTTGCTTGGCAGGGCCTGTCTGACTAGCTCACAGGTTTCGGATCTTCTTTGCACGGGACAGGATTTTCTTTGCACCAGGGACTTCTTGGTGGGCATTTCAGGATGCATTCTTGGGTATCTTGTTTGTGGCCCCACTTTCCCTGATTCTGCTTCTCTGTTCTCCTGAAGTAATCCACCAATGTGTTGATATGTGTTCTACAGCCTTGTAAAGTAGGGGATACTAAACCAAACTTCAGCTTTTAATTATTTATTTTTTTCTCATAATTTAAAATTTAATTATGTATTCCATTAGCTTTTATTTTAAAAAATGTTTTATTTATTCTATTCCAATGCATTTACTGATGTATAGATATATGGATACTTCTTTGGAAAGTTGGAGGTAAGATACCTCTCATTTGTCTTGGTAGAATGTGTCCCAGTATTTACTGAAGTGGGATGGTTGGATATCTTGAATATATGAATCAAGAGAGTGGCTATGCTTTTATCCAGGAACAGATTTAGAATAATTCATTGTGAGATTGAGGCTGATGAAAGTTGAGAGCAAGGAGCAAGTCCAAGCACTTGTTCATGTCCTCCAACTTTACAACAGCTTATTCTATATTTAGAATGACATGTAAACTCATGGCCCAAAGTATTCCATCTACTCATTAAAGATTTCAAGTACAAAAGATTTGCCTGTCTAAACAGACATAGACAGTTATATCCACATGTCTAAATGCTGCTTATAACACTCAAAATGGGAGCACAGGTGTGCAGAGATAGACCTCTCATATTCATCGAACCAGAAGTTTAAATTGGACAAGCACACATGTGTCTCCTTCTGTCCTTGTAGATCACGCAAAATATGCATTAGCACTGCTCTTTCCTGCCTTTGGTATGAAAACTAGTAAGAAATTAATATTGTCTTGCAATTCTGACATAATTGCTTCTTAGAAACTGGCTGTATTCCTTGAACCTTTTTATAACAGTATTTCTCATCAGTTCATCTGAATGGTTTTGACATCATGACCAGTTTGCTCTGAAAGGAAAAATGTATAATTTAGTGACATATGGTTGATAACTACACAAATAACACAGCAGAAGACACCCAGGCTAAACTTGCATGCAATCTAAAAAAAATATTTTCTAAAAGCTATGTGCCATCAAGATGTTGAATCTAGTAGATTAAAAAAATATATTAAATTCTAGCTGAATAGAACCTACAATAATTACAGTGTGAAGTATCCCTCAATAGTCACTAGAATTGCTCTGTAGTGAGCAGAGTCTATTAATATTGTTTGAAAAGCTTAGTTCACCATGCAAGTCATCACCACCTAAAGCGGATTACTATATTTGTTCAAATGATGACTCAGTGACTTCAGCAAAGCCTTTGGCACTGTCTCCTATAACTCACTTCTGCAAAAACTCTCAGCCCACAGCTTGGACAGGTGCACTCTTCATTGAGTTAAGAACTGATTGGATGGCTGGGCACACCCAGTGGTGGTGAATGGTCCGGATACAGTTGGAGACCAGCCACAAGTGGTGTCCCACAGGGATCGGTGTTGGGCTTAGTCCTGCTTAATATCTTCCTTAATGGTATGGATGAGTCTGCCACTAGTCAATTCACAGACTACAAGTGAGTGTCAAAGTATTGATCTGCTGGAGGGCAGGAAGGCCCTGAAGAAGAACATGGAATGGCTGCATTGATGGGCTGAGAACAATGGTATCAAGTTTGACAATGCCAAGTGTCAGGTCCTGTGTTCTAGTCACAAGAGCTCCAGGTAATGCCACAGGCTGGAGGATAACTGGTTGGATATTTTCCCAGAACAAAATGACGTGGAGGTTCTGATGGACCTGAACATGACCAAGAAGCCATTGAACATGACTAGGATGTGTGCCCAGGTGGCCAAGAAGGCCAATGACATCCTGACAACACTGGTGAGGCCATACATTGAATCTCTCAGTTCAGAATGGATATGGAGGTGCTACAGCAGGTCCAGAAAAGGGCAACAAAGCCCAAAGGTTTTGTTGAGCACATGGTTTATAAAAAAAACAGCAGGATGGAGCTGGAGGAGAGGAGAGGAGAGGAGAGGAGAGGAGA
>VZSR01003803.1:39289720-39320927 GCA_013398615.1 Brachypodius melanocephalos
TGTGCTGTGGTCTGGTTGATATGATGGTGTTTGGTCATAGGTTAGACTCAGTGATTTCAAAGATATATTCCAACCTAATTAATTCTGTGATTCTGTAACTCATAGGTAGACCTACCTTATCTGACATGGTTGGTTTGGGCAACCAGTTCAAATTTAGACATGTAAAAATAAGCGAAATTATTCCCACCCTCATTGAAGAGCTCTGTGAGTATGTAGCATCAAAATCAGAATCTTCTCAATTTAATAAAACAAATAGTAGTATCTGGATGGTAATCTGTGCTCCACCTGTAGTCATTTGATATCTGATGGCAAATTCTTTCAGTAATAAAATGAAAATTATGAAAAATGGATATCATTAAAAGAAACAAATAACAGTTAAAAACTGTCACACAAATTAGTCGTGTTGCAACAGGTCAGAACCAGCCTTACAAACATTTTTTTCTAACAAATACTGCTTTGGACACTTGAATCCCCCCTCCCATTTTAAGGCTTTTGGCATTTTTATACGGTTGTTTAAACTATCTTTCACTAAACAGACGTATGTGCTATCAGACAAGATTGCTTTAATTCATAATAACAGCTACAGCTCCTGAAGTCACAAATATGCATTTCTGTTTTATTTATTGTACTATTTGCCTTTGTGTTCTTATTTGTTGGCAGAACTCCTCAGATCCTGCAGCAGAGAGACTGACTCATTTCATCAGGCAGAGTGCATGGTGATGGATGTGGTAAAGTTGACTCTATTGTATTTTAACCACATTTTAAAGTCTGCCTGATGTGTTTCACACAGTCAGGGAAATCAAGATGATAATAGCAAATCCAGAGTTGACATAATTTGTCATTGTAAGATTGAGCTCAATACACTTTCAAGTAATATCTTAATTTTTTTTCCCTCCAGCACTTGCAGTAGATTGTCTCTCTTGATATAAGCATTCCACACCACAGTCCCTAATATAATGATTTAAGAAGCTCTAAACCCAGCATAAACAAGGATTTGCCTAATGAGAAAAAGTACATTTTGGGCTGTTTTCTTTGACTCCTGGCCATGCCTGCGATGACAAGATATGTCAGCTAAGATAATCACCAAATAAAAATAAGTAACACTCTTCATCTTCCTCAGTGACAGCTGTCAAGAGACTCCCCAAGAACCAGAAAACCATTGAAATGAAAAGAAAATGTGTTCAAGGTCTGTTTAAAAGATCTTATATTTCAAATTACTCTGTGTTTTAAATACAAGGCAGCAAAAAACTTGCCATTTTCATCACAAATGCATTTAAGAAAATAAATAGTGAAAGTCAAAACCACAACACAAATAAAACTAACTAAAATAAATAAAGTTAAACAAAATAAAGAAAAATCTCTAACTACTGTGCCCATAAAAATTCATTAATTCTTGCCGAATCATGCTCTCTGTCTATGCAATTTATAATTCTGACATGAAATTCACCTGTCATCACCTGCCAGGTCCCCAGTAAATCTGTAGACAAAAGGCAGTAAACCATTTTGCAACCAATATAATCAGACAAAAAGATGTAAGGTGCATTTAAGAGTTGTTGGGGGGGTTTTTTGCAGTGCTATTGAAGTGCAATATGAGATTATTTGAAAACTTGATTTTTTTTATCTGTCTCTGTAGAAAGTGTAAACATTTTATTTAGTTGTGTATAATTTAGTTTATGTTAAATATGTTTCATATTATTAAGTATGAAAAATTAGTTGCTGGAAAACAGGAAGGATAAATTATATAAGTTTACAGGTCTTGCCTAAAAGGATAAAATTACTGTAGAATTAGGAATATTGACTCTTCATTAGGTACATACAGAGTCTAAAGTTATTTCCTGATGAAATAGGAAAGGAGAGTAAGCAGTAAAGCTAACAAAAGAGGAGCAGTTTGTTCATCTACTGCAAAAAATACATGTACAAAGGTCCTGGCCTTCAAGACCAGGCTAGTTTTCTGCCATCATTAGTGGTGCCACTGTTTTCTGAAAGCCTTAGCTATTGAATGTGAAAAAAAATTCAAATATAGGTTGTATATACATTGTGAAAATACTCGACAAAATGAAAGTGATAAAGAGAGTACATGTGAAGGATAAAAAGAGCATTTAGTCACAAACATATATGGAAATGCCAATTATCGTCAAAGCTGATATTTGGAGAAAAAATAAGCTATGTGGAGTCTTTAAAGCACATCTTTTGGGCTTTGCTAACTGAAGCTTTAGTTATTTTGGTATATTTTGAAATTTATTTAACCAATACTTTTCTTTAGTAATGAATTACTTTTATTTTACAGACAGCAACACAAAAGTTACAATTGCCAACATCAAATTTAGCATGCTATTCACCTCATCAGAATATATCCTACAGGGCTTTATAATACCCCATTCTTGTAGTACCATATAGACGCAAATGAGTTAAATTTGCAAATAATTAAGTGGGGAATTACAACTAACTTGGAATAACAGTCTGTCCCTACTCAATTCTATATTTGCCAGTATAGTCAGCTTTAGGTAGAATGCAATTATGTAAATATGAGATTTCTGGTCTTCAGTTCTAGAAGTGTGATAGTTTCCTGTTAGACCTGTTTTATCTGCCTATGAAGATGTCTAGAATGACACTTAGAGAGGTCTAGGTGCAAATATTTCAGGAACTGAATAGTATTTTAGGTGTATGCTTCAAAGCAAACTACATAATAGTGTTGGTTGTCTGGACTGCATTTACTTCAATAACTAGATGTTCATCAACCATATAGGGAGCTTACATACCTACTAACCTAGACACACCTAAATGTAATTATTTTACTCTCAGACTTATTCCTCTCTTAGATTTATACATCCCCAACTCTCTGCTACTTTCACATTTTATGTATTCATTTCCTAGGAATCACTATCATCCCCCTCCAGGGTATAACGATGTAATTCACCAATCAGGTGTAGACACCTACATGACAGATATCTTTACTTGAGTTAATCACCACAGACTCCCTTTGCAATTCCTGAGAAAAGCTATTGTAAGATTTAGTTAATCTCATCCTCATATAGACACATCAAGATAATTCAGTTACTTCTGTATATGGATCTAATGACACTAAATGTTGTCTATTATATCCCACCTGAGTTTCAGCTGCCAATTAAGTAAGTCATTTGTCTTGGTTTCTTTACCTGCAAACCCTCTGTGGATGTCAAAAGTCTCCTAGGGGATGTCAAATGGTAGCTGACATCAATTCTGCACTGGCAGAATTAACTTGCTAAAAGAAGTCATGTTTGACACAGAATTGTGTGCCAATTTCCATGGACTGTGATGGGCACACAGGATGATTTTCCACTTGTCAGTGTCTACAATTTAGGCATTTGATTTTGACATTTAAAGTTCATAATATTTTTTCAAGGTCTGGCAATCTCTATAGTCAAAAATCTTTCTTCATTTCCAGAAATTGATTATTCAATCTCAAAGTGAGACTGACAGGACTTTTATTTTGAACTCTTTAACTTACTGAGCGAGTTATACCTGTTCTACATTTAGTACTACCTATGGGACTCCCACCTGTTTGGATTGCTATCACAGTGGGTGTGGCTGTATCAGAAGCAGATGTGCCATTTGATGTGAATATGTTGCTCCTGTGACAAAACAGTTCATCACACTCAGTTTAGATTTTTAGCACTCACTGTCTGTATAAATCCTATGTCTTGAAGATTACAGGTAGCTCTACAATCACAGATGTTAACAAAAATTTGGAGAGAGAATAGAAACAGAATTTCTTAAATGGAGATCTTATTTATCAGTGTTCCTAAAAGACAGAATTTCCAGGAAAGGAAGGATCATTCTGCTTTCTTTTATTATTGAAGTTCTACTATGAGTATTTCTAATTGCACAGAGATCTTTTGCTTAGGTTTACAGCCCGCAGTTTATCTGTTGACTTTCTGACACCAGCACAGACATTAACCATTACACACCTTGTTAAAAGCACTTGAACTTATCTGAGAAATTGGGAGAAAGAGCTTGTAAGTAAAACTTGTCACAGGCAATAGCGCTTTCTCTTGTGATTGTTATTTCTGAGCATGAATGTTCTTTTTCTATGAAAATGACTCTTTAGTAAAAAAAAAAAGCTATTTCAAATACAAGCATGAATTGGAGTTATGTCAAACCGAAAAGACTGGAAATGAAATAATTTAGTTTGTTCTCAATCTGCCTTACTAAAAGTTAAATGAAACTGAAATAATTACAGCTTCATGAGGTGGTGAAGCTTTACCATTGAGTTGGTTTCTCATAGTGATTTAGAGGAAGATTTACTGGAGAAAATTAAGACTGCGCTGTTAGCAGTGGATTCTGATGAGATTTAAGAGATATGGATAGTAACAATGATATAATAAAGATGACTACTGGAAATTTTGATTAGCAAGTAAACAGTTAAATTCAGAGACTACTACTGAAGCTTGGAAGTAGGAATTTTGTCATTGTCTAGGTATGTATGTGAAAATAGATATTTATGCGTATATATAATGTTATTCAAATTATGTAAACATTTTTTAAATTCACATTGAAATTTTTTTCTAGTGTATTATTTCCTGTTCTATAAAAATTCTCTTTTACAAAATATGAAATCAGTATTATAAATGTAGTTAATGCCGCCTAAAATTCTAATCCAAGCCTCCAGCTGACAGGCTTCAGTACATGTGTTGAGAGCCAAAATTGGCCCTCATTATGTCCAGTGCTTCCAGATAATAGTTTAGAATTGCAGGATTTAATAATATCTTTAGGACAGTAACTTAATTCTTTCAGTTGAAACCAGAGGAGAATGAAATATTAAATATTTTTCTTTGGAAAAAAGAGAACAAGAAACAAACCATGAGGCTTACAGTAATGTCTTTTTGCAAGTTTTTGCTGTTCATCTTCTCTACTTACATTCAGAACTGTTTGTGTCCTTTTCATTTATGCTATGTTAATAAAAGACAATAGATAGTTGGCACATTTTCCTTTCTTCTTCTGACATGTGATTTTCTTAAGGAGACTCAGAATACGATGAAAACATTTCAAAGGAACAGAAAACAACATAGTTCACAATATCTTCCTTTCTAGTTTTGAAATTGCCCTTTTTGATAAGAAGGAAGAGAAACAGCTTTAGTATTTCTCATTTGCAGCATTCATAAGCAATCCCATCTGATTGTGGTATGAAGGTATTTGTAGAATCTTCAATAGCAAATGCCACTATTAAACAAGTGGGTAAAATGTAAGGGTGAAATCAGAATAGTCATAATGGAATTTGACAGCAGAGAACTTGATTTTTCCATTCTCATCCAAGATCAATACTATGTTATTTATGAGGGACTTAATTGATTTACATGGGCTTCTCTCTGGCTTCAGCGCTGAAGGCAGAAAAGTGGTGGAACCAGAATAAATTATGATATCATTCCTATTTCCAGAAATAATTAACCTTCAGAGAACATTGATATAAGTTATATTGATGCCAAAAATATATTCTCTAATCCTCACAGATTCAGCGATACAAATAAACTTGTCGTGGATCCTCAAAGAGTGATGCATGAGAGGTGAGACTTGCATTAAACACAGAGAATAACACGCAGCTTACGCCTACTGCGGGTTTTTCATTAGTTCAAGTGTATGCAATCTTTGTCAGACAATTTAGGAATTTGTCAAATGTATTCACCTTTTGAACCACCTGAAAGAATCATTGAATTCTTCAGGTTGGAAAAGACCTTTAAGATCATTGAGTCCAACTATTGACATAAAACCGCCATGTTCCTAAGTGCCACCTATACTCATTTTTTATATATGTCCAGTGACGGTGACTCAACCACTTCCCTGGGTAGCCCACTCCAAAAGACAACCCATGCAGAGAAGAAATTACTCCTAACATCCCATCTAAACTTTCCCTGGAACAACCCAAGGCCATTGCCTCTTGCCTTGTCACTTATTACTTGGGAGAAGGTTTGGCCCTTCACCTGGCTACAATTTCACTTCAGGTAGTGATAGGCAGGAATAAAATCCCACCCTGAGCCTTTTTTTCTCCAGCCCAAATAACCCCAGCTCCCTCAGACATGTATTAGTCATACTCCAGACCTTTTACCAGCTCCATTGCCCTTCTCTGGACAGACTCCAGAGCACTCCAGTGTCTTTTCTTTCCTGTGGTGAGGGGCCCAAAGCAAAGCATAGCACTTGAGGTGTGGACTCAGCAATGCTGAGTACAGGGGGACAATCACTTCTTTGGTCCTGCTGGCCACGTTATTTTTGATACAGCCCATTGGCCTTCTTGGCCATCTGGGCACACAGCTGGCTCATATTCAGCAGGCTGAACTCCCACATCTTTTCTGCTTGGCCGTATTCCAGTCACTCATCCTCCAGCCTGTAGCACTGCCTGAGGTTGTTGTGATCCAAGGGCAGAACCTGGCACTTGGCACTGTTGAACCTCTCATAATTGGACTTGGCTTATCAATCCAGCCTGTCCATACCCCACTGCAGAACCTTCCTGCTCTCCAGCAGATCAGCTCTCCCACCCAAATCAACACAATCTGCAAATTATTGAACTGTCATGCAATTTAAGACAATTTTTCATAGGTAACATTAACTGAAAAAACAAACAAAAAAAAAATAGACAACCCCCCCAACCCCCAAACATGAAAAACAACCTAATCCTAAACAGCTGATATCATAAGTAGTAATATCTACCACTCTCCAGAGAGCAAAAGGCCTTGCTTCTTCTACATACCAGTGACAATTAATTGGATTTATTTTCATTATACTTTTGTCTTTTAAAGAAATACTACTACAGCTACCAGACCCAAGACTTGCTGATAACATATTTTTCAAAAAAAAAAAGTAATATTTTTTTCTGAAAGATCAAACGTAAGCTGTTAATCACCAACAATTCATTTTTGTAATCTTCTTCTTTTGGAAGGCAAACAGTCACAGTACAGAGTCTTTTTAACCTTACTTGCATAATTTAACAGCCTGAAATTTCCATTTGAGGAAAACACATTGCAGATTTCAGACAAACACATTTTAAAGCAAATCTGAAAAGGGTTCTAAAAAGCCCTTTCACTCAGAGTTTTGAGAAAATGAAATATCGACATATATTGAGGGTAGGTTTATCACCGAGAATCTACATGTTATTACAAGCATACTAATGGTGTGATTAACTATATGATATTTTTCCTATTTGGTGGGAAGTTATTGTCCGCTATACAGGATGACTTCCAGTGATGCAAAACTGTGTGTGCTACTGCACTCTTTCCAATTCACACTTTTTGCTCTACAGTTATATACACTAGGCCTTGCATTATGCTATGTACAACCCAACCCTCTTTCCTTATGGTTATTTTTCTGGCCTCAGGAACAAGCCTGAGATAACAAAAAATATAATTTTTTTGTCTTCTCATTACAATATCATTTTAATAAAGGTGACCACTGAATAATGAATTCTAGTCTGGCTGAAATTTTAAGTTCTTCTCTTCCAGTAAGGGCATTCAAACATAATGAAACAATGATGCATAAAATCCAGGTTCCTCCTTGTTCATTTTGTCAAGTGTTTTTTATGCACTTTTCCCAGTGTCATGAGTCATAAATGCTGTCTGAATTGAGATACTTCTGGAAAGGAGTAAGATCATTACAGAATACAAATAAGATAAATAATATGGATCTTGGTATTAAACCTCCTTTTCCCCTCTCCCTATGACATGAGCAGACAGAAAGGCAACATTTTTAGAAGGGGAAGATTACCAACCAGGAGAAAATGCCTTCTGAAATACTGATGGAGAAATTGCCTGTCAGCCCAGGAACTGTGAGCATTGGAACGGGAGCTGGGAACCAGAAGCATGCTTGAAAAAATTTAAAAAGACATCATATTTGAAATACAGATAAATGCCTAGAAACAGACAAAACCTAATTGTGAAAGCAAGGAACTGCAATGACAACAAACAGTTTTAAAGTAATTTTTAAAAAATTGATTTTTAATAGGGGGTAAAACATCCTGAGAAAGTAAGGATCCCTTCCTACTGTTGGCTGTTCTAGCTCCAAGAACAGGAAAACAATAAAAGAAAAAAAAGGTCTGAAAGAACAAAAAGTGTCATCACTATTTGGGTACCCCAGGTGAAATATAGAAATTAACAGCATAAATTGGCTACCTAAAATGGTGATCTGGTGTTTTATGCTTTATTAGGTCTTTTTGTTAAAAAAAACAAAAAACAAAAAACAAAAAAAAACAAAAAACAAAACAAAAAAAAACAAACAAAACAACAACAACAACAACAAAATCCCCCAAAACAAACAACAACAACAAAAAAACCCAAATCAAATCAAAAAACAATTTCCAAAAAAACTCCTTATTTTTTATCAAAAATGGAGCCACTCTTTCTGAGTCCTTCCTGTGCTGTACACACTTTTCTTAACAGGCCAGTTTATCTTCACAAGCCTTTTCACTCTCACTGGGCACATTTGAGTGACTCCAAACTCCGTGACATGGATCATCTTTAAAGTGAAACTGATGTCTGTTGTTTTCCTGGGTTCCCTCTGGGCCCACTTCTGGGGTCGGTTTGATTTGTCCGCCTCTTTCAGAGTGATTGAGTCTCTCTTAGAGGGTAAAGCCTCCATAACTTTATGTACTACAGTATTAAAAAAGTATATAATACACACTTTTAGGTTGGATAACCCTTCATGTCATCACACCCTCTAAGATGACAATTGCTTTAAGAGGAGCAGTTTTCCTTGTTGGCTTCTGAACAACCTGCTTGTTCTGACTGAAGAAGTATAAAGCTGGAAATCACATAAAGGTGGAAAACATTTTTCCCTCTACTCCTTTTAAATCATTATGTGCAGGATCAGAACACTGTCTGTCTTTATGCACCTCCAGTGGCCAAAACTAAAGAGCAATGGAAACATTTTTGCCACTGGATTCTTTGATATGGGCTTTTAATGATATTCTGTGCCTAATATGCGCTTTACATGTTTTATATTATATTTAGTAGAGATCTACATCTTGAATTAAGACATAACATTCTGTGCTTGAATGGAAGGCTGTATTTAACCATAATTTATATTTATTTACGTGTTTGCATTAGTGCCTCCAAGATAAGAACAGGTCTAACAAGATGAATTTAAAAGCCAAGTAGAAAATTGCCATCCTGATTCAGGGTGCACATTGCTGTCATTAGGCATATTAGCATTCATCACCAGCCTTTGAAAGATGCTAGATCATTGTTTTCTTAGAAAAGCACATGACTCATCTCTGTGTCTACCTGTATCTGTATATACAGAAACAGAATGTAAGCAGTCTGCAAATTTTACCTCTGTGAAAAGAGAGACGGATCAGTGACATATCTGCAAACAAACATCAAGATATAGTCTCTGAACTCTTTTTCATCTCTTTTGGGAAGAGTGAGGACTATATATAAAATCCATATCACATTCTTTTGATTGATTTTGTCTAAGAGAAGAAAATGAAGCCTTTGGTGTAACTAACTGATGTTTATTTTGATCAATTGTATAATGCTTTTAAAGCTGAATTTTGGGAAAAAAATTTCTTATTAAAATCAATAATCACAGCCCTTAAAAGTAATTAAATATATTACTTTTCTTAGCAAAGTACTCTTCAGAGAGTACTGAATTTAGCAAAGTTCAGTAACAAAAGCATCACTATCAGAACTAAGATTGTAGCATGGGATTCTAGTACTCAGGCCGTCATTAACTCACAGAAAAAAAAAAAAAAAGGACAGACTTATACTTGGAGTGACATTGTCCTGTATTTTTCTGCTGCTTTTCCTTTTTTGAAAATGTAACTTTGCAAACTGTTTCTCCAATATATAAAGATTTCTTTTGCGGTTGATTTAGGGATTTCGTCCTTTTCTGTGTCTAAGATGATCTTTTGTCAATCAGAAGCTTCTCAATTTCCTGTCACATTATCTCTGGAGTTCTTAAATAGTAACAAGAGCTCTGTTTTCTGTGTAGCTGCTGAGAAAATAGTGTCAAGCCAACTGTGGTTTTGGGAAGATCTCTGAAGTGTTTCGGAAACCTAAAAGTAATGAGACTGTGGAATGCCATTACCATGGAAGGTGTCAGACATAAGCTCTGCATTAAATCTGACTCAATTATAGGTTTTGAACTTTGGGGGAAGCTTTCTAAACTCTGGATTTATTCCAAAAAAAGTCTAAAATTAAATAGCAAGCAAACAAAGAAACATAGCATTTCTCATGGACTCAGCTGAAGCTGTCCCACGAAACCGGCATTCCCAGGCCAGCATTCAGGAGATCAAAGGTAAATGCCACAGTGTTGTACAGTCCAGCTGGAAAAGAGCTATAGAGCATCTACTTCATGGCATGATCAGACTTCCCTAGTTCATGGCTGTCAAATGTATTTTCAGGCTGCCCTCAAAAGCCTTCAGTCTTGGAGACTTATAATATTCTTTGGGCAACCTGTTCCAACTTTTCGAAAATCCAATCAAAATCTCCATTGTGGCACTTAAGCCTCCTATTCATCCTGGACATGAAGATTGATTGCATCCGTGTGGAGGCAAGAAAATCAGAGACGTTACTATTTTGATTGTATTTATTGTTTTATATATTTTTGTTACAATTCCCAATTATCACCATTAATCATTAATGTAGAGGTTGATACCCAATATTTATATAGGATTATGGGGGTTGGTTTGAGTTTTTTTTGTTTACTTTGTTTTGCAGGGTTTTGGTTGGTTTTGTTCTGTTTGTCCTTCCTTCCTTCCTTCCTTCCTTCCTTCCTTCCTTCCTTCCTTCCTTCCTTCCTTCCTTCCTTCCTTCCTTCCTTCCTTCCTTCCTTCCTTCCTTCCTTCCTTCCTTCCTTCCTTCCTTCCTTCCTTCCTTCCTTCCTTCCTTCCTTCCTTCCTTCCTTCCTTCCTTCCTTCCTTCCTTCCTTCCTTCCTTCCTTCCTTCCTTTTACTATTTCATTTCAAGTGGTGTCTATGTATATCTTAGTATGAAACTTCTTTCTGAAGTTCTATTGAAGATGGTAGGCTATTAAACTATTTTTACAGGGGTTTTTTTTTCCCAAGTCACATAAAATAACATCTAATTCTTTTAAATTAGTGACATTAAAATGCACATTTTACCATTAAAATTACTTGATAGCACAATGGTTATCAAGCAATAAGTCATTATAAGATACTTATTCTTGCTGAAAGCCAAAAAGAACTTCTTATATGTAAGTAAAGATTTCACTTGTGGTATAGATGAAATAATGAATCTAGTCTTCATTAGTCTAGATCTAGTTGTTCCCATAAAAAGGAATGCAGACAAAAAGTGCACACACTTTTCAGATTCAACCCTAATTTCAAGTATTGCGGTCACAATTCCAATGCTCCTCTGGGCCCTAAGGTTGGTGTTTTCATTCTGCTCTGTATGGGTATGTTGCAGGTGAGGAGGTTGGCTGTGACTTTTGGACTTCTGGAGTTCTTTACAGGAAGGACTATGATGTTCATGTTGATGGGTCTCCCTATCTCTATGTAAGCGACCAGTTGGGGTAAAATTAGTAACACATTTTAACAGCCTTTTTCTTTCTTCATTCATCTGAAGCTCCATATTGCATCCAAATTCAATATATAATTACATGCTCTAGATATGGGGTTTTTTTCCTTATTAGCCCTCAAACCGATATTGTCCACCTCCATGCCAGAATTTTTTTAACTGACCATGGGTGAATTGTTCAATTGTTCACTCATTGTTGCAGTCTCCAGTGCCCTGTCTTTTCCCTATCTCTTGGTACCCCTGTGCCTGAACTCCTCTGCACCATGTCCTATGTACTCACTTCTCCAAGTCACTGCTGTCCCACCACATATTTATTTCTCCATTTTATGACATTTTATTAGAGCTGTGTATATTTTTTTAGAATAGATGCTTACTGCAACTACAGTTGTGCTGTTCTAAATGTAGAGCAAATCATCTGTAGTCACCTGATCAAATAAGGAAATTTCTGTCACTGCTAAACCAAGCAAAACAAATTTGCGGGCAGGTCAACAAAAGTTCAGACAGAGCAGGCCTGATAAGCCCCAGCCCTGAGGCCTTACAGACATCCAGCATTAGCAATGGCAATGCTGTATTGCAGTGCTACATCACTGCAAACTGTTCTGCTCACATGCTCATTTTTGCTCAACTAGAAAGTCAGGAATCAGACATGTCGTGGAGAAATTTAAGGTAGTTTGAGGAGAAAATAAAGGTGATTTGAGGTAGCCATGAAGGCAGAACCCCAACAGCAAAATGTATTAGACTTTGTTTTGGATATATGGAGAAAATTCTTCGCAAAAACGGTTGTCAAGAACCGGAACAGGCTGCCCAGAGAAATGATTACATCATCTTCCTGATGTTCTTTAAAAGAACTATAACTATGGCACTAAGGGGTAGACTTGATAGTGTCAGGCTAAGAGTTGGACTCAATGACCTTAGAGGTCTTTTCCAGCCTGAATGATTTTATGATTTTACTATCTAAATATTTTTTTATGATGGAATATGAGTATAATGGGTAAATTATGATTTCTATTCCATGATCTCTATCCTACAGCAAATCCACATTCTGCATGGAATACAAATTCACGCAAAACGCTGTGGTCCAGCTGTGACAGACAAGCACCATAAGTTTGAGGGAAAAGCACACTCACTCCAACACACCAGCATGTCTGATTTGGCTGGTAGCCCAGCCATCACCCACAGCAGATCAACCCCAGAATCAGCCTTCTTCAAGATTTTGCTAGTCTGCACATTTATTCCCACCAAAGGGCTGTTGTTTTTCAATTTTTTTTGCTTTCCAACTCAGATGGTAGCCATATGCTGACAGCAAGCTTACTGGTCACATCTGCCCTGGAAACCAAACTAGCGGGTTTTGACTGCTTTACAATTACAGTTTTGAGTCCCTCCCCAAACATGTTATAAGACTGTAAATACATTAAAAATTTATTTGTATTTTTTAAATTTATTTATTTCCTGTACACAGACATATACCAAGTTTTTTGGTGGTTTTGTCCATAATTATTTGTTTTTCCAGTGGACAATTTTGACCTGGACAGCTTTAGTTCATATCTTACTTACTAAAGCAGTTCCTTTCACCCCAGAATGTATTTCTTTTATCATTTCAGTCCAGCCCCAACCATGTGAATATATTTGCATGGCTTTCATACAGTTTTCCACAAATTAATTAAGGCAATTTAGTAGATTCAGAGTAACAGTCATTTACTTCATATTTGAAAAACTAGTAGTTCCTCAGAAAACGTTTTATCCTTTCTGCTCAATGAAAATATTTTCCCTTGTTTAAGTAAATTAAAACAAAAACGTTTTAGCTGTGTAAGTTCTGTTGTCAAGCCCAACATCTCTAGAATTTTCATGATCATCCTTTTCTAAATATTATCATTGCAAGCTATAATTTGCAACCTATAGCCATTCAGGCATCATAGCAAATGCACCACACAAAAAAGGGATGTCACATAAAGCTAGGGTTTAGTACCACAGTGGAAAATAAATCTGACGAGTGGCTGATTAGATCAAATCACCCATAAGAGACAGAATTTGCTGAAAATAAGATATTGCATCAGCCCACAGAACAGAAATACTATTTTAAAAAACCCACAGAATCTCAGAATCACAGAACTGCTTAGGCTGGAAAAAAACCTCTAAGAACATCAAGTCAAATTTATGACCAAACACCACTTTGTAAACTACACCATGACATTGAGTGTCACATCCAGTCATGGGGACAGGGATGCCACCACCTCCCTGGGCAGCTCATTCCAATCTTAACATCCTTTCCATGAAGAAAATCTCCTTGAAGTCTAACCTGAACCTCCCCAGGTGCAGATAAAGACTGTGTCCTCTTGTTCTGTAACTACTTGCCTGGGAGAAGGGACTGACTCCCACCTGGCTACAAACTTCTTCCAGGTAGTTGTAAAGACTGATAAGGTCTCACCTGAGTCTCCTTTTCTCCAGGCTAAATAAGCCCAGCTCCCTCACCAGGATACTTGAAGTTCTGAAGAAATTTAAAAAATCCCCTATTTTTCTTATCATATCTGTTTTTCAAACTAGAAGAATGATTTTAAAGCAACCAATGTACCAATCCCTACCAGCTAAGTTCTACTAAATTCTATCTTCTCTGTTGTAATTAGTAGGGGTTTTTTTTGTTTGTTTGGGTTTTTATAACTTGACTCTCTTCAGGATTTGGAAGTGTGTTGGCTGTTTATGTAACTACTCAAAGATGCTCGAAGATGTGAGATATTTCTATGGTTCATTTATATATTCTAAGCCAGGAAACATTTATCTTTTATAGATTGACAAACTAACACTGTTATTACAGAATGAAAAATATTGTGAATGGAGAAAAGGACTTGTTTCCTAAGTCTTACAACAATTGAAAAAAAAAAAAGGAAAAACTCAAATTTCTTAAAAAATAACATGTCAAGGATAATTGTCAAGTTAAAAGATCATGTGTTGTTGGGGTAGAGAGGATGGTTTTATCTCTAAAGTGTTGACCAAAAAAATGCAGAAGAAACACATTATTCACACATTTTTGCCAATGGGAAAAAAATTAGAAGATATCTGAATCTGGAATACTCCATAAAACAGAATAACATTGTAGAAAAAGGCAGTCCAGCTGCCAGCATTGAAAACTTACACAAAGGGGAGGTATGAATTAAAAGAATAAAGAGAATTCAAAAAAGATAATCTCAGTGGATGAATTCAGAAAGTGTTTGAAGAGTCGTTTCATCAACAAAATGCAGAGGAAATCATAATTGACAGGCATTGTACCTTCTTCCCTTCACTTCTGGCAGCAGGCCAAGGCATGTAATAGTGAGGTGGTGTTATGATTGCCAAATGCAGGTCAATAGAAAGAGTGGAACTGAGTATAAAGCATTTTCAAGGTCGTATAAAACAATATGGAGAAAATTTTCTGTCTTGGTTTTCTCAATGGGCAAGGCACCAAATGTAATAAAAGCAGACTTCAAAGAGGCAGACTGATGAACACAATGAATTTTACTTTGAGATCTTTTTCACACACTGTGACATAGTCTGGAGTGCTAGGCAGGAAATAGGAGAAACTGCCTGAAATGTCTGATTCTGGTTCTTAAAACTTAATGTACGATAAAAAAAGTGGAGAAAATCAACCGGAAGAGAGACAGGTATGGGCTGATTGAGAAGCAGGTAGAGGGGAAAGCAAGTATAATCCTCTCTTGTGTCTGCTGTACATCTGTAAGACTGAATAGTTTTCATAAACAGACTCCCTCCCCTTCTCCCAGTTAAGTTAGAAATGTTTCCTCATGTTTTATGTTTTTCTTTATGTTCAGAAACACACACACACACAAAAAATTAAAAGTACGCATAATTTAACTCATCACTTTATCATCTACATAAGGTGTTCAGTGGACTTTTCAAAGAAGGTAAAACGGTACATTAGGGGAAAGTGTAACTTCTCAGTTTGAAAATATATATTAAAAAAAAACCCCAAAAAACAAGTAATTTTATTAGGCATCGGGATTAACCGTTTTATCCACTGTGTGTGTATATATATATATAATGGGAACCTTAATTGTAAGTGTTGAAGAAAAAGCCACTGTAATGCAATGTAATGCAAACCCAAAAACTCAGATCAGCAATAGTGTATAATCTACAGTTATAACCCCTGTAGAGTTCTCTGAAATTAAGAAAGGGGGAAAAGAAAAAGAAATGTTTTATCATTTGGATAGACTAACCAAAGGAATGGGTTACAGTAAGGTAAAACTGAGGATAGCTGAAGTTTATTTGCTAAAAATATAAGCAAATTAAACACTTAATCCAGAACCAAGATTCAGCAACATCAAAAAGGAAGCACACATGCAGCAGGTATAGTTAAGCAGCAAGAACTTTGAATCATATAATCTCTATCTCAAGTAAATATTTTAATTTTGCATAAAGGGAATAAGAATAAAAGAGAGGAAACCAGTGCATTGTCGAACAGAATTTCTTTAGTGAATACAGGTGCTTGTCAAGTTTTCTTCAGGTTTACATCCCGCAGACAAGTTTGGTAGTGAATGCCAAAAAACAATGCATGATCCAGTCACAGTCATGTTAATATTCTAAAAAGAAACAATTAGGACTGCAATGGGCTTTACTGTAAATATGTGGGCTGCTGGATAATTTATGCACTGTCGTTATTAGGATAATAATTTTAGATAACAATACTCAGCTTTACAAATACGTGCTTATGCTGTACTCTCTGAGCTCATAAATCAAACCCTATATTACAGCTTCTATAAATCTACTCTGTTGGGAGTGATGATAAAACTTGACTACTACAATAAATGCCTTAAAATTTTGTAAGTGAGGTAGAGCCACAGAACTTCCTAGATCTCCTGGCTCAACACATACAGATTTTTTGACATATATGAAGACATATGTTATGAAATTACTGATCTAATATCCTTATTTTTACCATGTCTGGTTTAATATTGAAACATCTGAGTTTACTGGTTTTCTTGCCTTCCTAGAAATATGTAAAGGGAAAAATGCATACGGAATATTAAACTCTTTATGGTAAAACAGAGATATTCAAACATATTCATTCATGCTCATCTGTTGGTGCACATATAATTGATTCTGGATTTGTTTGAAAAGATTAGGAGTGAAAAAGAAAAATTTCTGAAATGATACATGAGAATTGAGGAAGATTAAATAGAAAAAAGGAAAAATGTAAGGATATAAGGGAAGTACATGGCTAGAATAAACGATGAGCTAAAAAGAGAAGGAAAAGCATGCAAACAAAAGAAATAAAGGAACAAGACAACTGCAAATTTTGTCTACCAAGCTGGCATGGAACTTTGCGTTATTTTCTTCTCAACAATTTTTTGATCTGCAGTTCATTCTTCATTTATTGTGATTTCCAACTACAATAATGGATAACATGTATGAAGTGGAGTGTTAGAAACTTACATATTACAGAAAAAGAACTTTAGTTCTTGCATGTGATTCAAAATCATATACAAGAAAAAATAATACAAACATATTCAGGAAAAATAGTTTATGTGAATGTAGGAGAAGTTTCTGTAACAATAAAGACTACCTGGTTTGCACTGGAGAGTTTGCAGGTTTCATCCCAGATGTCAATAAAAAAGGCACAAAAGCATACTAAAATTGTTTTTAAAATTAGATTTTAAAAAAAAAGGAAAAGGAAATATGGATATTGAGCAACCTGTACCTTCCTTCAGGTTGAGAACCTCACTTTCATGCAGCTTTCAACAGATGGTGGACAGACAAATCGCACTACAAAGAATTGTAATCCATGGAGTGGTTCAGACTCCTTTTCAAACCATGGTGCCACTTTATTTAGTGCAACAAACAAAGCCCAGCTTCTTGCCTTGACACGTAGGAGTGTTGTCTCTGTCCACCAGAGGCATGACTTACCTGAAGAAAGCGTGGAGTCGGCAATGATGGCACCCTTCTGTAATGCTCTTACACTTTTTCTTTGCCAGTATCCCTGGAGCTACAAGCTCTGCTGCTCTCTGAACCCCAACCCAAACACAAAGGGCAGCTTGACACTGCAGCGGAGATCCCCACCACTGTGGCTGGCCCAGATACAAAAAAGTGTAGAGTGAGAAATGTCAGTACCCTGCTGTGATAAAAATCCTTTGTTTCATGAAAGGAAATGAAATATTGAGATTTCAATGGAAATCATTTGATGAAGTTTCAGCTCGTTTTGATGCACGTCCTTTCCCTTCCATTCCATTTAACTGATTTAACTTAATTTCATTTTTTTTAAAAAAATTCATTTCATGTCATTTTACTTCCTTTCCTATCTTCATTTCACCTCACTCTTTGATTTCTCATTTCATGAAAGGAAAAGAAACCTCAAGATTTCAATGAGAATCATTTCACGAAATTTCGGTTCATTTTGATGCATTTCCTTTCCCTTCTATTCCATAGGTTCCACTTCATTTAAGAATTTTTGGGTTTTTCACATTAGAGTCTTAGCATGATGGCAGAGGTGCCAATCCTGTGCATGACCTGAATCTGAAAGATGCTGTGGCAAAAAAAGTGGTGGCCCTGTCATGATCCTTTTGGCTTGTGATTTCCAGCCCCAATGCCCCTGGAGCTCTAAGCCTTGTTCCTCTTTCAAGCCTAACTCTTAGCCTAATGTCATCTTGTCACTGGGGCTGAGATGTTCATCACCATGAGTGATCCAGTTTGGAAAGATGTAGGAGCAGCAAGGTTGATGCCCTGTCGGAATTGTCTTGGCATGCCTTTTCCAGCCAGAGCGTGCTGGGATCTGTAGACTCTTTTACTCTGAGCAGTGTATCCCCCCATACACAGAAAATTGTCAGAATTCAATTTTCAGCCAGGTGCTTAAGACTCTTTTTGTGATCACTTCGCTTGTGTGTTTTTGTACAGATATGCAATTTTGTTCTCAATGAAAATGATATCTCTCCTTTTTTCTTTCCTTTTTTCTTTCCTTATTTCTTTTTTCTTTTTTTTTTTCTTTTTTTTTCTTTTTTAAAATCATGTTCAGGGAAATACTTCTGTGTTTCAGGAATCCCAGTTGAATCTTAAAACTGATATATAGGTTTATAGTAGTAACCATACTTTTGAACCACTGAGTCAGTTACATGCCCTTGAAGACAATCAGTGTGTAATTATTTTCATGATATATCAAATATTTTCCTGAATATAGTAACATTTTTTGCTCATAGATCACTAAGAGTGAAGTTACTAAAAAATATCATTGCATGATAGATGGAAAACGTCCTTTACAGACTGAATGTATTCGTACACAGTTTATTTCAATTTAGTCATGTGTCAAAATTGCTCTTAGTTTGGATAGCTATCTTCCATCATGTGTAGATACATAAATTGCAGTTATATCTCATAAACAGTCAAAGATCTATTAGCCTCTCATCTCATTTTTCTAGCAATGCTTGCATCAATTTATTTTAGTATAAGCTCATATATCTTAGAGTGAACTACCAGAAACATCTGCTGTATTTTAGACAATGTTGTGTGAGTGACTTTTACAGTGCCATTCTAGCCATGATTTTTCTTCATTACCTACACTTATTAATTTTCTTAATAAGTAACTTTATTTCTGCTCTGAGGATAATAATTCTGATTCTCATTTTATTACAAGACAAGTGGCAATTTTGAGTACTTCTATTCCAGTCAATACAGCAGTGCTGGTATAAGAGAAGACTTGGCACTGATGACTTTGATATATTCCTGTCTGTGTTAGTTTAATATTTAACTTTCAGGTAGAGGAAGACCAGGAAAGACAGAAGAAGCTAAAATCTCAGATGAATAAAAGAATAAAGCACTGGTGAAGAATTGCCAAATTTGCTCATTTTGCAAGACAAAAAAGATCGACTTGGACTTCAAGTGATGAAGACATCAAACGGATAGAGTAAGAAATTTCTCTTGCCATAGGCTTCCTTGAAACTTCTCTAATCTCATAAAATACATGTGGGGAAGGACTTCCAAGAAAATTCTTCTGTCACTTTAAAAAAGAAGATGGAGACAGAAGAGTATTTCCTAGTCCTTTGCAGCTTTATGTCCAATACGGAGCAGAAGCAATGACAAAGAGGATTACGTTCTGTCAGCTCCATGAATAAACTCAAGAATGCTGTTCAGACCATGATCCCACAATATTTATACCATATGTGTCCATGACAAGATTATTCAACTGAACCAGTTAACTTGATTCTGCATGTCCAGAAATGAGCTTCTGTAACGATATCAGGGCAAACCTTGTAAATCTACTCATGCTGGTTATACCAGATTTATGCTGTCTCTAGAGGATAGTTGATGCACTATTCAGAAAATGCCGTCTGGCAAGAATTTCATCTGCTAAAAGAACCCAGTTTGAGCACTCATGGATTCTTTATTTTATTTTTTATGATATGAAATCAACATTTTCTCATGTAGCGGTGGCTCATTTTTATGTGGAAGCAGGACTCCAAAGTTGTAGCTGATCTTTCACCAAAACATCGGCTCAAAAATCTGTTGTTATTGACAGTTCTGGAGCGCTTTGGTGTGTTCCATGCATAATATTCCCAAAAAAACAAAAGTGCTATTTCCATCTCTCTCACTTAGCAACAAACCATACCCTATTGTAGGACTTCTATTTCTCTGAAATTTATATGTTAGTGGGAGGGTAGCAAAGGTAGTGGCTTTTGCCCACACCTGCCAAACTTCCAGGTGTTTTTCCTTTTCACCATTTTTTAAAAGAGCACTTTTTTTCTGCCTCTTATGAACGTATGAAGCAAACCATGCCTGAAGGAAAAATGCCCTCTTAACCCAGGTGTCTTAAAGTAGTAATGCCATGGGGCGACAACATGAACTGTACACAACTCTGAGAAATTTTCTATCACTTTGCTTTTCTTCTCACAGACACAAAGGTTATTCTTGCTTTTCTAGCATGATTTAACACATTTTCCAGGTCTATTTTCTTGTGTGTCAGTGAACTTTATATGGTTTCTAGAAGGTATCACGTCCCTTTGTCTCAGGGCATGTGTCCCTCTATGGCTGCAGTTAATAGAAGTTTGTTCATGTGGAGACACATACAGATTGTAGAAACTATGTTTTACAACCCATAATATTCTTTGCTAATGCTCTAGGCTTCCCCATTCTCTGGGGACTAACACTTCACTGCTATTTTATGGCAGTTACTAAAATGTTAACATGAGTAAGAAAATATGAGACAAAAATAATATAAAGGCAATGGAAGTTTAACAACAAGGGCTCCAGGCTTATCATAATTGACAAAGGATTTTACCACAGATTAAAATTCCAATAACAAAAAATCCAGTTATAATGCATGCAGAACAACTAGAAACTTTTACAGCAGTATATGTATAAGCTTCAGTTAATTTTAGTGATATGTAGGAGGAATAGAAAGCATCCTTGACTGTCTGTCAGCATGTAATATATCACTTTTAAATATTACATTACTATATTGCATAGATTAATATTATAAGATTACATTATCTTATATAATTATATTGGAATTACAACAATGCTACAATTACATATAGTGAAAAATATTATAATATAATAATATTAAATGCAGAATAATCAGCATGTAAATATAGCATTTTAAAATAAGGATTTCTATAATAAATTGCTAATACTTTTTCTAAAATACTATTCTTTATAACCTACAGTATTAATATATATTATACAATTAGTTGATAAAGGATGTAAATGTACTGGCTTATATGATATTTTACTGCATAATATATATTTTTATTTATAATTTTAGATTTAATAACTTAATATTTTAGTTCTTAAAGGAATGTGTACTGTTACCCTATTTATAGCAATACTGTTTGTATTTATAGCTATCAGACACACAGTATAAGCTTCCATTTCAGCTGTCTGCAATAAACCCATTCTTTAAATTTCTCTTTTGAGATGAACTTCCAGAACTGTAGTGGTTTTCAGCAGGTATTTCAAAGTATAAGAAAAAGAAATCATAATGTTTAAAGCCTAACAGGTAAAAAAATAGTGCGCATTTCTGCACAATAAAACACTTTTGTGATAGGATGTCAAACTGATACAATGACACATCATAGATATATTTATTTTCAAATAGTTTATTGTGAATAAACTTTAAAGTAGATAAATACTTACTATTGCAAAATGAACAATTCTGCTTCTTTCTCTTTCTTTAATCTGGAGAATATGAACACCAGCCACTCTCTGAGAGTCACTTTCAAAGGCTTCCAAGATTTTTGGCCAGGTGGAAGAGCTCCTGAAGGACTAGGAGAAATATGTTACACATTTTATTTACAGTTATGGTATAAATTAAAGAATAAACAGAAAATATTTGGGTGGCTACATTTAGAGATGTGTTAAGAGGACGTTTCATGCATGTAGACCTGCATGTCAAGAGTCTCTTAATGTCAGCAGGAAATGGATTCATAAGAATGAGGCCATCCTCAGCCTAAATGGGAGAGAAAAACAGCTGTGAACACACCTAATGTCCCAGATCTCATGCCTTAACACTGCATTTATGGTAGTGATGCAGTACAGCCCTAAATTTTAAATCCACAGCTAAGTAGTCTCCTCATGTTTATGAGAATAAAGCAGAAATTTCACATATTATATCATAACTCTCACTCTTGACTGATAACATATGTAAAGTCATTCCCCTAAATGTACTTAATATTCCTCTTTTACCTACATGTAACAAGTTTCTCTGTCACTTCCAATCCATCTTATGCATGTGATTAATAATAAAGAACACTGATAAAGTTATATTTCCTTTTTAAAATTCTGTTTATTTTGGCATGGAGACAGCAGAGAACAATATCTACAGTTCTTTGGAAATGTTGGTTGTATATACTACTACCTAAGTTAAAAATTTGTTTAAGATGGATTTGAAATATATTGCAAATGTCAGATATATCCCCATTTAAATTCTATACTGGTTTCTCTGATAACTCTGCACAAAGAAATAATAGTAGAGATAAGTGTCTTCACATTTCCCAAACCTATTTTTGAAATTGTCATAACCAATATGCTGCTTGTTGCTCCTCAAATTTTATTTCATTTTCATTTAATTTTATTCAAGATAATGAGACCTTTCCACTAAGAAGTAGTACCCATTAAACTTTTAAGTTTTTTTTTTTTTTGGTTGCTACCTTTCTGATGCCTGCCAAAAAGCATGGAAAATAATAGGAACGAGTGATGTCCTACATAAACTTGTGTTTTAATGGCTCTCATTTAGATTAAAAAAAAAAAAAACAACAACAAACATTTAAGACTCCAGTGAACAGCATATTTTCCAGTTGATTTCCCAACAATTTTCTTTATAGACCCCGCTTGGATGGTGTTTAAATGAACAGCACATATTTACTAGTCTAAATTGAAAACAGTAACTGCATGAAATGACACTGGATTACATGTCACATTATTAGTATAGCTCACTATATGAATGCAAGTGAAATGCTGTGTGGGAGACTAACAACAAATAAAAATTAAAAAATAATAATAGTATACAAATAAATTACTGCTTATTAATGAAATCTGCATGAAACAGAGCCCTCTGCTTCACTATCCACAGAATAACTTATGCAAACATCACACAATATCATTAGCGACAAATTCTGTCCTTGACTGTAAAATGTTTTGTTTAATGTTGGTGAGTCCTGCTTCACACATAGTGTGATGAATGACTTAAGAAGAAAATAACTCCAAATTCATAGTACTTCATTTTTCTATTTAATTGTTACCACTTCTGCAAGAACTGCAAATTTTTTTTTGTTTCTGAATCTACAAACAATTTCTTTGTTATTAATAGTATTTTCAAGTACTCAAGTTCTAAGGTGTATATAGTAGATATTAAGATATGTATATCTTGATATTAAGAATAATTGTTGATTATTAGTTGTTAATTACTGTTAATTATTAAATTTAATTAGAATGGTAAATTGATAAAAAACATATAAGGAGAAGGTTGAGGTACTCAGGAAATTTCTCATTTCAACCCACTGGTTATCTCAGTCCTCACAGGTCTCAGGTGGATGGACTGGAAGGCAGGGAGTGGGGGAGAAAAGTCTCTCCCACTGTAACAGATGATCAGGTTTGAGACCACCTGAGGAACCTGAACTTACACAAGTCTGTAGAGCCTGATGAGATGTATCCCAGAGCCCCGAGGGAATTGGCTGATCTAGTTCCCAAGCCACTGCCCATGATATTTCAAAAGTCATGGCAGTGTTATTGCACTTCACTCTTTATCTTGAATAACTTTCTATATTAGTTCTGCTGCCTCAAGTAGTTGGGCTTTTGTTTGGAAGATTTCTGATGACAACACAGTTTATGAGAAACATCTCATAATCACAAACATCTGAAATGTACTTGAACTAGTTTGATTATCTAGTAGTAAAAAAGCAGCTTTTCTAAAAAGAAAATACTAAGTTTTATTTATGGGAATACAGTGTACACCAGAATAAATTTTCATTTTACTATTACTTAAAACAATAAGTAGTTAAATAATGTAAAATATGTGTTAAATGTGTTAATGTATGAATTGGTAACTGTAAATATCTCGCTTTTGCAAAGCTGTATACTTTACAGCTGGTATATTTCTTTTATTGTTCTTAAATTTCCACCAACAATTTTATTTTTCATTGACTGCCAAAGTAAATGACATATGGCAATTAAAGGTAGTACGTAGGATGATGCTGTAATTTTAAATCTACTATAGCCAAGGTTCTGTCAGTGCTTATATCAGAGACTTACCTTTTAATTACTTAAATTGGTCAATTTTAGGCTTATAGGGTTAACTAGTTATCCTAACAAATTTTATAACTATTCAAATTCTAATTTTGCAGCTTTCTGCAGTACTGCAAACTCTACCCAACTCCAGCTGAAGGAAAACCCAACAACAACAACAAGAAAAACAAACAAACAAACAAACAAATGAAAAAACCTACAGCCCAGCAACCAAAACAGAACATAAATGTAATATTTAAATCTATGTCTATATAATTAAGAATTTTTCTTCATTGTTATTATATATGCACAGCTTAAGGAAACAATGCAATATTCATTTGGGACTGGAGAGGAAGCATGGGAGCATAACTAAGGAAATGTTTTACACAGTGGAAGAGATTGAATATACATACAATGTTTCCTTATCTGGCAGAAGCAGACTAAAGTTGTTGAAAATTATTCAATCTGTCAGAGAACATGTGGTGTGTGGGTATAAAAGCACTCTAAAATGATCTTCATTTTGTCAGTTCATTGGATTTAAGTTATTGCAAAACGAATGGCACTTCTACAAACCACAGTACCCTTCAAATAAGGATTTTGTTTGCTTATATTCTGGAGAAGCCTAATTTAATCCACACACAATTCAACAAACAATTACCTCTACGTAGAATACATGTCCTTTCAGTACACTTTCTTCTTAAACTTAATTAAATAAGACATAATCAGTTTATCAGTAGTTATTTTTTCACTGTCAATGTTGTGTTCCTCTGTAGCAGGACACAACAGGTGTTACTCTGTGGAAGTAGAAGAAAGTCTGAGTAGGAGATTGTTCCATGGTATTTCAGGAGTGCACTGAAACAGAGTATCACTCTTTTAGACCTGACCATTCTCTTGTATCCTCATGATCAAAAAAGTAAAGTATTCTTTGCCTAATTGCAGTTTATGATGTAAACTCTTTTTTTTGGCAGCAATCCCATTGCCCTCATACCATGACAGTAATATTGCACTGGCAATGCAAGATTTCCTTTACTGATGCTCTTTAGCTGATCTCTTTTTCCTGTGCCAGCTACAACTCAAAAGGCTGTGAAATTAAGAATATAGAATTACTCATAAATAGGATCTGTAATTGGCCCTATTTTGTGCTAGTATATTTGGTATGTTTTATGCTGCTATTAATGTTGAAAAATGAGCCCGAAATGGGGCGTGTGATCTTCAGTATATAAAGAAATAGCTTTTTTTCCTAAGAAATTAAAACTCTTTAAAGAATAAGGCCAGAAAAATCGGTATGAAAGATGTAACCCCCTGTGGAGGTTTTGACCCTGGCTGGCTGCCAAGACTTCTACCTTGCCACTCTCTCACTCCCCCTCCTCAATAGGATAGGAGGAGAAAATTAGACGGAAAAACTTGTGAATCAAAATAAAGACAAGAAGATCACTCATCATTTACCTTCATATTAAAATAAAAGGACTCCTCTTGGGTATTTTTTTCCCCATTAAAATTAGAACAGGATGATGAGAAGCAACTTAAGTTAAAAGAAATATCATGGTCCATCCCCCCACAACTCTGTTTTCCCCATGGTCACATTCACCAACAGTTTCTGTCTCCTTTTCCTGAGTAGAACACAGGAATGGGGGAGTGGGGTTGTGCTCAGCTAACAGCCAGTTGTCTCAGATGTTCTTTCCCCCTCGTGCTCTTCTGCATCGCCAACATGGAGTGCCATCTGTGAAGACATTTCTCCACAAACTTCACCAGTGTGGGTCCTTCCCATGGGGAGCAGCTTTTCACAAACTGATCCACCCTTTCCATGGCATGCAATATTTTAGGAATAGACTGTTTCAGAGTCCCCCACAGGTTACAGCTCCTCATGGAAAACATGCTCTCTGCAAGACACAATTGCAGCCTGCTCCAGCATGGGAGCTCCATAGGTTGCTTCCTTAAGGGAATGTCCACCTACTGGGGCATGGAATACTTCCCAGGCTGCAGTCTGTGTATTGACTATTAACTATGATGAAAATTTGACTAACCTAAATACATATATATATACACATAAATTATATATATATAAAAATTGTCCCCAATCCTCCAATGATGTTAGAACATATCAAACAATGTGAAAATTATAAGAACATCAGAAGTTCTTTTGTTTCAATCTGTAGTGCAAGGTGTAGCATGAGAGGTGCAAATTTCATTGAATAAGCCCAAGAAAATAATTTCTTGTGAAGTTAAAAGGCATAGCTTACCAATGAGAGTTCCTAACATTTCTTAATGAATTCATCAAATCCTTAAATGTTCTTTTGAATCTGTAAGAAGATATGTTTAATGATTCCTGCCTACAATATACACTCGCAGACATCAGCTGTCTGCTGAAATGAATGGACAGAATACATCAATAGAGACAATGAAAAGGTTCCCTGGAACATCTGGCATATAGCTCCATGCACAAGAAAGCCTAAGAAATGTGATATACCATATGCGAAACAAAGATTTGAAGTGATAAGAATGATTTGGTATAAACATGCCTTTAAAACTAAAAAGCACATGACCAGAAGACATGAAGGATATCAGTGAAGTGAGGAGGTTGTAATATTCAAGGGCTTGTATATATAAAATTATGCACTAGTGAAATATCTTTTACAGAATCAAGGGAAAATTCCCAAAATAAGTAGTTTGCATATTCATATTGTCATACATTTATTGTACATATCAAAGCTTTTTATTTCTTTTTTGTGCCATGAAGGAAAGCTTTATCCACAGTTTACTTCACACTGAAATACAATACAATTCTTCCCTTGAATTTTCAGATCTCTGAGCATTCAAACATAGTTTATTTCGTTCAATTTTACTTTGTTCTCAGTTCTCTAAAATCTCCTTTTTTCTTGTTCTGCTGGGTTCCCCCACATTCACCCTAATTTTCTATCTCTACTCTTTAACTCCCCAACAATGTCTAATAGAAAGAAATTACAGGAAGCATTATGCAAAGCTTGATGTTATTTGAAATGTCTGCATCAGTTTAACACTGCTGTAGCTCAAAACACAATGTTTTAACCTGATGAGCTTTTGAAACTTTGGCTCAGTGTGGAACTTTCCCTAAATTTGCAGAATGCTAATTCATGTCAACATCTCAAAATCTTGCCCATTTAAACTGACCCTGACAAAACTGTAAAAGTAAAAACTGCATTTTTTCCAGAGTTCATTTCTTAGATTTTCCTCTGACTTACAAATTGCCATTGTCTTGGCTGTAAAATCTGAAGCAGCTTGTCTTGGCTGTAAAACAGAGTGAAGCATAATTAACATGTAATGGTGAAGAAAATAGAGATCTCATGAATAAAATATACAAAACATATGTATAAATGATTACATTGAAGCATGTACACAGTTATTTAATATTTTTCTATAATATATCTTCATTTTTCTCCATAAGAGAACACCCAAAAATACATTTTCAAATAAGATTGAAAGTTGTTTGTCTGGTTTGAACAGAATAAGTAACTGAAAACAGAAAACAAATACTGTGTATGTATTTCAGAGGGGAGTTTGGTAATATCATTTCAATCTCAATAGTAGTAAATTTAGTAATGTATAAAAATGTGTAGCTGACAGGAAATGTAAGACTCATTAAAGAAAACAAAATCAAATAACTCCACAGCCATTCATACATTCATTACTTTTAAAAGTTCTTATTATAAATTTAAAAAAATGAAATATAGTTCATTCTTTTAATTAGAACTATACAGGTTCATATATTGTTAATTATTGTGTACATGAAACTAAGTGAAATAAAGACTTATTTTCCAAGATACTAGAAATAACAGATACTGATTTTTTTCTCTTTTTTGCAACATTAGAAAGTCTTCTTTCTGGAGCTCTGAAACTGTAAAATATTTATTTCTAATAAAGTGAAGGGAAAAAAAGAATGTTATTTGTAAATTAACAAAAATTACTTGTCAGATGAAGGACAATTACTCTATTATCCTGTTCTTCATAAGAAATGAGAAACAGTTCCAGTGGTGGGAATATATTTTCTTGGACCTCCTCCAAAATTAAGAAATCAAAACTTTGTGAAAGAACTGTTGACTGGGTGATTACACTGAAACTTAGAGTATGGGTTCACTAAAAATACTGTATCTGAGATCACCTTCTTATCATCCTGTGTGAGAGCATAGTTTTGCTGACTCAAATAGCTCATGAGATTTTCTGGACATTTGCCTCATGAGTGGTGTTACTTCTCATTCTTAAATCACAGTTTTCTGTGCTGACAGTTTGGTATAGACTGAGTAGTTATTTCAAGAACCAGTCCCTAATCCAAGAGAATCCTGGGGCTTTGCACAGGATAACAAAAACTATTTTATGCAATTCTTTCAACACTGAAAGTTAACAAGGCAAAAACTGCTACCTGCTTGTAATGTGACATGTAATTAGGAACTTTGTAAAATGAAAAAAGAAATGGAAATGAAGGATCACACCTGCCATGTCATGCTAATCTTTAAGCAAGGTTTCAGGAGACTGCAGCTCCTTACAATACTAACAAAATTAAAATATCTTACTTAAGCTATTTCCCAAGCCATACTTAGGGGTTTTCTTTTTTTACTTTCTGAGGCAAAACAGAGGTCTGCCTATTTGTAAGCAGCTGTCTAGTGTAGCATTAAAATATCATAAAAGATAAATTGGAGTTATAGTATTTATAGACCTACATTTCAAATTTCATTGTTACTGCCACTGACCTGTCTGAATTTGTCTGTTTGTTAAAAGGACCAGAATGAAACGTACAGAGATTTTGTAGAAAAACATAATTTTCTAGTAAATACTTCTTTTGGCATATGCATCTGGCATATATATATGCATTCTATATCTATCAATGGTTTAACATGTTAATTATTATAATACCTAGGAAGAAGTGAGGAGTAAAATTTAAAAAAATGTAAAAATTTTAAAAATTGAGAGTAATTTTTCTATTACTTTAGTCTCTATTTGAAGCTATTTTATATTCTCTCATTACAGACCATTTGACAGAGCACCTTGCCTTCTTGCTGGAAGTATTAATTTCTTTATTATGATCATAAATTAAGATGTATTAAATGAGACATTCTCTTTTTCTCATCCAGAATTTACCTTATAGAAAACATTTGCTATTGGTTCAGATGTTCTTCTTTGCCGTGCTGGCTGAAGCATCATAAGAGTCTAAACCACAGAACAATATGCTAATAGAAAGACCACTCCATGTCAAAACAATGTAAAGAATATTTCAAATAACCTGTAATGATGAGAATAGAGTGTTTTCTTGTCATATGAGAAATGAAAAAGTCAGAATTGGAAGAAATAAATTAAATAAGAGTGTACTATTACTAGCAGTCTAACAGAGAATTGAATGAAAGAAATACAGATCATAAGAAATAGAGAGAGGCCTGGAGCAATTAAACCAGACAATTGAAATGGAATGAATTTTGATAATATACAATGGCACAAGAACAAGAAGTGAAAGATTTTTTTTTACTTATTCCTAATGTTGGTTTTAAATTCTAATCCTGTGGAATAACACATAACAAAGGGTGTGTGGGACAGAAAAAGAAAACCAAACAAAAACACCAAAACAACAGCAACAACAACAACAAAAAACCCAAATGAAGTAGACCTAAAATAAGTTGTGTAATTTCAGATAAGAATACATATAACATGGACTTTGCTCATTAAATCAGTAAATTTTGATTCAATCAGTTCAACATATTAAAAAAAAAAAGAAAAAAATCTGTATCATTTAGATGTCTATGTTTTTAACACATTTGATGCATTAAAACATAATTTTTCCAGACTTACTTGTAATTTCTTCCTTTTCCTTTTATTTAAAGGAGTAGGTTTTTTCTTAGCAAAGTCAAATTATGACAAGTGTAATTCCAACAATTATAAGTGAAAATTATGATTTCATCTTTTGGTGAAAATAGATGGGAAATTAGATAATTTAAGCACTAAGACTGCAACTTTTTTTTTTTTTTTTTTTTTTTTTTTTTTTTTTTTTTTTTTTTTTTTTTTTTTTTTTTTTTTTTTTTTTTAATAAGGAAAGAAATAACATAGCCTTTTTTTCTCTTTAAATTGCTGGAATGTTCTTGCCATCTCAATCTTCTCCACACCTAGTGGAGTAAAGAAGTAAAGAAGTAAAGAAGAGGAAGGACTTCTAGCAGCAGAGAAGCACCTTAATTACTTTAATAGACATTTGTTGGGTTATAATCTTGCAAATACTTTTTTACCAGTATTGTGTTTAGTAGCAACATTGTTAAATTACACAGTGTTGCAAACCGTAAAATAAAACATAGTTGGTTCTACCCTGGAATACTGGAACGTATTCTCTGCTTGCTTTCCTTTACCAATATTTCTCTTCAGTTCATAAATTAAAATCTACTCTAATTCAGTTAAACCTTATTAAGTTGTTATTTACTGGTTCACTGCTTTTAATTCAAAACTTGCGTTTTTCTATCTGAGCACTGACCTCACTGTAGAAAATCAGTTAAGAAACATTCTGTTACAGCTGCTCTTGAGGTCTTAAATAATAACTGGGAAACAATTCTGAAGAGATAATTGAAATGACATATTGCTCAAATCATGCCAACATTATAAACATCTATTTAGCATATCAGCCCTGTTGCTAAGCTTCAAAAGAATTGTTTCTTCTTTCAAGGAGACCTCAATGACTTTTTCATAACAAAACTGCAAAAACTAATACTCATAAAAAATAACAAGCTAAAAAATACACCTCTATAGCTGCAGAGAGCAAAAACAATATATGGATGAGATTTTTTTTAAAATCATTTCCACTTACACTTGATATAGTTGTGCCTGTTACTTGGCAAAAAAAATAGGGTTGATCTTTCAAATCTTTCAGTCTTTTCGTGTGAGAATGGAATGATGGTGAAAGAGCTATCCATGATGTAAAGGTAGTTCAGAGTCCAAGAGGAAACATGGCTCAATTTCCCGCTTGACTGGCTGTACAGGTTTACATTATAAACATTGTTTCAAAGAGTTTTTTAAAG
>VZSR01003803.1:39321027-39409852 GCA_013398615.1 Brachypodius melanocephalos
ATAACAAAGTGCTGATATTTGAAGCCCTCTGAAGTTTTGCTGAAACATTCTTAGTCAGGGTCATCTCTACAACATACCTTAGACATACAGAGAAACTTAACTTGTTTGTGGTTACTTGAGGTACTTTTGATTTTCCCCAGTTGATTATAGGTGCTGTTTTCAGTTATTTAACTTACAAATTATTTTAAATATTTCTTCTGCATTATTTGAATTAATAGAAATAATTTCTTGAAATTTATTTTTAATAAATAAAATCTAGTAGAAGCTAGTTGTGTTAATTTAATGACTGTAGCTCTTTTTAAGTATCAGAAACTTACTGATACTTAAAGAATATGGTAGATATTAAATGTTATGCCTTAGAAATTTGTAATATGAAAAATTCAAGCTTCGTTTTCAAACACTATGTCAAATTACAGGTCAAACTATTTATTTCATTCTCTGTTCACACTGACCAAGATTTCAATGAGAGCTATTCAATTTTCCTTCTGAAACCACATACAGTGCTAGATACTCTCTCCAATTCTTTATAGTTTCTTTTTATTTTTAATTACATTTTTGAGGAGTAATGGATACTTCCTCTTTTTTGAGTCTCAGAAATTGGTGAGCTTGATAGCACTCCACTGAGCGCATCATTACATTTAATGCAATATCTCTTGCCAAAGTAAAGATAACATTCTTTTAGAGTCTGGATCTAACCTTCATGCTCAGCCAGGGTCATTCCAGAACACATTGCACAGGACTGTGTACAGACACTTCTTGAATAGCTCCAGTGAGGGAGACTCCATAACTCTCTGGGCAATCTGTTCCAGTGCATGGTCACCCACAGAGTAAAGAAATTCTTCCTCAGTTCTTTACTGTTATAAAATTGGTGAGCCATGCTATTAAACCAGCAGCAATCAGGAAGATTTTTTTTCAGAGTGTGATGGCTTGAACAATGGAGGAAATGCAACATTTGCAACACTGAGCAAGAGATATTCTCCAGGACAGTAAGAATGAGAAAGGCTAGCCTCAAATCCCTGCACATGTCTCTAATAGAAAAGTCAAGAGAGCAAGGTGGAAGCTCAGCTAAATTACAAGCATAACCTTCCCATAATTCAGCCATACACAATGATTTCAGGGGTAAAGGGTGAGAGAAGATAAGAGTTTTGCAGTCTTGACATTGATTGTGCTCTATAATTTACCTCAGGATCAGTAAGTGCTCCTTGGTTCATTTTAGTTACTGCTATAGACACAGCTTAAGACAAACAACTATGGGAGAAGATCCTGCAGAGGACTATAAAGATTATTAGGGAATGGAAAGATCCCTTGTGCTGGAAGGCTGAGGAAGCTGGGCCTGTTCACTCTGATAAAGAGACAATTAAGAGGGGATCTTATCAAAGTCTACAAATATTTTGGGGGTCAAGAGACCAGGACAGGTTCTCTTCAATCACAAGACAAAGGGCAATGGCCACAAACAGAAACAAAGGAAGTTGCCTGTGTATAAGAGGAAAAACTGTATTGTGAGGGTGACAGAGCACTGGAACAGGCTGCCCAGAGAAGTTGTGTAGTCTCTTTCTCTGGAAATATTCAAAGCCCTCCTGGACTGCAGTCCTGTAGAATTTGCTCTGGGTGAATGTGCTTTAATAGCGGGGTTGTCCTGGATGAGCTCAGGAGGTCCCTTCCAACCCTCAGCATTCTGTGACTAAAACAGGATGAAAGCTCTGGGGAAAAAGGGCTGTTAGAGCTTCTGTGAGATTGAGAGGAGAACTTCTGTGAGATTTCCTGGATCAGAGAGGAACTGGAGAAGTTGTAAACTTAAGTCTTGGAACAAAAGTGACACAAAACCCCCTGCAGAAAAAGACGTGGAGCTGAGAAAGGAAGGAAGATTTATTTATAAAGAGGGGATTAATTAAATTCCCAAGAATAAAATGTTTTTAGTCTTCTGTACTGTGAATGCTGAAAGTCAAAAAAGACAGTCAGAACCTTTGCATGCAAAGAAGTTTGTCTTAATTGATTTAATTTAGACAAGTCAAGGTTGGTTTCAAAATTTTAACAAATGAAACTTCACATATACTCCAGAAGTTCTTAAATTATCCCTTAAATAAATAAGATTTTACATAAGGTTTCATACTGGTCAATATTTTCACTTTTCTAACTGTAATATTACATTTATTATCCATGATACAATATTTATTTTACTTCTGAGGAGACATGTTTTAAGAAATAATTTGGTTTTGTGACAAATTTCTGAATTTAGATTGGTGGCATATTATGGAAAGGATAATCTTAACTCTTACAGGAAAAGGAACTATCATACTCACATTAAATAATGATTCTTCTCAAAAAGGACAAGGATATACTATAACTGCTCTAGTGAAAGGTATCCCTGCCCATGACAAGGGGGCTGGAACTGCGTAATCTTTAAATTCTCTTCCAACTCAAATAATTCTAAGATTTAATGATTCTAAAATGTTGCTAAACTAAGGAATGAACAAAGCTAACAAGACTAGATAACAATTTTCTGCAGTAAAACAACTCCTGTCTCTCTCAGACTCTTAAGAACAAGAATTCTCAGTAGATGTCCTTTTTTCTTTACATCTCTTCCAAAAAAAATCGATACAGTCTAATATTTTGAACAGTTCAAGATCTGTTTTGTCTGAGGAGGGAATAGACAGTCATTGAGAGAGTACTTCTCATAACAAAAAAGTTTGAGATGGTATGTACTTCATCTGTCCTACTTAGTAACTCTTCTTGTCTCTTTGGCTGTAAAACCCCACTGTATCATGCTGCACTTTCCTTTAGAAGTTCTCAGGATGACTCACATCCATTTCTATTCCATATAAAGCATATGTCGTGGAGTCTTGTAGTCCTCTGCAGGATAATTCTTTGTTTTCACTGCAGACTTGTCCAGTGCAGTAGATGGTGTAACACCCATTTGGTTTTGTACTGTTTACTACATGTGCAATGACTGTCACTTTTTTTTTTTTTTCTTTTTCAATAAGTTTGTTAACCAGAAGTGAAAACCGCCTGTTTATCTTGCCTTGGAGTTGTGGTTAAGTAAGGCAAAACAAAAGGTTGTTATCTTTTTTGGAGTAAGTAAGGAAAACTGTGTTGGTAGCATATCCTGGAGTGCTAAGTGGGACAGGTACATTACAAGACATAACAAGTTGGGAGCCTGCAATGTAGATAAAGACAGGAAGACTCATTTTTAATGACAAATAGGGAACAAAGCTTATAAATGTGTAAAAAGTTTCTAAAAGGACACAATACTGTATAACAATCAAGAAACAAAATGATAATTGATGAATCCCTACTTGTGCAACAAAAGGTTTGCTTTCAAATTTCTCTGACTCAACTGATTTGTTTCTTATTTCAGAAAAATCATATTTCATTTTATATTCTGATTGCAAAGTGGAAAGGCATTCTGCAGTTTTAATCAATATTGTTTCAATTAATTTTTCACCTTGTTCTAGTCCTATACAACTGCCATGTTCCCTCAGGAAAAACAGATTAAAGAAAAGGATCCTGCTAACTGTGAGACTAATTTTTTTTTTGGCCACATCACTAGGTAGACCACTATTTGGCCCATCAAGGGTTCTTTGCTCAGTGTCTACCTGTTGTTCATCATTTTTACATTTTTCACCTGCTAACACCTTTCCCTCCACCCTTTTTTCCCAAGTGTTGACTTCCATCACAATTTGAGTTCTCTCAAGGTTCCTGTAGAGATGGTTTACACAAATTTATAAGGAGAAAACCTACAGGAAGGGTAGCCAGAAGACAACAGGTCAACTCACCCAGTTCCTGCCCTACAGGGAAGAACTCAGCAGTAGCAAATACAGTGGTTCATTCCCTTAAAGCCATTCCTGAGCCCTTGCCCACCAAAGGAAAAAGTCTCACCATGGCAGGGACTGACACCTCCATGACTCCACAACTGACCATCACTGCTGCGCCTACATCGTGGGACCATTCTGACTACTCTTTCTGAAGGTTTTACAGAACAGAGGGTGGAATGGGCAGCACTTCTTATATCAGCCATAACCACCAGCTCCAGATGTGGCCTATAAATATACCTAAGGAATAAATGAGAGTGAATATTTCCTACTTATTTTCTCGTCTTCTAGTGTTTTACCATTGTGAGACTCAAGAACACCGAAAAAGGAATGATTGGGATTCAGCCTGACACTCCCTGGATAGCTGGTGTGGCATGCATCACTATTTCTAAAAATATTTCTTCTAGGTATTTTTTAAATAAATAAGTTTTTCATGAAAACAGGACTCAGTTGTTAATTCTGTTTCCTTTCTCTTCTTATGAGACAGTATGTTTTAATAATAAAGCAGAAATAGCTTTAAGAAATCTTGATTCTCCTTTTCTTAGTAAGCATCTTATAACTTTGGCATCACTTTGTTACCTTTCTATTAAATAGGATGACATTTGACCATTTTCTCACAAACAATGGTAAAATATTGAATAGAGGCTTGATTTTTAAAATTTCTATTTTTAGAAATGTTCTATGTTTAAAGCACTGAAACAATACTGTAGCCTTTTACTACTGTATTTGACTTATAAACAAAGTTGAAACATTGAAATGATTATGCAGTTATTCAAGACATCTAGTGGAAGGATAAACAATTTAGATTTAGCTAAATTAAAAGCATTCTCATTGTTAGTATGGCTTACTATCCCACCATTATAAACCAAATCCAGATGATTCTTATCTCTTTTCTACCACAAACTTTTTTTTTTCTAAAAGAATACATACCACAGAACTGACTGGGAATGTTTGAATTATCATAAATGTAAAGCTATTTTTATAGTAAAGATACTTTAGTCTGAATGCATATTTGGATAGAAGACAAGAATCTTTAAGTGAACTGCAGATTTTTTTAGAGATAATGTTGACACTTTCCTCTTCTATGTTGAATAACAAACTTTTGCCAAAACCATTTTACACAATGCTCAATAAGATGAAGAGAAAGACACAGACTATACTTCCATAGGATATATATTATTTATATCTATTATATATATAATAGATATGAAATATAATCTGATTTGAATCAGCATTAATACCAGTCTTAGATTTTTACATTAAGGACTGCAGAGTAGCTGTTTTAAAACCTTAGACTTCAGTTTGAAAGCACTTTAAGCAACACATAATTTAATGCATTTGGACAAAATTACAAAGTAAGAACCACATTTTGAGGCTCACTGAAACCAATGGAAAGCAAGTCCAAATTTCTGTTGGCTTTGGATTAGGTCATGCATGAAATTATGAATGAAATGAATATGTAGGTTTGTATATATATTTGAATTTGGAGTTTCTTTAGGCCTACTATGTATAGTACATGGAAGGTTTTTGTGTGATTTTTTTTTTTTTTTTAATCTTCAGTCCTATAAAGAATTACCTCACAAAATTTCATGAAAAAGTTTTTACAGATTATTTAATTTCCTTTCAATAGATAAAATTGAAAAGACTCATCACAAAGAAAATAAAATTCTTTTCTCATTGACAGGAGGGTTTTTTTTTTTATGTTTTCAAATTATATTTAATTTACTATTTCCTAGTATACCTCTGTTTCTACCAAATTACAGAGTGGATCACCAGTGTGTTTGTTGCTATTTTTGTCAACCAATACAATGGGAGACACTACCTGAAAGCAAAATCTGAATTTAAATTTGCAATTTTTTCATAAATTCTTAGTGATGCCACCGTAAATGATGACATCAACTACACCTCTGATAGATTGTCCTATACAATTACAGTCTTATTAACTGTAATAAACCTACTGATAAAGAATGTAGGTAATATTAGAAGGAAGATAGTTCTGCAGGTCTTGCAGCTTAAAGATTAAGGCCAGCTCAGGTGTAATAAAACAGAGCTAAAAATTACACTTCTCTCTGTGAGTGAAAGTATAAAGACAATGGTTACCTGCCTCTGTTTCCATGCACTGTGAAGAATTTGGGAAAAGAGCCAAGAGGATGTATGTGACATAATGATGAGTTTTGTGATGATGAACCTTTAGGAACCTGGGTTCCAGACCCCTGGGCCATGCGCCTGCTCCTCTCCCACTTGTAGATCTCAAACAAATTTTATGCACAGTGTGAGAAGTTACTTGGTGTTAACCACACAGGAAGTTTGAGGAGAAAAATGAAAGAAGAGTATATTCTCATCTTTATTATATACTTAGAAACATCACTTGTGCATTTTACACTTGTCCTGAAGACATTCTCTGATGTCCTTTCTGTCACAAGGAAAGACAAAAATATATTTCCATCTGGGTAATTCTCTGTCTTTATTAAACAGTAATTAGAGATAAAGTGCTTGCCTAATTTCATTTTCCTCTAAGCACATACACCTGTCAGCATAAAATGAAAATTAAAGAGCTATAGGCAGTCAGAGGAGTTTCTTTTCTTATTTTGCAGCTGTGTATTTTTTCCTTTATTTTTTTGTCTATTGAAAATGTGGGGCTTGACTAGGTCAACAACAGATCATTTACAGGCAAAATCTTTTTGCATTTATTTAGGAACTGTAGTTTGCATTCATGGAATAAAATTTCTGTGAATTGACATTAAATGTGTATTGGCTGAAGCATACAAATAATTCTTAGGAAGGCAAAGAATACTTATCCTTTCCTTCCTAAATAAGAAATATGAATTTTAGACATTAACACACTTAATATCTACTTGTGTAGGCCCGTAGCTGAGCAAATATGATACTGCCATTGCTGCTATAATGGAGAAGGCTTTGTCCAAAATCTCCATGGCCTCAGAAAAGAGCTATTCTGATTTTGCAGAACCCCTATATCTACACTTGTCCTGACTTCTCTGGAGTGTTATTTATCTGACTTAGATGTAACAGCAGTTCTCAAATATCCCAGTGGTTATTACTTAATTTCTTTTGTATTTTGCTTACTTCTGTACAACATTGCACATATTCTTCCAATAATTTGGGTAGATATCTGTAACTAGTAAATGCCAAACCCAAATGAGTGCATGTAGAATAAACCATGAGCCTAGGAAAAAACCTCAGTATAAAGAACTGAGAGCACTATAAGAAAGGCCTTGAAAATGTGTAGATATAGATGGGATGATTGCAGGGGCTACGTGTCTATGAACAACTCACCAATGATGCGTAATTTGTAATTAAAATTAGACTTTAGAATGAGGAAGAATGAACACTCCTTTTAAATATATAATTTCCCCTGTGGTGGAGCTGGAGCGCTGATGACCCTTTCAAACTCAAACTCCCCACGTCCTTTGTAGTGAATATTGATTTGACCTCAAGACCCAAAAGGACACGAAAAGATGAGTTTACATTGAAGATAAGGGGAGGATGTTAGGAGAGATTATGTGTGTTTGAGTCTGCGTGTGACTTTATTACAACTTCAAACTTTGCTATAAGTGAAGTTTTTTTTCTAGATAATTTACACACTAAGGGTAAGTACTATTTGTGCTGGACTAAGAGGCGTTCAGCTAGACAAATGTAACCTGTTGCCCAAATTGTTTCTTATAAGACCATGCCTGCACTGGACTGCTCTTAAGGAGCAACTTTAAGGCTATCCCACATAACTTTCCTATTTAATCATATTTAATTAAATTCTTATTTATTATTTTCTCCCATTTAAACATTGCACCCAGAAAGACATCTAACATGTAGTTCACTTCAAAATCAATTTGGCAAATAAAAAAAAAAAAATCAAAGTAAAAGAAGTATAAAACAGCAACAACCTCATGCTTAGTTCAAATAATTGCAGTTATTACAGTGTTTTTAGTGGCTGAGTCTGGGAACTGAAGGATTTTCCCACTTTATCCCAAAACATTTTATCCAATAAAACAGAAAAGTTAACTCTATTAGACTAGGTAAGCTTCTCTCTTTAACTATGTATTTGAGAAGAAATGATCTATCAAAAAGAGACTTTGTAAAAAAATTCTAAGCTAAGTATGACTTCACATTTACCTGCTGTGCAGTCTCCTGCCAATTGTATCCAGTTAGTAAATACTGAATTCATCAGCTACATGAAAAACCTATGCTGTGCTTCAATTTTTTCTTGGATCTGTCTCTAGTTTCGTCTGCCTAATGTAAAAGCACAGTTCCATTTGTCAAAAACAGATGTGAAAGTAATTTTAGAGTGACAGCAAAATGAGGGGAATTAATGAGTGCATCATTATAGGCAACATATGTGAAACAGTCACAAAGCCATTTGACATTTATAGTTTTGTGACTTGCATGAGACTAATTCTTCAAGAAGTTTCTACAACAATTTTTTATGTGTAGTACTTTTTGTAGTAGGTTATTTTTTTAATCATTATATTAAAACTGCACTTTCTTCGTGGAAGATCTACAGTCATCTGTAAGGCTGATATTTAATTATGATCAGTCAAGGGACATTTGAGAGAGTTGATAATAGAACAATTGCACCCAGAATATTTCTTTGAGGATTACTGGTAAAGCATGGAACTTACCCTGATCTTTCTTACCAAATATAAGCTTATTTTGATAGTTTTAATGCCTTGTTTACAAGGCAGAACTCATTATAAAAATGTTGCAAAATAAAATAATCCAAAAATACAATTATATGGGTCTCTCACCTTGACTGGAGCTCAGTTTTTCACAGTCAAAGGATTTACTTCGTTTGTTTCTCCTTTTGCTGACTTCTTTCCACTCACCTAATTTTTAACTTAGAAAGAAAATGAAATAAGAAATGACAGAAATTATCAAGAATATATTTTTCCAGGTGCTGGAATTGGATTTTATTTTCTCTTGTGTAGATGAATGTACTCTGGATGAATGCTTCTCTGTAAACCTGTAGATCCAATTCATCAAGAGCAGTTGAAATGTGATGAAACTTGTGATGAGGCCAGCAGTAGAAGAGAATTTAAGATGGAAAGACAAATGATGGGCGGCCAAAGCTCCCTGGTAATTCTTAGTCTATTTAAGTCCTCCTGAAGCCTTTTAAACCTGCTCATGTCAGTAAAACATTCCAATTCTAAATTAACAACAAAATTATGCTAGTAGATGTCATTGGACATATTTTTTACACCTAGAAATTTCTCATTGAGAAAATAGTGGAATAATGAAGAAAATAGGATGACTGCATTATGTTCTACCAGCAACTCAGAAGAAAGGAGTATTTCTAGTCATATACAAATGATAAAAACTTTGCACTGGATCCTCAGAGAGAAAATGGTTGTCCTAATGATACCCTTGTGACTGAGACCCTATGACTTGTGAAAAGAGGATCATAATTGAAATAATGCTGTTAGCACTAATAAGGTACTAACACCTTGTGAACATTAGATTTCTATTTTCTGTGAAAAAGAACAGAAAAGAAAATAAACCCAAATAATTTCTTAAGTCAGAAGAAATATATTTTATAAAATAATTAATATGCCGTCTTGAAAGATTACAGTTAAACTTGATTATCACAAGCATGGCTCTGTCATTTCCATGACATGAAATGGCAAGCTTATAATACTAATCGGTTATTGGAATTTTTTTTTCTTTAGTTAGAATGCTGAAGTATAAAATGACCTTATTCATAACTCTGAGATCCATGAATTAAAGCGAGTGTAGTACAAGTCTTCTGGAAGACTTGTATGTATTATGTTATCAAATAGATTTAAATAACTTCATGTAAGGAAAAACAAAATAAGGGAAGAGAAGGGAACGGAATCTAGAAAATTCTGAGCTAGTTTGGTTTCTGCCTTTATATAAATTTCTCCTTCAAATTCTTTAACCATACCACCTTTAAAAAAAAATTGACTTAAGATAGAGATCAAAAAAATGGTGCTTTCTATTTATCCCCATAACAGTCAAGTATTAATATAAATATTTTTCACTTTTGGAAGAAAAACCTCATACTCTCTAAGAATGTATCAGAAGGGTAGAAACATTGCACTAGTGACTGATAATATCATTTGTCTCTGTGCCTGGATTTTTTTTTTCCATGATTTTGAAAAATATTTCCACAGGAAGAAAAAAAAGGTCCAAATCAGGCCTCACGAAGACTACAGGAGAGAGCATATAAAGCACCTTGGCTATTTTATTTCCATAATGTGTGAGTAGAATCCTTATAAAGAGAAGTTATACTACTCATCCAGAGTGAGATTTTCAGTGAATCTCCCAATTATCCCTGTTATTTCTCTTCAGTTTGCATTGTATCCAAGTGTTCCAACTGAATTCCTTTCAGATGAAGCTAAAAAATGTGATTCATGATGGTACCCAAATGTAGTTCATGAAACCAGAGGTGAGATAATTTGAAGAAAAGAAAGTTAGAGAACTGTGTGTAGTGTGGACATCAGTGCCTCAGCACCAGCTGTTCTATTTCATAGATCCACTCCTGCTGGCCCTCACTGCTTTGTGCTAGTGCAGACATCACCTTGTCACAAAAGAAATCAGGGAATTTCAGCTTAGAATGAAGGCTCAGAGTATTTTTATAGGACAGGTAGGTAGGTGGATGCATCCTTGATAAAACTTAACCCTAAGAAATGTTGTTTTTCTTTCCTCCATTTTAAATCCAAATAACCTTTTCAAAATTTGAGTTTCTTCTATTTTATTTTTCTTTTCTGCCAGATAATTTCACATCTTGTTCCTAATGGCAAGACTATATTTCTCTTGTTTTCATCTTTAGTGCAAGTATACACCACAGCATAAGAAATACAAATTAGTATTTCAGTCCAAAACCTGATTTAGAAGCCTGAAATAACAAAGCAAGTTCCCAAAAGGTAATATAATTTGGAGCTACCTTCCATAATTAAGACTTCTGAGCATTCACAAGGCAGTCAACTCAGCTGAAATTCCCTTTACAATATATAGACACTGCTACATTGTACCAATTTTTGTTTTTGATGTCACAAATTTATCCAAATCAAACAAATTCTCTTTTTTTTTTCTCAGGTCTTTAAAGGAAGAGCTATAGTGTGAGCCTGAGCACATTAATATATATATTAAATATATTTGCATTACATTATGCTTCTTTTTTACTTCTCACTTTGATTTGTATCCCAATTATCCTACATCTATTTTATTTATCTAATTTTAAAATAGACTTCAGTGTTAGGTGAGACAAGAGTGTTCACAAAAATTTTTTCCCCCACTGTGTTGATTCCAAACAACTGCAATTCAGTGTTGGTTGGTTTACATTAAGACACAACCTTCAACATTACTCTTTGTTCTGAAGAAAACTCATCATGGGGGATAAAAAGGAGCACAATAAATGAATAGCCTTTAGTTTGCAAAATTTAAAATGTTCTGCTTCCCAAAAGTTCATGTGAGGTGTAAATGCATGATTCATTGAAGATCAAAGAGACCAGTCATGCACAATTCTGGATGTTCAGAGCAAAAACATTTGTACTGAGCTTATAAACAATGGCCTAAAGCACCAAAAACTTAGAGTGTCTTATTTTCTCAGAAACCAGTGGTTTCTTCAGAGAACGAGCTAATTTAATACAGTTTTTAATAATTTCTGCAAAGTTTGGCGTGGGGTAAGAACCATAATTTAATTTCTGTGAAAGATATGCATTTCTCTCTAAGAAATATAGGTCGGATTTGAGATATTAACTGTCACTTTCAAATTATAGGACAAAAATGCAATTCTCAAAAGATAAGAGTGAAAAGGAAAAATGGAATGTAGCGCTCTCTACCTTTTTTGCCTTCATCCACAGTTTCTGGTTACTAAACCTCATATGAATTTACAATAAAAACACTTATATTTGCAGTATTTTATGCTACAGTGTCTTACTAAAAGTTTCTAATGTACATCCTCTTCATGTGTCTTCACCATTTTGGTAAAGTGCCAATAGTAGAAGGTGTGTATTATACAGAGGAAGAGTTCTAAATGTATCAATATAGATCTGATATAAGTCACTCTTTTGTTTGACTACTTTTCATCAAATGGTTCTATACACATAGAGAGATACATGCTCCAAGTACATTTCTCTTTTTTCATCTGAACCCAATGGAAGATGCTCCCTAATCTGAACAGACTTTGGTCAGTCTCTCACTGGCAGTCACTCAGAATGAGATTTTTCCTGGTGCAACACTCATTTCAGGACACTTAGGGTAAAAAAGCAAACAGCATTCTTTCAGTGAAGAAAACAACCTGGAAAGAACCTACATTTATGTATGTGCACATGATAGTTGGTTTCATTTTTTATCTGCCAATTATGAAATGTTTCATTTAATGTATCATCTTTTTCCTTGTGCACTACTAGTAGGCAATAATAGTCTTTTAATTATCTGGAAAATAAAAGAAAACAAAACAAGACTGGCAAACCCCAAAATATGGCTAGAGAAGAAAAGTGTTCATTTTCAGTGTATTTATATCTTTAAATAAATAATTTAATTGATTTTGATACTGCTATTCTTGTGCTGTGAAAGGGGTACTGTACAGAAAAAAATATACATACCTTTATGATAAAGTGGGATTACCAAGCTAAATTATATTTGAAAAGAAGAGTGCATTAATAATTTCATAAATGCTCCCCCACTGCAAAATATTCCTTAAAATCATTCTTTCCCACTTTCAAACTCTTCCTGGCACAAGTTAAATCATTTGCTGTGTGGTTGTTTTGGACAAAACGATTTTGCTGCCAGGAATGACTTGAAAGAAGTGGTTTTTCTCTTGAGTATTTGAAGAAACAAGGATAAGAAGCTTGAGTTTTGCCAAACAGGGACTTCAAAGTTTGGCCTACAGATGGTTATGCATGCGTGCAATATTTGCACTTCATATGTTGCAACTTCATTTCACTCCCCTCTCTGTCTTTTCAAGGGTTTTTTGAAATGCCTGCAACCAAAGGAGAGTGGTGTATGGGTGGGAGACATTTGAAAGAGAGTTCATTAAATAAGCTTTGAATGTCAAAGGAGATGTGCTTATGGTGTGACAGATGACAGTGCTCGTTCATGGAAGATTTAATTTTAAAGAATGGTGCTGACCTGAAAACTTGAGACAGGCCATTTTTGGCTTAGTTTTTCTTCTAGCACCAGGATTAACTGATTCAAGACTTCTGTGGTTATAATAGCTTGGCTTTTCAATGAATCTCATGAAAGTTAAAATAAGAATGCAAACAAATTAGATTTAATTTTGTAACATACCAAACACTTTGAAAGGGTTTAAGATCTCTTATGGCCATAGTTTTTGTAAGCACTAAGAAAATTAATAGCTTCATTTAAAAAAACATAAACCACAATAAGGAAAAATGTATTTTTTTAATATTCATGGCATATGGTTGTACATAGTAGATTCATATAACAGAAGGGTTTGGGTCGAAAAGGACTTTAAAGATAAAGAGCAATATGTAAGCTGTCAATGTAATAAATAAGATAGTCATATCCCCATGTATCTATTTCCATGTATGGACCCTGAAAGTTTTCTGAAATACATAGATGAGAAATAAAATTTTAACAGTGTTTGATAAGACAATGAAATATCTTAAATTAAGTTTCTGCAGTAAATGTGGCTAATTTTTTTAGGAGAGATATTGTGAGTCCTACTATTTAAATGACAATTATATCTACAGAAAGATTTCCATCAGAAAATCTAACACAAAATTTCATTCCACTTTATTTTAGAGGATGAGATAATCAAATATAAGTGACATTCTGTTTCTGAAACTATTTCTAGGTTGAATATTAAAATAATTTGGTTTTGTTTGATCTTTTTCCCCCTTGGGAGATTCTGAATGTCATATGAAGCTATATGTTCACTTGGATCATAACAGACTGTCATTTCTCTTAAGCTTTAGTATAAATTCTTGCAAATAGTACATATGGGAATATACAAACAACCATTATTAAAAAAGGAAAAAAAGAAAAAAAAGAAAAAAAGAGGAAAAAAATTGGAATCTATTTATATTGAGAAACACTGCTTTTAGGGAAAAAAAAAAAGCCACATGCCTGAAGTCCTGCCAGTATTATCTTGAAGGATGGAAATAAACATGCATGTTCTATTCCAAGGCACATTGCACAGATTTAAGAAAACATTACTTTCGTAAAATAGAATGGAACCTACTTTCCTCTTCAATTTCCCACCCCCCTTATTTCAGAATTCTTGGTCAAACTCTTTGTTTCAAAATTTACTGTCCAATCTTAATTTAAATACATTTTTACAGCATTATCTATGCTGTTCTTCAGCTTTGAAATACTGAGTTTTCTGTGTTTGACTTGCCTTAATTATGCACAGTAGTGTCTAATAAACTTTAAAAAAATGCAATGTTAAGTTTGCGTATTCAAGGTTCACATGCTTTTATTCTAGTGAAAATTTAAATATCTGTATTTCTTTCACCCTGTTGTCTTTTTCTTATACATAATGATACTTGATAAATTTTTTGCACAATTCCCAGGCTTCACAAATGTTTTTTTCTCTTTAAGTCAAAGAAGCCACACATTTATGTATCATGCCTCCCTAAGTAGATAGATTTTATGAAATTATTATTAATACCATCAATAGATATACTAAAGAAGAGCCACAATCCTTTTCTATTTCCAGATGAATTTGTACCTTCTTTCCACTTCTTATCAACCACAACAGAAAAAGCTGTTGACAAAATGGTGTATCTGCCATGTGTTCATGAGTTACAGGAGAATAGTTAATCAGTGTTTGCAATGTTGGTTTAGAATATATTTTAACTTTATTTTAAAGTGAGAAAAGTAAGTATTTTCTCTCATTTCAGAAAAAAAAAAACCAAAACAAAACAAAAAAACCTTGTTCATAACTTACTATAGAAGACTGTTTCTGTTAATAGTGGAGAATCAGCATATGGCTAAAATGAATTAGAGAATTGACTTATTAGTAAGCCATGGATGTGCAGATATGTCTTATTCCATGATTTTGGTGAAATATTATGATAAGTACTGATATTTTCTGAGAAAGGGACACGCTTCCACTGGAATCTAGCCTGTATTCGTTTCATGTGAGCATGGGCTGCACGTGTGTGAGAAAAAGAGGGCAACCTGGTTGTCAAAACGTAGAGTGTATTATTAAGAGGTTATTATTTACATATTTTAATTATGGAGTGAACATAAATAGTGAAGATAATGCAATAAGACAGTGTTTTACTACACTAGGATGATATTTCATTGGAGGGAATATCAGCGAGTGATTTTTTATCGTGTGCATTTTTGTACAGATCATCTGTTTCTTGGTTTCCATGACATTTTCCCAGTTTCAGTGACTTCATCCTGGATAGGCTTGATAGGCCTGATAGCTGGATACCTTGGTAGTCTGATCAGTCTTTCTCTGATGTTGCTTGGCTGCATGGGCAATATTCCTTATGGTGCATCTTGTGTGAGCCTCCTGTCTCAGATGTGGAACAGATCAGAGAGGCAGATTGGGCAATATAAGTGTTAAGTAGTGCCAGACCAGAAGCAGAATTTGGAGAAGATTCAGATGTCTGACAAGTGATATTCGTGGGAACTAAGGAGTACTGGACAGAAATGATCATGTAATAGGCTTTTGTAATTAGAATGGTATGGTGGATGTATGAAACTATCTAATATAGTGTGGTTTCTCTCCAAACAGAACACATAATAACTGCTGCTTCTGTGCCAGTGCTCACCATGGATTCTCCCATTCTGCTAAAATAAAGTTTCTGATTAAAACCTAATGTAGATGAGATATTTCATTTCCATGTACTCATTAAATTATAAAATGGACAAAAAGATGTCAGAAGAGAACAGTAAAAGTATAAAATTAAACACTAGAAAGCAGTAGAAATAATAGCTATGGAAATAGAAAGTATTGAGAAAAGAAGACTTCAGATGGAAAAAGAGAAACAAGAAAATCATTAAGCTATTTATTTAAAGTCTAATACCATAAGTGAAAAGAGCATTGCAAAGATGAGAAGTATGACTGGTGTAAGAAACTATTCAGGAATATCAACATAGTCAGTAAACAGGTAGCTCACAGAATTGTCTGCTCCTGAGGTCTGCCCAGCAAAAGCTGTCAGTGCATTGGTAATCTGCAATAAGAAACAGGGTGGCATACACCAGGAGGCCTTGCAAACAAACGGGAACAGTCTATCATCTGTATTACAGAATGAAGTAGAAAAAATCTGGGAAGAAAACAGAATTTATTTTTTGGTGACCTAAGTAGACTATGGAAATATACAAGAGTCAATATAAGGTACCACAAACAATATTGAGAGGTCATGCAAGAGATGTTATTGGTTATTTAGTGGAGTAGTCAAAGGCAGAGAAATACACAGACCAAGGAGGTTAGAGCAAATATGGGAACATAGAGGGGAAAAAGGTATAAAAATGGTGGTCAGTTACAAATAGGTTGCTAATCTATACTCACCACCATTCTTTGCACCTCATCACTGAAGTGTCTCCTATTTTGTCATTAAAATCTGTTTCTAACCACCTCTGAGGGCAAAAAAATCTATTCCATATGCATAAATTTGTACAGGGATTTTACTGCCAGTCAGTGGAGAATGGGTCATATATGGAAAAGACCATAGATGTTGCCTGTGTCCCTGTGAGTGCTGAGTGTCTGTGCTGAGCTGTGTGTCTGGTAATATGTGCTCAGCCTCTCTGCTGGCTGTACCTATGGACAGGGAACTAACTGCCTGCCTTATCTCTTTCAGACAACCGAATTAGGCACCTCCTTACCGAAATGAGGTTAAACGGTTAAAAATCAATATTGATGGGGGGCACAAAAGTTGAAATAAAAAATTGTGAGGGATAAGAGAGACAACAGTTTAGAAATGTTAAAGATGGGTGGTGGGGAAAAGAAAAACAAGGGCAGCTGTGAAACTTGTAGTTTTTGTTGTGGCACCAAACTTAGTATGATATTAGATATGAAAAGATCAATGGTTTTCATTACACTATATACCAGGAAATATAGACATTTCACCTATATCCTTGAAACATAACAAAGTAACTTTTTACACCTACTCAGCTTCCCAGCACAAGTGTCAGTAAGATGCAGGATGAATGTGCTATTTGTTTAAAGGGTATTAGATATGTTTACACTAGTCAGTAGGGAGATAAAATTATAGAACTAATCACTATAAAATAATCCAAGTATCAATGCAGTGACAAATGCTGGCATCAGCAGTGGGAATAAGCTATAAGTTGCCAAGTGTTCAGAAACAAATTTATATACACATTATAAGCAATGATCTGGATATTAAACAACAGTTCTTGTAAAGTTAGCTAGAATATTGTCTTTCTGAGAAAAAAAAATTAGAAAAACAATGATGTGTAGGACATAAATATGGTGTGTTTTGTGTTATCTTCTCAATGTAATCTACCAATACTATTTTCTCTTGTGAACAAATAAAAAGTTAAAACCAAACCAAAGCAATCAAAAAAACCCAAACAACAAAAAAAACCCCACAACAAACCAAAACTATTTCCTACTGAGTACAGATAAAAACTCTCAATGAAATAAAATTATGTAAGCCTCGTAGTCTTGTTTTGATTTTGTATAGGCAATTAGAATACCTCTATATACACTAATTTTTTTATCCTATACTGGTATGAAACCATGTTGCCTTTATGCATAGAACTGGAAACTCCTAATTATGGACAACAAATATTTTTGCTAGGGCAGCTCTTGCATCTTCTTACTCTGCCTCCTCATTAGGAGTGCTTACCTAATCAAGTGAAGAAACTGCTCCTCAACCTCAGGAGGGCTGCTGCTAACTTATGCTTTCAATTTGCTTACTTTAGTGAATTTGTATCACCCTTAGTGTGGGTGTCGACACACATTAGCCAGCCCTGTTGCACAACTTCCCTTCTTGACTCTCACATTACACAGCAACTGGGTGCCATATTTTGATTAGCCAAAATGAAGGGTGATAAAAGAGTCTCTTATTGCACTATTTCAGTCTGTTTTCCCCTGCGTGAGTAATAATGAAGCATGTGTGTGCCATCTCTAAAATTCAAGCTCTTGGGATGATTTTGCTGTAGGAATGGGTTTGTGTTGTTAATTACCAGAGTAATCTAGGGCAGAATTTGGAGAGACTGTATATATCTTGTCCTCTAGAACTTTTTTTCTATGCCTCATTTAGCTCTGAGCAAGGTTTTTGAGAAGGGAAATACTTCCCTTAGAGGAGGTCATAGCAGACAGTGAGTTATGTGCTGAACAAAACTGACACCTAGAAACAGTTACTTTCATTAAATTTATAATGATTTTTATGCATTACATTGGAATTTAGAATTAACTCTTTCTATGCAATCAGAAATACCAAAATTTTCAGATCAAGTAATGAACAACTCTATTTCAAATTACCTGCCAAAGAAAATAGACAAAACTCATATGAGATAGTGAGACTGGACCATGAAATCCTTCATATTCCCATAATATTGTTGAACTTCAAAGAGCATTTTGTTGACCTTAGATCATCTTGACAACTTCACACAGATTTTTACTGTTTCAATTTTCAATATAAGAGCTTTTCAGATCTTTTGAGTTCTAACTTCAAGGAAAAAAGAAAGACTAAATCATAGTTTAAAATGACACTGAGGCTGAGAGACAAGGTTCTTTGTTGGTTGAATATTTCAGGTGGCACAATGTCACTATGCATTAGTTTCATGAAAATGTGACCTACATGATCTGAAGCATACTATAGCCTCATTTTATTTATTTACTCTTGAAAAGTAAAAGATGAAACTAAAAACGGGTGCTGGGAAAAGATTAGAAGCATTAGTATCTGTTTTTTTTTTCTAAACCACTTCTTTTTTCATTAAATCTTCATGTGTGTTAGTGAAAAGTCATTTTTTTTTTCTCAAAGTGCAATTAGTTGTGACTGAGCTTTAGAATTTTTGATAATCAGCTAAATAAGAAAAGTGTAAGGGAAATATTTTGGGATTTAAGATACATACAATAACTTGACTTCAATTATCTTTGAAGTGTCTTGAGATTTAAAATCCTTGCAATATCATGTTTATTTCTTATGATAATTCTAAGTCAGTAAGCTTAATTTACAAGCTCCAGAAACAGACTGCTCTCTATGGGATTGTTCTTTCTAAATCTTAATTATTTAAATTGACTAATAACAGTGTGTAGTTTTTCAAAAACTCCTTACAACTTGCTACAACACTCTTTTTGTAGTTTTCTCTAGTTTCCCAGACTAGGGACTCTAAAACTCAAATGGGAAGATTATAATAATATTTTATGCTAATATTCATATCGGCCTGTCAGTATGGCATTTTGCCTGTTCAGAAGATAAAAAGCCACTATTTACAGGACAGTAGCCCTATCCAGATAGGAAAGACTGAAATACTCTACAACATTAACTTCTCTGCCAAGTGATCCTCCTGTGTGCAACTATTGCCAATCTGAAGATACATGCTTCATAAGATGGGCAAATATCTATAGATATTCTTCAGCCTACATTTTCAGCTTGTTTTTCTACCCTATGCAATTATTTCTTCTCTGTCTTTTTAAAAAATATTATCTAGTATTTTGAGTTTCTGTCAATGCAAAGGGCATATGCCTTCTTCACTGATACGAATATAATATACTTGAGCAGTCCCTCAATGATTTATTCTGTAAGTAAGTAAATTAATTTAAAAATATAAGTTAAATTCTCTCAAAATAAGTTATTTTTATGCTCCTTTCAATCCCTTTTTTATCAATTGGTGCACATCTTTGGTAATTCTCAAAGTATTAAAATCTTTTCAAATTCAAGCTTTCTGTTAGTTTATTTGTCTTGGAATATATTAGCAAGTGTTTCGATTACATCATCAAGAGTTTAAATGTTCCATTAATACAAGCTATGTATATCTATGAAAACCACAAGAAAAACAGCTTAAAAAAAAAAAAAAGGAAAAATAAGATGGTGTTTCATGCTATGATGTCTCTTGGTAGCTATATAAATCACAACAGGACTACTTGTGCAAAAGAACTGCTATACCAGCTCAGAAGAAAAGACAGCATTACTTGGCAGCTGGACTTCCCATTGGGCCATTATAGAAATTTACAGTAAAAATTGTCAAAATCCAGAATTTAAAAGTGCCATTCTGTTTCTCTGAGCCAAACAGTCTCCAATGAGCTATCAGTCACTGTAGTGTAAGTATTCTATCAAACACGGAGGAGCAAAGAGATACATCATCTGATTATCTGGTGAGCATTAGAGGCAATGGACCATAGGATGGGGCTGCCACTCACTGGAAAAACTGCCAGCTGCCTGCACACACAGTGGTTTCTGAGGCATTAGAGCACTGATGATAACGCTCCTTCAGTCTTAGGAATGCCATGCTTTTCACAGATCCGAAGATCTCTTGTCAGTTTTGTGCATACCAGCAATGTAAAGTTAAATATTGTGTCACATGCCCTGAGTGGCGTTTTAGACAAAAAGTAGAAGGACGAGTTTGTAAAACATAGTCACCTACCTCTAAGAACTCCAAGCAGAAAACACGATATCTCATACAAATGCTTAGTCCTATCTTCTTTTCAGTAAACTTCTGTATTCAGCACCGAGTCTCTAATCTATGTGAAAATGTGAAACATTTTTAAAATTGTTAGATTTTTTTATCAGTGCAAAATATCTATTTGGACCTCATAAAGTAAAATATAGTGATTTAATAGGAAAATAATTCCTATTGGAGGTGTGGGACCTGCTATATCTTGGGTCTACTTGTACCTATTACAATTCCTCCCATAAATGTGTGTCTTGAACCAATTCTGTCATAAGTCCAAAAGTCACTCAGCTTTGAAGTGAAAGAACAGAACATTCGTTTGCACCAGATTTCGTCAGGAATTCATTATTTTGGCACATGTGCATAGAGTAAACAAATGGTTTTACAAGCCAAAAGAGGAAGATGAAAAAATCCACCGCCATCAGCAAATTGGTTTTATATTAAAAGGCAAAACCTATTTAAAGATAATGCATAATTAACACCAACAATTTGTTACTAATTTAGAAGCTATAATATGACCTAAATTATAAGCACAATTTAATTGCCTTTAAATTTTCTGTCTCTGAGGACTACAAAGATTAGGTGAATATGCTTTTCAGATGAAGCTATAAGGTGCTGATTTTGTAATGTAGCAAATTTATGTTCCTTAGGGAAAAAAAAATCTCTTCCCAGGAAAACCACTGTTCATATTTTCTAAGACTTTTAATAAGAAAAAAATAACTTAAGCTAATAAGAAGATTAAAAAATAAAATCTGTACCCAAGTGTTGTTATATTTCATATCATCTGAATAGACCACATGCAATTCTCATTGTTCTTGGAATTTCAGTAGCATCAAGAGTGTTAAGGTTATATTTTCCATATTTTTATTCATTTTGATTCTCGTGTTTCTTCTCACTTCTTCATTTAAAACAAAACTATATTTATTGCATCACTCTAGATGCATATATTTTGATGTGTTTTTGTTGGGGTTTTTTTTTATATATTTTTCCTGCTTATCGTAGCTGCTAAAGTTGAATTTTTATCCTTCTTTGATTATTCTTACTGATGGTCTTCATAAATTTACTTGCAAAACTGTACCATGATTCATGGTAGAATCTTCTGGAGTTGTTTAGAGTCATTTTTGCTGTGGTAGTTCATGAACAAGCAGATATTTCAGAAGGTTCTAGCATTACTAGAAAGAAAACAAGCAAACCAAAACGTTTCCAGACCAAAGGGGTTTTTTTTTGTTTTGTTTTTGTTTTGTTTTGTTTTGTTTTGTTTTGTTTTAAGTTATAAAGAAAAATAAGTGAGGAAAAAGAGAAGAAGACATGAAATAAGCCTCACAGTGTTCATGTGATCTACTTCTGATGGTAATTAAAACAAGGGTGCAATATAATTTGTGCTAAGAAGAATGCTCCAGAGCTGCCAATTTCGTTGTCCCAGTAGGAAATGTGCCTTCTAGGCACACGTTAAAGAGTCAAGTGGGCTAGTATTTTTCTGAGAGCAGAGATGGTCTGGCTATGTGCTGTGGTTTTGAATCACAGATGGTCTGCAGATTTCTGTCTGAGTGCAACCGCCAGCAACGTTTTAATTCTATTTCATAAAGTAAAAATAGCTTTGATTAAGAAAATTTAAATAAACCTTTTATGAATAGACACTTTAAAGGAATTAATAAAGAACATGTGCTTTATTTATATCTATTATATATTTATAATGGTGGTATATATGTGCGTCCATCAAAGCTTGAATTGTAGCTCAGATACTAATAAACAATAAAGAATATTCAGACTTTTTTTTTTCTTTTTTTACTGCTGGATTAGTTTTCTTATTATGAAATCTAGTATTTAGGTAATTTCAATATTAAGTTTTGGGCAGTTGCCCAGATATGTGGCCAATAGCACTGTCTAAATGAGAAGACACTTTTAGTTAGAAAATTGGAACTCTAGAGAGTTAGTTACCGCCCCAACTAAAATGAAATTCAAGGTCAAATCTTTTCTCTTATCTATTTAATGTTGTTCTACCATTAATGAAAATCTGTAACCAAAGGAAGTGATGTTATCCAAATTAGCATATCAGCACTTGACTCTCAGAATCTGTTCCTTGCCTGAGGAGTCAGCAGTTTGGAAAGAACTCTTCGTTATTACACAACACAGTTAGTGTTTCCTTGGGTAAAATGCAGTTCCAGATGGTTGATTTCTAAACTTAGATATGCAAATATAACTGGCTAAAAATGGGGGTTGTTGGGGTATTTATATATATATACATACATACATACATATACATACATATACACATATATATATACATACACATACATATATATACATACATATATATACACATACATATATATACATATATATATACACACACATACATATATCTAAGCATTCTAAGCATATTTGAAGCTCTTCAATTGTCATTTGCAAAGGCATCTAGCAGTGTTTAGAATACATTGGTGATAACTGTGATGTTAGCACATGCTCATGACAACTGAGGGTGTTTGAAATGACATTAAAACCCTACATACATGGCAGCTGAACTGAGACCTTGCTCACTATATCAGCAGACTACAGAGAGCTTATTCAGATTAATCAGTTGGCTACATATTGCTGTCATTCTAGAATACCCCAGGGTATTTGTCCCAATGTCCAGCTGCCACCTCTAAAAAGCCCACGGCTCTACCATAAATCCCCATGTCTGCAAGGCCAAAATATTATATCAGACACCTCTGAGCATTTGATTTTTACACTTGATGACATCTTTACAAAATTGGAGCAGGCCATAGATCTCTGATTTGAGGTAAGTTAAACCACACTGACTCCATGACTAAGGTTAAAGTCAGTTCTGTGAGGTATCAGGCTGTGGTATCCCCAAGAGACATCTACCCTTCTCTGAGGCTCTGGTAATCTTGCATGCTGTTTGTTATAATGAAAAACTTGTCCTATGTGTCTTGGATAACCTACAGCTGCCCACCTCATCATCTTTCACTGAACATCTAATTATGGATTGTTGAATCTCACATTAGATATGAGTTGACAGTAATGGGAATTTAGATAATTATTTAAAATAGGGAGATATCTATTTGAAATAGGGAGGCCTTGGCCTTGCTTCAATTTGTTATATACAAATTGCTATAAAGCAATTTGAGGTGCTCTACAGTGTTCAAGACACCTGAATAAAGATGGTGGATAATGCACAATATCTGAAGGACTCATGGTCTTTGCAGAAGCAAACAGAGACAAGGTAGAACAGGACCACAGAACCATAAGAAGATTCAAGACACATGAGGAGTTTTTAGCCCAGGCTGCTGTTCAAAGCAAACACAGCTCTGACCAGAACATTCAAGATTTTATCCAGACAGGTCTTGAAAATCTCTAGGTGTGAAGCCTACACAGTTTCTGTGGGCAGCCTCATCCACTCTGTGGTTGACTTCATGGTGTAATTTGTCTTCCTGATATCCAGTTTGGACCTCCCTTGTTTCTAATAATATCTCTTACTCTCTCATTGTAGAGCCGAGGGTTTCTGCTACCGGCTAGCAGAAGTTTCTCAGCCCTGCTCCACTTGGAAGTTCGTGGGGTTCAATCTCTAGCTACCATGTGGTCAGAGACTTGGCAAATGAAGAGAGGATTCTGCTGTGGTTTAGGAAGATGTTTATTCCATGGGGATGGAAGGCAGAATGAAGCAGAAATGAGAATCTGGAGCTCGGTTCTCCCCTTATGTCACTTCGGATGAAACCCGAACCGGGGCGTCCTTAGTCCAATGGGAAAGGCAGAGGGGAGTGGTTCAGGTCAGAGGTACTTTACACCACAATGGGAAGGGTGGCACCTGGGCACCTTGCCAAATGGGAGAGCAGACCTTTGAGCCCACCAGGATGATGGACAAGACAGGGTGATACTACCAGGGGGTGGGGATGGGGGTTTAGGGGAATGGGATGAACCATTTATAAATCCATGATTATAAACCACAACATCTCATCACACACCTCAAAAGGCATTGTGTAAGTATTGGAGGCTGTTGATAGGTTGATAGGAGCCTTCTTTACTCCAGGTTAAACAAACTCAGCTCTCTCAGTATTCCTCATATGAAGCATGATCCAGTCCCTTAATGTGCAAACCTTTGTTGTATGTCACATAGATTTCTGTCAATAAGTCCACCTAACCTCTAAGAAGCCATCCAGATGTAGCCTCACAAGGTTTGGGGATGGGGGAGCCATCACCTCCCTCAAGCTTCTGTCAAGGGTTTTCATAATGCAGCTGGGATGCTGCTGACCTTTGTGACAAGGATATGTTGCTGATCCGTGTTCAACTTGTTGCCTATCATCATGCCCACATATTTCTCCACAAAGATGCAACTGGTTCCCAGCACAAAACCATATGAAAAAAACCCCAAATCTTCTAAACAAACTTTTGCATGAGGTCCTGCTAAATCATCCTATATTTTATTAAGGAATTGTTTCCTACAGAAAGCTGTTCATAGGATTGAATAACAATAAATATTGCATTTGTGATAAATAAGTTGATAATGAAGGAAAAGTTTAAAATATGCTTGGAATATTGGACTGTTTAGCTGGCCATTATAAAAGGAAACAGCCTTATTCACCTATCTCAGAAATATTGTAGAAATTCACTGGTGACAAAAAACGCCTTCCTCATAAAGGAAACAAATAAAAATTCCACTGTAATCATAGTAGTGACATTGCAGAGATGGGATGGCTACTGTATTGAAAATTATCTGCTCTTTTTGTGATCCAAAGTTTCTTGAATATTGTTTTCTGTCAAGTAATGAAATCTAGATTTCAAAATTCAAAGTAATTTTATTGAACTTGGTATTTCGATGCATGGAAAAGGTACAAATAAATTTACCTTAGGGCTCTGAATAAGTCAGGGTTCTGTCATAGTCATTTTTACAAGATGAGTGATGCTCAGCTGCACAAGATAAAAAATAAGAGAGTCTAAAATAAACCTAGAAAAGAAAAGCTGTTAGTTAATCTAAGACTTGTTAATATAGTTGAACAGGAACTGACCGTTTGCAGAGTTTAGAATTCATCACCATGTGAAAATTTGTAGATAACATCACTATGGAGAATAATTGTTTCATAACCATTATTAACAATGAAAGCACTTTTATTTATTTTTTTCTAAATTAAGAGCCATTATATAAAACCATAAGTGCCATTTGGATGGAAATGTAATCTAGTTAATTTGCCATTCTGTATTATGGAATAAAATAGTTAAAAATCCAAATAGAAAATGAAATGGAGAGACAATCCGCCCTACACCAAATCAAACATGGAATGGTTATGACATTTTCTTATGTGGATACTTCTCTTCTGTTTAGTGTAGAAGAAGAATAATCTCACTTTGTTTAGAAATACTGAATTCATGGTCATATTGTGAAGTAAAACAAAACATTGAAATTAGTAGCTTGTACTTTATGCAAAAAAATTGAAAAAAAAAATAGCACCATAAGGGCTTGTTTTGTTGAGGGAGAGGAGTGGATTTTTTAATAGTTAATACTATTGGTGACTTTAAATTAAAATAGAGGTCAAACTGTATAGCTGCAGCTAATTACAGGTCTTGGTGATTAACCAGCAGATAGGAACAAAATCCATGCTCTGTTGCTGAGATGGATTGTGGTTCTGGTAGGATGAGCAAAATAATCGAAAGATAAAATGTATGTACAGATATTGTCCAGAAAGAAATACTGAACTTGTAATTCCTCTGGCTATCTTTGAATGTCTCCAGTTTGAAATAATAGGAAAGGACTAAATAGTCCTAAGGTTCAGTGTTTTTGTGCCTTCAAGTTTAACCTAGGCTTACATTGGGTTTTTTTTTTTCCAAACATCCCTTGAGGAAGCATAAACTTTAACCAAGAAAGGTGATGAGAGTGTGAAAATATTCTTATCTTTTGGCATTTTAGCAGAATGGATTAGTTTTTTATTAACTGAGTCTATATTTTATGAATATTAATACATATTCCTTCTTATGTTTACACAGCTTCCTGTAGTTTGTATAAATTGTTATTAAATTCTAATTTTACTAACTTTAAAATATGGTACATGAAAAAAAATATTCCATGAAAATCCTGTTTTTTCTAACTTTAATTCACATTCACCTTTCTCTGGAAGTATTCCAACATATTAACCCTTTCTTTGTTTACTTAGAGATTTTCATGCTTTTACAAATATACCAACATTATCTGTTCGCATCATTAAAAACATATACTAGAACAAATTAAAATAGCCAATAGTCTTCTTAAAACAGTAGCAGAGCTTTTCATTTTACCTGAAATGCCTGAAGAAATAGAAAAAAAAAGGTTTTTTTTTAACATTGCTATTTTTATAACAAGATCTCTAGTCAAACTAATTGATGCTGTAGGTAGAAATACCACATTTCACAGTCTGAATTGGTTTTTTGTTCAGTATGTTTAGATTCAGGGATATAAATTATTTTTGAAACATGTACATAAAAAAAAGGATTAATAGAAAAAAAAAATGCATGCCAAACAATATAAATAAGATTTGTTAAGGTGCCACTATAACTGACATTCAATTGTTTCATTGTTCATACAGTTTCAAGAATGATGTGGGTTAAAGAATTCAGCAGTTATCATCATAAACATCTTTGCATCATTAAATGTTTTAATTCTTCTTTCCTTCATCTTCTGAAAGGAACTAGCTATTTAACAGTGAGCAATTTTATTCACAGGATGCTCTTTTTTTAAACAATTGACTTACATTTCTACTGTAGACTGCTCTTTTCATTTGAAAGAAAATTAAAAAGAAAGGTGTCAGAAAAGAGTAAAGAAGTGAATGTCACAAGAAATATTATTCAGATAGTTCTGACAAAAAAAAAATTATTCAATGTGACAATATTATTACCCAGCTTAGAAATCATCAAGATAAATGGATACTGGCAACTGGATCCCATGGCTGCAGATTACAAAATTTTGTGTAGTCCCAGTGATTTTTTTTTAAAGTTCAGAAAGTTCAATACATAAAGTTTTGTACCTAGAATGCGAGAACACCTCCCTTTTATCTTAAGATTAATATAGAAGTGATGATTCATAGTTGCCAGAGGTTGGTGCAAGTTTTTTCATTGCTAATGATTAATTTATGCATTATAAGTGTTAAAACCCAAAAATACAGTGTGGTTGGGGTTTTTTTTTGGTTTGTTTTTTTTTTTTTGAGTTTTTTTGGGTTGGTCTTTCCCTTTAATCTCTGTACTATAGAAAAGTTGCTGTGGAATTGTATATCTGGAAACTGAGGTTTTATGAAATGTTGTTCAGAACCACTTACAGAAAACTATTTGAAATAATAAGTTACAAATAATTGCAGTCTATGATTTTTGAGCCATTTTGTTCTCTGGTTCTCCACATATGGTAGAGTTTTATGTGCTGAAGAAAGAAAATATCCAAGATCTTTTTCATCTTTCGAAAAAGACCCCAAACCAGAAGTTTATAAATATTTAAGATGTTCAAATTTAGAAAAAAGGTTCCTTATGTTAAACATGAACCTAAGGGACTTTACCTACTCACTTCTTCAGGATTTAGTACTTAGAAACTCCCATTTGCTTAAAAAAAATCTTTAATTTTCAATTTATCTAAATAAAAACATGGAAGTATTTAAAAACTATATAGAACATGCTCTTTTGATGTATGTTTTCTTTACTATCATTTCTAAACAAATCAATAAATGTCTTTCAGATGCATTAACCTGGTGGATTTCTGGAGACTAAGAATGCAAAATATAGATCACTATTCTCTAGATACTCCAGTTCATAAGTTTTATTATGACAGTAGAACTTTTTTACCATAAAAATCATAATATTCCCTCTGTTGGTGATACCTGTGATTACAGAATGCAACAGAAAAGACGAGGATTACATGTTCTCCCTAGCTTTGCAGCTCACAGACTGAAGATACACAGACCTTGAGATACATGAAATTTCTGTGGAGGGTCTGTATGAGTCTGAACACAGCCTGAAATGTTGACAGTCAAGAATTTTAGGCTCCTAAATAGTTACCCTCTGTGATTTATAATCTGGGGCCTTTGTATAATGACTAACTTCTGAATTATCTCTTATCTGCTGCAGGTCCAAGGTCTGTTCATTATAAACTACAGATAACTAAAAGTCTCTTTATTATCTTAAATAGATGGACAAGGAGAAAAAAGTTGCAAGATAACAAAAAGTAGGAACAAGTACTAAACATTGGTTGATTGTTCTTTTTCAGGAAGTGGTTTTTTTTTTTTTTTTCCCCAGATAACTCTTTCATATCATTTCTATTTTCTTCCATTCAGCATATTTTTTCCTGGTCACAGGAACAATAATGTACAATAATGGTAATTTAACATAGCATGCTGCTGCAGGACTCCAATTCCACTCCATACAATTTGCAGTACTTTGTGTCATTGGACAATCAATTTTTTTTACTTCCAGTGAAATTAATTCCTGATATCATTCCACATTCATTAATTCTGCACATAATCTACACTTACAACCCTGTGAAAAATGTTTATAAATACTGTCTACACTTTTACTGATACCTCTGCTGCCCATTTGTAGTAATATGTTTTCCCTTTCATGTGTTATATATGTGTTGTGCCATTAAGCAAGGATTTACTAATTGATAACAGGAAAGGGTTTTAAATAACAGTAATCCTTATGTTCATCCATAAACAAGGTTTATCTATTCAGAGGTAGAGTCATTCTTCCCAGCTTGGTACTTCTTTTAGCTTCTTAAAGTAGGAATCAGTCCTGTTTTTTCTCTCTAATTTTCATAAAGTGAACAACTTCCCTTGTGCAGTGTCACAAAGAGCAGATTTGCCCTCTGGGCATGCCAGTGTCTCTCCACTGCTGTAAGAGGCACTTGACAGAATATACCCTTATTCAGATGTATTAGCTAAATGCCTCAAGTTCAGTGGAACGAATCTGGGCATAAATAAGTAAATTGAAATCAATCTTCCCCTGTGGGAACAAACCCTTTATGGGAAAAGAAAACTGAAAAAACAAGTTAGCATTCTGCTCAAAATATTGTTTATGAGCAAAGGGGAAGTAAAATACGTATGAAAAAATAAAACCAAAAGGTTGTAACTTCTCTAATAGAAATCTGAAAAGTCTGGTTCGAAAATCATCATTAGTCTAAATCCAATTATTAAAGACAAAAAAAGAGTTGGTTTTGTTTTTTTGGTTTTTTTTAATGGTACTCATAAGAGAATTCAAAATGCAGGAGTCAGATTTTATGACTTCATCCCTTTCTTATCATCCCTTGTCATATTGATAAACGTCCTTGGTCAGATACTTTTAAAGGAAGCACTCAGCTTCTATATACACTTACAGGCAAAATTCTGTCAGCCTCTGGAGTCCTCTGCTGGAATGAATATCCTGTTTAGAGATTTTCCTTTCTCCTTTAGTATCTAGTTGTGGTACTTTGTATGTGTTTATGAGCTTCTACACCTTTCTCTTTTCTCATAGGTGTGCAGTGCCATGCTACATCCCAGTTTATTGTATACGTTGACCTTTATATACATACATATATATATATATATGTGTATATATATATATATATATATACTAGTTTGGTTTTTTTTCCTGTTCATTACCCCAAACCCCAGTTTTGCCCATCTCCAAATCTGCATTTCTGTAACTGACAGTGAGTTGTTTATAGGTGTGGCATCTCCAGTGCCAAGCCTGTGCCTCCTCTCCTATCATCACACCATGCCTGATCTCCTCTGCCCCATGCTCTGTGTCTCTACTTCTCAGAGTCTTTGCTACTGTACCAGATCCGAATATCTCTGTTCTACATCACCGTGTTAGAGCTGAAAATAGTTCATTCTATTTGATTTTTAAAATTTTTTAAATTGCTACTCTCTGTATAAAACTGTTGTAACACAAAGCTAGAGTTAAGGAAAAATTTAGACAGAGCAGGCCTGGCAAGCGAAGTACCAAACTTACAGGCTGTTACCAGCAGTGGCAATACTGTAGAGTGGCCTATGCTGTACTGAAATGTAAGACTGAACTATGCAATTACATTATGACCAAATATGTCAAAGGAAATAAGATCCAAAAGTAGGAGACAACTAAGAGTTGTCAGGGTTTTTACACTGGAAAATCTTCTAACACACTTATTCTATCCAGTAGGATAACAAGCCTTGAATGGGCACATGGGATTTCGACACGCTGCCTGAGAAGAGATACATTCTATAAATTAGCATGGGAAGGAATCAGTAGGATGAGCAGGGAGCTGTCTATATCTGCATGAGAAAGAAAGACTGGAGCTCATGTAACAATTTTAGTGACATTAGGAGGTTCAAATTAAATGCAAAATAAATTATATATATATTATTATGTATAATATTTTGTGTGCATTTTATATAATAATACAAATATAAAGAATGTGTGATTGATGTGAGTAAATATATGAAACACATATGTACTGATATAAACAGACACAATTATTTTATTTCGGTTAAGGTTTATGTTTTGTATATTTTCTTGTATCAATCACATCGTTTCCATTTGGATTATTATTTTAAGTAGCCTATACTGTGTGTGAGAGATTTTTTTTTTAAACTTTAGAACAAGGAAAGTTGGAGACGTTAATTTACAGGTTTAGAAAATGATGACAAACTTACTGATTACACAATAATTTCTCTGTTCATGAAACCTACATACTTCAAAGTTTGCTTGATCCACAGACCATGCAAGCAGCTAAATTTCAAACAAATACTAAGCACAGACCCCAGAATGCAAAAGGCCTTGTCTGTTTCACATATTTGGTATGTCACTGTGTATTTTTAAACTCCCACCAAATGGCCTTAATTTGTCTTCAGGGGAGGTATAGAGAACATCATGTTCCTGGTTGGATTAATGCCTGAGTATGGCAACAGGCCAGGGTATCACATGAATATTAAATAAATTATAGTACCAAGCAGTGCAGCATGTGTGTTCTCAGTCACATAGCATGAGAGTGGCCATGAAGTGTGTAACTCTCTCTGTTTCACACCGTCTTCATTTATCTGCACACAAGTATTTTGATATCACTACTAACTTCAATTGGTCTCAGATTCCTGTCCTGCAATAGATTCAGTAGAAATACTGTACTACTTATTACTAGATTTAATTTTTCTTTTGGCAAAATGATCAAGATTAGTGCAGTTTCCTTTTCTTTGGCTGGTATTTATTAGTTTTTAAATACAGCAAAGGAGTCATTTGACTTCACTCAATAGACATGAATGAAATGGTTAAAACAGACTTCAGTACATCTAACAGTTAAAAGTATTTCTCATTTTAAAATATACTTTACAATAATACATTTTCCTTTGGCCTTTTTCCAGGTGTGTGGCTTGCAGATAACACAGGAATTATTTAGGTGTGCAAGGGGGAGTTAATTGCTGTTGGGAATGGTTTTGAACCAGATTCAAAATGTTTAATATTTAATATGAGGGGCTGGCTGATGTTTAAAACAGGTGATTACATTCTTTGCATTTCAATTAAAAACATGTGTTCCTATCTTAATATAAAAACTTCAAATATCCAGAGCCTTTTGAATATAAAGGTAGGCATGCTCCACCACCTGTAAATTAGATTTCTTGGGGTTTAATTATTTTTATTACTTGGCAGAAATTTTAAGCAGGTGTATTTCATTTATAATTGGATGAAGTTATGGTCCCATTCAAATACAGTGTACTTTGTTTCCAGCAGGATTAACAGTTCTGTGAAATACAGGGTAAGTATCCATGAGGCTATACATGACACATATGCTACAGATAAATAAGCAATACTCACTTTGTAGTGCAGGGCTCTGTTTCTGAGAAGGAAAATTGTAGGTACAATCACTTCTATGGATATAATTGTTCTGAAAATGTCTGCTAACAGGTTTTTGAGGTGTGGTGTACAGAGTATATAAGGGTGGTCCCTAGAGAACTGATTAAATCCATCACATTAGTATTATTATTTACACCTGCAAATCCTGCAGGTCATAATAAAATAATAACTTAATAATCAAACCTTCTCTGTTATTTCCTAGCTATAATGTTAGACAGACTTGTATTAATTCAAAAGAAAAAGGAAACAGGAATAGAAAAGAAGCTGAACAAATGTGGAAGGATCAAGTGCAGAAGAAGAACAAAATGATTATTTTTAGTTAGAGTACTTGACAGGTTGTAGATTGGGGACACGTTTTGTTCTGTTTATTCACCAAGAGTAAATCTCTAGCTAAGGTGGTATTTATATCATGAACTACAGCTCAGCTCGGAGCTCTCTGAACTGCAAAAAGAATTGCAAACAAAGGAGGCTGAACAGTTCTGGGGTTCTTAGACAAATCATTTTTCTGCCTACCTTAGACTTATGACTCTGGCCATAAAATGTCCCTGATGGAATTGAGTTAAAATGCAGAGTAAAATTAAAAAAAAAAAACAACAACAACAACAACAACAAAAAAAAAAAAAAAAAACAAAAAACACAAACAAAACCCAAACGGTTTTTTGTTGTTGTTCTTGTTCTTATATTTAAAATAACAAAAGAAGTTAAAAGAGAACAAGAGTAGGTATATTGCCTGTGTGATTCTTTTTGATAATTTTAAAATTGGTAAATATACAAGTGTTTCAATTAACAAAATGGAAAACAACAAAAGTAGAAAAGAAAGCTCTTTATTGTTTTCCTTAATACCTGAATATTCAGATTTATTTCTTTTTACATATGATACAATGAAATAAAAGAAAATCTTTAAGGAAATAAATAAATCCAGTGATGCCATGGAGATGGTTCATATTCATGCTCAGAGCATATTTCTTCCTTTTCTTTATTTAACATGGTGCACCACTGATATGGCACTGTTAGAGCCAGAAGCACAATTATATCAGCATCTTAAGAAAAGCAGAAGCAAGATTTCTTTGACCTGTTTACCTTTTAGGAATATATTCTGCATGCCATGCATGGTAAACATTCACATACACCTCGCAGTCAAAAACCATGTCGCAGCTCCCTTGTTTTCAAAGTGATTCTGAGCAGGTATAGAAAGGGGGAAAGGACATATGTTGCAATACTCTAAGGTGAGAAAAGGTGTAGGTTTTGTTTGGTTGGTTTTTGTTGGGGTTTTTTTTTTGCACATGACTCTCGAACTGTTACTATCATCTGGGTGGCTTCTTCTGTGGGCAGGTTGCCTGTAGCATATGGACCTCAAAATACTTTAGGTTGGACTCCTGAAATCTGGAGATACAGGTAGAACATCTCGTGTTACCACCACAACTCAATCAAATAATCTTCCCCTGACTATTTGAGAGTGCTGGATTCCAACATCTGCAAGTCACTGAGGCAAAAAATTGTAAAGTATCTTTAGTAAAGAGAAAGCAAATTGTTTGTCTCTCCTTTGATTTTTACTAAAAACGAGTGAGATAAAAATTAAAAGTTACGACTTTTTTTCCATTACTTTTATAAATCACACATCTAATTTGAGCCCAGATCTAGCTACTATTTTTCCATAAATGCTGTTTTCATTTATTATAGCAGTGTTTGTGTGGTGTTTTTTTGTTTTGTTTTTTTTTTTTCTTTTTTTAGTATTTTCAGGTCATTAAATTCAGCATTATATTCAGAAGGAGTACAACTGAAATCAAAAGAGTAAACCCTTCATACAGTAATTTAAATAATTTGGTACTGTAATATTATTCAGTGTCTTGTCTCAGTTTTAAAAAATTGATGTACAATAACCAGTCAGCATCACTATTTCATTCTAGTGATATATATGTCAATTATTTAGCAATTATGTAGTCTTCAGATGAGTTGAAATTAAGTACAATTTTTTTTTTTTTGCCACAACTACAATAAGTGGCATTCTAGTGGTTAACAACTTTATTCAATTACTAAAATTTTTGAGTTATTGGTAATGATCTATGTGGCACCCTTGAAGATAATCTTGTTATTCTGCAAAGACAATCTCCCTCACGAAACTAAATTGCTGTACTTCAATATTTGTTGATGAGATGGTCACTTCTTTAAAGTAATATTTGAAAAATTATTCCTATTGACAAGGCCTATGTCTGTTACAATCACTAGATTCATGCTGCATTCATGGGCTAGAAGTTTTTGCTAAAAGAAATGACTTCTTTCAAACTAGATCACTGTTGAAAGCACCATCACTGGCAGCACACACTACCAGGAGGCTGTAGGGGTTGTGGGTTTTTCTTGCAGCTGCAAAGTACACTGATTTTGCTCCTCAGCATGGAACTCTAGTTAAAGTAATTAAACTTAGGATTTATGGATAAGAAAATAATAAGTCACAGTGAGAGGTTGATTGGAAGAATGAGTTTGGTGGAATGATTTCTGTAAGTGTAGAGATAGCAGCAAATGTAGTTCAAGTTCAGGTATGGATAATTAATAATAAGCAATAACTGAAGTAAATTGAAGCATTAACTCATATAGGTGTATGCATAAATTCTAAGTAAGTATCTGGCTAAGTATTGAAAGCTTTAATTGTAGAAAGTAACTTTAAAGTCACAAGAGTAGCCACTTCAAAATACAGCTCGAGTTTAGTAAGTAGTTTGTATGCACTTTTAGTAGTAATAGTAGAAGTGGTAGTTGAGCAATAGCAGTGATAGTATTGCACAGAGAACAGTCTCAAGTTAAGGCTACATGAAGAAAACAAATGTGGAAATTACTTGCCTAAGTGTAGTCAACTGATTCTGTTTGATCCCATCATATGCCATAAAAGATGGAAGATATGCACATGTGCTTGACAGACACGAGAGAGGCCTACGGGGCACCCACGTCATTGTGGAGCATGACAGAAGGCTTGGAAGGAAACCAAGAGTACTCCATACGTCCCTGGATCCACATGTGACAAAGTCAAACATTGCCTGCCTGTGGGTCACCAGAAGCTGGCCTGTAGTAGTGGGGATCTGCAACACACACTGCTGAGACTTAGCTAATGTTTTTGATTTGAAGTAACAAACGTGACTTTGGGCATAATTCAGCTGCAGAAGACCTATGTGTAGCCTGACACTGACTGGGTAGTGATTTGTCTGTATGAATAAAAGTAGATATGCAGTTCTGAGTGTCTGAGGTCTTGCAGGCTATTTTTTATTCCACTATACCTTCTACAGTCTGGGTGTAGTTGTGACAATAAAGTGAGTACCGTGCCATAGGATGACACATACAATTGGGGTGCCATCTTATGGTGCATGGTGCCCAGAGCCACTAAAATGAGATTGTCTGCTAAGTTTTCTATTGAAAACAGAACCAAGCAAATCCAGTCAAACAGACAAATGAACAAACAATAAACCCCCTCAGAACTAAAATGTACATAATGCACTGCAGGGTGAGCATTCATAGGTCACACATTTTCTGAGCATCTTTCAAAAGAAAGACATAGTGATGGCAAATTCTAGCCTCTCATCTGTAATAATTCTACTGCAAAAATACATTGACTGCAGAGCTGATTTCCAATAATATTTTTTTCTCATGTATACTAGATTGCTAGTGAAACTGCCTGTTTTGTCTTCTTAGATCCCTTGGATCATTCTCTAAGATTTCTTAAATAAAGGTTTCGTGTAGAACAAGATAGAAATAGTAATATAGGTGTATGCATAAGTAAGATGCTTGTTCTTCGTAGTAAATGCAGTAGAACGCTTTGTTCAGGTTTACTGTTCTTAATATCTGACAAAAAATATCTTGACATTATTCTGGCTCATTTTTTCACTGATGCTCTTAAAAAAAAAAGTTATTAAAGACACTACCCCCCAACCTCCCACAAGAGCCATGGAGTGGTATTTTTTTTATGTTCCCTAAATATCTACTTAAAATAGTAAACAATTGTTCTTTAGTCAAACAATGTTATTAATATGCATAGGATCCTTCAGGTATTTGCAATTTCATCCACAGAGACTCTATTTTATCTTCAAAGCATGTAAATCCTTGTATCTCTTTCCAGAAAAAACAAAGAAAAAAAAAAGAAAAAAAAAAAAAAAGGAAAAAAAAAAAAGAAAAAGAAAGGAAAAAAAAAGAAAAAAGGCTTGACTTGTTCAAAACCTGAAAATGACTTGTAATAAACCTCAGAAACAGAAAAAAAAAAGGTCATTTATGACAAAAGTAAAAGAAAATAAAATCCTCTTAAAGGAAAAGCTTTTCTCAGAGCCTACACCCTCTACGTATCCCATCTGATCTGTAATTCATGGATCCACAGTGTGTAGTTTGGTAAGACAGAAATGATCTTCAAGAGTTATCTGACAGTGACAATGGCCACTAATCAAAATTTTATAGTTAAAAGTACATAGCTAACCAACAAATCTGTTGCAAATTAGTAATAATTAGAATGATAATTTTATTTATGTTTACTCAGTCCTCTATTAAGAATATAAAATATTCAAATCTGAAATAAAAGACATTCTGAAGAGACTTAACAATATGAAAAATGCTTAACTAACAGACTTTTTAAAGTCTGACATTTTTCTTGAAATTACAGGGAAGTTTTTATGCACAAGACTAGATTGTTCACTTTTATACTTCTTTTCTCCTAAAAACACACTTGATCTACTTTGTTGTATACTATCAGGTTCTCCAGTGCAATCATGTTGATTAAATGAGGTTTGCAAGGCTAAGATCCATAATTTCTAGATGAAAAAAATAGTTACTTTTAGAGAATACTTATTTAGGTTTCTGAGAGAAAATGACAACATAACAGAGGAAACTATAAAACACTGCAAGTGACCTTTTAAATGGAGTATGACTGAAAAAAATATTTCTGTAATTTAAAAACCATTGACATCTCACAAATGTGCAAGCAAGATAAGATGGTGTTATGAGGTAATCAGATGAGGTAATCACAAAGGACAAAGAAAGAGTCAAGAAGCAAATTTCCTTCTTGTACTGTCCTGAAAATTTGCCAGGCTAGGTCTTTGAACTCAGTAAGACAAACTTCACTATTCTGCATTTGTTCCATCTCCATTACACGATTAAGTGCAAATCAGTTTAGATTGTGTTCATGATTCTGTTCCAGGGTAACAAGGATTGGGAAAGGATTTGTCACTATGCAACATCATTATAAATGTCCGTTTTATTATGAGGATACTTCAAATGTTTTATATGGGCTCAAGAAGATCCATCACAAAAGATCTGAGATAATTTTCCATAGCCCATTTTAGGGTAAGTGATGGTTTGGACCAGATTCAACATCTTTAAGAAACACTGTGCTTTGACTACTATGAACACAATAACCTTTCTGTAGAAGCTTGATGGACCCACAATAGTAGTTTTTGTTCAACACTCCTGTGTTCAGTTTGGTATTCCCACAGAAATCTTGGGTAGATGAGGGGGGTTTGTGTCCGGGTCACACATTTTACAATCTTACAATAAAAATTACAGGCAGCTCCATGAAATTCAAAGAGTTCTGTGTTCTGTCTTATTAAATGTTTATCACAGCACTGGCTTCTTTGCATGAGATTAACTTAGAAAATATTTCATGATTACCCTTATCCTCAGTGTGGGAACATAGATTATATCTGACTTGAAATGAAAGAAATCGTTTGTTTGCCCTTACTGATGAAAAGTTATCTCTTGGATTTGCATTGCAAGCATGCTCATTTGGCTTCAATTGTATACAAGGAAGCAATTTCATTTTTTTTCTCTGTGAAGCTGGGGTTTTCAGGGCATGCATTAAATTACATGCTGAAACATATAAAAATATTTGACCAAAATCTGTATGAGTGCACAAGTAATACCTTTTACTTTTTCACTTAGTGGTAATTTAAAACAAAGCTGCAACAAAAATACTAGAAAATCACAGGCAAAAAAGAGAGTTATTAAAACTGGAATAATACCTATGACTTTCCTTATACCTTTTAGATGGGAAAATTTCATAAATTAAAACTCAAACAAGCAAACTCTAGGGATCGAGCAATCACTGTCCCTTGAAGAGAGGAGTCAGTGACACAAGTTGTTGGGCACAGCTCTGCTGTTGCCTCCCTGGAGCCAAGCAGAATTGGAGGCTCCCCATGAGGGCTCATTGTGCCAGCAGGTCAGCCAGATTGCACCAGGGCAGCCTGGACAAGGGCTGGGCCGAGCCTGGCCCAGGATATGCACCCACAGGTGTCCTGACTCAACAAAATCATGGCTGGGTAGATAAGGGCTGTGGGAGACTGGAAAGCAACTTTGCTGCAGCACCACTGAGGCAGAGGATGATGAATTTGGAGGACTGAAATAAAGTCTTGAGACACGGGTGAAGAGTCCTGGAAAGTCTGAACATGGACCATTTCAGAACTGAGGGCTGTTTGAGGTTGAAGGGGACTGCTGGAGGTTGTCTTGTTCTACCTCCTGCTCAGGCACAGTCACCTCCAGTAGCTTGACCTGAACCATGTCCAGACAGCTTTTGAAGATCTCCAGGATCTTTAACCTGTCCCAGTGCTCAGTCACTCTAACAGGACAAAAGGAAAAAAAAAAAATTTTGATGTTCACAGGGTACCTCCTGCGTTTCAAGGTGCGCCAATTGCTTCTGGTTCTGTCCCTATGAACCTCTGAAAAAAAGTCTGGCTCCATGACTTTGCAGTTGATTTTTCTTTCCTTTCATTCTGAATTCAGAAATAAAAGTTTAATTCTACTTGGAACTAATATTTTAACATTATTGAATTTTGGAACTAGTGTTTTACCATTATTGAATTTTAACATTCCTTAGCCCAAAGTGATATAACAACTTGAAGTATTGCAATGAACAGATACTAAAGACTAGGCTTTAGTATCTTATATCCTAGATGTAAGATGTGGATCTAGATTATTTTTTGTCTCATCTTTCAGATTTGGAAATTAATCAAAATATTTAATTATTCGAGCAGTATCACTCTCAAACTCCCTCCAACTCCATCGCCACCTTTGCTTTTCTTTTCCTTTCATATCTCAGATACTGCCAATGTGTGTTACCTCTGCCTGCTGGATATAATTTTTCCTTTTATTTGTGATTTTCACACATAGAATTCTTGATAAGTCTAGTCATTTTTGTATCATCTCCTCATCTGAAATCCTTATTTCTCACTACTTTCATCCTACTGATGTCAGTCTTATGAAAGAGATACTGTCACATTTAATGCTACCATAATTAGAATGTTCAGATCAGCGAGGGAGATGAAAAACATTTTTTTTCAAAGTAATACGAAGGAGTTCACATCTCACCAGGGAAAATGGTGAATGTTTCTGATTTTATTTGTAACAAGAAAACAGCCATTAAAAAAAAAAAAAGTTGAAGAAAATAATATACTTCATAGCAACGAGTATTAAACATGAAACTATAAAGTTATTTTTATGCTGCCAAGAAACTTCACTATGTTTTCTCATCGCAGTAGGTAGACTTCTGCATTGGATTTACTTAACAAGGTTTGAGAGAAGGAACAAGGGTGTAGTGAGACCAGGGATTTCTCGTGTTAGATGCAGTCCACATGGATCCATCAGACTCACCACAGAACACAGCTGAGCCCCTCAGCCAAGAGAGTGGTGGTCCTTTCTGTAAAACATATTTCAGAAGAGGCAAAAAAAAATGCTACACAGGAGCTGTTAGAGAGAGGCGTGATAAACAAATTTGAAACAAACCTACAGACATCTCGATCAGAGAAGCATGAGGAGGAGGTACTCCAGGTACCGGAGCAGAGTTTCTCTTGCAGCTCCTGCAGAAGGATGCCCTGAAGCAGGTTTTCCCCAAGCAATCCATGGGGACGACCATGTTGGAGCAGATATCCACTCTGCAGCCTGTTAAGGACCTCATGCTGCAGGAGATGGAAATGTCCCCAAGGAAGATGCAGCCCAAGGAGACCCCTTGTCATAACAGGCATCTGCAAGGGCCATGCTCATGGAGAGGAGCTCATGCATGGTTTTCTGGCAGGACCTGTGACTCCTTAGAAGACTGACACTGGAGCAATCTATTCCTGAAGGACTGTAACTCCTTGCAAGAACCCATGCTGGAGCAGTCCTTGAAGAGCTGCAACGTGTTGAAAGGATGCCTCTCAGTAAAGGACTATCTCCTATGGGAGGGGTCCCACACTGGAGTAGAGGAGAGCATGAAGGGGAAGGAGTAGCAGAGAAAATTGTTTTTACTGCAACCTCCATTCCGCACCCTGCTTGCACCACTCTGGGTGAGGAGAGAGGAGGTAGAAGAGTTGTGAATGGAGGAGTAAAACTGAGCCTGAAAGAAAGAGGATGGGGACAGGGGAAAGGGTTTTTATTTTCATCCTTTTTTCTCGCCATCCTAATGTGGTTTTAATTAACAGTGAATGAAATTGCTCTTTCCCAAGTTGAGTCTGATTTGCTACAGGGTTTGTAGCAATCTGGTCTAGTGGAAGGTGTCCCTCCCTGCTCATGGCAGCTGGGTTGAAACTAGGTAATCTTTAAGCTTCCTTTCCAATCCAGGCAATTTTATGATTCTGTGATACATATATTTATTATATTATGTTGTATTAACTCATAGTCTTACAATTGAGAAATATTTAAAGCTAAATTAAGGTTGGTTAACATATTTACATCCAAGTGTGTAATGCAGATATAAATGAAGGCTCAGAAAAATTATGTCTTTGTGTTTTCTTGTCATGACTTTGCCTGCCTTTCAGTAATGTGTTTAATTCCATCTACATTCTTAGGCACTGCACAACACTAACTGGAGGAACGAATTGTGAGATCACAGAGGCTATAGGATTGCTTTCCAATTGATTTTATATAGGAGATATTTGTGTGGGCATTGTGAATATGAAAGTTTTCTCTGTCATAAGAATTGGTAGGAACATCTGAAGACTCCTTTAAAAATATATTGTCCATAGTGGATTAAGTCTTACAAGGAGAGGTTATAGAAATCAGCATGTTTGGGACACACCTTGAATGTTAAAGGACACTGTGTTTAGGGAAAGAAATCAACCTAAATATGTCACATCTCTTCTACTTTTTTCTTCTCTTGTTTCTTATTAACAAAGACATTTTTATGGAAGCAGAGGTTTATTTTATAAGAATTCATCTGCTGCTTCTCTTTATTCCTCTAGCTGAAGTCATAATCCTCTGACATCATGAATGTTGTCAGAAACCCTCATCTTGATGTCACAGAAGTGGCTCCAAGCAGACACAAAGAAAACAAGTTCTTCCTAGTAGTAAAAAAAAAAAAAAAAAAAAAAGTGAATCCACAGCATCACCTCTCTCTCTTTCATGTAGTAGTGGAAGCATTCCTTTATTATAAAAACTGCTCTAGGTTGTCTCACTGGTTTTAACCAATTTTCTGTTTTCCCTCGTTGTGTCTCAAGTTGTAGAGAAGTTAGAAAAGATTTTGTATATTAAATATTAGAAGTTTCTGCACTGTTATTTTGATTAGATCTTGCTTCAAATATGTTATTGCAAACACTACTTTCCCTGTTTTCTGACTAAAAAGGAAGATAACCTGAGGTGTATTAGAAATAAGAAGAATTATATTTCCTTTTGAGCATCTTATAATGTGTTTTTCATTAATGTGCATTTCCACTCTGTAATTACATGTAAACAATATTTCAGGCTATTATTAAGTGATAGACATGAAGAGAGAGAAGAAGGAAAGGAGAAAGGAGGGACAGGAAGGACAGAAGGAAGGACAGAAGGAAGGAAAGAAGGAAGGTGAATCATCCTGAAAACCAATAATAGGAATCAGCAGATAATCTGACTTTTAAAAAATTGGTTTCATATAGAAAAACCAGGCAGATTCTAAATTAAAGATACTATTATGCTTTAATGTACTTAACATCATATGTAAGTTTTGTCAGCTACTGAGGTGTTCTGCCAGTTTTGGCTGGCATAGAGTTAATTTTCTTGGTTTAAAGTTATGGCATAATTTAAAATAGATATATGTTTTAAAACAAAATTAAATATCTATGCAAAAACTGTATGATATTAAAATGGGGAAAAAAATTGCATTTTGCAAAATATTTTTCAGAATTGCATGTAGAATAAGAAAGAAGATACTTTTCTATATGTCATCAATGTTCCAGACCTGATGGCAAAATTTTGCCTTATGCTGATGTATCCAGGTCAAACAGAAAATCCGGAAATGTGAATAACCAATGAATTCAATTAACAAAATTGTACATTAGTCACTAAAATACTCTTCTCTTTAGTGGAAATAAGGTAGTCTTTGCATCTGCAGCAGTACAGTGCAGTATATCAGAGCGATCAATTCTGTGTAGCTGATTCTGAAGCAGTGTAATTAGCTATTTTTTATCATATCCTTCTGTAGCCTTATTAAGCTTTACTTCAAAGACAAGTATATCTATGCTATCCGTTGTGGGAAGCTTCATGTACTTGTTGTTGCACAATTCTTTTATCACTGATTAATCATTACTGGGTCCTGTAATATTATTTTCTTGTGGTATTTTTTAAGGCATCTGCTCTCCAAGGCTGTCAGTGCCTGCCAGTAGGAGATGCTCTGAACAAACTAAAACTTAGTAACAAATTCTATATAAATAGGGGAGCTCCTATTAATTTGATACCAATATAACTCTTAGTTTATATTATTTGACAAGTCTTTAGTTACATCAGTGTCGTGGATTAACCTAGGCAAGCAGCTGAGCATCTCAGAAATCATCCTTCTTAAAGTGGGGTGGGAAAAGGGATCAGAAGGGTGAGTGAGTAAGTGAGAAAAACATGGGTTGAGATAAAGTTTAGTAGGTAAAGCAAAAGGTACACATACAAGTAAAGCATAACAAGGAATGCATTCTCCACTGCCCCCAAACACCTGGTGTTCAACCAGCTCCAGGAAAGCAGGGCTACATCACCGGCAACGATAACTTGAGAAGACAAAACACTGCCACCCCAAATATCCCCCTGTCCTCCTTCACCCCACTTTGTACACTGAGCATGATGTCATATGGCATGGAACATCCCTTTGATCAGTTTGAGTCACCTGTCCTTCTATGTCCCCTCCTAGCTTCTTGCACATGCTCAGCCTCCTCACTGGTGTGGTGAGGGGCGGAAAAGGCTTTGGTTCTGTGTAAGCTCTGTTCAGCAAAAGCTAAATCTTCCAACATTATGGGAAAATCCATGACTCATAAAAGCTCCTAAAATCAGAACATTGTATTTTGTTGAATATTTAAACACTAGCCTGAGGTCTGAATCTGGCCATCCTTATCCTAGTGGAGAAGATTCTCTTTTTCTCAGTCAGATCAAAAAGCCTGAGCAAAGTACTGTTTTACTGTAAGCAACACATCTGCATTGTCCAGTGACATGAAGAAAGCGTGAACTCTTACTGATATAGCCATTGAACACCCTATTAAAGGCATTTTTAAGCTACTGCATCTTAGCTTTATTGATGTCAACTATTGCTGAGTTAAGAATAACAATAAATTACATTATATACTCTCTTTTTAAGAATAAATATTCATTTCAGCAGTTAATTCCCACTTTTGACTGCATTTGAAGCGTTTTACTAACGTTTTTGTAATTCTCTTGATGTTCAAATAATTTCAGGGATGAAATGGTTTCATGAATTATAGGAGGAAAGACTTACATTTTCTTCCAGGTTAAAGGTCCTTTAGCTTTACATTTAATAATTGGGAAATTCTTTAAGTATTTTCTGTAAGACAAGATATGTTTATCCTTCTCACCATTCTTCAGCCCTCTTGTTCTATAAAATTTTCCATCATCATTTAAAAAGAGAAGAAAATGCTTTCCTTATATGTGATGCTTTCAAAAATAGTTTTTCAATCAACTATTTAATTAATTTTCTTTATGACTCATTCACATGATAAAGTATAAAAATCTTTGAACTTAATCTCTTAGTCTCATGATAAGGTTAAGAAAAAAAAAAAAAAGAAAAAAAAAAAAGAAAAAAAAAAAGACAAACTCCAAACCATGAATTCTATTAGCAGTCAAAGATTCATACATAAAATTTCCCAGAAAAATTTTGCAGCATATTTGAGTTTACTTTAAAGAATGCAATTTATAAGAATTTCTCTGTTTTTTAAATATAGCTAATGATTTCTCAGCTAATATTTTGATGTCTGACAGACTTTAATGACGAAAGAAAAGTAAATTAAATTATTGAGAAACAGACAAGATTTCCAAACAAGAGTTCACTGCTGTATCAAAATTGATATTAATAAATAATAAAGGCTGATGGTAGATTTTTAATAAGTAAATGAATACACAAACAATTTTTTTCATCAGTCTCATAAACAATTTTATTAATAAATGCGTGAATTTCTGAAAGAGTGAGCAATATTAATAATTAAATTCAGGGGCTGTTTTAGGAAATCACTGGAGTGAGTACTGGTTGTGATCATTTTTAGATCTGTAAGCAAAGCCTACTTCCTTCAAAGCTGAAGTTATTGAATATTTCTGTTAAAATCAATATTAAAATGATAGTTGCAATCATTTCTTAATCTATTATTTTCTGCTTGTCTTGGATGAAAAATGGGTAGATTTTACTCTCTTTGTGTTTGTGTTTCACTCTTCTCTTGTGGAATGCTCTAGATCTAAGGTCTTAATCTAATCTAAGATCTAATCTAAATTTATATTTATGAATTTTAATCTGAATTACATAACATTCAAATGAAGGAGTAGAGATATGAATTAGATTTTTGATATAGCTGTTGGATTTCTTCCTGATAATTAAACATGCTTAGCAATCCTTCAGCTTAATTGCATGTTTAATATCTTAATTTTTCATAAAATAAACAGCTGAAGGATTTTTCTCAAAGTACTCCTCTGCATATGTAAAAAAAAAAAAAAGCTGCAAATAAGGAAAATTACATCCACAGTAAAAGTAAATACAAAGCAAAACATCATGGTTAACAGTCAAACTCCATATATATTTCTAACTACACTAAATTCAACTAAAAATATAATAGTATTTGAAACTGCAATGTGACAGAAATCCATTGGGCTGTGTTTTATGTATCTCTTTTCGAGAGGCTTGCAAGTTCTTGGCAGTTGTTCATGCAGGTTTGCTATGAACCAGATGATGAACATCTGTCGGCCTGACAGTAACAGCATTTCTGCTGCTGATTCAAATGTGGAAGATGTACCTTCTTTAAACAGAATAGCAAAAAGGGATACTTCACATATGAAACAGAGTGGCAGGAAATTTAAAATAATTTTTGAGGAACTAGAGTTTATTATTTGCTTTTTAAACTTTAGCCTTGGAAGGTTCAAATTACTAGATAATACCCTGACTTCCTTACCCCTGAGAAGCATCAATGACATTCCAGCAACAGACTAATTTTAGTATATGTATATATTCAGCTATATGCTTGTATATATAGAATGAGTCAATATACATAAGAATGATAATTCTTTTTACTGGATCTTTTACTCTGATACATTTTAACAGAAGGTTATATATTTGATTGTATATGAGGTACATATACAATTTTCTATGAACTCTGAATAATTTTGTGAGTATTTCAACCAAAGCCACCCAGAATGAACACATATATGCACATGGCAAGCTAACACAAAAAACATTGATCTATATATAGAATTATGTAGCTCAAAGTTCACCTAATAATACACAAAAGTATTAATTTCTAAAATAGAGATAGTTTGTATAAAATGTACTTGAATTCACATAAAAATTCCGAGTCTTTCTGCTTAGAGATACTCAGAAACCATCTAGACATGGTTTCACTAGAAAGATTTAATGGAGAAATAATCACAACATATTTTGACATTTCCATGACATGATAAGTGGTTCTTTAAATAGGATGGGTCCCTAATCATATTATTTTACTTACACATTATCTTTCTGTCTTTACTAATTAGAAAAGTTTCTCTACAGAATACTTTAGAAATACGTTTTGGAGTTATTGATACAGTAAAGTATCTTTTTATTTTTATATCTATTATGCTCAGCACTTCTCAAAATCACAACTGAAAAAAAGATCCAATACACAGACTACAATAATTTAGTAGAAGGGATTTGTTTTTCTGTATTGTGCAATGACAGGGAAAATAGAAGGACAGGATTAGAGAATGATTGTGACATAATAAGTACTGTCTTTTGGCAAAGTAATCTCTCATTCATGTATAACTTTTAATTTTGTTCCTTTCTCCTTAAGCTTGTGTATGATTTCTCTAGGTTTTCAAATATATTTGTAGACTACCATCATAGGTCATAGTTATCTCTGATGAGTATTTAAGAGATGTTAGAGAGAATTTTTAGCACTGAATACCCTTGAGATTCATAATGATTCTACTATAATAATTCATTTTCAGCTGCTTATAAATTAGTTTTCCTAGCTCTATACCTTAGCATAAAATTTTGTGAAAAAATCATAGTCAAAACCTCTCAGATCTTCTATGGACAGTGTGGATTGTAAATGCTTCACCCTACCTGGTAACCAGGTAGATACAAAGCTTTTTTGATGAGAGAAATGGCTCTTCTCTGTCTCTCATAAGACCCATAGACTATGAGGCCTGGAAGCAGACATGTAAAAGTTTGGAATGGTAAGAAAAAGAGAGAAATATGGATTCCAAGAGAAAGAAGGTCTAGAAAAACAAAGGAAAACCCAACTCAACTATTGGTTGGGATAGGATATAAGTTTGAGGAAAGGGATAGGCAAAAGGGCAAAAGTGCAAAAGTGCAAAGGAAAATTGATTCAGTTGGTGAAAGAAATTATGTTGGACACCAGTAAAAGAAGTTTGCTGAAGTCACAACAGAGAGCAGTCTGTAAATCCAAATCCTCAATTATGACAGAACTGTACTGAACCTGGTATTTTCCAGTTGTTGAGGTCTGAGAAGCATCACTAACTCAAGGAGGACCAAAGAGAATTATTACTGAAAAGGCTAAAACAGCTAGGGGTTATCTGCACACTGCTAAAGCTACCACAAAGTCACCATTAGTCAGAGTGGCAGCACCTAAATAAAAAAATTATCCAGAAGTGTATTACATTTTAAAATTAGCAGAAGAGATGGTATTTTTATGATGTAGATCTATAAATTAAATTTCAACTGATGTAGAAATTTCTAGTGATGATTAAACATTATCTATAAAAAGCCAGCAGTGTATTTGCATTTTATTTGTGTAATTCTATGGAAGTCTATGAATTAATGTAGACCATTGGTTCCATCAATTATTTTTATTGTTGTACATCAAATTCAGGGTTGAGGCACGTTCTTTGATCTTTTGCTAACCAAAATTAAGAAGCAGAATCAGTACAACTGTGACCCCACCTTCTTTAGTGTCTGTAATATGGACTAGAAGAGAGAACTGGCTGATCTATGAAATCCATAACTGCACTGAGATCATGGAGAATCAAGTCTGATACCTTCTAGTGAAAAAAAAAATAGAGAAAATTTATATTTTTAGTTAAAAATTTCCATTCTTGTAGATTTCCAGGTGTGATTTGCTTAAAAAAATTGGCACTAGAAGAGGAAAATGTTATTTGAAATGAGTGAAACAGACAAGACACGTGGAAACTCAGATGAGTATAAATACACACACACATACACACATTAAAAAAGAAAGACTGAGATTGCTTCTATATTGAGAGTACTGTTTTTTTCTCCACTTTTTAGAGTCAACTATGGAAAGTCTGAAAGATGCTAGATCTGATAGCAGCTGAATTTTAATAACTGTATTGATATTCTCCTAATGAAAACAATGCTATTTATATGCATGAAACTTCCTTAGAAACTGAGTAGAAAAAATTTAAAGACAATTACAGAAGCATCAGCAATTTAATCACATACATATGTGTAGGAAACTCTTGCAATTACTGACCTGGCCATGCTATTGTAATCATTAAGTATATTTACAGACCTTAACATTCCTATGAATCTGTCATTATTTACTACTGCTTGCCCCATTACACTGTAAAATTACACTGAGCTTAGAATTAAAATATAATTGAATGTCTGCACTCACAGATCTTGAAAAGTTCTGAGAAGTTTTGTCTGACACCAAACTTTTTCAAAGAGAATTTTCATAACTAGCTTAAAAGTAAATAACAAATAGGATGAAGGATGAATGACTTTCAGGAAGATTTTATCCACTGAAAGCATGGTTAAGCATTGGAACAGGCTGCTCAGGGAAGTGCAGGAGTCACCATCTCTGGAACTGTTCAAGAAGCAGCCGGACACGGCAGTTAGTCAAACACTTTAGTTGATGTGGTTGGACTCAATGATCCTGGAGGTCTTTTCCAACCTTAATGATTCTATGACTTTATGATTCAATTTTGTATAAGTTTTCTCTCTATACTTGCAAAGCTTACTATCCAAAAAACCATGTAGGTATGTGAAAGATATAATATGGAAAAAAGCCCCAAACCTACTGTATTTATCTACACATAATTATTCCTCTAATAGTTTTGCTTTATATGCCAGATAAAAATACAGTACTGATGTAGTGCTTTGAAAATGGTCAAGAACTTTGTCTCAAATGATTTGTTGTTGAATTTCATAAAATTAAAATGGGTGATATTGAAAAGTGCCTACTATTTCTTTGGCATTGTGCTGGTGTTTTCCTCATATTCTTAGCTAACAACATTTTCCATCTATCATAAGAAAAGGCAAATAAATTCTGAAATTATATCTATAATCCTTCATCCTACATCTCAAGGTCTGTTGAGATGCCAGCATTTTCTGATCAAATTAACTTTTCTAAAAAATACTGTAGCTAAAAACCAAACTAGGATACTATATCAAATCTGTCCTATAGCAGACAAAAATCTTTGCCATATGGTGATGTAATAAATTAATAGTAGAACATCAACTAACTAGGAATAAGAAAAAATATGAGTATATCAATTTTAAAATGGGCAACTAAAAGCTAATTGAATAGAGTATTTATTTTTTAATTACTAGGACTAAATTTTATGTTAGTATGTCTAGCCCTAGAACAAGAAGCAACACAGGAGACATAAGAGTAATTTATTTAAAGATGTGGAAAATTGAGTTATTTTCCCAGTGTAGGTATAGGAAATGCAATACCTGCTATGTAACTTTTGCAGAATAATCTTTCAGCAGAAAATGGTTCAAAAAGCCTAAGAAACATTTCTAGCAGTCTTCATACATTTTCTGTTCACCAGTGTAATGATAAGTACCCTCAAATCAAACAAACCAACTAAATGAACAAAAAAAACTTAAAAAAAGAACCAACCAGAAGGAAAATATATCTTATCTCTTGGCAGAGTTACATTATTAAAGCTTTTAATTCTTGTCTCACTGTCCATAAGGGTTCATCTTGAGCAATAATTGAGTAAAAATATAGGTATTTTATGTTCAACTTCTAAATTCAGATTTTCTTCATTTTCCCTAATTCATGAAATCAAATTTTGAAAAAGTTCTTCTGAAAATGTCACCAACAAGCAACAAGACAGACCTCTAAACAGCATTTACAAGAAGACAAGAATAATTAAAAACTCTAATAGTGGAAAATTTGTCAGTCTTACAGTTTTATACAGTATCAGATAAATGGATGTTTGTGGATTGGAATTTGTGCAGAATTTGTCAAAACTCTTCAGGAAGAAGAAAATCATAGCTAATTATTCTCTAATAAAAATTATAAACAGCGATAGGATACATATTGATAATTTTTCTATATCTGAAATAAAATCTGTTCCTATACCTCTGAAACTTGATTCCCACATGAGACATTACAGCCTGATTGAGCAGTGTATTCACTAATTACCGAACTGAGAGAAAACTAGACAGATTTTGCCATGCTTAAACTCCATATTTTTTATATTTTTTAAATGCAAAAATACATCTTTCTAAGTATTTCTGCTCATTTTTGGGGGCTTTTGGGGGTTGTCTGCTTGCTTGCTTGCTGGCTGGCTTGCTTGCTTCCTTCCTTCCTTCCTTCCATTTCTTTACTTGGAAGACAAATTTGCAAAGAATTTGTCTTGGTTTTATGCCTGTAAAAACGGGACTGAAGAGAGCTGAATTTTAATCTGAAATGCTACTCGCCCATATGTCATGCAGCAAAGTGTTTTTTAAGCTCTTTGTCATGTAGCCTGAAGCCTAAATTTCCAGGAGTTGTATGTGTGATTGCAAGTTATCTCTCCTAAATCATATCAAGAACCCTGAAATCTATGTATTTTCAAAATTGTTGACAGGGAGATTTACTAGATGATGATTAGAAGTCTAGGGATTTACAGGATAAATCTATGTTGAATAATAACTATTTTCATGTTTACTTCTGTGTCTTGGTTCCCTGCTCATGAACACTGAATAAATCTTGCTCTTTTGTGGGTCTCTTGCACTTTACTGAAAACAAAACAGAACAGCAAGTATGATAAAGGTGATATGGTTTATACTGGGATACTATAGAGTTTTCACTGCCTCTGCCATTAAAGTATTTTAAATTATCTCACAGTTCTCTAGAGCCTTAGTATTTCTCCCTGCATCCAACATATCAGCACTTTCAAGCTAATAAAACATTAGCCCAGTGGGCTACAAAAATGCTTTTGCATTGTTCCTGGGACTCAAAAGAGGAAAGAACAGAAAACAGCAATTCAGATTTAGAGCCATGAGACCATTTGTGGAGCACAGAGGTGTTCCATGGACAAATACAATGTAATGGGGATAAAATATATTTGTTCTAGTCTTTAAGAGGTTTAGAAATCCTTAGAGTTTAGAAGAAGACGAACCTGGAGTCTCTGAGAGGAACGTGCTTTTCCACCACCATATCTATTAAGGCTTTCAGAGCCATTGTTACAGAGACCTTCAGGTTACAAACTTAGACAAGTTCTGTCCTTGCTGCCCAATGTTGCAAATAATGGCAACAGAATATTGAAACAACAACAGCAAAACAAAAAGCTCATTTTGTTTAGCATTTTTCATGATAATATTTCATTTAGGGCACATGTGCCAAAAAGCCAATTTATCTCATAGTCTAATTTTAGTAACTTGTCAGAAATCATCTAAATCATAAACTGGATTTAAATCCCATATTTAGCCACTGTTCTTTTTGTCTGTTCTCTGAATTGAAATTACCTGAATTCCCTTTAAAAAATTCATGTCTAAATATCATTATCTGAATACAAGCTCTTAATTAAAGCTTTTCAGTTAAAAACCTTCCTTAATTTTTTTTCAGTTTGGAAAACATTTGAAAACACTTAAAGAAATATAGATAGTCTTCTTTGTATCAATAGCTAAGAAGATTTCTGGTTTCAAGCATTTGTCCTTTTGACTAGACATTTGATTCCTTTTGTTCTGTGCTGTATTATGGATTTCCCATAGACTGAGGCTCAGGTTTACTCAGTATATCTGACTCCTTTGTAGAAAAAATGTGTGGTTTTCCTCCCCTAGTCACTCCAGCATCTCAAATAGTATCTGACATTTTGTTTATTTCCAGTCAAACTTAAAGAGATTAGGAATTAGATCACTTTTAATTACATGAAGCAATCAAGAAAGGATGTCCTGTGACAACCCAATTTCAGTCCTGATCAGACACATTATTGCTTAAAAATTTGTTCAGAAAGGGGGTAATTGTTAAAAGACTGAGAAACAAATATCCATAGAATCTGGCTGGCACAAAAACCAAAAACAAACAAACAAAAAAACCCAAGAAAAACAAAACAAAACAAAACAAAACAAAAAAAAGTGTAATGAGCATGCAGCATAGGATAAATAATACATTACAGGAAAGAAGAAAGAAACTGCAACTAGAATAATTATGAAATGGTTGGACTACAAAGATGGAAAGTCTGCATTATAAAAGGCAATCAGTGATGAGAATATGGGAAAACAGATGGCAAATACTGTCATTTTCTGCTTTTATTTTTTCTTTCAGTGCAAGTGTGCACACAATGAAACAAAAAAGCTGGAACAGGTTATAAAACTCCAGCTTTAATTGATCCAAGTAGGATGAATTCACCTAATACTTATTCTATTCACTCACATGCAGTGAACTAGATTTAACTTCGTGTAAGTTCTAAAAAAATCATGTTACACTTGCTTCTTTTCTTAAAACAACTGTACATCCCACTCTGTGTATACATTTTACACTCAAAGTGGCTTTCATGTACTTTCAGGACAAAGGAAGACAATAAATCATTGAAAGATAGCAAGAACAAAGGTATAGACAACTGCAAGAAATTTTGATTTCTTTCAACTTTCTTCTTATATTTTAAAAATTCTCTCCAGTATTACTGTTGGGTTTTTTATCCTTTCCTCACAACCAAATCAGTCTGATTTTCAGGAATCTTTTCAGTTGGGAATACATGGTGACTTAAGTTGCTGTCTATTGCTGCTGTGCTATTTCTATCCATTTGACAGAATCATTTAGTTTGGAAGGGACCTCTTGAGATCATCTACTCCAATCACCCCCTTCAGCAAGTTCAGCTGGACCAGGTTTCCCAAGATGATGTTCAGTCAGGCTTTGAATAGTTTTGATGCTTGTGGAAGTGTAATTTTTTCTGCCATGAACACAAAATTCGCCCATCTATCAAATACGTAACAACCCATTTTTGCACAGAAATTATGACTTACAATGTAGTAGAAGAACTTCAGAGTGTTAAAGTTTTTATAGTAGTCCAGCAAAAAGAAATTTTCCAGCACACAGGAATTAAGCTTATGATCTTTGTTGGGAATTTTTTGTAGATTTTATTTATCTTTGAAGAAAACTGTATTGCATTTTTTTTTAATGCTTCAGCAAGATTATATGGCTTTCACTGTCCTTGAAATAGCAAAGTCAACCAAATACATAAAACAAAACCAAAGCCATACCCTTTATATATAATGGCCTCTGTGAGTTTTTTACTGTTTTTTTTTTGTTTGTTTTTTTTTTGTTTGTTTGTTTTTTTTTTTTTAATCCAAAAATAGATGTTAACATTAGGAAATATTCAGTAAGGATTTTTTGTATTCATAAACTGATTGGCATTCCTTATTCAAGTAGGGTTATGAATCTAACATTTAAACAGGGAGGTAACATTTGGAGAAAGTCCGGGAAATATGAACCAGGAAAGACGGGGTTTTATCTAAATTCATACAAAAAGGCCAAAAAGGTAATTACTCACATATATCCACTTAATTACCAAGGAAAATTCTTTTACTTTTTCCTGAATAGAATTTACATAGTTTAAAATTGAGTCTGAAAAAGCATGATGCAAAGACTTTTTTTAAAAATTATCTCTTTACAGAAGAGATATTATGCATCATTAACTATAATAATAGGTATCAATTATTTGTATATCTCACATGATTTTGACGACTTAATACACTGAAAAATATCTACTAGTCAAAGAAACTGCAATCTGGATGCAAAAAACATCAATAGTGCTTAGAAAAATACAAATCTTCCTCAAAATAAGGCTAAACAACATGACATCCAGCTCATGACTGAGGATATTTTTCTGGGTTTTATAACCTATTGACACATGCTTTTATGATTATCACTTTATTTCATGAAATATATATAGTTATTTGCTATTCAGTAAATAATAGTAACTAGTTTCCATATAGTCAAGAAATATTTTTTTAGCCATTGTTAACATAGGGTCTATGAGATATTTCATTTTAGAACTTCTCTATACATTCTTTCTCTGAAATCTTGGCCTTCAGTTAAGATCTATTTTAGGATATTAAAAAAAATGAAGAGTACCGTGTAATTTACATTTGAGGCCAGTGTTTTTCCTGTCAGCATCAATTGCTGCACAAATGTCAATATTAAATGTTATTTTCTATGTCTCAGCCCAATCTCATAAATGAAAGTATCTTTGGATTTTCCATGTATTTGTTATTAATATTTCTTAACTTAAAAACTTGATCACTGGCAAATCCTTTAAAAATAGTTTCCCTCAATCTGCTTAGGTAACTGCTTAGTCCCAGACTAAAAGACTTACAGATGATGCCTTCTACTGGAATTGTACTCAAAAAGTTTTAGCAGTTAAACGTATTTCCTTCAATTTGTTTTAGATTTTCTGTTCAGAGTGAACAAGCACTAAATCACATCCACTCTTTCTCCTGTTCCATAAAATATCTGTACAGACTCTTAGATAATTACCACATCTGAGAATCACAATTATATAGAAACCAGAAAAAATTTACCAAATAAAAACAGTTCCAGTTACAAAGAAAATAAACTGTGATGACAAGGTAGGTTATTTTGTAAATGGCTTGTACAACCCAAAGATATGATGCTGCTGTGATGGAATGCTGCCATGGGTGAAACTTGCATTTTTCTGCTGATTATGAAAAAGCTAGGTTAAATTCTGAAGGCAACTGGCTTAACATAATTACAGAGAATGGCTTGGGTTGGAAGGGGCCTTTAAAGATCATCTATTCTAACCCCTACATGACCTGCCATATAATCAAAATTCCTTTTGTATCTACACTGGTCTGAAAGAGAAAAGCTTGCATGAAATACTTCCACTTCAGTATGTTATCGTAGACATGCATTTATCTGAAAGATTCTCACAACTGCTTCATTCAAATATTAATATCTGATATTCTAATTCAAATACACTCAGGGAAGCTGCACACTTTTTGAGTCAGAGAGCTGATTGAAATTAATGAGAACACACAACCCCCAGCTATAGCTATTGTAAAGATTTTATTAATCAGATTGAATTTCTGTATTTCTTATTTTACTTTATTAGTAGCATCTTTAGATAAAATATTCTGACACCTTTTAGTGATAACAGATTTTTCAATAATTATAAAGGCAGAAATGATAGGAAGATGATAGAAAATTTGAATTCTAACACTGCTGAAAATGGTTCATAAGGATTTGCTTTCACCCATTTTAAATTCTTCTGCTGATTCAGTCCTCTCCAAAGCAGGCATTGAGGGCAAAATCCTGTTAGTCATCCAGTGTTATCTAGAGTTGCTGATCTTTTAGAAGCACTTTCTGCAAATATTACTCTATATCCATCAACGTTATATGTGTCCCTTCTAGAAGCAAGGTTATCCTAAATAACAAAACAACTAAATAATTTTAACATCTCACTACTTTTTACTCTGGTTTCCATTGACTTTTTGCCTAGATTTCTATTAGGTAAAATGAAAACTGGGAAATTTAACTGAGATATGGTTTTGGTGGTTTTTGGTTGGTTTTTTTTTGTTTTGTTTTGTTTTGTTTTGTTTTGTTTTAGATGCTTCCATTTAGATGCCTAAATCTTGAACTAGATTTTATGTTTCTTCAGGGACAGGCATTGTTTTATCCATTTACACAAACATACAGCAAAACAGCAGAAATTAAGTTAATACAATTCAACTGAAATAAAATAAAATAAAATAAAATAAAATAAAATAAAATAAAATAAAGACAATAGAATTAAACTGATTCCTCTTTAAGTGCAAGAGCCCTTAATCAAAAGTAACTAGAGGAAAGATATATCATGTAAATGTAAATATAGCAGTCCTGAAATAGAAATTCAGGGCACACCAATAATAGTGGAAGTCTTTAAGCATTCTGTGCACCTAGAAGAAATGATCTCAGAAGAATTATCTCCTCCTCAAGATGAGGAGAGCAAGAAGTGCATGTACATCTCTATGCCGGGTAGCAACACCAAGTTAATGACTAACCACTGTGTTGGTCCGGATAAAATAGTTCCCTTCTGACTTGCATAAAGAAGTCCAAGGCATTGTTCTCTTTGAATTGCAAATATTGACTCTGTTACTAGATGATTAGAAACTATGGTTAATCTTAAATCCACAGTTTTCTAATGGAACAAAAGAGTTTTTAGCACATTGCCTGTAAATTAACCATACTTTAGACCCTGGAAAACGCAAAGAAAGATATTAAGAAGCATTATTCTTTAGGAAAACTTCTGCATTTATTTATTTTGATTTATTTTTAAGTATTTTGCATATTTTGTCATGCTTAATTTCTCCAAATCTTTCTTTAAAATGTTGAGCAATAATGACACATGCATTCCTATATCCTGGCATGCTTATAACAGCAGAAGTGCCTATATATAACACTTCTAAATAGAATTCTATTTTTAAAAGATCCTATCATATCTCCATTATACCTGTTTTAGAACATTAATTAACTCATGTCTGAGCTTCTCTTTCAAGGTTTGCCTCTAGCATTCTGTGCAGCTGAGGTTACAGATGTTTATCTGGAATGGCTATTACAGTAATTTCCTGAGTTAGCCTACTCCCTGCTCTTTCGATAATAGCAGTAGTTGTGTTCTTGGCATTTTTTGTAATCATAAATCTTAAAGGAGAGCTATTAAAAATATTTACCAGTGTTATATCTTGATATTCCTTTCTTCAATGCTTAGGAATAATTGATAGCTATCTCAAAAGTATTCTTGAATTTCTCTATTGTTATTTTAAGCACAGTGTCCTTAATCCAGCTTGATGCAGAATTATAGAATTGTTAATATTGGGAAAGATCTCAACCAAAAAAAGATCAGCAGGTCCAACCACAAACCCAGCACCACGATGTCCACCACAAAACCATATTCCCGAGTGCCTCAACCAGAAGCTTCTAGAACACTTCCAGAGATGGTGATTTCACCACTTCCCTGGACACCAGTTTCTTATATCTGACCACCCTTTCAGTGACACAATTTATACTATTATCCATTCTAGCCATAACCAAAGCTGTTATGACCATCAGAGTGTTGTGAGTGCTTTTGTTTATTTTTTTTTAAATTCGCTTGACTTATTTTTCAGCAGTTATAATTAGTTATTAGTTTCCTGTAAAACAAATTGCTCAATGGTGACAATGTAGCTTGCTTTTTTGTTCATTCCCTTTTTATCAGCAATCATTTAAAAAAGTGACTAAAGAAAATAGGATTTTTTTTGACTCCATAATGCTTGATATGCACATGTGTAGCTGAAGTAGCAAGTCAAGGTAAACACAAGAAAATATGGCAGAGTAAAAATAAAGCAAGCTGATTTTTTTTTTTTTTCTAAATACAAGAACCTCTTCTCCTGTTATGGAATGCAGAATAACTATTCTAAAACCACTGTACTTTTTAGATTTTGTATTTTGTTTGTACTGCACATGGGTCACAAAATAACATGAAGTTGATACTAAAATCAAAAGTGAAATATGGTGATGCTTCTGGGTGTCTGTTGGTTTGTTTTCCCTGAATTATTAATAAGATATTTTTACTCTGTTGTTTTCTGACTAAAGAGTAAATAAAATAGGACTGATCTTCTTGAGTCATTTCTCAAGGGCACAATACATGGTTATGATGGAGATTCTTCAAGATATACAGGTGAAAAGAACAGACTTGTTTTATTTTGTCATCCTACCTGTCTTAATCAGAATTTCCTCTGGTTAGGGTTACTTGGACAGCTCACAGAGCTACATTTTCATTCTGTTCTGATTCTGGGATCATCTGTGCTATTGCAGTATGCATAGCTGGAGGATTGATGTACTCAGTGCTAGATCTCCATTCTTCATATGATAGTAGAGCTGTGGGATGTCTACAGCAGTTTATTTGTCCAGTCATATACTGTTCAAGACTTGTTTCCTCAGGTTTGCAGCAGACAAGTGCTGCAAATTATAAAGACTAATTTTCAATAGTGGCGAATCAAGGGTTTTTTTATTGTTGTAGTTTTGAGGTATTTCAGATTCTTGAGCTTTACTTCACTACTTCAAAGAATAAGTTGATAAGAGCTTAGAAAATGTATTCAAAATTTGAGAAGTCTTGTATACACTGTTTCAATTCAGCCCAGTTTCTAATGACCACTGTAACATTACCTGAGGTTACTGGAAATAGCAGTCATAGAATGACATGTTATATTGTCCCTACCAGATCTCTTCTGGACTCCTGAATTTCTCTGCAAATACACACAATACATCCCTATTCAGACTGGCAAAATTAGGAAAAACAGAAGTATTCTCTAAACAGAAACAATCAAAAGGGATTCAAACACTATTTTACTACAATGCACAGCAAGTAAAGCCTAGGAGGTTAATAAAGAGAGGAGAACTGTAAATAAGGTAGATTCTTTGCAAAGAGAGCTGTTGATTACCTATTTGCTTTAGTTACAAGAAAAATGTATCCTGGTTAGGGGACAAATGTGCCTTTTAAGTTTCAGCATTTCTGTGGCATGAGGGCCACACTGTCCTGAAGAAAACTCCCTGGTTAACTATTGTTTTTCCATGTTTGATATTAAATTTAAAAAGTATATATACATGATTTATTGTAAATAAGTCTGAATTTTTAATTGTGCTTCACAAATGAGTAGTGGCTTCCAAATAGTGGTTATAATGCTTTTCATAGCATCTTAATTTAGCCCTGCTTCCCTGGGAACTAAATGATAATGGGATATACTCTAGTGGGGGGAAGTAAAAAAAAAAAAATTCTATAGACTCACCAGTGCCACTGCACAACCTCAATATATAAATATTCAGGTTTGCTTACACTTTCAGGATGGGCTTGCTGTGAGGAAAATCAGAAATTACTGTCAAAATATTTTTAAATATTTGGGGATTAGTTCAGTTTGAAAACATGCAAATTTTCAGTTTCTCAGGAAAATTTGCTGCCTCATGACTTTGACAGGGAGTGAATTACAGTGAGAGGCAATATTTTTCTATTTTCAGCAGTTTGAGGATAATTAGAAGTAGTTAATTAAAAGCAATGAGGGCAAAAGGGGGAAGCACAAGGTTAAGTGCTGCATCTCCATAACAGCTGTCATCCACTAGAAGAACGGAAATTTTTGTCTCAGGAATGCAGTTTGCGTAGGCGGTTTCCTCAAAAATAAAGACTGAAAATCTGGAAAGGATATGGAGGCTGTCTGATCAAAATATGTTACAACTAACTTTAATAGTTGCAAAAGTAAGTAATATAATGATGAAAATGATGTAAAAATTCAGGAGACCATTCAAATATATCTAAGTGAAATAAAATGAAATTAAATGTACTCCATCAGTGTTCCTTGACATATCATGCCAATATATTGAAACAAATATTTACTTGTTCTGGTTTTGTAGTTGAGGTAGTATTTAATGTCATGTCTATTGCATCTACTGATTAAAAACTATTTCAATTTTGACAAAATCTATCTTGTTTCCTATTTCATGACAAATGTGTGAATACAAAGCAGTATCTTATAGCCTATTATGGCAAATTTTTTATTTCTCTTATTATAGTAACTTGACTCAAAACTAAACTCATGAATAGTTAAATACTTATGTCTGTTAGGAGATAATTATCTCACCGGTGGCACTGGACAGAAATTGACTCAAAATAAAAGACAATTCTGCAAAGGACATAAACAGTAAAAGAGGTGTTAGCTGATCTAAGTCGTTAACATCCAGCTAACAACCAAAACGTTGAAATAGAAGAAAGCATAAATTAATTAATTATTTTTAGCAAAACTTTTAATTTTTTTTTAATAGTGGATTTGTGCTTATGCCTTGCATGTGAGAAACTGTTTTAAAGATTTTTTTTCTTATTTTATGAAAAATATGAAGTTCTGCACCACATGGCTCCTGGGAGACACTTCTCTAATAAATTTTGTCTGAAGCTCCCACTCTGTTCATGACACCAATCTCAGTAAGCCTTTAAGAAAATTGAACACACTCTTTTAATATTAGAAGTAATTAAATGAGCAATGATTATAACTCTCCTGTGAAACTAATTGGGGAAAAAAAAAAAAAAAAGCTTAGAAGAAATAGTAAATAATGTCTGTCAGTTATTTTCTCAGTGTAGGCTCAAAATATCTTTTTTCAGTAAAGTTTTTGATTCTGCTTTCATTCTGGTCTTATTTAGTTTCAATTGGAAGATGCAATTTTTTAAAATCTTACAGGATTTTTATAAATAATAAAAAATATGATTCCTGTATAAAATTTAAAGGAGGAAAAAGAATGAACACCATTCATCCTTCTTAGACAGCTATACATGATTACAAGAAATCAGCTATGCTGTTACAAAAATGCTGTTTAAATTCCATGCTGCTTCATTGTGTCTACATGATAGCCCTAGATTTCAAAAGAAGGAACTCAAATAATTTCAGATAATTTGAAAGAGGCACTTGGACTCATCAAGTTAACTGCTTGCTCATAACAAGAACAGTAACACACCAACAGAATATAATTTTAAGTGTTTCTCTGCTTATCATGAAAGTCTGAGCTGCGTTTTTGTCTCTAAAAAGTTGTGTTGCTCCAATTAAATGCATAATGTTAGGTTACATACATATGTCAATGCATTATGGATTCATTTGGGAAACATTATCTTCAAAGAATCTTTTATCTCATTGTGCTAGTATAAAAATTATTACAATCTTTTAGTATCCTAGTATTTCACTTTACATCATAAGGAAGGAATAGTTAATTCTTATAACATGAAATATCAAAAAATAGTGGTTAGATTTATCTCAGGCTAAACTTTGAAGATATTCAAACTCTTTCTGTCCTGTTTATCTCATTTACCAAATACCTTTTTTCTTTATGAGTCATAATCTTCCGTGTCATCTGTGACCCATATCTTACAGAGTATTTCTGGTATGTTTAGGTAATATAAAACTCATAGCTATCTTTTGCTATAATATTGAGAGGAATAATTTACAAAGAAGTAGCTGCATTTCTTGTTGCAGAGATGAACCACTATCTAGCTATGACGTGTAGAATAGGAAAATTTATAAACTTTTTCTCCATTCAACAGAAAAGTAAAAATCATGAATTCTCTAATTTGCTTTACATTGCTTTTTGGAACAATGATTAGTAGCAGCTACACTGATATATAGTAAACTGTTACTTTTTCATCACACACTTCAATAGATCATCATCAGAGTCTCTATCATGATGTATATAGCAAAGCAGAGTACAGATGTGGAACAGTTCTTTTAGTCAACCTGGTTCAAAAATCACTGATTTGCATGGAGAGGAACAATGACAAATATTTTAGAAAAAAATATTAAATATTGTAGAAGGATTTTATGGATTTACTGCATTTCATATTGGACAGAGTCCATTAAAAAAAAGAAAAATAATGAGTAGTTCATGTTGTCTTGGAACACAAATTTGAACTCAGGAAACCCTATTGGAAACCTTATTTTCTACAGTTTTGTTTGTTTTTTTGTTGTTTTTTTTTTTCCAATATGAGTCCTAAATACTGGAAAGTATTTTCTAAACTGAAGAAATGGCTGGATATCAGTAAACCAGAGATAATAAAATTTTATCTTCTGCAAGTTTCTGAAGAAGAAAATTGTAACAGGACTCAAGAAAAGCATTGAAAAAGAGCTGAAAGTCTTGACATGAATATAGGGTATTGCACATAAAAACATGCTGCTGCATGTGGAATTACCTCTCTAGACTTTCCTTGAAAAAAAATAATCTGTAAGGTCATATACAGATTTAACTTGGACAATATAATTGAGCTAATGATTGATTTGATTTATTTTTCCCATCCTGTTCCATCCCAACTTCCATCATATATCTGTGCATCTTTTCGCCACACTGAACTCTTCCAAACCTGTACTTCATGTCTTTAATTCGCCATTGAAAAAAGCATCACTCATCAAAATGGTGTTCCAAATAATTATCAGTTTTCAAATGATAGTTTCTTTGTAGAGAAAACATCGGAGTGATCAATTTTTTTCTTAGCTTTACCATCATACCAGATTATTTTCTCTCAGGACTGATCTTTAACCAGATAGAGTTTAGGACAGGAATTGCAGAGATCACAATGGTTTTAATTAAATCTCTTTTATGCACTAACAACGTGTGCCCTATTTTATATTACAATAAATTTAATGTTATAGGAGCTCATTTAGATGCTACCATAGGTATCCCCAAATACAGTCAAAGAACTTCAAATTCAATTGAGAAGCAATCTCCCCTTTTATTTTTTTATATGGTTCTTATAAAGCATATGATCATAGTCTTCAACAAGTGGTGCTGTGCTTTAGAACTAATCTTTCCTTTGACCGCAGAGTGTAAGCTGCGGTCAGACTGCAAACTGAACAAAGAGGTTGCAATATAGATAACATTGCTCTTCTGCCTTTCATTTCCTAGAGCCACATCTGTATTTGAGTCTGTGGGATTAACTGATTGAAGTCTGTGGGGTTTCACATACTTTCAGGAAGTCTGAATAGCCAATTATATTTTTTATGAAAAAGAATAAGAGTGGCAGAAAAATTCATCTATGCGAGATGAGTACCTCATTAGAGCATGAACATCCTAGAGCTAAGAACAGTTGTTTAATATGTTTTCACACTGCAGTTATAGTAAATGCTTGCTATATCATGTAACTTAAAGTTCTAAAAAGCCAACAGATGGGTGTGTCCATAAATAAATAGATCATGTATTAAATAATGAAAGAATATGTCTTATCATTCTTTTTAAACAATGTAATATGTGAACTTTCAGAAGGGAGCATTTGTTTCTTGGTAGTTTTTGTTTCATTTTGGTTTTTAGTGATGCATCTTACTTTTCTTTCTTACATTTAGGAAAATGCTTACATACATGAAGTGCAAAAGGTCTGAGTTGATATTATATGTAAAAACTAATTGCTGTCACAGGGCTGGAGAAAGGCACACCTACAGCATTGCTCAGGTCAGCACTCAGTGACCATACCTGAGCTGAAATGGGGTCCATGGACAGGTTTGGGAGGAGGCCACAGTGGAGGCTGAGCAGGGGCTCAGGGTGACTTCTTTTACTGCCCTCAGGACCCTGGCAGAAGCCACCCTTTCCTCTCACCCAAGCAAGAGTTGTCCTCCTGTCTCCCAGAGATCTGGGATCAGAAGGGAGAAGCTATAGCTGTTCAATGCTCTCATGGGACATCAGGGGACATCAGGGGTCTGTTTCACGGGATGAAGAGATGGGACATGGAGCTGGAAAAGGGACATGGCTCAGGCTGGAGCTTAGATCCAGGTCAGGAACACAGCAAGGGCATGCAGGGCCATCTCAAAGGGCTCTCCAGAGTGAGACAGGGAACCTGGAGCTGATATAGGCACAGAACAGAGCCTTGAAGCTGAAATGGGGGCATGACATTGGGGATTTGGAGTAGTGACAGGATCATGGCTGGGACAATGTAAGGCATTTGGAGCTGGGCAGGACATTCAAGCCATTCCTGGTGTTCCTGGAGGGAGAGGTTACTGTTCCAGGGAGGACAGGTGAGACAGGGCTCAGGTGCCTGGGGCTGCTCAGCACTCTGGCTCTGTGGGGAGATCTAAAACTCAGGGCCAGGATTTTCACTTTGGGGAAGCCATGGGGGCAAGGCCTGGAACTGCAGTGGGCCAGTGCCCATGGAGTTTGGGTCAGAAAGCAGAAATGACTGGCAGGGCACAGCCAGGACTGATGTCTCACATGGGGCCAAGTGCAGCAAAGACCCTGGGTTTGGCTGTAAACCCCTGCTGGGTGTGGTCTGACAGGACCTGAATGTGGCAGGAAGCACCAAGCCACCTGTGAACCCTACCCCAAGTCCCTGGGACTTTGGGCGAGCATTGAGCCAAGGCTGGGATTCATTCCCAGCAGTAGAGTGAGTGCCATATAGTGGTCTAAGACATCAATCCAAGGGACCAACTGACTTGTTCATGATGGAGACGAGCTAACTTCAGTGTGGACATGAAGGGCCTTTCTAGGAGACACAGGTGGAGACAGGCACACCTACAATGGTCTCACCAGACCTGGATCAAATTGTATATCCTGGGTTCCTGGGTAGGCAGGGTGTGGGGACTCAGTCAAAGCTGGTAAAATCTGTTGGGATCCATTTGTTGCACTTTAGACCCTGACATGGATGTTAACTTCTATTTCTGTTTTGAGTTCATTTTCTATTAATGGCATTTTTTCAGTGCAAAGATTTTTTTCTACAGACAAGAGGATTTTCCTTTGGAAAAGCCTAGGTTTGTTTCTGGTTTTCAAAACAGAAATCTCAGATATGTCAGTAAGAATCATTGGTTCTGCAGCTTGCGAAGCATGTATATTATGTTTATCCTGACACTTATGAACTATTCTGGTACTCTAATACACTTTTAAAATTAACTGTAAAAAGCAGAATAAAAGGTGATCACTCTTCTGACTAAGAGCTTTGGAAATTATTCAGAATTTTTAGCTGTGTTTCTGCCAGAGAATTGCAATACAGGCCTTGTCCCCAAAATAATGAGGTTTCTGGACTACCTGACAAAAACTTGACAAGTACACTTTAGTTATTACTGTGCATTTTCCTGCTAAAAGTTACATTAATAGAATAAAGTTTCACAAGGTAGAAGGAAAAATGTTTTTTCCAGAAAGGTCAAAGGAAAACTGGATGAAAGCTGAATGAATTTCAGAGGTTCAAAGATTCAGTAGTGAAGCTGGCAAGAATATATTCAAAGCCCAAAAAGTACTTTTATTTTCTCTTTTAGCTACAACAATGTTGAAACTGGCTGGAATCCTGCCTGCTACCATATAATGAAGGCTTCCTGTAAGGATTAAGCACAAGAAGGCTATCAGAAATACCAAATTTAGTTATGAATTTAGCTTAACTGGGACAAATTGGAAAAAGGTAATTAGTGATGGGTTTCTTCAGAGGAGAAAGGGTGGAAGAAAGGGGGATCAAAGTGGCTCACAAAAGTACAAGTATAGAAAATGGAGAGGAGAGGGGAATGGAAAGGGATAGTTGTATGCAAAAAAGCTGCTGAGCAGCACGCTTGTCTGACTGAGGCCTGTGCCTGATCAGTGCAGTCTGTCCTATCTTGTTATTAAATCGTGTTCTTTACTATTTTCTGTACAGTTTCACTCTCTGTGTATGCTAGCACCTGGAAAAGGGGAGAGAGTTCACAGAGAGTACCCAGAGATGCCTGCAGCATGTAGAGTCTGGAATGTATTTTTCCATTAGGGAATTTCAATCCTCTGTATCTATGTGTTTACACTAGTAAATATCAAACTTGACTAGCAGAAAAAAAAATGACAACACGGGCTAGCTGTATTCATGTGTGTGAGAGCTGGAGGTATTTATGTGGGTGCCATGACAACAATGTTTTCTGTCTGTGTTGATTTTTGTAGCCTGGCACACTGGTGGGCGTGTGCACGGGTATGCATGCATGTACTTTTCCAGCTGCATCTCTGGAATCCATGTTCAGTCTTGTCATTGCCCAGACCTGCCAACAGGAACAGCAGCAGCAACAGCCATCCCAATGAGATGGAAGAAACACCCTGGATCTGATAGTGCTCGATTTTCTGAGCCAGGGTCATAGGAAGGCAGTATCCCCACAACCCAAACTCCTGTAGCACACAACTCCCTTCAAGGGATCTGTTTCTGGCAGCCTGCTCTGAATTTAAAGGAGCTGCATATTCAGACAGACAGATAAGCATTGAGATTTTCAAAAAAAGTCTGAAAACTAGTAAAACAGGAAGATGCAAGCATTTGTTTAAATGACATAAGTAAGCAACTTGAGTGCTAAAGAAGTTTTCTCACACCAGCACTCAGCGTACCAGTGTGCATACAGAAGTGAGCACACTGAGAGAATCTGCCATGCTTGGCCGATCATTTGTCAGTGTTCTTAGACTCTGATTTATTAATTTAATGTGCAAAATATTCTCATGAATGAACCATGTAGTTTTGACTACTAAAGTACATTTTACAGCATCTCAAGTTACCCTTCTCTCATTTTGACCGTATGATTTTCCTGCATATGATGTCCAACAGAACCCACATGGCTAATGAAAAACACAAATTAAGAAACTTTAGTATAGACTGAAGTTAGCAGATTCAGAGTTAAAATCTGGGTTCAGCGTGGCTGACAGCTCCCTGTAAACTCATCAAGGGTACTCCAGGGACCCTGTGGCACTAGTACATGTGGTGTGGGTGTGACTGCCAGAGTGGCTCCTGGATAATCTCACAGGGAAGTTTTCCTGAACACAGATACAAGGTGAACTTCAACTTTAGAATAATTAGTTTGAGATTCTATGCTTTATTTCAGTATTGTGTCTCTCTTCTACCCTTTCCAGAGATGGAATTTGGTCACTGGTCATCTGATTAAGCAGAGGAAAAGTATATGAGATGACTTGTTTCCTTAACACATATTCAGAATAAAATGGAAGACAGATTTCTATACATTGATATGGACAACAAGGGACATTTTGTATTATCTCACTAATGGTGTGCTTTCATACTGTTTCTTTATTATCGATTTTTCCTGATATGTAATGCAAATTTAAAGTAACATGCAATCCATCATGTGAAACTGCTCACTATAGAATAGATTTTTTTTTTCCATGGTAATGTTATCAAATAGTTCCCATCACTCACCAGACCTAAAGTTAAGTCTCTGTCCTGTGGTCCGTGAGACAGAAATAGACTGTGGTGTGGGAGATGGATGAGTACAAAGCCTGCTACAGATTTTATAGTAATGATTGTTCTTACTTGGAAGGCACTCAGAACTGATGGGTAGCCATAAAAAACTCCAAAGTTAGGTAAAAGAAGGCACACAGAATGGATGGGCAGTTTTCTACTTTTCTAATGGCTATTTCAAGAGGTCTTTATAATGCCAATATAAGAATTTTTTTTGTTTGCTTTATATTTTTAATATTTTAAATCTGAAAATATCTTTGCTGGTGCATAGTATTATATTTAGAAGTAAATGGTTTACATTTGTTGATAAAATATCTTCGTTGTAGCTCTTATAAATCTTGTTTAACTTTGTAAAAACATATTTGATGGAAATTTCATACATCAGAATTGTACAGGGTGCAGATTTTCAGGAGGACCAGAGAAGAAAGTCTAAATATAAAGTTACAATGAATATTCATTGATGTGAACTTAGAACATACACATTTCATTAAGAAGATTTGAATAGTTCAAAATTCATTATATTTCTCCTTGGTTTTTGTTCTTAAACTGATACTCTTTACAAAACTTGAGGTTTTGTTGTACATTTTTCTGACATACATATTTCAAGTTATTTTATTCAAACTATTTAACATTCATAAATCACACTACTCTTGTGCTATATATATTTCCATCTTGAAAGGTTGTATACTCCTAAATTATTATTTTTTTAAAATATGAAATCTAATCTAAGACATAAGGATGGATAAAAAGAGACAAGATAGGTTTCATATTTTTTATTTCTATGTGTACTGAAATGGGCAAAAAATATCCTGCTGAAAGCTTTTAAAATACTTTTAAGCCACATATTTGACTGTGCTATAGATTTATTTAAATAAGAAAGAAGAAGTCATTTGATTCCATTTATGATAAGGAAAGATGGGCATATCTAGTTTCAAGACCAAAGGATTGTCATGGTTTTTTAATGTACTGTTCCAGACTGGTAATCAATGGACCAGCATATAAATTTTATTATTGATTTTGCTATTGACCTAGGACCAAATCCAATGCTTAAATAAAGATTGTCTTATTTAGGGTTTATTTATAGATTACAATACATGCAAAGAATATCCAAAGTGGAGTGAATACACTTTATGAGTGATGTGTATCCGAAGTGCTGGTGTAACAACAGTATGGCTTACTGCATACGCTGTACCCCTGAGTTACAGTGTGCTCTCATGTGTTTGTCTTTGAAAAAATAATCTTTATTTTCCCATTGTAACCTTCAAACGATGATTCTTCATTAAGCAGTGTGAAAATGTACCATGGAGGTGAAGTATGTTGTGGTCAAATGTAAAAAAAAAAAAATATTATTATATTTGTAAACCCTGTAATCAGATAACCCATAGGTTTTTAGTAGTGTCCTTTCTTGGCTTTGCAGAAATACATACAAGAAAGGGAAGATAAAATTTAGGGAAGGTTGAGACCAAAGGGTAATAGACTAAAGAAAGTTAGAAGTTGGGGGTTCATTTGAAAATATCAGTGAAATATACTGAATCTTCTCTCACACACACATATCTCTGTGATTATTGATACCTCTCTTGAATCATAGACAGAAAGAAGGAATGATCCATGGATTCTTGAAAAAATAGTGATAACTTATGGATTTTTCTTTCCAATTATGCTATCTAATGCTCTCTATTTTCTCTGCTATCAATTTTCTGTTGGAAATAAATGTAAAAAAAAAAAAAAGTCTTTCTAAAGATATTGCCAATGCCATCCTGCATGGAAAGAAGAGAGAATGTTAAGAAGTTGAGTCCTGTTCAACATTAGATATTGCAACAAGACAATCATGATCAAAGTGTCTTTCTGCAAAGGAGAGAGGCTGTGTCACCTCTAGATTTAGAAAAGTGAAACCCTTTCTAGAGTTCTAGTAAAGTAAAATATCTCTTCTGCATGGTTGCTACAGCGAGTGTAGATCACTGCTCTGGGAGGTCACACAGGTTCTTTACTGCTGCATGAATTTCAGCTTCATCATCACCAGAGGTCTTTGTTTCAGTTGGTAACAGATCATTTTTGGAGACTCTTAATAGCAAAAATATCAGATATTTAGCTGTTGTGAGCAAAAATCCTTTAGCAGAAAATATTTTCAAAAGTAGGCAACATAGTTCATACAAAAAAAACCCTAATAATTTTAAAACTTAAGTATCATCTGCTTGCATACCTATTCTAGTCTCACTGTCCCTAGAGGTCTAGCTTCTGTGGCTCTTTGAAACCTAACTCTAACAGAATGATGATGCTGCAGTTAAAGTCCCCATGTCAATGGGTGTCCCAGTTTGGAAAAATGTGAGTACATTGTTGTCATCCTGCCCTGATCCCCTTGGTGTGTCCTTTCCAGGCCCAGTGTCTCATGGCTGTAGGTTCTCTGAGTCTCTGAACCCAATGTAAAACAGAATAGCATTTTGGTGCTGCACCTGAGTTGCCCATCACCTAGAGTGGCCCAGACTGGAATAATGTTGAGGCAATCGTGTTGGTACCCTGTCGTAATCCTGTTGGCATGCCTTTTCCAGAACCAATGTCCTGGAGCTATAGGCTCTGTGACTCCGAACCCTAACTGCAATCATAACCCTAACTGGACTTTGGTACTGCAGATGAGTTTCCAAACTCCACAGGTGACCAGCATTAGAAAGGTGTAGAGGCAGCCATGCTGGTGCTGTGAAATGACAACATTTTCCAGCCCCATTATCCCAGTGACTGTGGGATTTCTGGCTCTCTGAACTCTAACCATAAAGCTACCTTGGTGTGCCCAAGGTACACATCACTGTTGCTGTTCCAGTTTAGAAAGGTTTGGAGGCAGCAATACTGTGTGCAGCATGATCCCCTTGGCATGCCTACTCCAGCCTCAGTGTCTGGAACCGTTGGCTTTGTGTCTCTCGGAACCCTAACCAAACTGTTTTATAATGTCATAACCCCTAGTGCTCATATTGGATGCCTTCACACCACAGATATTACCATCACACAAGAGATTTTGCTGTTGGGACTCTGCCCAAGGCCAGTATATATTACTTCATAACACCACCAATATTCTTTCTTGGTTATATGAAGAAAATCATATTGTGGCTAAATTAATGCCATAATTTTTTTTTTAGCTTATTATTTATTCAGGATTTATATCTAGCACAAAATTTAAGTCACATTCTTGTGAGTCAGGGTAATAATCTAGAACATATTTATTCTTATCGTAATTACATTTAGGGAAATGTGTACACAATCCTTTCATGTGAAGTGGTTTAGAAATTTAGAAATCTAACAGAAATGAGGAATTCACATATGGATTTATCTGGCTGATGGAAGATATACACAAAACTATACATAAATCTTAACTATTAAGAAACTAAGTATATAAAAATATGAAATCTCTTACTTTGTATTTTGCTTTCTTTTTGTTTTAAAGGAAACAAATATTTTTCTCTTCCAAGATACTTGAATAAAAATCTGGAAGTAAAATAATAAAAACATGATTAGGTATTAACAATAATCAGCAGAATTGAAAATACTTTTTTTAAAATCCTAGGTCCTACTGTTGTCTTTTTTATCAATTTCCTGTTTATTATTCATGAGAATATTTGCTTCTGTTGATTGAATATCCTTAACAATAGCTTCAGACAATATTTCAATACCTCCCACCTCCATTTTATCCATCTTTTGTTGTGGGATTACTTCTTATCAGTTATAATACTTAGTTAATGGTCTCTGATTTCCACTTTTGATGCATGTTATCTCCCAAAATTTCCACAATACTTATTTAAGAGTAAAATTTAAAATAAAGATTGCAGCTGAAGCTAATTTTAAGTCTAGGTTTACCTTGAAATTGGTTTTGTAATTAGTTGTAAAGTCTGTGTGATGTATTAACACAGGTATTACCCATGCACATTTGTTCTGTGTTCCAGAACTTAATGTTAATAATTATGTATGCCACTTCAAACAGGTGTTAATTAGCTAATAGATCCCTTTTCGTGATTTTTGCTTGAAATACAATATTCAAATAACAGCATTTTCAAACATTGATGAAAGTTTTTTAGACCCTCCTCAATATATTGATAATGTATTTCGGTCCTTCAAGGTGTCCACAGGACACCAGTCACCATAGGACTTAAAGAGCCAAACTGAGTTGTCTTGAGAAAACAAACTTTTAATGAACTGTGATATACAGATAGAATACTATTTTCTGAAGTTGGATGACTACTGATCTGAATGACTGGAGAATTGGAATGCCATTAAACATTAGACATCTGTGGAAACAGATGCTTTAAAATATTAACTGTCTTAATTAACCTGTTGAACTTTAAAATGTGGTTTTATACACTTTTAAAATAAATAGTAAATAAGAATTAGTTCAAGTGTTCATCTCTGTCATAACATCATTGTATTGTCTTTGTTTGTGATACTTGGACATGCCTGTACATATAAATATATACATATGCATATGTTTAACTATACAATAAACTTTAGTACCGTGGAACCCATTGATTGTTTGGTTTGAGGTCTTTCATTTTGCAAAATTGCAGTGCAGGAGGAAAAGAAAACAACAGGATTCTTCCATTATTCCCAGGTAGAAAATATGAGGATTCTTCCTAAAGATTGTGAAATCATTAATATGAGAATTAGGAAAAGCAACAAACATTCATGAAACATATTATTTGTCTGCTGACTCACAATTTTTTTGAGTTGTCAAGAAATTTGATATTTTTCTTGGGGTTTTGATTTTTTTCTATTATGAGGAGCATGCATTTAGAACTAAAAAGTTTCTACTTCTTTACTTCTTTACAAATATATATGACATTTATTATTTCTGTAGGCTGAATTTTTGATTTTCAGAACCAGAGGATCTGGTTTGATTTCTTGAATGCTGGAGGCTGGCAATATTACCTCTAGCATTCAATTTTTCCTTGCACTTTGGGACCTGTAAACGTCTTTTAAGAAAACCATTTAGCACCAAAGAGACCTTTCACTTTCTCCTGTCTTGCCAGTTGTCACTAGGGAGGAAAATACAATTAGAGTTTTATAAGTGTCTGAATGAACTGCCTTTTCTGTCAAGGGACACCATGGTATTTCCATTTCTATATAAGGACAGAGACAACATAAAGAATAATAGAGATTGAGCTGCAAAGTGAAGAAAACAAACTAGTTTACAGATATGCTCTTCAAACATAGAATCAAGCACTGAAGAGGAGATTTTGTAGAAGACTCCTCCCCAATCTGCAACTTGTATCAATTTTTTTCCCACAACTTCACCAGTGTTTTTTAATCAATTAAATGAAAGATGAACTCCAGTGACCAAGACTTTAATCCAGATTGACAGAGGATGCAAAGTACACTGCTTGGAGTAATTTGATCAATATTTTCCTCCCAGACCAGCAGTTAAGTTTAATGAGTTTAGGAGAATGAAGAAGCAAGGGGAAGAGATTAATCTCTCATAACCACTCTTGCCTTCTGAGGTGCTATACTTTCTTGACTAGGAAGTGAAAAAGGCAGATATATAGTGCAACATTATATATTCATAAATTTATTATATATTCACCATATATATATTCAGGGGTCTATTGTTAGCGTGCTTCCTCAGGTGAAAAAATGGATCTGTTACATTTGCAGTGTCTACTCGAGATTTGGAAAGCTGGAGAGATTCTATGAAAAATTGAAGCCTAGGACTTAAACATGGGTAATTGGTTCATTTATTGATGGTATTGAATTTAATGCTTACACTCATCTGGTATAATCTCTTTCAGAGGTAGCGAGGCTCAAAAATCCAGTCTGGCATCACATGAATTCCTGACATCTAACAAAAATATGTGAGGTAACGAACTCTGAACTGGTGTCAGAAATGTGGAAAGCTTCTTTAGCTATTAATTCAGTAGGAATGGTTCATTTCCTGCTCTATGGCTGTCACCTTTGGCAAAAGTTCGGAAATTGAAAGCAAGATTTTGAACATTTTATAAAGGCTGATAGCAACTGTTTCAGGCTTTTCAATTGTGTTTTGTGAAATGCTTGACTCTAGTACTTGCATGCTGCAATTTTATGGGTGGACAGAGTATTTATTTTAATTTTTTTTACCCCTGTTCAATTCTGTTTTTATGTGCTAGCTAAATAAGTTGTATTCTTATTTTAATTTCTTGGCTTCTTATACTGGGTTCAGAGTTGTGTAAAAAATTTCCAAGATAGTTTTAAAAGTCCCAAAATAGATCAGAATAAGTAGTATATAAGCTTTTTGCAGGCTTTTATAGTATTAAAAATGTATGTATGTTTGATGATAGTCTACAATGCATACATGTACTTGCAACGATGCACCCAAAAATAACAGAATTGCTAGAAAAGATGGGAATTAGTCTGAATATGGACAAAAACTTTCACTCAGTACATTCTTGCTATTCATATTGCAAAATTAGGCAAAATAATATATAATCTTTAAGTGACCACCTTAGTGGACTGTTGATCTGGGGTTAAAAAACACCAGCAACAAGCCAAAACAAACAAACAAGTCCCATAACTTAATTTTGCTATATTGTTGCAAACTCTCTGAAAAGACTTACCTAATTTTTAATCTGGAATATACCACACACATCACTGCTACTTTTCTAAAATTGTGTAGATAAGAGTTCTAACTTTGGGTCTCAGTTGTCTAAAGCAGTACACATATCCCTATGTGAAACAAATCTGTCTCTGACCTATAGCAGTACATCAGCGATAAATGTGTAATCACCACTGTCATATAAGCCACTTACTTAACAAGGATTTGTGGCATGGAACTCTGAAAATTGTTTTGTGAGTAGATGTTCTACTCTACAAAATACTTTCGTGTCTCAAGAGAAAATTTTAGATGCATGCCAGTGTTAGAACAGATGTAAAATATAAAACATTCTGAACCATAAATGTATTGTGAAAAACAGAAGTATGTCTCTGGGTTTTTCCTTCGGTTGGCTATTAGAGGACCATCTGTTGTGGAATTTGTTTTGTTTTTTTTTTCTATATGTGGTAAAAAATGCATAAATTTGGTTCTGTTTTTCATAATGCAATGAGATGTAGAGCACTTGATGACCTTCTGATACAGACATTGACGGCAATATGGGGTCTCTAACTCAGCTTGCCAGCCAATTCACTGGTAAATGCTCCCAGCGGATTTTTCTCATTCTCAGTCTCACAGGGACGATGTATAATAATGATGGAGAAGAGTGAGTGAAAGCGTGATAAAAGACCAAGAATTCTCAACTGAGATTTTCTCACACTGAATTAATGTGCTGCTCAATTTTCTAACATAGAAAGGAATGCTGATAGCACTGCAGTCAACAGTGTTGAGGTAGCAAAAATAAAATGTTTGTCTTCCTCTTGTCTTTCTATGCTGTAATCTTACACTTTATTACAGTCTGTCCATGACCCTCAAAAACTTAAACCTCTCCCTTTTTTTTCTGTTTAATATGTTTAAATGTATGTTGCTTTTCTCACAAACTGAATGTTCTCAAAAAAAAAAAAAGTTAACACTATCAACATAGTTATCTGATATGATACAAATCCAAGACACCAAAATGCAAAATTATTACTGATCAAGCACAGTAATTTTTGTTTTCATATTCTAATAATTTTAATCAGCATGATAGGATTTTCTAAGTACAAAGGTATAGAACAGATTGAAATAGCTTTAAATCTCTGTGTAAAGGCCTTTATCAGATCAGTAGTGATTTTGGACCAGAGGCATTTTACATTAATTTCAAAAATTTTCAAGATACATTCAGTAAATGAAGAAAGACCCTTTGGGAAATAGTCAAGCAAGGGGTAAAGTCAGGCAAATATTACCCTCATGCTTCAGAAAAAGCAAAGAGGGTTTAAGGAACTGCAGGCCAGGCAGTCTAACATCAGTTCTAGGTAGATTCTTTAGGAATTTTTCTTGTAAGTATGTCAAGGCACAGGAAGAAAATAAGGAGTTTTGGGAACAATTAGCATGAATTTGCCAAGGGCATACACCTCTTGATGAATTTGAGTTTTCCGTGATGAGGTGACATACTTAGTGAATAATAGAACACTAGATATTAATTTAGAACTGTAGAATGCTATATGTAAAGAAAAGTCTATGAATGTGTTATAAATGTTAATAAAACACTGTTAAACTCTTGCTCAAATCAACTTAAAAATACACTCTTTTATTGTCAAATAAATTACCCACCAAAAAATATTGAATTTTAACATATTTACCTAAAAATCTGAAAGTATTCCAATGCAACAGTACTATATACTTTTGCTTTAATATTCCACTTTTAATTTGTTTATCTACACATTTTCATATTTTGTACAGATTTTGAGAAAATATTGATCTTTTTTAGCTCTTAAATCTTGAATAAATTCAGATGCCTTTCACAAAACTGTTGAACAACAATTCATGTTGATGTTCATCTATATATATTATTAATGTTTTTCCTTGAATGTTTAGATATTATTTATTCCTAGCTTTTGAAAGAATGAAGTGCTTATAAAAACTTTAATTTAAGATATGCTGACTAAATAGGAGTATAATTTATTAATGATATGAAGCATCTACAAATTAAGAAAGGTTCTATTATGGCCCCCTGGTGCATCATTTAAAATGTGTATCAAGCTGGAAAATTAAAAAAAAAACAATCAGAGTTTTATGAAGCCATAGCCTTCATTAGACTAGAAAGCATTATCAATTACATGCTACTAAATTTGCTCTTTCAATTCATTTTCTAATCTTCATACAATGCTGAAAAGGTCAGCTTTAACACAAAGCTTACTTGAAAGATTGAGGGGATATGTGTTGATGGGTGAAAATGCTGATGTAAGTAGCCATAAATGTTAGAAGGTAAAAAAAAAAATATTTTACAGAAGAAAATGCTGATCCAAAAGAGTGAACAGAGAAATTAACTGTCTTCTGGTGGACTGTGAGCCTAGGTCTGGGAATCAGAAAAGTGCAGCTGGCATCTTTGAAGTGCAGCCAGGTGCCAAGAAACAGGACACATCCTGAGAAAACACTGATAATTGTAAAAAATACACAAAATTCTAAAAAAAACCCCTCAGGTCAGGACACATCTTCTCCAGGCTAAAAAACACCATCACCCTTGTCTGCTCCTCGTAAGTTTTGTGCTCCAGACTCCTCACCAGCCTTATTTCCCTCCTTTGGGAAGGGAAATGAAGCTAGTGACAAGCTTGTGACAAGCTCCAGCAGCTCAGTGTCTTTCTCGTCATGAGGAGCCCAAAACTGAGAAGAGTTTTGATGAGGCTGTGGCCTCACCAATGCTTACTATAGAGTGAAAATTACTTCCCTGGTACTACTGGCCATCTACCTGTACACACCTGAAGGCTGGATAACCCCCTAGGTCATGAGAGATGCAAAGGGAAATGGATAGATTTCTGCTGTTATTCTGAATTTCAGATTAGAATTACTTTCCCAGAGAAATTAGGAATGATGAAAATTTTAGCAATTGATTGCTAAATACTTGTGATTGCTTAAACTTTCCACTTATTTAATGATCATGGCTCATTAAGCCATGAAGTACTAAAAAGGGTTAAAAGACTTGATATATTGTAGAACCTTTAACATTGCTGTAAAAAAGAGTGTCTCAAAAGAGTGTTTTTGTGGGCATAAAATGGAATTTAACAGTTGACACCTGTTTCCTGTGGTATTTTCAGTGAAACGGAATTTAAACCATTACTGAGCAGCGGCATGCAACCTGCCTAGGCAACGGGGCTGCAGCAATGTGCCAGCCTGTGAGCACCAGAGAGACAGAGCTTGGTTGTGAAACACAAAGTAAGCAACAGCAATAGATGCCATTTTATGTGGGGACTGCATCTGTTACCTCTAAAAAATGATGGAAGCCGTTCTCATTTCAGCATTATGGTAGTTAAATTACATCCAGAGCTGAAATAACAGGTATAAACGGTAATGAGAAAGGGAACAGTTGAACCCTTAAGGCAAGCAAAAATCTGGAACTATGGAGTCTTTTTACTGAGTATTTCCAACACTCATGTAAGAAATACAAAAATTAGAATTGAAAATAACTCATGATGTGGACAGTTTCAGTGCACAGAATAGTAAAAAATACTGTTGAGATTTCATATTTGGCAAGAGAAGATGTAAATTAGTAGGGGGTTTTGGTGGAGTTATTTACTAGATACCCACTATTTTGTCCATTTTTTTTTCCAGGAAGAACTTCGATTTTTTTCTTTTTTAATATTTCTTTTTTGATTTCAGATTCCCTGTGACCTTATTTGAGAAGATAACTAACTATGGGTATGATTAAATATAAACAAGAATTTTAAAAAGTCTTCATTTAGATGAACAACTTGAAAAGGCATGTGAAATGCTCTGTTAATTTTTGATTATAGGGAAAAAAATGTGTAGTTAATATTAGAATTTCTATGCCCAAGTTGAAAAGATGGGTTTTTTTTCCTAGGCTTAACTAACACTTAGAGAATGTATGCATATTATAAAAATTATGGGGTTTTAGTGTTATACAGTATTCTGATAGTCATTTTTCAATAAACCACTGAAACTTGAGGCTCAGTTTCCAAACTTCAAAGAATGTCCAATTCAGGGCTGGAGTAATTTGATTGAGAAAATCACAGTGCAGAAGGAACCATATAACATCTTGCATTTCAGTGACTCTGGACATAGATTCATCACCATCATTCAGCTTTTAATATGCAGAAAGAACATGCTTTAGTACTGAGACAGAGGAGATGATGTCTTTAGAACTGAAATGGCCTCTTGTGTCCCTTGTGGAACTCTGAAAAAGTCACCAAGAAAAACAATCCTTAGAGTATCTTCAAAAATACTAACACTGCATATGTACCACTGTCCTTTTAAGGGCATTCTCAAGAAAACCATAAGTTGCATATGAAAAAAACATAAGAAAAATGTTATTGCTGATGGCTATTGTGACTCATTCTTGAAAAATAAAATGGCTTCCAAGCATGATATAGGATGCATTACAGCTCATCAAAATTCAGATGTCATATCTCATGAGGAAATAATATTTCAGATGCATTTCTGATAATGACATTAGTAGAACTTAAAGTCTTCTCATCACAACAGGTCTCTGGTATGATGATACAATTTTGTTGGTTTTTGAAACTTGACAACTTCACTATATACATATTTAACATTTATGTGTTCCTTTAGAGAGAAGGAAGGAGTCACATTTTCAACACACCAGTAGAATACCTAAATGTACTATCTATATGATATGTGTGAACTTCAGAGAATTGGCAAGATGAAGGTGAGTTAGAAATGACAGAAAAATTATATTAATCCAAGTTAACAAATTCAAGTGTTCAAAAATACAAAAATAATGAGGGCTTTATCAATTTGGTGTTTTTTGCTTTTGTTGTTTTTTTCTAAAATATACAGAAGCAACTGAAATTATTTTAAAAAATTATCATTCCTCATTTCTTACACATTTATCAATTCCTACACATTTCCTTATGATATGAACTCTGTGTTTATCATACTCATCATCAGACTCCTGAGCAGATGTCTACAGATCAGTTATTCATTTCATTGCATCATTCATAGGGCAGTTTGGGTTATTCATAGGATAACAGAGAGAAGATAGAATCATATAATCTAAAACAGATGTTTGAAAAGTCTGATTTTTAAATCTGAACTTTCTCTGGAAATCTTCTATTGCCCTTTATATGTGGATAAAGACAAACTAGCAGTTCTAGAGAATTTTTTTTTAATCTAATCTTAAACACTTATACCAACATGAAGTGAATCATTCCTAGAAGTATGTATACTGACTGCAAACAAAGCTTAGGGGATCTAGATCAGGTTTCTGTGGACTCAATATGTGCAAAAGAATCCAAACTTCAGTACTTCTACAGAAAACAAAAAGTTCAAAGGTTTGGTTGGTTTTTTTTTCATAGAATCATAAATCCTGAGTTGGAAGGGACCCAGGAGTATCATTAATTCTTGACTTCACATGGAGCAACCTAAGAGTTAAACCATCTCAGAGCATTGTCCAAATCCTTCTCTAACACCTAAACACTTGGGGCCATGACCACTCCCCTGGGAAGCTTGTTCCAGTGCTTGACCACCCTCTCAGTTGTGGTTCTAGACAGAGCCATAAGCCATTCTCACATCCTCTCACTGAACACCAGAGAAAAGTGGTCAACACCTCCCTCCTGGCTTCCCCTGATGCAGAAGTTGTAGACAGCAGCATGTCCCCTCAGTCTCCTGTCATCTAAACTGAAGAAACCTCATATTCCCAGACACCCTCATAAATCACCCTCTTCTTGTTTTGTCATATTTGCTGCCGTATTTTTTTTATATACTCTAAGATTTCTGTTCTAATCCATTCTTCTTACATAGTGGAACCACAAACTGCACACAGTGCTCAAGGTGAGGCTGCAACAATGCTGAGTACAGAATGACAATCACTTCTCTTCATCAGTCAGCTACACTGCACCTTAGGCATCCCAGGATATGGCTGGCTGCCAGGGCACACTCTTCACTCATATGGACCTCGGCACTTACCAGAACTCCCAGCCCCCTTTCTGCAGGGCTGTATTGAGTCTCTTGTCCTCCAGTCTAGAACTACACCCAGGAATACACTGGCGCAGGGACAGAATCCAGCATTTCTCCTTGACAATCTTCACACAGTTAGTTATTGCCCAGCACTCTAATCTATCAAGACCCTCCCTGTAAGGCCTCTCTCCCCTCAAGGAAATCAAAGATTCCTTCCCAAATTACTATAATCATCAAATTTACATTGTGTGCACTCAACTCCTGTGCCCAGGTAATTGATAAAAATATTGAAGAGAACTGGCCCTAAAACCAAACCCTCGGGAACATCAATAGTGAGTTATCACCAAGATGTTGTCACCCCATTTGCTATAACACTTTGAGAGCAACCATTCAGGCATGTTCACCCCTCATACTGTTTACATGTCTGTCTGTATGCTGGATAATTGGCCCAGGATAGTCTGAGAGACAATATTAAACGTTTTGCTAAAATCTCTCACCCTTGGCTCACTACTTTCCCTTCATCCACAAGATGGGTAACCTTGTCAGAAAAGGTTATTAAGTTATTAAGGCATAACTTTTCCTTCATGAACCCATGTTAGCTTTAACCAATGACTGCATGGTCTTTCAAGTCCCAGAATAATCTTCTCCATAATTTTTTTTCCAGACACTGGATTATAATTATCAGGGTCTTCCTTCTTGTCCTTCTTAAAAACTGGGATAATGTTTGCTAGTTTCAGTTGGCTGGGATCTCTCTAGAGTGCCAGTGCCACTGATAAATAACTGAGACACCTCTCTCAGTAACATTGGCCAATGTTCTCAGTTCCTTTGAATGAATCTCAAAAGGCTCTGTGGACTTAAGGGCATTAAGTTGTTGCAAATCCCATACAAGTTCAAAGCCATGGGGAATGTACCACTCTTCCAGTCACAGTCCTCCAATCCAGAGCTCTGGCTTTTTGTGTTGTTGTTGTTTTTTGTTTGTTTGTTGTTTTGTTTTTTTTTTTTGTGTTTTTTTTTTAATTTGTTTGTTTTTCTCCTTTTTTTTTTTTTTTCTTTCCTCAATCCCATCATCGGTTTTAAAGGTAAAGAAGGCATTAGTCTCTCCTGTATCTTCTTTCTTATTTGTGAGGTCATCAATTTCATCAAACAATGGATCCATGTTTTCATTATTCCTCTTTTTCCTGTTAACAAAACTTCAGAAGTTTGTGGGGTTTTGTGTTGTATTTTTGGTTTTGTTTTTTCTTTCCTTGTCATTGTGGATATTTTAGTTATCTTTGAAAATTAATCTGCAGTTCTTCTGTGAGAAACTCCATGATGGATTGCTGGGTTCGTAAAAAAATTGTTATTTCGAGATTCTGGATAACACAATGTTTTGCACTTATGACCTAGATATTTGGAAATTACAAATTTGCATAGCTGTATAGAATATATAGATATATAATGTATTAATATAATATATAGAATATACTGGCACCAGAAATCTGCAATTTTGTAACTGAGTCACTGCACTGCCAAGCAGCTTCAGCAGCAGCTACCAAAGCGGCAGCTAAAGCCATCCCCACCAGATTCAGGAGTGAATAGAGAATAAAAAGCAATATGGCAAGCTTGTATAGCTGTTTCAAGAAGGACATTACTTTTTAACAGTTTCATTTTGAGATCTCAGAACAAGGATGACTGGATGAATAGTGTCTATGAATGAACTATGTGCATGTTAGAAGGATTTCTGTTTCCTGATGTTGAAAATTAGAAAGAAAGAAAATAGTAAAGCAAAGAAGAACATACATGACTCATGCAAATGTCCATTGTCAATTTGGAAGCTCGCTGCTGAGAAAATTAGTGTCAAATCAAACTGGTGATGATGACTCATTAGTCTGTTGCAGAAATCTCTACTATTTCTTGTGAACAAGAAAACCGATACTCTGTACTTTAGGATTTACCTGTCTCCAGGAAATTATTTTTCCCACAGTCCTGTACATCCTCTTGTACATGGTGGCATTTCAGCTAAAGTCAGGGTCTTAGTGCTCTGTCCTGAGTGTTGTAGGAGATCTCCAGTTTGCCTTTTGTAACTTACTAAAAAATTCTGTTTTTTAAAAAAACATTAGCTTAAAACCTGCTGAGATATTGTATTTCAGGATTTCTCTTGAATTTTTGTCCACCTTTAAACTAAGCAAAAATAAAACTAATGAGTAACAGTACTAGAGTGTCATTTCTGCATCACAATTCTTTCTACAGTACTACTTGGAAATGTCTTTTCTGACTAGCAGTGTAGCAGAGAATCAGTTGTGCCTGAAGACTATGCCTGGCCTATCTAGTTAGACCTTCATTCAGAATAAGACCTACAGCCAGCCCTTTTGCTGAAAGTTTTTTCTTAAGAAGATCCCTTATTTTATTTCTTCTCTTCTGAGACTGCAATAAGTAGATTTTTTTCTTATAGTCTCTCCAATATAACAGAAAGATGTTATCTAAGAATGTTTGTATAGCTAGTTTATTATTGCTGTAATTTCAAAGAAAGCAATTGATTCTGCTATTAGTACATAATAATGGCCTGTGATCTGATTGTCTTAGTCTTTATTGAAATAATCAGATAATATATTAGAAGAGATTACTGTTCTCAAATGAAATTCTGGGAAAATTGCCTGTTTTCATTGCTTCTTTTAGTAAGAACTCTTTTAAAAGATCTATACTTCAGTTCTGTGCTCATGCAGCACCTAGCATAACAGCTTCTGGGAGATTTTTGACTAGATAATACTACTAGCAATAATAATTATAATATTTGCTACACTTCTATTATGTCCTGACCTGAGGCTGACTACATAAGAATAAAACTATTAAACAAAACAGCTTCCTGCTTAGGCATAGTAACCTTACCAAAAACAACTATGTTTCCATATACAGTTTTGGAAAAAATTGAAATAAATTATTCACCAAGCTTATATTAGCCATACTGTTTCAATAATTTCTGCTATTTGCATAAAATACAACAAATAAAAATATTCTTTCTCCAGAGGAATCTAAGGGTTTTTTTTTTTCCCTAGTCAATACTCAGAAGCTTCCAAAAATGTTAAGCATAAGTGATTTCATTTGAATTTGAAAACATTTGTTTTTCTACTCTTATGCATTTTTTTTTGATTGTGTTAATGATCCCAATTACAGTTTTAATGTTGGCATTAAGGAACAAAACACTCTTCTAAACTATGGAAAGTAGGATCACAATAAATATCAACACATTCCCTAAGAGATTCAGATGTCTGGTACAGACGCACACATTTTGTTTGGTAGTAGTTTGTAGAGGTTTGAAAGCAAAACAAGTGAGAGGCTCCAAGTCAGAAATACAATTTAATAAGAAGAAAGGGAAAAAAAAGTAAAATAAAATAAAATAAATGCAATTAATACAAAAGACCCCTGACAGAGTCAGAATACAACCTGAGCAGAGTGATGGAAGCAGTCCAGATGAGGTGGTCTTCCTGAAGCAGTGATCCCACAGAAAGGTCTGGTAGCTCTGGTCCTCTAGGAATTCAGAGGGCAAAGGCTGCTGTACTGTCCCAAATCCCAGATTATATCCAGGTGAAAATGCTTGGCTCCTCCCCCTGGGCGGAGTATCTCACAATGGAATGATGAGTCGTAGAGAGGGGTCCTGGATGGCACATTAAAGAGAGATAGCTCCTGGGGGGAGTTATCTATGAGTTATTAACAGAAGATGGCCCAGAGCGAGGGGGCCTGGTAAAACACTGCTCCAACAATTGGATTCAATAATTCATGAAGATGGTGATAGAATACTTTGTGCACATCCTATACTACAACCCAGGATATAGTTCTGTTGCACAGCTCTGAGAAATAACAGAGGACCAAATCTTCTTTTATGTCTTCATGCTGCAAATAGAGACAACAAGCTGAATAGTTCTTCCGTATGTATCCCACTTAAGGAATTGGCATCATTAGGTAAATTAAATTACTGTTGTAAAAATCTGTACTTTTATTTGTGTCCTTAAAAAGTGAGTAATACATTCTCTAATTGAATGTGGAGCAATGAAACTGTCACTAAGTAAGCACTGTTGTTCTTTTGAGAATAACTTGTTATCTTCCTCTTATGCATAATATGATACCTGTGGTTTGCTTTTTTCATTCTATCCCATTAAATTATTGTGACTTCAAACACTTCCAAGCAGAGCCAAATTCCTTCCTACTTTATCTTTGTACAGCTAATACGGTAGGGCTGCATCTGTTGTCTTTATACATCCTTTTTATATCTCAGCATCCACAGTCTCCTATGGCAAATTTAACCTCTCATTTAACCTCTCTTCTTGAATTGTACTGTCACAGGGAATTAAGAACAGAGACAAAAATAAATTGGTTTAAATATGTAAAAATCCAGGTAAATTCCTTATTTCTTTGAGTAATTCCTGCTTTCCTTACTAATTTTCTTATTTCACTCTGTACTTCATTTACTTCAAGTGTGACCATAACACACACCACATTTTATTCCTAATTCTTTCTTTTCCAATCACTTGTCCTGCACACATTTTCAATATTCCTTTAATCTCTCTCTGCTACTTAATTCTTGCAAAGTGTGATTAATATCCTTTTACTGAAAAAGTTTTACACTTCAGACACAAAACTCTGCAAGCGATTTTCTTCTGTAGAATGTAAATTACAAAACCTTAATACTGAGATTTCTCTAGTGACCTCTGAAGAGTCATGTGCTGGAAACTAACATTAGGCATTTCAAAGATCTTAAAGAGCTTGAACTTTCCAAAGAAAAGTTTATTTAAATTTTCAAAATGGATGTTTAGTGACATAGATATATATATACATATATATTTTCTTACTATTTTTCATGATAAAGATATATCATATTGAAATCTCTTCAGTGAGCTTAGATCATCTGGTCAACAGCTAATTATTTTCGCCCACTGCTCCTCATGAAGACTTTCAGTATCACTGTTCTTTGGTCACCAAGTGAAAATTCTTATGAGTAAGCTTATTTTCTCACACTGTTTCTCCTGCATTAAATCATAAGAAGATTTTTAATTTTGTGTCCTTGTTCCTGTCATATGTAAAATTAAATATATTTTTGTGAGGAATTTAAATTGTTCATTTAAAATTTCTTCAATTAAATAATTCTGCTTGAGACAATATTTCTGCATTTCAGCCTTTTTAAATGAAAAAAATCATTACTTCTATTGCTATCTGTCTGAAAAGTCCTTATATCATAACAAAAGAAAAAAAGAAACAGGAGAGGAGATTATGGAATAACTCTTCAAATTTTGTTGGAATATTAATAGAATATTGATAGAACAAAGTATTGAACAATCTATCAATAATCAATTCTATTTAAATAAATTCCAGAATTAAAAAGAGAAAATAAAGTCAGTTATGTTGTCATATTTTATGAAGAAATTAAGAAACTAGTATCAGCAATAAAATTTATACAATATGAGTTTGATAAGGTTTTTAACATACTCTACAGGGGAGCATCATGAATAATGTAGGGAGCAGAGGCTGTAGGAAATCCTAAAATAGACATGAACAAAAAAAGAAAAAAAAAATTAAAAATTCCAGTACTGCAAGTCTAATTAAAATTCTTTGTAAGTTTTCCAGCTGGATATGAAGCAAGTTTGTTTTGGACTTCATTCTGGTCAATATCTTTCTGGAAACAGTTTTCCTGCTGTTAAAGAGAAAAAAAAAAAAAATAGATTATATCAATCTATGGGGAGTTGCAATCGTAGTAAAATATGGTCAAAAGGCAAGAAACGCATTTCACTCCATTAAAGCTATACATTAATTCCCGTGCTAAGAAAAAGCATATCAAAGTAAAACTGATCTGACTAAGCAGCTTTTTATAAATTGTGTAAGATGCATTTAAAAATAGATCTGCGTGTTTAATAGATTAAATATAGAATATGGCTATAGAATCTGATAGTGTTGTAATGAATTAAAAAGAATGAATAATAAGAAGAATTAAGAATAAGAATTAATAATTAATTCTTTGGGGTATAGACTCCATCATTTTGCATAAAATTCAGAGAAGTAAGTAATCTTTAATTTATATACCCTATTTTTCTTTTTTGTTTTATTTTATTTTGCTCTTTTATTTTGCTTTTTTTAACCTTGGAATCTGTTGCTAAATGTGCCTATAAAGGATGAGAAAAGTAGTTCTTAAGTAATTCAAGAGGGACACTGAAATTTATCCTTCAATGCATGTTTTCAAGATCAGGTTAGACACAAAAGTCATGAACTGTTTAGGGATCTTTAAAGAAAAGGTATATTTCTCTGCTTCTCCTTGACATTATGATTAAACTCTTAAGCTCTTTATTTTAAAGCTTTATATCCTGTCCAATAAAGGCCATTTCTAAAGTCTCTAAACATAGTGATAGCCTTAGAGCCTTACAGCCCTTAAATATTTGATCACTGGGATATATACGCTAAAATTAATTTGGAATGACAGATCCTATATGTGTGAACAAAGAAGTAACTTTTTGTATGCATGCTGAAGTGACTAATATAAACTGAGAAATAAGGAAAAGACTGGCATAGACTTTGAGTTTAGTTTTATTTTATAAGAGAAATTAAATCAGATAAATGATCATATGAGAATGGATAAAGTAATACTAATAGTAGGATTAATTAGAAATAGATTTACATTCTCTTTTTTCATCATTTATCGCAGGAAATGAAATCTTAATCATTGGCTGGATTTCATTTAGTCTTGATTAGATATATATATTAAATAAAAAGTTCATTATTGGTGTAAGAGACTGTGAGGTAGAAAAAAACCCCTGCCTTATGTCATAGAACAAATTCCCATCAAATCACTTTGGAAGAGAATGTTAAAACAATCTACTGAGATTCTTAGTGTCTTAATGTGATGGGCATAGCACCATTGACAAGAATTTTTTTAATGAAAAATCTTAATTTTCAGAATGTTTATTAGAAAACTCTAATAATAAGAACGGATTCTCATGAATGTCAAACAGTAAAAAAAAATCTTCATCAAATAGTTATTGAAAAATTAAGAAGTGATGCTCTTTTTGACACTAGGTTTTATTTTTTCTAATAATTGACATTAGAGGAAGGCCATAAAAATACAATCTTGGACTGTGTGTTGAAGTTTGATTCAATTTATATTATATTGGAAATAAACAACAAAAAACACAGGTCTGGAATTAATATTTTGTATTCAAGTAAATGGCAAGTTTGATATACCAAGAAAAAGAAAACCTAAACTCAAAGTCTTAAATGTGACATATTCATGGAAAAAACCCATCAAATTGTGACTTATTTGTACCCAGAAGGCATTGTCTTAAATTTTTGTAGTGTTCTGGTCTGTAGATTGGTGATACATTAGTAGATGCTAACACAAGATCTTGAAGAATGTAATAGGAGAATGAAATAGAAAAGATATGGGATTATGCATTTGTGACAGTGCTCAAAATATAATTTTCTTAGCTTTCCAAAAACTGGGACTGAGATAGGAATTTCACTTTCTTTTAAAATGAAAGAAAACTTCTGTTTGAAAACTGAAGAATGGTGCAACCAAATATAACCTGCACATCAGGAAATACAGATATGAAGTCAGAAAAATGTTTGTCAGTGCCAGATTCCAGAATGGTGATGCCAACCCAAGAGAAATGACGGAAGTCCTTAGTTGTGTTTTAATTGGAATTCCAGATTTCCATAAGATTATAGAAATGTTTATATGGATTACTGGAGTTTGAGAATTTTATTGAATATCAGTGCAGATATCTGATCACAGAGGAAGCAGAAAAACCTAGATCAGACTAAAAATATGCAGTCCTTTGCACAGACCAGTTAAATATTTAAATTACTAACTTCCATGAAAAATCAAGTTAACATAATTTGTGTATGAAGACAGAAAAGGAAAAAAAATTGACTGCCTAAAGCCTTAGAAGAGACATATTTTTTCCCTGCAAACTGTCAGAAATCTCAAGAGAATTTCAGGCCAAAAAAATCCAAACACAAACTTTATTTGTAAATTGGAAGTACTATCAATGCAGAAAGAATTGCTGTCTTCTCACACAAGAAATATTTACAGTGATTTAAATTTTTATATAGAAAAGATTAGCTAAGAGAAAGTGTTAACTATGATAGCATAGTTTTTTACCAGCTAAAGTAGCACCTCTACAATTTATCTGACTCCAGTACGCATTTATTGCATCCTAGAAAGGAAAGAAAAAAAAGAAAGCAGTATATAATTCAGTCTGTTAAGTAAATAACTGAAGTGTTTCAGTGTTTTCAAATCTGCTAAAAAATCAGGAAGTCAGTGAAAGTATTCAAGTTAAATGTTCTCACCCCTAAAACAGGGATTAGTTTTCTTGCAATTATGCTTTATGCTCTGTGTTTTGATACATGTTTGGAAGAAAAACCTAGTAACCTTGACAATGGTTTTCTACTAGAAGTATTAGAAGCAATGATTTATGTTCCAGGGAAAAAAGCAGCCCCACAAATTATGGTATAATGATTTTAAGGTGCAATGAAGGTGTCTACATTTTAGTAAATATCAGATTCACATAACTTAAAGATTCCTAATAATAAATCATACTGTCGTGATGTTCCTGCTTATGGAACAATATATGTGCATTATTTGCACCTCCTTTAAGTCTTGCAAAATATTTTTATCCTTTATAAACATTATTTGAAGACTACTAGCACAGTTTGTTTTATATTTCCTAAAGTTGGGCATTTTGTTTTGTCCTGTGGATTTATTAGTAATCCAATGTCATGAATCTCCAGCATTAAAAATCTTGAATGTGGCATTACAATACTGAAGCATCACATTCCAGTGTATATTTTGCCTTCAGATGTCTTAATCATAAAACAATATCAAACATTTCCATATAGAAAATAGAACTGTCATCTCTGTTAATCACAAGATGTTCTAGATATTTTGTCAAATATTATTACTCTGCCTTTAACTTTTTTTAATATATCTATAGTAACAAATTTTTAAAAAGTAAGTACCTTACAAGGCACCTTCAGAGAAGAACTGTTTTCTGGGGTTTTATCAATATCATATACATGGCAGGGTGAGTATTATACCATGTTCTTACCCACTGGCATGAAGAATTTATGCTTTACAACTTTTGCTCTCTCTTTTTTTTTCCCTTTAAACAGATTTATTTTTAAACAATTCATTTTTCCTTCTCCTTAATAAAAAGTATTTTTAATTTATTTTACTAATGATATTTTAACTAGTTTTCTCCTTCATGTCTCATCCCCTAAAAAGGGTTTTTTTTCCTCCTTCTTACCAGTCTTTTGGCAGCTTCAAGGCTACAGAGATGATTATTTTGTAAGAACATGTCTCAGTTGATTCACATGTTTCTAGGTAAAACATGCAATACTGAACACGAATAGTTTTGTAGAAAACTTCAAAAGACAGTTATCTAAAAACCCGTTTTGATTATGATAGGCTGCATGTGAAATGAAAAGCTACCAGAAAACACATACTTGGTAAAATCACATTAACTCGTAGACTTCAGCTAAGTATCTTCAAAACTTGTCTTCATATTACCATATGCAAATAGTTCTACCTTGGAAAATTTCAAACTGATTGCATAGTAATGCTCTTTTAAGACCGTTTTCAAGTATCATTTGTACAGTTCCTTTTATGACTTGAAAATATTCAAGAAATAATGGGCTATTCAAATACAAATTCACAATCCATTAATTTCTGTTTTTCATGCTTTGAGGCATTTTTGTATGTTGTAAAGAATATATATTTTCCAAAACATCCTTAATCGTTTTCCCAGTGGAAAGAGGAATTAATTTATGGTCCATTTGGCAACCTAGAGAGATTTCTGATTAGTAAATTGTATTGGTTTAAGTGTAGCTGAAGCTTTGACAGTAACATTTTAGGTGCATTTTTGTT
>VZSR01003803.1:39417867-39470547 GCA_013398615.1 Brachypodius melanocephalos
AGATGGAAAACCAAAACTACGGACTTAAACATAAGGCTTTTCTGTATTCCTTCCAATCAATACTGAGAAACAATGCACAAGAATTACTTGCAGATATCCAAATTAGAAAAATCTGGAAGGTTATAACAAATAACACTGCAAATAAATGCCCCTGTTTAAATCATCTGAGTGAGGAAAATATGAAACTGTGTTGTTTGAATAAGATGTAGACAAATGGAAGAAATCAAAATCACAGGTCAGAATCATTCGAATTTTAAGAAAAGAACATTTTTCCTGCCTGTTGCCATGAGGCAAATCCTGGAGCTGACCTTGGTGCTGAGCAAAGTTATCTTCACAGAGTTAGAAATACTACACAGAGTGGAGGAAATTCTCCTGAGTGTATAAATCTGGAAAAAAAAAAAAAAAAACAAACCACAAAAAAAACCCCCAGAATCAACTCTTGTCAAAAAATTTCAAGCATCCAAGAAAAAGTATGAGCCTAACCTTTCACTCACTTTATATAAAAGTGATTTTGGTAAGAAAAGGGGGTGGGGGGGAAAGGAACATTTTGCGATTCAAAATATGATCTTCAAATTCTGCTGAGTAAGAGACCAACTTGGCTAAATTGCAAGTTTGTTTTTGTTTCAAACTTAAAGAGAAAATACACAGAATCTGTAACACTGGCGTCTTGAAAACATGAATAGGCAAAATAAAGAGGTCAAGGGACATATGAGGTATCATTATCAATGGACTAAGAACAGCATTTTTTCCCATACTCATATTAATCATAATGTATAATTTAAAAAAAAAAAAAAAAACAAAAAACTTCCTACTTTCCAGAGAGATGAAGAAAAAATGCTAAGTGTGAAGAATTTAATTTTTTTTAAAAAAATTAGACTTCAGAACATTACTTTTAGCTTTTATTTCATTTAAGGTTTTCAGGTTCTGTGGAAATTCATTCTTGACCCATAGTTATTACGTGCACAGGAATCCATCGGGGGTGGGGAGCAGAGGGAATCAAAACCCAACAGAATTGTGAAAAAAACTACTCAGAGCATTTACACACTAGTATCACAATATCCCACATTGTTTCAAAGATTAGCAGCATGATCTGACCTAAACTTGTGAGAGGCCAAATAATTTTATTTCAGACAGTTTCATTAAAGACTGATGACCTTACCCAGTCAACAAACTTAACACTGCAACTTGAATAATTATCTTGTATTTCCCCTCTTCAAGATCTACTTCTAGCTTACACTTTGCCTAATATTTTTCTTAAATTAATTACATGAATGAGTTAGGCATTCTCTACAAAATTTGTAAAACAGCTAGGTCATCACTGCATTGGAAACTGACAACCTACATGAACATCTGCTGAATTTAAGAGCCAAATGGAAATAAACACAACATATTCAAAGCTAAAGACTTTAATTTTACTTTTTCCTCACTTTTTCACAAATTTTCAGTCATTTACTGCTTTATGTTAACTGGCACCTTCATTGTTAACAATATCTTAGCATGCATCCTCATTCCATAAAACAAGAAGTCACCGAAGTTCTCAGATTAAGATCCTCCATTTGTACCACCTCAGCAATGAAAGACCACAGTAATTGAGCCAAACTCAGATTTAAATGAATGCATTGCCAAAAAATTCCTCAAGAGAACTCCTTGTAGAACACCATCTTCTCATTTTTAATTTCATGTTCTCTACTGGCTAATAGAGATTGCCTTTTTGTTACTTTAAATAGCAACATTAAAAAAATGCATGCATAAAATGACAAGCTTCATATCTGTCTACTAGATAGAAAGGAAGCAAGAGTAAGACATGCAGATCCTCTGTGAACTGAAGTAATGTAATTGATTTTTGGTAAAAATGCCCTCACTTAAAATTCTAAAAGCACAGTCAATGAAATGCTGTGGACAGATAAGTACTCCAGAATTTTCCATTTGACATTAAATCAGAGCAAGAGCAAGAGTTATCTGTGTTTATTCAGAATGAGCCAGTATTAGTTTCTAAGCTGACAAACATGATCCTTGACTGAGGTCATTTTAGCACTTAACAAGAAGTATGCATTATACTACAAATCGCTTCTTCAGTCAGCTTGCTTTAAAGAAAATAAATCTTTAAAGGAGATGTCTCTCAATATCTGACATATGGGAAACAACAATATTTTTCTCTTATCATAGTAATATTTATTTGTATTAATATGAACAAATATGGTCTATTTACATGAAATAGATACATATATTTTATCCATTCATATAAAACAATAAAATGTTTTTATGCATATATATATAATATAGATGTACAATATACACTACAACCAAACCACATGGAATTAAAACCTCATTTTTCTTTAACTTTTTTTTTTTTTTTCCCACAAGAGAAATTGAAAGCCTCAAAGGTTGATTTCTAAGAGAAAAAGTCAGTGATTAAGAGTGCACAAATCTATGTTGTATTACCTCTACAGAGGAGCACAAAAACCATTTTATAGTCCTTACTGTTACGCACACATAATAAACAGATTTTTAGAAAAATTCCCAAGCAAAGATCCTACCTTAGCGTCAGGAGACTACTGTCTTATATTGTTTTTTTTTTTTACCCATAGACTAAGCTGTCCCCTCAGGCATTACAAAGAACTTCATGTTTGTGGTTTAGTTTAGGCTTTTTAATATCTCTCTCTCTTTTTTTTTTTTTCTTTTTTTTTTTTTTTACTGTAGAAAGGAGCTTCAGCTGTGAATCAATCTCTTCTTAACATCACATAAGCTACTTAAAACCTCAACTTATATAAGAAAATTTCTTAAAATTACTTTATGTAGGATCCAGCAATTCTGATCTTCAAATAGTCTTCACATGGCCTTTAAGAATATTTTTCTAAGTACATTCAAGATAGATAACAATTTTAAAAAATTGCCTTGAAATCTATGACTTAATGTTATTAACATTTTTCTAATGAAATGATGGGTGAAAAAAAGAGACAGACATCTCATGTTTTAATTGTATTTGTCAAAAGCAACAAACTGCTAAGGAATGTGCATAGGCTAAAATTTTATATTGGGTTGTGTGTTCTGTGCACCACACACTTTTTATTTCTTCAATTCAGAACTATTTAGTCATGTGCACTGCTACACAAAATTGACATATACTGTTGTATTTCTGGCAAAATAAAATACTAAACACATATAATTTAGAAGTTTAAATCCGAAGTTGAAATTGGAAGACATATCCAGAGAAATTGAAAACAGTATCTTTTTATGGGTGTTAAGTAAGGAAAAAGCTGATGTCCTTTAGATATATTGAAGATAAAATACAACACAAAGCATGTGACTATCCCTTTCTGCTACAAGGAATACTTAAAATGAATGTTCCTGATGTTTACGCTTTTCTCAAGCTAAACAAATGAGTTAATTGATAACGAGTATGCCTCCCACGATGTGTTCTCTACTTAAATTACTATGTGTTTTACATTTCCCTTTCTGGGATGTCTTTCTTGATGAGTTTGTTGTAAATTCTGTTAATAGAAAACAATAAACAAGGGGATGATTTTTTTTCCCTTTTGCAAAGTATTGTTTTCACAAGTTTAATCCTGTGAAGAAGAAACCATGTAACTGGCTTGGACAAAATTTATGTGCTTAAAATTATAATAATTTAGTTTTAAAGATGGTTATTATTTATACCTTATAGTAAACTCCTCCCTTACCACTAACCAAATTTGAGTATGTGTTCTGGTTTTCTGCAAGAATATAACCTTTGTTTTTAGATTTTTTAAGCTGTACTTTTGTAACCCACTAAGAAGAGCACAGGATTCTGCAAAGAGTAGCCTTCCACAAAGGGTATCTATCTTAGAGGCAGTTTGTCCAATAAAAGAAATTAATCTATGAAATCCAAATAGTAAACCAATGAAATGATTTTCTCATGAGGAAATTAAAAAATATATAAAACAAAAATTATTTATGACAACAACAAAAAACGTAAATTAAATTATATTCTCTAATGAAATAATGTTTCAATCAGTTGTCTTGAAAACATGCTTTAAAAGACACAAAATGGAAGCTATGACACTGGGAAGTCTATGAGCAGTAAAGCAGACAAGAGGACACAGAAAGTTCAGTATTTCTCTCATGGCATTGCTACTCCTTTTTCTGTGGAGCATAACCCCACAGCATTCATTATGGTGCATGCCAGGGAAAGTTAGTCAGAAGGACAAGACTAAAATTATATCTTCAGGAGTGTCTAGTGAAAATCTCCACTTCATTGCTGTTTCCCCTGTCACAGCTGCTATCTAAAGCAAGTATTTTAAATAATGTAAGTGAAAACTTTTGAAAATTGTTTAAAAGTCCATTATCAAGATTACACTACTTCAAACAGAGTAGATTAATTATGTATAAAAGAAAATGTATTCACTACAGTAACTTACTGAATAATAAGGGTATAATGCCATATCTTGAAAAATAGAAATTTGGACTACAATAAAAATGTGTTTACAGAGTAGCTTTCCTTGAATTGTGTTAAATCAAGAATTTGAAGACTTTGGAAAATGGTGTCATTTTGATTTAGAATCCAAATATTCCTGAAGAATAAGGGAAATAAATGAAAAATATGAAACCAACCACAAAAAAAAAACCCAAAAAAACAAAACCAAAACCAAAAAAACCCAAAAACAAACAAACAAACAAAAAAACCCCAACAAAACAAACAAACAAAAAAACACCCAACATTATAGGTATTTGATTCAGTTCAACCTGATTTTGTCTGAAGATTTTAAGTTTTCCATAACACTTGTTACTATCCTAAATCATGTTGGACAGTTTTTGTCCCCTCTAAAGATGTGTCCTATATAAGTAAAGACCAGCTACTGTGTGCACCACTAGGACAAAGAAGCTACTGGAGGCCTATAGCAGGGGAGTATTCTGGGAGCATTTCCTAGGTCCAGAAGCAACTTCCAGTTTTCTCCCAACCTCATCCTCAGCTGCTCAGTTTCTGAAGGAAAACAAACTAAACATAGCTGATGTAGGATCTGGAACTGAGGACCGTATTCCCCTTGGTTCGAATTTTAGACAGCAGGGGCCAAATCACTGTGAAGTGTCTGCCTTGTTTATATGTAAACAACACTGCTATTGCTTAGTATTTCCTTCAGTCTCCCAAGACAGATTCCAAAATATAAGTCCTATTTCTTCAGGACTTCTCCTTTGTCGAGTCACATTTATTCTAGGCACATTGCTGTGTTGACATCAAGAAAACAGACAGAATTATAAATCAAAAAGTGAGATTCTGAATTCCTTACTGTAAAACTTTATAAAACTTGTGTAAGTTTCAGGATTCTGAATACAATTATTTCAACATATAATTATTACAAGATTTGAAAACGTTAAAAATGCAGTAAAGACAGGACAATCATGATATTTTAATACAAAATATTACTCTATAGTACATTTTTATCACACTATTTTTTGTTTGTTTTGTTTTGCTATGGTTTTGTGAATGTATGTGAAGAGATTAGATTGTATGGTTGACTTTTATTTCTCTTAAAAAGAAAAGGAAAACAATAAATAAAACTTTTAAATTACCTTACATATTGAAAAAAGTGGAAATTATAAGGTCTGGCATAACTATTGTTGCTTATGTAGAAATGTCCAGAACAAGATTTTATACTCTATATTCCTGAACTTTAGTAATCTTATTCTGAACAGTGCACACGTTCCAAAATTTATCAGCAGTTTGTGGCTAAGAGATGCTTAAGTTTTGCTCATGGCTCAGAAATATTATTCTGGGGCAGTTCCAATGCCAACTGCCAGCACAAAAGGAAACTCATTCCTGTAAAGCCAAAATCATAAGACTGGTAGGGCATACAAGGAGAAAAACTAGTAGTCAGTAGTCTCCAGGTCTGTTATAGAACTGTCCACAAATCCCAGATTCTGGAAATAAGCATAGGATGATGGAAAAACAGGTTCAGGGAATCTTGCCATGTTCTTTCATTTAAGTCAAAGTACTTATAAAAATTTGGTTTGCTGTGTGTAAAACAGGATTAGTTACATATTTATAACTCACTAGGGTGCTGTTTTATCCAGAAAAGTTTAAGCATTGTCACAATGCTGCAGAACATATTAAGTCTTCAGAATTACTGTGGTCTAAGAGCTTTCACTTATTTGCCAAATGTTCTTTCTATTTTTCTAGGGGACAGAGAAGGACCCTGAAAATCTATATTTAGTATCTCTACTATCTATTTGTATCAAGTGATTCAGTTACTCTGTGAATTCTGATATATTTTCTATCACCTAAAAAGTTGCTTGGATCAATTAAAATTGTTTTTGTTGTTTTCCTATCTAGATTGAATTTCTGAAACTGCTCATGATAAGGAAGGAAATGAACAAGAAAACAGTGATAAAGTTGTCTTACCACAAACAAATGGTCATCACTCCTGAAAGAACTCCTCCCCAAGGCTGAGATAAAATCACCTGTGGCAGAGAATGATTGGGGGATTGAGTTAAATTCCCTGTATAAAGGGTAATGCTTGACTGTCTGTCACCTCTGCACTAATAGCCTACTTCTTCACCTGCTGCTCAAGGTCAGAATACAAGTTTCAGTTTGCCTATGTCTTGTTTATTTAATATTTTATGTCATTGATTTATGATTTTTTCTCAAGACTAAAGAGTAATTATTCCCTGAGCTTCAGTCTTTTGAGTGGAATAAGGAGGTACTCTGTTTTCTTACAGAAGACTCTGGACTTAGTATACAATTGAACAAGCTTCAGGTACTAATTTCAAAAAGGGAACTATTTCCTAATAGGATTCAGAAAAGGGCTGAGACAATAGTGTCTCACAGGAACAGCAAAGAGTAATGTGACAACTCATGCATGCAGATTCCTTTTCCTTGAATAGCAGAAGGTTAATGTGTCCTAAACATAGGCTGAGAATAATCTTTCTGAAAAAGGAAGAAGCAAAGAAAACAGTGAAGGCCTGCATTACATTAATTGGTAAGGGCACAGGTTAACAAAACAATGTCCCTCACATCTTTTCTTTTGACTTGCAAATCAGAGACAATACCAGCAAGAAAACCAAAACCATTCTTTGGAAAATAGAAATGTTTGAGCAGGTTTGAAAACACCCCCTAAAAAGAGCGAAAATACTTTCTGAAGGGTATAATTTTCTTATTTGAAAATGATACGTATTCTAAAACCATCAAATTGAAAGGCTGATATCCCAGCAGACCATGTTTGATTACTTGCCCAGAGTGCAACAAAAAAGATAGGCTTGGAATTCTTTTATTTTCACAGACTAAAGTGACACAGTCAGTGAGGACCTGAGTGCTTCACTTAATGTATTTCAAAATATCTTGGGAGAAAATCCTATCCTTTAAAATTTTGGCTCTGAGGGTTAGCTGGAGGACAATAGTACTAATAAGAATGTAAGAGGCTTCGTGTCATACCCATTTGTGTGGGATTTCACATCTCATTGTGAAAAGCACCTGGGTTTTCATCCGATTTGATGCATGCTTATCAAAGAACAGTTAAAAAGATATGTTTATATATAAGATACCTTCTTTGTCTCTTTTGAGCAGTGAAATCTAATCTTACCTACTTATTTACAGAGTGAGACAGAAGTATTCCTCAGTGAATTACACAGAGAAGCCTGGGCATTTTGCCAAAGAGTACTGGTAGGTCTTCCAACTGGAAATGTATATATATTTTTATAATGCACATCTACTTTTGAGGAGACTGCTTGTTCTTTCAAGGTTATAAGAGTTATTCAAGGAATCTTCTTGCTCTCTTGTCTGTACCATATGCAAAACTTCAAAATTACAGCTGAGCACCTTGTATTTTGAACCAACATTGCTTGTGCTTAAAACGCCAGTCATGCAAAAGATGACAGGGATGAAATCAAATAACTAAGTCATTAAATGTGTTTTGAAATATTTCAATGTAATTTGCAAAATTAAACCTGTATTATAGTATTTGTTAAAGAAATGGCAACAAATGAATTATGAGGCACAAAATGGCTGATTCACTCAACAGAGCAAATAAAAACAACATTTAAAAAATGTAGAGTAGTCTTAATTAGTATGAGATATTTTTAGTGTAAAATATTCTTTCCTTATATTTTTTATTGTGTATGTCTACTTTGAAGATCAATTCAGATTCTTTTCATCATTGTTTTCTACATTCAACAATTTAGATAGAAGTCTTTTGTTAAGTGAGACTGAAAGAAGAAATAGTTTTCTCTAGGTGAGTATACCCATGTACATTTGAGAACTGAAGTTAGTATACCCGTGTACATCTGAGAACTGAATTTCTAAATGTATCCTAACAGTTGGCTAACCTAAAAAGATGGATTGTCTTTCTCGGATTTACAGTAGGTTTCAAATCTATGCAGGACATAAAACTTTCAGAAAAATATTGGGTGCATACATACAAAGGGAAATGATCAGGGGATGAGAGCACTTTCCCTATGAGGACAGGCTCATGGAACTGGTGTTATTCAGGATGGAGAAGATAAGGCTCTGGGGGGATCTTACAGCAGCCTCCCAGTACCGAAAGAGGGCCAACAAAAAAGCTGGAGGGTTTTTTTTACAAGGGCGTGACTGGACAAGGAAGAATGATTTCAAATTGAAAGGGAATAGATTTAAATTAGATATTAAGAAGAAATTAGAAAATCTTTACTCTTAACGTGGTGAGGAAATGGAACAGGTTGCCCAGAGAAGTTGTGAATGATCCATACCTGGAAGTGTTCAAGGCCAGTTTGGATGGGGCCCATAGGTGTTGAGTGTATTTGGATGTGTTGTAATATATGACAAATTTCCAGACTGCAGACTATTTTTGATATCAAATAGGTCCCAAAAGAACCATAAGAACCATTCCAAACTAGGCAAAAATAGTTGTGGCAGCCTGAATTACTCTGTGACTACTGAACAACAACCAAAATTATTTGCTAATTATTTTGCTAAAAATTTAAAGGTTCTTGTAAATAAATATAAATGCCTTTGGGCTAAACTTGTAGTTGAAACTCGTGTGGAAAGTTCTCAAGCTGTTTATGATGCTTACAACTCTAGTCTGAGTAGGCAAGCCATTGATTCCTCTAATCATAAAAATGTCTTTCTTTGAATGTTTAATTTGTTTCTAAACCTAAACTACCAGAGAAATACATCCTTAATACACAGGTAGTTTCATATTCCCATGTTTTTATTCAAAATTCTGAGTCACTTTTTTTCTGTGCTGCAATTATTAGGTACTTTCTGTATGTGTGTGTTTGAAAATGTGCTATCTGTGTATATTCTCTGCCATTTTTGCAGTAGTACAAAGATCTAACTCTTTATCTTGCATGGCTTACAAAATCAGCCAGCCTAATTTTAATCTTAAAATTATTAAATAATTTCAAATCATTTTTTATTTGCTCAACAGTCATTCCACGAGTATTTGTATCTGTATAAAGGGATATTTGGAAAAGAAGATGTAAAGAAGTGTCTTTCTTCTACTTGTGTACTTTACAGATCATGGTAAGATATCTACTCACTGTTATGAGCAGTCCTATTAATGTGTTTTGCTGTCTATACAAAATTCAGAGTATTTTCTATGCTGGAATTGAAAATACAAATATATTTATATGTGAACTATCTTTTTTGGTTTATGATTAAATAGCAATCAGAGTAGTTTTCATTTACCTTTTCATTTTTACCAGTTCTGATCATTCATTTGGAATAGACTACAGATAAACATAAGCTTCTGATAAACCTAGACAAGAAAAAAAACTTCCAGTTGTTCATCTTTAGGATGTTTCACTGTGACTGTCACTATCCTTTATTTCACTGTAAAAGAGTATGTATTGTTTCCTGTTACTCCCCTCTAGATTCCTCTAGTGCTACACCTCAGTTCTCAAGAAAAGAGCAGATGCAAGAAATCAAGCCTAGGACTACTAGCCCTTCTTGCTTGTCAATGAAACAACCAAGAAAGACCAAGCTTAAATATATCAGGGCTCTGGGACAAGGCTGAAGAGGTCAGGTCAGGAGCCAAGGTAGTTCTCTATTATTTTGTCAGTAAAGCAAAAAGGCTCAGGTAGGAGCAGAGATACCCTGTAGGTCAACATCTTAGTGCACAGCAGGTGTTACATGTGAAGCTTCATTTTTGTACTGCTAAACCTTCTCTGAAGAATGGGCAATTGCTGGGAGACAGAAAACACCTGACAAAGTAAAACATTCCATGTGCCAGTAGGTCTGCTAAACTACTGGGTGGAGTTTAAACCAGGTCTGCTGGGGCATAGTGCCTGATGCCTGAAGAAAAGTTTAGATCCAAAGGACATTAAGTGTCTGAAGTACAGCATAGTTGAGGAATTTCCTGAAAAAACAAACAAACAAATTGAACAAAACTGTCACTGAGGATGAAGTGAAAAAACCTGTTAACAAATGATTGCCACATGGAAAACAAACAGTTGGATTTAGAACTTGGTGACCAGTCACAGAAAAATATTTGCAGTATGATTACAGAGCCACTGTGGGATAATACTTGGGACTAAAGTTCTGCAGTTAATGGATGAAAGTAATTTAGGAAGGACAAGACAGGAAAGCAGGGATTCTTGCCTTGAAACTGGTGATGAACCTGTCCAGAGCTTGCCTATAAAAATCTGAGGAGAAATTTAATCAGACTAGTATCTGCTAAAAGGAAAAAAGTAGTTATGAAGATTTCTACAAAGGGTCAAGGACAACTTTTATAAAAGTGATCAACAAACATTTAGGGAAGGCATTCTGCTGGATCTGCTAATTATAAACAAGGAAAAACTTTTTCAGAATGTAGAAGCAGAGGGAAGCTTTTCTGTAATGAACTTGAGGCTTAACATCCGAAGAGAATTGAACAAAGCCAAATAAAATTGGAGCATGCTAATTGAAAAAAACATGCTTAATTTTATCTGAGAAATGTCTACATTATAATTAAAATGAAAACTGGAAAGTAGTTTACCTTTTTTGACATTGTTTTATTTTCTTTTTTAAGGAAGCAAAGTAGAAAAGAAAATTCCTTGAATATACTTATTAGGAGTCTCCTAATTTCACAGTTGATACTTTTTTCAGATTTACATTTTGAAGATGCATATCTAGAGGATGATAAAAAGAAGATATGTAGTTACAGACTGGAGCAGACCATTCTTAGAAATATGGCTGACATTTCATCAGAACAAACTTTCAGATTCTGGGTTTAAAAAAAATGTCTGGGCCATTTTCCAGATCGAGAACCTACATATTCTGTCACTATGGCAAGCAGATTAAAGACTCTTTTATATTTATGTGTTTTATCACAACAATAGGCAGCTGATCCTGTGACAGGTGAAATGAGGAATGGGGTCTCTGGGAATTACAGTTTATTCTAACAATTACTTAACATAGGTTAATTGCGTAAGAATTTAAAGACAGAGATGTTTACGGTTTGAGTTGGTTTTAATGGATGCTGCATTCTTGTAGTGGTTTTGTAAGATAAAATTTAATAGTCTCTGTGAAAAGGCAAACAGGTACAGGAGACAACACCCTTATGTGGTCAATGTCTACACCATGAGTGGGTCTGCCTGCAGAATCAGATCACAGATATATGTACGAGTCCATTCACTTCTTGATTTTCTGATGGAAAAAAAGAAATCTCAACCTTTTTCCTTTCATCAAATTATGTGCATAGCTGTAGAATGACAGACATGCTGGTGTTTTGTTTTTACCTTTCTATATGTAAGAAGTGAATGTTTATTTTTTGGCCCAGCTGACGACTATCCTTCTGTTTGGTATCATCAATTTTGGCACAATTAGATTTGACATGATCTGTTTTGTGCAAGCACACTCTAAGACAGATTTTATTATACTGTTCATACACACTGCTGCATCCACATTTGGATCTTACCACACGTAAACTGAGTAAGAGGTAGTTCTCAGGTCAACCATGCAAAGAAAGTTTGCCCTGAGAAAGAAAGAAAAAGAAGGCAAGATAGAAATCATAAGGGTGAAATAAATGAAATATACCAAGATCATAAAAGAAGTATTTGGAAAAGAAATATCCTGAGTAGGAAAAAGTTTTGTTAAGAGAGAGATACCTTTATAAGAGAGGGGTAGGTACAGGATTTTCTGTTGCTTAAAAAACAGGAAGTGAAACTGGGAAATTTGGCATTCTTAATGTAATATTTTTTTCCTCTATTTTGTCTCTAAGTTTGAATTTAAACATATGCAATACTTGCAAGGAAAAAAGATCTGTGAAAGAAAACTGATAGTACAACTAAGTACTGAATAGCAGTTTTTTGACTATTATTTGGACTACTTCATCCTGCGAAGATGCCAGAGGATTTGCCACTTTCCAATGGTTGAAAGTGGCAGAGTTCCCCAGTAAGTGAGCTTTCTTTCATAGACAATAGCTACATAGATCTGGGACCAGACAGTGGTTTGGATGTCTTAGATAATACTTTTGCATAAAAAGAAAGTGCAGATTCTCAAACAATGAGTGCGTCACTTTTCTAAACAATCCATTCTAGATGAAGGGAAACCTCTCTATGTTGCTTGCTCACAGTTTTTAAAATGGTTTGTTGACTGCTGGAGCCACCAAATAGTGTTCCCTGAACAGGACAAGTCATGGAATTTTCCCACAAAACAGAAATATGAGGTTTTCTAAAATCTGTGAGTAAGTAGGTACTGCTATTTAAACAGCTTCACGGGGGATTATTTGTTTGTCCATAGATTTTAGTGAAGGAAAAGTATATGGATCAAAATATGTCCTGTATGCTGCAAGCAGTATTTTAGTGTAATTAGTGCATTTTACCTCAAAGAATTTAACAGTACCCCTAACAGCCATGTAAAGTTTATATGGAAATATACTCTGATTTTTCAGCAGTTTCTTCCATTCCCAGATGTTCCCAGACACCTGATACTTTGTACAGAATGTGTCATAGCATGTTCATCAATTTGTATACACCATTATACATAAATTGCATTTAAACATGATTTAAAAAAGAGAAAAATTAGGAAAACTTTAAAAGTGAATATATCATTATGCATTTATGCAATGTAATATATGTTGTGAGAAAATAATTTAACCTGCCTGAAAAATACTCATCATTGCCATATTTCAGCAACATTTGACGTGTGAGTCTTGTTAATAACAGTGGCTTCTTAAAAAATTGCATTGAGGAAGTTGAATGGTTACTTCAATACCTTCAGCTAAAGTTTGCCGACGTGAAGTTTCTAATTGCCATCTCTAAGCTTTAAGAGTCAGTCTGGGTCCTTTCAACTTCTCAAACCATCACCAGTAAATTGGACCATGTCAACCATATTATGGTTTGAATCACGCATTTTTTTTCCCTACCAATTTCTTTCTTCAATAACATTTCAAAAGACTTTTCATGCAAAAAGTCTCATGGGTATAATCTGGGTTCCAGGATGCTAACTATTTGTGAAATCAAGCTATATACAAAGAAATTAACAAGTGAGTTAACTGTTATGGGGAATATTGCTGCAAAATTATGAGTTAAGTCCAAAGAGCAAAGGAAGATCTCACGCCATTGAAGGGAGGGTCTATTTCCCAGAGTTTCCCACTGTCAGCAAGTGAAATCATTGGGCTTGGAAAGCTTTGTATTTACTAGCACAGCAGAAAAGTAGTAAGTCATTTATTATATATATTGCTTCACCGTGTAATCTCTTATTGTTTAGCAGTAGTAGAACTGTCAGATTAAAAATAAATATTTCATTACTTGTAACAGTAATGAGTGCTTGCTTTGATGTATAATCCATTATTAAACTCACCAAATGTGTTTTAGGCTAACTTATGTGGGTCAGCATTAGGTCTTTGTAAAATACAGCTTTCTAGCCAGATGGTTAGAGGTTGTCATTAAATTAGCCTGAATCAGTCGGTATCCCATCAGTTAATCTTGTGTACTATAAATGGCAGATGAGTATTCTTTGTACTGATTATGCAACTTACAGCATCTGCCTGTTTTCTGCTTGACTGGGTCCTGTCTGAAATGGTCATTTCCCCAAACCTGCTAGAGCCAATCAAAAACCTGCCCAGTCTGCAAGAAGACTGCAGGCATATGGCTATTTGGCTTATGCTTTCACCATAGGGTACTTAGCTATTATGTATGAGTATGGGAAACTATGTAAGATAAAGTCATTAAAGTGCTGAACAGTAAGAATTACGGCCATATTGCACATAACGACAGCGCTGCAGAAAACACTCATCTGTGTATATTTTCCAGCTGAACGGTTATTTTATGAATGGCATTTAGTTTCTTATGATGTGGGAGAAAGCTGTCATTCTTGAATTATTTGATTCATATGAATGCAGTTAAACTTTCTTGCAATCATAATGTTCTTGTTATGCCATTTGGGAGCATAGATTTATAGTGGTACATATAGATTCCTAAAATAAAATCCCACAATGTGAGAACAAAATTACATGAAAAATAGGCAAAAACCTGGACGCAACTATCCTTGGATGGTTACTGTGTAAAAAACACACTATCAATTATTTTCCCATATTCCTTCTGCAGGAATATTGAACAGATGAAAAACTGCTGTATGAATGCTAAGAATAAAATCTGAAGAAGAGAAGTTGCAATCTTGTTAACGGTGATAACCACGAGTACTCTCCACATTTTATTTTCCTTAATAATAACTCTTAAGTAGATGTTAAATACCAAAAAAAGGAATTTCTAAAGTATGTCTTCTCTTATCCAAATATCATACTTGACGCTATGGTACAGTAGATAGAGTAACTGGAGTATGGTGCTAATCAGCAGTGGTAGGGGATTAACAAAGCATTTGTAAGACAAAATTCTTGAACTCCTAGTAGCAATAATTTAAAAAGAAGAAGAAGAAGAAGAAGTAGATACTCCCTACTTATATTTCTATCCAAAAAATGAAATAAAATCATGACTTTTGAGTTGGACATCATGGATAGTTACAGAAAATTCTTTGGTTCAGAGTTCTTAAGATTTATATGTTACATGGCAATACTACAGATGTATGTTGTAAGAGTGTTGTACCTGCTCTTCATTAAGTTACTGGAAATAGCAAAATTTCTTTCACTGCAATTCATCTGTGGACCATAAAAATGCCCATAAATTACATTTTAAAGTTTTATTCATAATGTTGAAAAAATATGTCCATTTTCTTAAGAAACAGAAACAGTCACCTACAGAAACATTCCTTAAATTTGTAAATTCCAGAAGTAATTACAGAGTTAAATAGAAAATCTTGGCACAGGAATAGTCTTAGACTGCATGCACATTGAAAATAGAACTTCATTTATGACACTGCTTTCTATTCTGTGGCAGACCAATTATGCGGATGAGATGTTTCACAGAGAAATGCTTTTATCCAAAGCAGAGATTCACAGAACAATCGGTCTAAAGGAGACATTGCTGCCTCCAAAGTTATACCCCTGAGTAGGAAGGTTAATGACACCTGTGATTTATTTTGTATTTTTATTGTAAGGCAAATTAAATTTCATTTCCTGACAGTTTGCAGCTACCTAAAATGTCCAGAAATGGCAAAATGAGACAATGAGGGAAAAGTGTTCCTGTATTCCTTTCCATATACTTATTGACAGAACTGTAGACAATATCAGACTCCTGCTGGAAGCCTTTACTTCCACCTCAGGGATGTCTCAAGGAACTAATATTCCAAATAGAGATTCATATTCCCTTCCCAAAATCATTAGTAACTTAATCTGTTGATAAATTAAAGAACTTCCATGCCTATCCCAGGTTGGGCTGATGGTGGAAGGAGTATAAGGAGCCATAGAATCGTGGGATATTTGGGTTGGAAGGGACCTTAAAGACCATCTAATCCCAATCACAAATGAGCATTTTGTTCAGAGACCTGGCCTTGAACATTTTACATGCATAATAAAGGAGTTTTCATTAGTCCTTTTGTCTGTTGCACCACTAAGGAAGGTTCTGAGGAAAACCTCCTCCAATCTCTGGCATTGATATTGAGAAATCTTTGCCCCCTTCTATTCTTTGTATCACCCTTCTACTGCAATTCTAGGCTGGTTTCCAGAGGTATCCACTCATGACAAAGAAAGGACACATCCTGGACATCTTTCCCAGGAAAGAAATAGATCATGAACACAGCTGCTTTGAGAAGTGAGCCCTGAGGGAGCTGGGCAGAGACAGCCACATCTGTGGTGCCTACAGGGTAACTGCACTGTGAAGTATAGGAACGTCTGATAGGAGAAAATAGCTGAATATATTGAAAGTGACTTAAAAAAATAAGCATATGAAAGATCACAAGACACTTTAAATATTTTCCCCAACTGATTGAACCTATCTGGAAAAAAATGTGTTTTCCATAACATCCACAGCTTCAATGATTGCTAGTTATAATACTATATTACTTCAATGGTTGCTAGTTATATTACATTGCATGCATGCAATGCATGTAGTATAATATAACCAGAATTTCGAAATCAGAAATGGTGCAATGTACAGACAGAAATGTGTTCCCGTGTGTTGCCAACAGAATATGAGAACTGATGGTCATTTGCAAAGCAATGCCACCTTATAACAGCACAACAGCATAAAAATGTCAGCTCTGCTTCACCTAGCAACATATCAACTACTCCTGAAACCTGATAGTAAACAGTAGAAAATAGAGGCCATTCACTAGAAACAGATAATCCTCTCTTTGTCCTGATTCAACTCCTTTCTTTTTAGGAGTGTATTTACTTAATATTTTTCTCGGGGAATTCTCTTTTCCATATTGATACCTTTAATTTTTTTTTCCTAGCTTTTTGTTGAGCTTCTCTTAATAATATGATTATTACACATTTTGCCATGATATGACATACAAGAGTTGTTATTAAGAGACTCAATTTGAATGGTTTAAAAAAGTCTCCTTTCCTATTCATATAGTAAATGAAATAATGAAATGAACTTATGCAAAATTTTGTTGTTATTAAGCAGATACATAATTTATTAGTGCTTTGTTATTTTTACAGCTCAATTCACAGAGACCCCAGGACTTAGAAAAATTCTCATCAATAATAGAGAGCAACTAAGAAAACCCAGTATCAGCACAAAACATAAAATAATGCAAGAGAAAAGTTACTTTCTTTTTGTCTGCTGAAATGAGGAAAATGACCTAGATTATATTTTTCATGAAAAGTTGTGAAATATTAAGTTTTGCTAAATTTTAGGGAGGTGCATTTAAACTTTGACATTTTTTGAGAATCTATCTATTGACAGACATATTGGGTGAGTCTTACATGAATCTTTCACTATTTTTAAACATTATCTGGCAGTTACAATAACACAAAAATAACTTAAAAGAATGAGCAGGAAATGTAGACAAGGTCTTCTCTCCTATTGTCACTCTTTTCCTACATGTTTTCCAACCACTTCATTCTCTAAAATATAAATATTTATTAGGATTATTGAATATTATCCTCTCAAATTAAGTTTCCTGTGACTGAGGCCTGAATGCCTGAGTGCACTTGATTTTAAGCTCTTAATGAATACATAAATTAGAATAGTTGGGCTCAAAAGAGATACTAAGGTGATTAATAACAGGAAGCAGCTTTATAGTATCAAACAACAGTTCAACCCATCTAAGATCTCATTCTCCCTCTAAAAGTGATTTACTTTTCTTCACTAGTAGAACATTCTAAGGACAACTTTTTTTTTTTTCTCTCTCTTTTTTTTTTTTTTTTTTTTTTTTTAATTTAATTTAAGTATCTCAGCCAAGCACTTCAAGATAGATGATTCAGTGAAGTGTGTTCACCATCAGGTAGTGATTCTACTATAATGTGATTACATTAGGATATCAATACCACTGAAAAAAAGTTTTTTCCAATGAAAATTCTCACCCTAAAGAGCAAATACAAAGTATTTTTTCCCACTTTTCAAGAAGAATCTAGAAAAAAACTCAAACTGCTAGAAACAATTCACAGGTTGTGATCATGAGCAGCACTGCGAAAGTCAGAATTTGGGCAATACATATGGATCACTGAAGACAGAAGAGAAAGACACTGAAGGTGGGCTGGGTCATTCATTCTTCTTCCACATGCTGTCTGCCTCTATTATTTAATCTGTAAGAAATCAGGGCAACAGCCCTGATTTGTACATCTACAAATAAAACCCCTCATCAATTGACTTTTATGCTCACAACCTGCCATTACTATTTTAATAATATTAAACTAATTTAATTTTGGAAAATTGCATATTTATTGCTTGAAAATTTGTATTTGCAAAGGGTAAAATTTCTGCTGTTATGTCAGTATAACAGACAGTTCTTAAAGTTCTAATTCAATTGCTTTAGCATGGTAAAATTCCCAATTGTTTTTTACACTCAGCTTTGGTTCCAACTCAAAGCAATAGTTACTCTGAATTGTTTTATTCAAACCAAAAGTCACCAGTGACTGTAAATTCCCAATTCCAGGAACAATGTCTTGATTATCCAAGTATGCAAAGTCTAGCATATTACAAGACTCTACAAGATACTGAGAATATCTAAATTATCCTCTTTACAAATTTTAGGTAAGACAATACGTGAATACATAAATTTACTGCATGGACAACATATAGAACCTTTAATAGACTATTCAGAAGTGAAATTGTAACAGTGGCAAATATCACAACTTTTATTCTGACATTTAAATAGAAGAACATTAAAAATTATCAAAGACATTATCTTAGGCCACAAGCATGAATGGCACAATCTTGAACAAAGGAATTCCACAAATTTTAATATCGCTATGACATGCTATTTTTTATTATAAAATACAAATAATGTCCACTATATTTATCCAAATTACCAGGAAGACATATAATATGGCAGGGCTGAATAAATACCTTACACAGATATAAAGTGTATGAAAAGTAATCTAAAAAGCAGTGGAAATATTTGAGTTGTTAAATTTCTTGAAGCTTTAAAAGTAGAAAATAAGGTAAAAATGACTTATTATTTTGTTGAACCAAGAAAACCATGTATTACTTTTCAAATTCATAAACAGGAAGAGAAGAAATAAATGGTGAGACCAGTCACAGTGGATAAAATAAGGTGACGTTTAAGCCAAATATACAAGAATTGCAAAACCAGTATTTTACCTCATATATATATAAGGTAGTTAAATTATATGAGTGTAAAAACACATCAGAAAAGACTTGAATAACTGCAATTGTGAAAGACAGATGGAAATAACATTCATATTGCTTAATATTACAAAATTATACTCCACTTACAGAATAATAGCAAGGACTTTTTATGAAATCATCAATTTCTGCTGCCTTACTAGAAAATCACAAATATTTTTTGCAAATATATACCCCCTGAAAAATTACCATCCCATGAATTTGACTTCAAATCTAGCACAGTCGTAGAACATATTTTGAATCCCAAAGGAATAGATGAGCTGGGCATGAAGAGAAAGTAAACTACATCAAGAATTTAATCAAATGTTCATGACATTACTTTAACCTAAGACTGTTCTTTAAAACATTAACTTCTTAGTAATGGTAATCTGTCTAAACTTAACTGAAGATACTGAGGTTTCAGCTGTACTTTCAGGCTCGCGAGTGACTGGCACTTCATGTAGCGGATCCGTCACTACAGTTGCATGCACCTTTTCTGGACTTCTATATGTATGATTTGCATAAATAGTCCTAACTTTACTTATTTCACATTCCCAAGGAGCATCTTGGGAGGTTCAGAGACCTGGGAGTCCAAAGGCCAGGCTTTAGAGTGGAAATCCTTTATTATCCAGGTACTTGGAATAACCTTCCTTGTCTTTCACAGTTCTAAGCTTTGGTTTATGTTCAGTATCATTCTATTCCTCTTAGGCTGCTCATCCCCACTTTCACCTTCTGGGAATGCTCATTTTTCATTAAACCTTTCCTGAAATTCCTCGTCCTCACTTCCTATCTTTCATCCATGGATGCAGGGCTTTATGCACTTCAGAATGTACCTGTTAATTTGCAAAGACTGTCCTTGAAAATCAGCCCTGACTTACAATCATCACAGTCAAGACTGCACTGTCTTCAATAATGCAATAAGGTCATCCTTTCCCTTTTTTGTGATTAATGGCCTGTGTTAGTATTCTTGGCTAATTAGTGTATTTTTCATCAGAAATAATGTCTCTGTCTTTCCCTATTTTTAAAATACAGTTCCATTCTTACCTTAGTATACCTAAAGAGAGAAGATGAAAGCCCTTTACAGGTATCTCATCCACAATATTTCATATTAGTCTCGCTCTATGTCTAGAATTAAAAATTCTAAAACTTCTTTGGCTCTAACTTGCTGTTCACATCTGGTGCACATAACACAAGGAATAAAATAACAAACAAAACTATAAAACCACCATTATGAAAAAAGTTCTGTTTGCATTCTGTGGAACATATTTTTTATAAAGAGTTCACCCTTACTTGGATTTTTTTACTTTACCAGTTTCTCCCTCATTATTTGTCTGCCTAGAGCCATCAAACTGCTAGATTTTTGCTCATTAAAACTGATTGTTCTTACTGGACTGAAATCCAAAAAAAAGAAAGAGAAAATAAAAGAAAATAACTTTAAAGGTCTTTCTCTTATCTGTAGAGGTTTTTTCAGTGAAAATCAGCACATATTGGAAAAAAAAATCCAAAAAACAGATCTGGTGCCTTTCTTAAACTTATTTCTATCATTGCAAACAAACAGGAGTTTTAAAAGAAAGGTATAATGGTAATTAAATCTTCTGTAACCATATTTGTTTGCTTATCTTGTTTGATTATATCTACAACCACTTGAGTTTCAGAAACAGGTGCTGTCTACATTTGAGCTTGCTAAGTATCTCTAGATAGACTCATCTCATAAGATTATTAATTTATTAGTAATATCACTATGACTATAAATTTGTAGGTGGCATTGGTACATCTTATAGGGACCACTTCTGTCAAAATAAAGTGAATTGATAATTTGCATGTTGGTCCAACTAAGAAAGGAAAAGCTAAATATTTACTTCAATTTTAGTATCTTATAGAATTTTCACAAAGTTTAGTTTTATGCAAATTGCACTTCATTAACATATTATTAAAGGTAATTTATTTTACACTGAGACATTTCATTTTTTAATCTTTGCTCCTATTAAAAATTTAAATGTAATTTAAATTTAAATAATGTAATTTTGAATTTTGCCAATGCAACTTCAGCTTTCAGGAAAAGAGGGGGCCTTTTAATCATTGGCTATTCCCTCTCTAAAACAGTGGTTCATGAGTCCAAATCTAAGACCTAAAAGTTTTTAAAAGAAATTAGAATCAATGAGTACAGCCTTTATTCTATGATAATTTCAGTGCTTGGCATTTTGAATTATTTTCTGAAAACACATAAAACTATGGTTTACACACATGATTTCAGATATCAGCAGTTATACTAAGCGAGAAGATAGGAGACCAATATAAATTAAATTATTAAGCATCTGAATTGTTAATTCAAAGAATGGGCATGAATAGGTAAGGAATATTCTATGGGGATAGATGTGTGCATTAAGATTATTCTTCTGCTTGTGTCATTGTTTATGTGTACAGTACCACAATATTATTTAAGGTTGCTTACAACACTTCTATGATTAAATTACTCATGCTTTCAACTTTGTACCTTTTAGTCTGTATTATGCTGTGAACAAAACTATTATGCTTTACTTGAAAAGTTAGCTGACTGTGACCCTAGTTCAACCGTGTTTGTCTTGCTTAAATTTGTAAACATGATGTATATATTGAAATGCTTTTATTTTTTGAACTGAGATTTATTTATATATACTAAATGCCAACATTTCAATGTCTGCTTATATTTATACTCAAAGGAGATTTTTATCTGTATTTTTTATCTATGTATTTGAAAATAAACATTGATAGCTCATTATCAACTGGCAATAAATTAACTAGAATCAGGGTTGTTTTTTTCCTGTTTCCCTTTTTTAGGTATAATGCATTATCATACAATTATTATTGAATTAGCAACAGTAAAAAGAAGAAGCATTAAATCTTTCTGAGTACTTGTATCCCACACATTAAGTAAGCAAAAAAAAAAAAAGATAATTATATCAGAATAAATTTTGGAGGCTGTCTTCTAATAATGTTTGAGCATAAATGTTCAAGAGCTCAATCAGTATAATTCTGTTCAGTTAAATAAATTTCATTTATTATGTGTTTCATGAGAAACGTGGCAAAAAAATTGACCAAAAGAAATTGTGAATGAAGAGTATATTCTTTAGAAAAAAAAACTTCTAGGAGGCAAACACTGTAAGGTTAAATTTACAGACAATAAGGCAATTCAAAATACATTAAAACCCAGAACTTTTCCTTTGATGCCAGATTAAAATTCTAGGGCAGAAATTCAGGTCAACGTATCCAGGTCTGACAGAGACCCTGAGGGGATCTACTGTCTTAACCAATCATTTATTTGTTTTTCTTCTGTGATATGGGAATGTCTTGATGCATAATACTTTAAAAAAGGAAGACACACAGGAGAACTACCAGTAAGTCCGTAATGTAAAGTTTTTAGCTTTGACTTAATAGCCTGAAGATGTTAGTCTAATCTCCAGTTCATTTATTTTCAATGCCAAGTGAAGAGAAAAACGGAATAAGTTTGAACAAAGATGCCTGAGGGATCACTTGCAAACGCCTGCAGTAGGAAGCTACCTAGGACACAGACTTTTCCAGTTTTAAGGTACCTGCTATGATAAACACTTTGTATGTCACTGTGGTCACTGGTAGGAAGCAATCAGCAAGAATGAAACAAATTGTTTTGACTGCACAATTAAGTTTTCTTTGTGGAATTTAAAAAAAAAAAGTATATATAAATGGTGAAACTAAATGTATCTGTTAATGTAGTAATTGATAAAAATCTCAGCCTTATATGGCTGGAATAACAGACCACAAACTCTCAGACTTGGAGAGCTAAGTCTAACATGCTGGAAGATCATTACTACAAATTACTGCTATTTAGATACAGTGGAACAGAAAATTTGGAGGTGAACCAGTATTTGGCAAAGTAACAATACACTTAGTAGTTGCAAGTACAGTCCCTCATGGCAGAACTAGAAAACTGTTGTACTATCTGTCTTTCAGTGCCAAGGATTGATCTCACCATATGATATGATATTTACTGGATCAGCTAACAATAGAATTAGATTTAAATGCACTGTCATTTTAATTAAGTCATATTCATATGATTTATATAATTTTTGCCTTTTAACTTATATGATAAATAAAAGAAAATAAAAACCATTAAAACTTGGCACTTTATTGGGTGGTGACACTTTTAGTCTAGTGCTTAATAGCAAAACTTATATAGGACAAAGACAATGAATACTGATTTAGGAAGAAAAAAACAATCTAAGGATAAAAAGGAAAGAAATAGTATTCCTGAAGCAGATTACTTTTTTTTTTTTTTTTTTTGTCTGTAAAGAACATGAAAACATGTTCAGACCAAATGCATTTTTTGCTTTATTCTGGATAGAATCATAACAAGCTTATTCAGCTGTATGGTGCCAAGTCATAAACATTGCTATATTCCAAGTTCTCAGTAAGCACAGTATTTCTACATTTTTAAAAACATCAGACCTCCTGAGGCTGCAATTATAAGGAGCAATACAGAAGAGATACATTTCATTTACATGAATACATTATTTGGATACATGGATACAATACATTTACTTACATGAACCATTATGGGTTACATCTTTGTAGCATGAAATTGAAATGCCCAGTAATTTTTTCTTACTTGGCTGCCAGATATTTAGTGGACATATATTGTATGTTTTGATATTGGTAACCAATTCTATGTGTCTCGGAATGTATGAGCTGGGCATCTCAATAAGTGAGATCCTCTACACTTATGATGAATATTAGATTTCCTGTCTAAAAGAATGCAACTGTCAGAAGAACAAGGTTTCCCTGGTTGCCTATTTATATCGTATTCGAAGGCAGAAAGGAAGTAAGACTAGAAATCAGTGTAGAAGGAACAATACTTTCCACATATTGTGTTAGAACCAGTATATTTGCAACAGGCATCAAGAGTGGAGTGAGACACATACTTTGTCCATTACACAGTAGTTGTACTGGTAAGATGCAAGCTTTTGATATTGACTTCCTGTTATCTGGTAGATTTATATATTAAAAAGAAAAAATAAGGGGAGAAAAGCAGACAATTCTAGAATAGTATAGACAAAATACTGTATTGCTCCTCATAAGAGTCAAACAAAATGACCTCACAAGAAGTTCAGACAACTAATTACACTATTTTTCACATTTACAACTCCCAGACTAATGAAATCATGCCCTTCAATAATAATTGTATGCTGAAAACCCCTTACAAGTATTGTACTACCCTGTTTTAAAAAAAAAAAAAAGTATCATCTTTTCCATGAAGTATATCTTTCTATAGAATAAACCTCATATTTCCAGATACAGATGTGCTAAAACCAGAAATGATAAGTCCTTGATTTCTAAGCCTCTTTGATATGAGACATGAAGTATGTGTTCTATTCTCAGGACATATCAAAGCCTAAGGAAAGAAAAAGGCTGTGAGATTGGTGCCAGGCAGCTATTGTAGAAAATTCTGTGGTTTATAGGTCATGTTTCTGGAAGCAGTATCAAAGAGAAGTGTTTTCAGTTTGTCTGCTATGCCTTAGGCTCAGAATGAGTTGATTGTGAAAGCATTATTCATTCTGTAAAAAAATCCCCAACCCCTTGTGTCTTTACACATTGGAGGAGGCACATTTAATTAAAGAAAAATAAAATTACCATAGAGAGTAACAAAAAAATGTTTCCTACTCTCTCTTGAGCCTTAAGAAAAATAGATCTAGAAAAACTGAAGCTAGAGTGATACAATCATTTTATTAAAGAAATTTAAATAAGTCGAGTATTTCAATTGCTTAAATCACAGTTTCTATGTTTACATGAAAATATATAATCTTAACTTCATGTGGAATATGTTTTATAGGGGAAGTAGAAAACTATTTTCTTTCATAGGGATATAGGTCTGCCAAAGCAGATATAAAGAGATATAAATCTGCCAAAGCAATGTAAAGATAAAATTGTGAATAGCAAAATTAAACAATTTGAATTTTTTAAAAAATGAATTTTTAAAATTTAAATTCTCTTAAATTAATGATTTAAATTTAATTTAAACACAGTATGTTATTCAGGAGCATGGCTGACTTTTTTGTAGAACTCAAATAAATATTATTATGGTACTAAGCTAAGTTTTTTCAAAGATTTATAAAGCATATAGAATGTTTTCAAGTGAAGTATTTTTTTCTTTCCCAGTATATAAATAGATATGATTGTCCCTCCAGGAGTTTGCATAATTCTATTGTCTGGTTAGCAGCATAGTCTTTTTTATTTCAATGTACTACAAATATCCATGTAACAAACCCCTATGTAAAGAGAACAAGAACAGTGGAATAATAGCCTTCCAAAAAAAAATTGAATACCAAAATTTCTGCATTAAGACTAGTATTAGGTTTCTGTTTTAATCCTATAAAATATGGAAATTCTAAAGTACTTTAAAAAATTCTCACAAGATTTCTTTTGCAGGAGAACCTCAACACACACACACACACACACACATACACACTCACACATATATATATATATCACATTATATACCTTTGTAAAATTTACAGTATTTTCTAAGATGTTATGGCTTTCAGGATTTTGTGATGGTGTCTAATGACAAATTAGTTCAAAGTGTGTCAGTAGATCAATATACAGATGGGCAGATTTGCTGATATATATACAGATTTGCTGATCTCTCCTGCCAACAGCAAGTCATAAATAGTAACTTAACATTCTGAAAATATAATTATAGTACTTGAATCTAAAGACGATCTAATTTACACCTGCAAGAAAATGTTACCATTCTTGTATGATGAAGAATGTATTTGTTTTTAAATTATTTATTAGCTAGTTGGTTAGTTACTTTGCTAGCATGTACTTATTTATACTATTTTGAAGGGTTAATGTACCCTTAATATTGTCAAAATATAATATTAACATACTATAGTGGTTTACAGGCCTTACATGTTCTGAGATTGATTCACTGAGAATTAAACTAGAATCTTTACTAATTTATTGAGCTTTTCTTCCTTTACCAGTATTTTTCTTGCTGACTTCAACAGAAGAGAAAGTTTGCCTTTCCCTCCCCTATTCCCCTTCCACTCTCCTCCCTCTTTATATTTTTTTTTTTCTGTTTACAAAGAAACTTCCTGCTAGGTCTTGCTTGTGGATACATTCTTTTATCATAAAATTGAAGAATTATGCAATGTCTTAAAAAACAAAACAGGCTTTTGAATCTCAAATAATTGCACTTCATTTTATATAACTGCATTGGCAACATTTCAAAGCCATGTCTGCAAGCATCTAAAAATCTTTCACACTGCTATGATATGATGAATAAAAACTTTGGATGTTTTGGCTTATCTGAGAAGCAGGTGGTCCTTTACTGCAACCTTAATTACTACCTGAAAAAATCATCCACCTGGGAGCAGTGAATGAAAGACTAGCTTTTAGGACTTGCTGTCATGAGGAAGAAGGAAAAGAGACTGAAAGTAAGAATATCTATGCAAGAATACTGGAACAGAATGTATACAAAAATGTTTGAATGTTTTTGCTTAATTTTGAAAATCTTTAAATTAGCTACTGACTTGTTTTGACAGTTACCATACAGTCTGCTTCTCTAATCTTCATACTACTGTGATTTGGAAGAAACCGACATCTAAATAGAAATAGAGATGCAATTCCCCTATATTATAATACTTTAAATACGGCAACCAAGAAAACTACTTTAGTGTGCTCTTTAAGTCTATTAGAGAGAACAAGATCACAGAATCACAGATTGGTTGATGTTGGAAGGGATCTCTGAAGGTCATTTGGTCCGACCACTCTGCTTAAGAAAGGCCACCCAGATTTAGCTGTCCAGGACCACTTCCAGAGGGCTTCATCAACCTCTCTTAAACAAACTCTGTAGTGTTCAGTCACCCTAACAGTGAAGAGGTGCTTCCTAATATTCAAGTGTGGCCTCATCAGGCGTTGAGTAGAGGGGAGATCACTTCCCTCAATCTTCTTGCATCATTCCTAATGCAGCCTAGGACATCACTAGACTCTGTATAGCGAGGGCACATCACTGTCTCATGGTCTGTCTTTTGCTAGACCTCCTCTACATTTAGTATGACAAACTGCATTCTCAGACTTCTTATTCCTCTCCATTGCTAATGAAGAAAATTTAGAGTAAGTACATTAGTAGATATTACAATCTGTAGACCAACTTATTGCTCCAATGTCAGTTGGAATTTTGCCTGAATTTCAGAGTATCTCAGGTGGGATTAAACATCTGTTCTTAAACCCTGAATGTAATTATTTGCCTGCATACAGAAATCTCATGCTTGCACTGTAGGCACCTGACACACCTACAGGAGGGCATACAGGTCTATTCTGCTCTGGAAAGGAGGGTGGTAATCAAGTAAAATAGTCTAGATATCTAAAATGGTGATAAGTCTGTTTTTTAAGAAATATGTCTTCATGCTTGGTGTGCAATTCCAGCAGGTTATAATTAACATTTCCAATACATATCAAAATTTAATCATCATTCTCATGTTCTGGAGAAATCTTATTTCAAAGACATCCACTGAACCTGGCAGATCTGAATCAAGACTTGTGGAAAACACTTGACTCACAACAAGGAAGCCTAGAACAGTATTCTAGGATCTGTTAAATCTAGGCACTAGACACTATTTTTGTACAAGTAACTCAGTCAAGGCATAGGTACTTATATTTGAGCTCTAGATGAGGAACAGTCACAGAAACCTGGCTGCTCTCCAACAGCTTCTCCTTTAACAGCTGCTCCAGAAGGGCACACATTTAACATAAATCTTCTGCTTAATCTATCTTGAATAATCCAGAGATCTCAAGTAGCATTAATGGTTTAGTCAAAAGGGCATACATAATCAACACTTTTTACCATTTGACTTTTCCCTAGGATATCTGATACAGGACAAGAAGATAGTACTTGGTATGTATGAGAATATCAAGGGAAGGATTTATCTTGAGTGAAACCTGGCTTCTAGGCAGAGTGCCCCAAATCATCTTAAATTGCCAGAGTATGTGTGATCAAATTAATCAAGCCTGCAGCAAATATATGCAGTAAAGTAAAAGGCTTTCTCAAACAGTTTCATCACAGAAACTATTTATAGGCCATTAGCAGCTTTGTAGAACTGTTGGCAGAAGTTAATGTTAGATTAAAGCACTGATGTTGGTTGAGGTGTGACGGATGTTCAAGACCACAGAACACTACTAGACAGAAAATTAGGATTTGCAGGAATGCTACTTCCTTCTGGGCAGCAGCTCGAGGTTTCACAGGATGACCCACCTCACCTGAAAGAGCTGAGCAGATGAAGATAAATTTTGCCTTAAGTTCATTTCATTGCCACTAGACACCTACAAAAATGCAATTGCATTGAGTTTGAAATGCTAACAAAGCACGAAGTCAGGTGAATTGTTTGCAGACACCACTGCACAAATATATCTCATTTTAGCTGTGTTTCTCTAGACTTGAATCCAGCCCAAGATCCTATATATTTATATTCCTTCAGAAGCTGACAAGGAATTACTGGCTTATGTATGAAAATTTTAACAAAATATTTTGTGTGTACCTACCTTCTCTACCTCACTGGAAAAAGCATACATCTGAAAGAGATGTATTTTATTCTGTGGCAGGGAGTTTGTTTGTATGTAATAAGTGATATTAATAGCAATGTTAACACTATGAAATGATTTACAATTTTTATTGAAAGAAAATGGATTTATGATTTGTATGATGGATGTCATAATTGCAGAGGTTTTTTAGTATTGAGGTCTTTTTCATAAACAAAATTATCTCTTCAGCTATTTATACATAGGCAAGGGAAGATGATAACTTTTCATTTGACAGGGACAGATTTTTGGATGTTTCTGTTACAGGAGATTTATTTAGTAACTGTTACAATTTTATCTAATTTTCTGGAAAAGACAGGTACTCTAAGTAAAACAATAAAAACATTTTTTAAATGGCTGTATTTCCTTCCTTGTATTTCAAATGGCAGATGCTAATCTTACTTTTTAAAGGAAGTAGGTACTTGTTAGCAGGTGTTCGAACAAATTGATTTGAACTATGCCAGCCTTCTAAGAAAGCAATTATATGCCTGTGGTTCTTTTGATGGCTACAATATGCTAATTAAAACAATATTTCATTTTCTCATCTTGTATCAACAATTACAAGACTAGCAGACATACAAATGTTTTAAGTAGCACAACTTATTGTCTCTAAAAGTGCAAACACTTTTATAATATATGTATAAGTAAAAAGCAGAATTTTCTATGTGAAAATTTTCATACTGTGTTTGTTAATCCTAAAATGTTCATTGGCTTGTTTAATCATATATAATCATATATAATCAAATACCATTGTAACGTTAGTCCTTCCCTTTAGTGCCCAATTAAGAGCGTATTAACTGAATAAACACATGAGAACACCTCTGAAATTACTGTCTTTTCTTAAGACTTCTGTGGGGTCTGATTTTAAATATCAACAAGTCTTGAGAGGCTGAAAATTAATTTTTAGTAAGAAGAATTCTGAGACATATTTTCAGATAGTTATTTTTTTTTTTTACTGTAAAGCTGTGAATGCAAAGTAAAACATAAAACCTGGGAAAATTACTCCCTTTTTATTGAAGAAGCATAAACAAAAAACAATAAATATGAGATGCTAAGAAATATTTATATATAAGTATACAAAAATTCTGTCTAAGAGCAGATGTAAGTTGTCATGGTCAAAGACAATAAGAGTGGGTACAAATATTAAGGGAAAAGATAAAACTGATATAAATTGGCAATATTTAGGTGTAGTTTGGGAACAAGTATAAAAGATTACATCAGAAACTAAATAAATTTACTACAGGTTTTTTTTTAAAAGGTTATATAATTCAGATTAATTAAAATCAGTCAAGTCTAGGAATTTCTAAGTGATATCAAAGTAGAATATAATGAATTTTTAATAAAAGAAAATATTCATGGTCTCAAAAAAGACAGGTTGCTAGCACGCAGTGGCTGTAGACAAGTTTCCCTTCCCCATTGCACATACCAATTTCCTGTTAAACATGACTACTATGCAAAGTGGGACCAGTACTCACTACTGAATTGTATCAAAGCACACATCACCAGTTTTTTATACAGTAGTCAAGGTTTGACCAAAGTGTTTAAAACAAGAAAACAGTATACTAAAACAAATTACCATGTCCCCAAGTTGGTGATCATAACAGCCCAAGCACCCTTCACCCCTGAAAACATTGGGTGGCCACCACCGATCAGAGACCCCTTCTGTCTGATCCAGAAGTTGTTTGGACACATTCCTCTGCCTTCTCAAAAATGTCCTGAGGTTGTCTTCGTAATTCTTAGTAATGGTTATAAAAGCGAGACTCAAAAAATGTTTATATAGTGTTGGGAGTCAGGAATCAGGACACAGGTGTGAACTGAGAAGCAAAGTTATTTAACTGTAGAGATTTACACTTTAATATACTTGTTCCAAAGTTCTTCAAACTGTAGTGTACAGGAGAACACTGTTTGGCATACTACCATACTACTGATACACTGAAAAATAAAGGGCAACAACCTGAACTCTGGTACTGATGTGATTTTGACCAGGGCCAAACTGGATCGCAGAATATGCAAAATTATACCAATTGACCAGACAACAGCACATTATACACAGTAGACTAAATGGACTCTTGCAGTGTGCTGATATGTATAGAATGACAAAATTGTACTTGTAGCACTTTTTTTTTTTTTTTTTTTTTTTTTTTTTTTCTTAATATGCCCAGTATGGTAATGTGTGTAAGGGGAACTCTACAGTTGCCTATTCACAAGATGTATTTATCATTTTCTCCTTTGACATTTTAATATATTGTTCCATTTGTTCAATGCCAAAAATGTTGTACTGCTCCATTACACACTATTACTTCATAGCACCTCTATATCTCAGCTTTGCATATGCATTTGCAACTGTTACAGTAGCACAGTTAGATGACCTTGATTTCTCTTAAATATTTTTTAACGTTACCCCTTTCCTTCCTTTTGGCAAGTCAGCTGCATTTTTAGATTAGGAAGAGTCCAAGGCTGCTCATTAGAATCCCTTGATTATACAAAAACCTGACTGATAAGCATCTTAAATACAGTATCAAAATTGAGTATCATCCTCTGACAGGTCCTAAAAAATATATTGTCAGCAAAACTTATATAATATTTGTTTTAGCATAGTTGTGATACCAGAAACCTTTGAATTGAGTTTGTGTTAGGTTAAGTGATGAGAAGGTCATCTGCACCCAAAAAAGAAGGCAGAGAGGAACAAGTACAGGAACAATAATCTGTTTAATAACCTGTCCTTGTTGCTCCCAGGCTCACATTGAATGTCTTTCTCCACAAACCCAGAAGAGCACAGGGACACAACTGCAGACAGAAACCAAATTACAGACTCCAAAGAAATGAACGCCTTGTCCCAGCCACTCCCAGGACTGTCTCAGAAGATCCATCAGCCTCGTTGGCAGCACATGAAACCCACCAGGATGAATCATCAGAGCCAGTTTTTCAGAGCACTTTGCCACCTTTCAGAATAGTGATAAGGGTTATGAGATATATTGTGAGATTTAGGGGAAAAAGCATTTGGAGATTATGGGGAAATAACTATGGCATGCTTAAAGGAGACACCAATGGCAGAAAAAAAAAGACCTTTGGGTGCATTGTGGGGGATCAAGTATAGGGAAACAGAGGGATAAGGGGAAAAAACAGGTCCATTTGCATTAAAGAAGGGGCTGAAGAGTTTACTTGTTTGGCCATGCCCTGTTCCTGCTGTAGTCATGTCTCTTCATTAAACTCCACCTTGACTATTTTCTGGCAAGGAGCTCTGTACTCTCTATGAATGTGTGTGCATGGGGGTGGGTCTATGCTATCAGCACATGGAATGAATTCAGGTCTGTGAGTTGGTCTGTGATCACTAGTGGAGGGGGATCAATACAGGCTAGTGGGCAAAAAAGACCTGGGAGTGGGAAGCAGTGTAGATCTCTGAGGCCCAGCTTTGACAATGGGATCACTTGTGATTTAAAAGCTGTTTTTCTGTTTACAGGAGCATTTTTTCACTTCATACATGTCACTATGAAAATACTGATATTTTGTAACACAGATATTTTCATTGCTGATGCATTTCAATTTTATCTTCATTCTCTGCGTATCTTGTAAGGTCTATTCATATTTTAGAATACTTTATGAGAAGCTGCGGAATTAAGTTTATCTCTTCAATTGCAGTGATTGGCCATGCTACATGTCATGCTATATGTAACTATTCACAAATCTGTGAGCAGATGGAGATATTTTCCTGCTGACAGATTGTTGTCATTTCCTCTGAGTGAAAAGCAGTTTAAGACACATCCTTAGCATTTCCATTTTCAACTGACTATAGGAAAGGGTGCAGTAGCCTCTCCTGCAAATGCCTTGGAGCACATGACTTGTCTAACAGTGTATATGTTAAATTTTCAAACCATTTTCCCTCTTGGTAATTTCATTCTTAAACTACATCAGACAGCTCCCTCAGTATATTGCTATTTATGGATCTTATTCTAAGTCATTTAATCCCTAACTGAATTACAGTGACCATATATTTATCATGGAGCACCTTTTTGCAACTTTTGTTTGAGTTGTGGTTTAACCCCAGCTGGGAACTAAGCCCCATGTAGCTACTCCCTCACACCATCATGGTGGGACAGAGGGGATTATCAGAAAAGTAAAAGTGAGAAGACTTAAGGGTTGAGATAAAGACAGCTTAATAGGTAAGGAAAAGGTGAACATGCAAGCAAAGTAGAGCAAGTTCATTCCCCATTTGTCATGGACAGTCATGTTCAGTCATCTCCAGGAAGGCACAGCTCTGTTGTGCATAACAGTGACTTGGGAAGACAAACACCATCACTACAAAGAGCATCCCCCCTTCCTTTTTCTTCCTCCACCTTTATATGCTGGTATGGTAACATGAAGGTAGGGAATCCCTTGGTCAGTTGGGGTCAGCTGTCCTGGCTGCGTTCACACTCAACTTCTTGTGTAGCCCCCAAACTCTGGACTGGTGATGTGATGTGAGAAACAGAAAAGGTCTTGACTCTGTGTAAGCACTGATCAGCAATAATGAAAACATCCCTGTCTTGCCAGCGTTTTCAGCCAAACACAACAATGCAACAAGAAATAAGAAATCGATCATTAATTACAATATTCTGCAGCTACACGCATACCTAATGAATCTCCAAATGTAATAGAAAATCATACAAACAATAATATCTAGGCTTCTTTCAAACTTATATTTTTATTTATGGCTATTTATATGGTACAGGTAAAACTGTCTTTTTCCAAGTTCTGAATATATTAGATACTGAGTATTTTAAGTAAAGTCAAAATATTAAGTCTATTATTTCAGAGCTTGTATCTATTTTTCTTTTTTTTTTTACTATTTGTTTTATGTAATTTCTGACACTATTGTTTCAACAAAATCTTTGTTAGTTACCAAAGTTCAACATATAGGACACATATTCTAATTCTAGGAATGCAGTTTTAGCATGTAAGTTAACACATTAGTAAATACATAGGAGTATTACATATCTTTAAATTTTCTTTGGTATTATCATTTTAGATGCTATTAACTTTGAATTTAATAATATTATTTCATGTAGAAAATACATTGTAATGCCAGAAGTATTTATCAAAATCCTTTAAAATAAAAATAATACATATTACCATCTTAAAGAGACGAGTCTTTGCATTCCCACGACTTTAAAATTATATCCCTTTAGATGATATTTCAGATGTACCTCTATGTTTTATATATATGGCAGATGAAAAACAACTGATTGAAAACTATTTAGAATAGTTTTCAAGTCCCAATTTGTTTTTAGTATACATTACATCATGGTTTGAAAAATAAAAATTCTGTCACTATCAACAGTAATATTATCATTTTAAAGAAAGTTTAGACATCAAAGATCAAATAATTTCATTGTAATTTTCTTAAATATTAAGTATGCTTAAAAGGGTTTAACTGGTAGATATCCAGTTGTTCACAGTCCAGGAGCTCACTCAGCTTTCTAGTTAGCAATTAAAAGAAATTCACAGGGATTTCTATTTGTGGAATAATCCACAACATTTTTCTATTTGTCTGTCTTAAGGCCAACACTTTAATTATGATCTCATGTTTATTGATCACTTAACAACAACAATAACAACAATAATATTTTTGTAGTTTTGATCCAGGAAGGATGTACCATTTTGCTTTTGGATGAATCTTGAAAAAATCATTTAACTTTTCTGCCACAAATGAGTAATTTAAATAGCTATATTTTCAAATTACTCAAAATCATCCTATTATTGTATTAAAACTAAAGGCTTTTTTAGTATTAGAAACAATACTTGTATCGTATGCTTATTTTCTTGCAGTCATGAGTTGACATCCCATCAGTAAGGGTGTTTTTTCTTCTTTTATTTCTTTTTGAACTACAGTTAGCCTTTTGGAAATTATTGCCCTACTTACTGAATTATGCAAAGTCATATCTCTACTTTGCCCTGAAAACACAAAGTTTCTTCCTTATAGGCACTATATCTTTGCCTTTTGAAAAAAAAAAAAAAGCTATAATGGCAGTCACTGTCATGTTGATTAAATCAATTATTAGTATATAAATAATATGTAGATGTGACCTTGAATCATGATGCCTTTATCTACTTAGTCTCATTTGATATTAGAACAATGGCCAAGCACCCCATATCTTTAAAAAGATATGACTAAACTGTTCTTTAATATTAAACCTTGTACATAGACTAGGTGATAATAACTGCAGTCCGTTCATGTGCCATCAGAGCTTTCCTAAAATTTGAAATATACCATTTTACATATTCGTGATAGTTGAAATAATTTATCCAAAATCATACAGGAACTTAAAAGATTTTGATTCTGATAGTGATAAATGAAAGTAGTGAATGTTTGTTTAAGGTCAAATACATAGATCTTGACTTCATAAAGAATTTTCTTTTGGTGTAAAGAAATTTTCTTATATAAAAAAGATGATTATGAATTCCCATTTCCATTTTGGTTGTCTATACAAATTCTGCTGTTCTTTTGCATTTTGTGAAAAGCCTCTAGACTTCAAACAATTTTTGGAACATATATCTGGTAGAAATACTTTTTTTCTTCATTTTTTGCCTCCCTCTTTGGTCTTGGCTTAACATGTCAAGGAGGCAAGACCAAAAAAAGATTTCTTTCCTTTTCTTCAATACGCTTCTGAAATACTGCTTCTTCAAACATGTCACAGGAAGTTGAATCATCCCTATGTGCCAAAATCTTCCTCAATTTATTCTTCAAATATAAAGTGCCTGATCTTTGAAAAGTATCTACACAGAGATTTCCAGATTACTTTCAGAAGTCTGCTGCTACGTTGCTTTAGCCTCACTTGCTAATCATACTCAGACAACATTGGTGAGAAAGTTTCTAAATATGGTAGACATTTGCCATTGATATATCTGCTGGTGAACCTATTCAGAATGTCCTTTTTAATGTAATTTTTTGTCTAAAGCACAAGCGGAAAAATGGAGTGCAGAAATATGTTTCCACAGAGAAAAAAGAAATCAACAAAACAAGAAGCAATGAGTGTTTTGTATTTCAGATATACACTGATGAGCATTTTTAGAGAACATAAGATCTCATTATTGTCACAGTGGGCAGGGGACAGGGTACTATGGCCTTCCTGGAGAAGTGTCCTTAGAAGGACGTCCCAGAGGCACAGACACTTCTGCTGTCTGCTGAGTGATTTCAAGCTCTTCAGTGAAATCAGCTCTTCTGGGCAATGATGAAGGAAGAGGTGCAGCCTTCATACAGAGTTCTGCAGGAGGCTTTATTCAGCTTCTTCTTCTTTGGAGTCCAGGCAAGAAGAGCCAGTCACGTGGAAGAGGGGTTTATATAGTGAAGGCAGGGGGTGGCATAAAAAATCTAAGCCAATCGGCTGAGGGATTCAGGGAAGACCCAATCAGATGAGGGACTCAAGGGAAGGACCAATCAACAGAGGGGTTAGGGGGGAAGCAAAGGGAAAGGGCCAATGGGGTACAAAAGATTTACATAGCTGTTGCAAAGCCGCTTGCAGAAGGTGAAACATTTCCTCACCATAACAGAAAGAGCTGCCTACTAGGATTTCTGCCTTAGGAGATTTTGTTCATATTCCTATCTGGCTAAACTGCTCTTTCTCCAGAGGAGTGTGTTTACATTATTGTCTGGCTTAACCGCCTCCACACATTATGGTTTGTGAACTTACACTTTGCTTCTGTTAGGACAGTTAAAGTTCCACATTGAAAATGAAAGGTAATAGCATAGGGAAATTAATCTTAACCATTGCTTACTCTAGTATCTATGGTGTCTGAGGAGAACCTGGGAGAACCTCAGATACCTGCTGACTCCAAATCTGGATGGAATTCAGATATACGTGAGCATCTCCTTAACTGTAAGGGAGGGAGAGCGATGGTGAAAGCATTATAGCAGCCACAGTGTCCAGAGTTTAAGTATTCTAGATTTTTCAGTGGCCAATATTTAATTACTTAGTATTCTAGTAGTTATGCTTAAAATAGAAAAATGTCTCATTTAAACACTTCAAAGATTTATTTAAGGTGAAACGTTTTCCTTGAGCACCCTTCTGTCTCCAGGTCACTCCTGGATTGGAATGTCTGGTACATAGTTTCTTGGAATGTTTTACTGTAATTTCTCTAACTCACCAAAATTTTTACAATATTATATGATAGAATGAGTTTGTATATTTTTCACAGACTAAAGAGCAGTCAATTTTTCTCTTGTACTCTTTGCAAAAACTGATGAAATAGCTTTCTATATGCCAAAATAACTTTCTTCTTAATTTATGTCAACATAACAATGCACATTTAAAATAAGGGAAAAAAAAATCAAATTCAGTGCACAGTAAGTTTGAGAAAGACCGTGTTTTTTTTGTAACTATGAATATAGATATTAAGACTAGCAGAAAAATAAAACATGAGAGAAATATGGTTATACATTCCTATTTTTCCTATTTTTCCCTTTGTCCTGACAGATCAAATTTTCCCATCAGTATTTTCCATCTCAAAATCACCAATGGGCTTTTGGGGGGTTTTGGATTTTTTTGTTTGCCTTTTTCTTCATTTTAAAGGATAACTCTCTGGTGTAGCAGTGGAGAACAAAGTGACACAGACCCCCTTATATCTCCAAAGGAGATCACTTTTTGTCGAAATCTCACCCTTTATGTACCTTTCTTCTCTACCTGACATAACTGAAACTTAACTGAGACTTAACAGAGCTCAACAGAAGGGAGGCACCTGTTGCTGGCCCAGCTGCAGTGCTGCTGTTCACATGTTCTACCATCCAGTCAGCTTTCTGCTCATAAGCTGTCCATGTGTCTCTCCAGCCTCACTTCCAACTGACTCTCTGTCTTTCACATAGGGCCTTCAGATGATAACAAACCTTAAAAACTTTTACAATTGTAAACCAAACCCTACACTCTGCCTTTCAGAAGTCTCAGGAAGAAATAGTTTAAATTTGTTCTTGAAAAAAATTAATATGAGAAATAGAGGCTTACAATGCTTTACAGATTTATTTAAAGGATAAGGGCATTTAGATCAAGTTGTCTCCCACAAGGCCATTTTACTACTCTAGGTTAGCAATAATAAAGCTTTAAACATTCCTGGAATAGGGAGTCTTGTAACTTACACACACAATTCAATAGATCACCAGTTTGGAGGAAAGTTCTCATTACTGTGGTCTAATGAATCTCTTACTGTTTATCTGAGAAAAAAAAATTTCTAACAAAGATTTTCTAAACATATTCTTTTTGTTTACATGCAAAACTCCCCTAGAGATTCCAGCATCCAGAACATAACATTTAACTACCATGCAAATAGCACCCTGTAAGGTGAGGTAGTAAAAGCTCTTTATGGCAGGAAAAGCTGGTGTACACATTTCTCCTTTATATCTGTAGTACACGAAAGCTGTTTGTGAGCAAATGGATGATCATCACACCTGCTTGAGCAAAAGTTACCACCAGATGTACTAATATGTAAGATTATAGAACCATAGAGTTTTTAAGGTTGAAAAATACCTCTAAGATCATTCAGTTCAATTGTAGGGTGAAAGATCTAAGTACCCATTTATATTAACATTAAAACCTGGCAAAGTGATCGAAGCCAGAAAACTATAAATAATCATTGATATCAGTACCACTTTATTTCTTTTACAGAATCTGAATTTATTTTAAAGACAACTTCTACAAATCATATTATAACATGTTTTGTTTTGTTTTGTTTTTTTAGTATATGATAATATGATATCATATTACGATATGATAATGCACTTATGAAAAGCTTTTCCATAGATTTTAGAAAATTTGTGTGCTGTGAATTTTATCTGTTGAATCAAAACAAGTTACTTGGAATATAATTTATATTTCAACTTTTAACCTTTCTGCTCTTGATATGATCTATGATACACATAATCTCTACAACTGTGTGTTTCATTGCTGGCGGTCTTAAATGCCTCCATCTGTCTTACTAGTTTCTTTGTGGATTTAAACCAAATAGTTGGGTTTTTCCCCACTTCCCCCTCTCACAGCACTTTCTTCGCTTTTTAATTTTTTGATTTTGTTTTGTTTTGTTTTGTTTTTTCCCTTTTGCTTACATTTTAGAGGAGAGTTATTTCTAGGAAACGCATGTAGTTGTCATTTTTGAGGAAATGTTTACAGTTTAACTATAAATAATGGATTGTCTTAGGATAGCAAATGCAGAGTTTATAGAAAGCAAAGTGTTTGTAACTACTCATATATAATTTGTGTCTAAAACATGCCAGAAAATGTCTTGCAAGGGTACAGAATATATTTCTTTGGAGCCATCAGCTGTACCTTGTTAAAAAAAGTAAAATAAAACAACCTGTCCTGTGTTTGGGCTTTTAACATGCCTGTGAACACTGTCATTTGGAATGTCACTACTGGCACACTGTTTTATTTCTTGCCCATAAATGCAATCTGAAATAAAACTTCTTATGAAACATATTCTTACATGAAAAATGGCAGATGGGAATATTCATATGCAGAATTGTTTGCTTTTGCATAAAGCCAACAGAAATATTCGTTAAGTTAATCCTTGGAAAAATGGTGTACAGAAATAAAAATCTTTCGCATTTTTTAATTTTTTATTTTTTCCCATTTCTAGAATTAAAAACAGAAGACCCTATATTTTGTGGTGCAGGTTCATCCTAGGGACAAATTCTCATTCTGAGTGCTGGATATGCCTCAGTGAAACCTATTAATGCCTCCCTCTGTGAGCTTGTTTAAAGCCCAGTCTTGCTGTCATTGTGCCTGGGAGAGGAGGAAAAATTGAATCAGCATCTGAAGGAAACCTGAAACATTCTTGGTACTAATTACGCATTTCCTTGTTTAGATGTTCGTTATCTTTCTTCCATTCTTCTGACACTGTCTTCTACATAACCATTTTCAGCACGTTTTAAAAAATAATAAAATGCTGAGATGTGATGGTCCAGCTTTGAATTAGGTTGTAGGCTTCTGTCAGACAAATAAGATCAAAAAAGAGATGTTAGACTTAAGAATCTGAGAAGTTTATTCTACTAAAAATTTATGTTCAGTTCAGGAAAAAATCTGCATTCTTGTGTCAAGAATCATAGACTTCGTGTGCACTCTAGATTACAGACTATGCTAATATTTTCTTTTTTCTTTTCCTAGATAAGTCAATGTTCCATGAACATTTCATAGATTTTCGTTTTAACAACACACACACACACAAAAAAAAAAAAAAAAAAAAAAAAAAAAAAAAAAAAAAAAAAAAAAAAAAAAAAAAGTAATGCAGAACTGCATAGGTCTTTTATTAAGGAATCATTTCAGCAGTATACACTTGGAGATTTAAGGCACTGGATCTTAAATATCTGCTATACAAGCATCCTTTTAATGAGATTTACCTGACTTTACTAGGGCAGCTGTGTTAATCACTGTGTTAATCTTGTTGTGTTGAGAAACATCTGGACACATGGATTGTCTTTACTCAGAGAAAATACACCCATCAAATGCCCACACATACATGTATGTTTACATGTATGTGTTATCGTGTATTTTTTAATTTCACAAACTTTAGTACACAAATATCATGCTCTCTAGGTGTCTCTTTCTTATCAGTTGCACAAGAATGGCAAACTTCATGTTTTTGAATTTTCCAGATGGTCATGTATGTAAATCTTGGTGCCCAAATGCTCAGCACTGTAACTCATACTAGCATGAGGGACATGAGATATTTTTTGTATGTTTGAAAGTGTGAGTAGTGGTAGCTACTGTCATTCTTTATCTAAATATGAGCAATGTTTTGTTTTTGTTTTTTGTTTTTTGTTTTTTGTTTTTTTTTTCTGTAGATTTGATAGTAGGTTTGAGTAGTGGAAATGAAGAGGAGAGAAAGGGTCAATGTATGAGAATCTTGAAGAAAACATCATCTTAATTAATGTATTTTTGACATTTTTTATGGCACTCACTTAGGAGAAGAAGTTAGGTCCAAATTTGGGCTGGAGGATGAGAAAGAAGTATGAAGGAATATTTTTTAATTTAATTTGTACAAAACATTTAAAAAAAATTAGATTTTTCTTTTCTTAAAGGATTCCAATATGTAAAATCTTTGCTTTTCAACCAGTAATAATGTTGCTATATTCTACTACAGGAGAAATTTTTACATGCTTCTCTTTTTAAGACTCTTGAATTAAAAAAAAATATTCACATGTAATGCAATAATTTGAGCTTAAACATAGTTCCTCTATGTATTATAAGCAATAAAACCATATCAGATTGAAAACATTACTGTGTTGCTCAAACTTTATGAACAGAAGCGTTAATTAAGGTTATTAAAGTTCTTAATGGTGATATGGTGATGATGTATGAAAAGATGCTCTATACTTTAATCTGGATGATTCCAGTCATCAAAATCTTCCATCTGATGTGGAAAAAAAATCTTTTTTTTTTTTTTTTTTTTTTGACTTATTGCACCATCAGGAGACAGTAGAACTTGGACTTCATAGCTACTCTTTTTTTTTTTTTTTCTCCCCCGAGAATAGGCTTATTTTAACATGATACTCAACTGCATTCTTATTTCATTAAAAAGAATATAGAATATGTAACAGACTTGTTGAAACATCTGTAGTCCTTTTGCCAAATCCTGAAATCTCAGTAGTGGGTCTTGATAAATACATTTTCTGGGTATTAGATTTATAGTATGAGCACAGCAATCTGTATTGCTTCATTAGTGTCATGATTATGACATATCAACCCAGATGAAAGAAGAAAGGAGTTAATTTAGGCATAAAGATAATAAAATGCATAACACAGAATGTTTTCCCATAGTTCTGTGAGATTCTTTTCATCTTTTCTATTAATTTTTCAAAAGTAAAATTGTTCCTGTCACCACTTACCAAAACAACATGAAATTTTGCACATAAGGTTAATTTCTCATAGTTTAAATATACAAGCTTTAACAACAACAGACAATACCATCTGAATGCTGACTAGCTAAAAATGTCTGTAGCCATTGTAGCTAATATACCATCATTTTCAAAAACATGATAATTTGCTGAGGTACATGCACCTAAAATGTCAAGAAAGACTATTAAAATAAATACTCTAAATAGCAGAAATGTCACTTGCTATAGAGTAGTCTATTTTTTTCCATTTCTTTAGGCAGAATAATTGAGATACTGATAGCATATCATGGTGCTAATAACAGCATGGTGTTAATAAGGTTGTGGGTTTGATCCCTGTATGTGTCATTCACCTAAGAGCTGGACTTGTGGGTCACTTCCAACTCAAAATATTCTGTGATTCTGTGGTATTTTATTTGAAGAACTTCAATTTCTCTTCATTAATAGTATTAGTGTTAATATTGGTATTAGTATTAGTGATTTTTTTTCTCCTAGCTCTTCCTTTGTATGCTGAGTAAATTAGTCAGGCATATTTCATGAAAAGTGTAAGGACTTCAGAAGTTTTATTTTGGGCTCCTGATCGGAAAAGACTGCCATAAATCTTCATCACCTAGAATTTGTTTTTATACTGTAATTTGTTCTATTTCTAACCTGAAGAGGAAAATATAATAATTTTCTAGATAAATATTGTAATGTCAGTGTTTGCTGAGCAGTCAGCTATCTGGCTTCTGAAAATTTCCTGTGTTCAGCAGTAACCTTGTGCTGTTACTGTGCATATTCACAATTTCTATATGTGTGCCATGCATGCACAATCAAACTTTGAACTTAACATGATTTCTACAGGATGAACAAAAAATAAACCTCCACAGCTTTCTACTGTGAAGAACTGAGAATAATCAGAGTTCATTGAAAAGATAATTAGTAGAAAGTGCTGATATGATTGCAAAGCATGGGTGCAGCTGTTTGTGCCTCTAAGGAAACACAGCCATCTGTACGCACAAGGGCTTCATTGCAGTATGACAGCTTCTTTCCGAAACCAACACAGCTGAGCTGGAATGAAACACGGCAAAAAAAAAAAAATCACTTTTCAATTAGGCTAGTAATTTATTTGTGCTGTAACACCATAGATTATATTTTTTTCCATCCTTATTTTCAGAATTAATTTGAAGTTCTATTCCTTTTTTGAAGATGAAGAGGACTAGGCCTGGGGGCTTGCTTGTCTACTCAAATGTCATGGCTCCATCTGTTTAGAGCCTTAATGCTTAAACAATGCTTCAGTGTACAGAATTCATTTTAATAGATATAATTCCATTTAGAATGTATAGGAATAAGTTCTAACATAATTTCCTGAAAAAATCACTTGGTGGCTTTGGAAGAGAGGCCACATTTCAGACTATGGTTCAGGCTACAAATGCCTAAGAAAATGTTCAGAAATAAGTAATTCATAATGTTTCCTGGGGTAAAATATATTTTGTTGTTGTGAGTAAAAACATATCTATATTTTCATCTGAAATCCTGTTGAAATCCTCCTGTCAGAGGACTGTATAAACTGTGATTATTGATAACTTTAAGTAAACCAGCAGTAATGCCAGAAGAAACAGAACAATAACTCTAACATTGTCTGTCCTTCCTCTATGAGGAGCAATCTGACTCTTTTCACTATCAGCAAAACAACTGGAATTTACATTTACGACTGGGTGGAACAGTAATTTAGAATGATAAAGTCTTGTTTTGAAAGGTCCATAGAGCCTCCTACACCAGTGTGTTTGAGTGAAAACCTTCCTTTGCTTTTGGAGGGTGAGGGAAATTCACCCCGACACAAATCATCCCTTCAAGCACAGAAGAAAATTTCATACCTTTGGTTTTATTTATTCAAGGTTTTCTTAATGAAATAATAACAGGTGAAAGAACTTCCTTACAACAACCCTCACAGAATTGCAAAAGCTGTAATAGATTCTATTTCCTAAGTCACTTTCGTTCCTACTCAGATATTGTAAAGCCTTTAATAGTGAAGTCAACCCCATTGATTCATTTTTTAAGTAGCAAGAGATGGAGACGCTTCATCTTATTCTTTTCCTGTAGTCATAACTATATTAAGTCCTCAATTCTGCCAAGAGTCATCAAAAGATATGAAATTTTTCTCTGATGGTATGGTGGCAGAATTAGGTCTTAGAATACAATGTAATGATCTCCTTCATAAAACCTGCTCTACGATGATTGGCTGTAAAAAGAATTCAAAGGTCAAAAGAAATATAAATTGTGGAGATAAAAATACCCAGAAAAAATACTAAAAAGAAGACACCAAACCTCTTCTAACTACATTATTGAATTACCCTCTACAATTATTGTTATTATTATTATTATTATTATTATTATTATTATTATTACTACTACTACCAAAATAAAAATGGAATAAAATAAAATGTAATCACAATTATTATTTTATCATATATAAAAACAATAAAAGTCTTTCAATATGCATCTTTTTCTTTTATGAAGTTAATCAGATGCTTCCTACTTGAAAAATGAAAGTTTTAAGGATGCATTTATTTTCTTAGTTTAACGATTCCTTTTTGAACCATTTTAACATTTAAGGAATGACTTGACAAAGCCTAGGTCCTAGAATGAAACTACAACTCTTTCCAGACTCTCTCTAAAGTGCTCTTTTACTCATTGAAAGGGGCTGATTCAAGCATAGTTCAATTCATCATACACCCATGCTCATATTTTTAAGCAGATGCTAGCAAGGCTTTGCACGACATGCAGTGTTCCCAATTGCCAAAGAACAGTGGGCAATCTGTTCTTCGTCTTTTGAAAATAACTAGCTGATTATCCATCTCATTCCCTAACTATTAAGGATGAATAAAGTAGTTTGGATTACCAAAAAGTGAATCAATCTGAAATTTTCACAAAACTGGGGGGAAAGTTCAAATGCTTTGGAAAACAAAGTAGTATTAGAAAGTATTACTTACAGAAGGCAAATATAGCAGAAAAAAACATAATTTTTGACAGAATGTCTGGCCTCAAAAATATACAATCATGCCAGTGTTGTCATTATTATATTTTATAATTATTTTGCAAATTTTTTAAGAGTTTTTACAAGGCTTCACCTTTTGAGGGTCATCCATTACTACTGCATATTGCATATATGTGTTACCTCAGCACTACCCAAGGAACCCCAGTTTCTATAATTGCAGCATCTTAGATTATCTGTATATCTCAGTATAGAATTATAGAATATAATTAATATTTTTGATACCAATCTTAGAATTATTAGACTGGAAAGCTCAAAGAGCCTTATTATCAAAGGACAATTAAGTCAGAAAATCACTTTCCATTCATAGCTAGGCTGGAGTTTCATTTTGAGAAAAGAATCAACAGCATATAATAGTGCTTTTTCTCAGTTGATTTTCTTAAATCATAAAAACGTAAGAGAACTCATAGTTACATCACTTTCTAGTATAATAATGCACAGGAGAGGTATTTTAGATCAGGAAATCAAATTTTAGTTTGTTTTTCCAGGAAACTGATATTATTCTGTCAATGATTTTAAATGTGATGGGAAGGTATAATTTTTGATGGCTTTTTGTTCTTTTTGTTTGACTGTAAGTCTTCAAATATTTAGTTTTGCATGAAATAATGTATGTGAGTTTACAAATTAAATGTACATAGGTTTTGAAAGTTTATATATAACAAAATTAAACAATTATGAAGTAATACATTCATAAATTAAATATATTCACACCATTGAAATTACAAATATTAAGTAAACCTGGCACTGTGAACATATTCTAACCACAAAAAACATTGAAATTAAGTTTCCTTTAGGATGGAAAAGCATACACTGGTTTTGAACAGAAATTCCTTGTTGACTATGTTTGTCAGTTCTAAATTATTTTGACTGCACGTTTGTCTTCTCTAGGATGATCAAGAAAGGTGATTATTAAGTGGAAGAAGGAAGGTGACCTTGTGTAAAAAAATAAAGCAAGATTTTTCTATAGTTATATTCAAATGTTACATATCTAGATTATGAATAGCATGCTAAGGTATAAGTCTATATGACCTATAACAACTCCAAAAAAGCTATGGATATTTGAATTAGAGTCAGTGGATTTATTCTTGCATTTTAGATATCTGGAGGTTAGACAATGTGATATGAGAAAAAAATCCTGACACTTTCTAATCCTGACTTCATAACAAATTAACTTAAGAATGGATTTGTTCACTGTTTTACTATTTTCTGGGTACCCAACAGACTTGCCATAAATAAATATGACTTGTTCTCTTCGTGGAGACCTTTATGCCACTTCTGCCCAAAAACCACCCTTGGGACCCTTTCTGCTTTTTACCATACCAGCACTTGTTCCAGTCCTGAAGACCTTTTGTTTCGTTTTTCCATTTTAGCAATGCAAATTTAACCATCCTTTCCAAGTTGGGTTTGTGATACAGGAGTTGCAGTGGAATAATGTTTTGTAATTCTAATAACCTAGATTAAATGTTGAATACCTGACTGCTGAGGAGGGAATTGACTGCCTAATACTGTCAGACTACGCGGCTCCTCACTTCCCCATTGCATCCATCCATCATTCCTTTGGGGCCAGCAGCAGAATACTCAATTCTTGCCATAGGTGCACAGCTCAGAGAAGGGCCTTTGACAAGGAATCTTTGCAGCTGCAGTGATTCCTATCCCACCTGCTTTATGAGGAATTAAATCTTCCAGCTGGGTTTCTACTTAAAAAAGACTGAGCAAAAAGGAAACAAAATTCCATCTGATTAGACAGTCATATTCAGCTTACTTTCTCTACGGAAAGAATTACTAAACATCAGCTTCTACTCTGTCTTTATGAATTAGTGTCACAGAATGGATTCTGCTAAATCTTGTGAAAAACAAAACAAAAAATGCTCTCTTAAAAATATAGCCAATACTTCTGTATAAATGCAGACTGTTAAAAGGACTGAAATCATGTGCTGGTGACTTTCAATGAGCAACTCACATGCAATGATGCAGCAAGACACAAACTCTTTTCTGTCACAATTCTCATTATCACTGTGATCTCTCTGTAAAATTTTGTCAAAGAGTGAAATGGGTGTATGCCTCTACTTAGATGCTGAAAAAATATGCAGTGGTATCATAGTGCTTAATAGATTGATTGTGTTTGCTCATGCTGAAAAAAGATCTGATTCTTTACTCTTTTTTCATTAATAGCTCATATTTTGGGGGATTATACTACTTTGTATTATTTAAAGGTTTTCCATGAGTACACTTAAGGTATTTGTTAATAGCTGATTGAAAATTATGTCTAAAATTAGTAACTGAAGTGACTAATAAAACAATAGTAAGTTTTATTGTGTCCTTAAGGGTAAGTCCTCCTAACCTTATTCAAGACTTTTAGAAATTAGAAGAAGAAATTTAAGTCTATCCTTAGTCAGTGGAAAGAGAACTGGTGCCTTCTCAAAGCAGGATTCCTCCTGATATAATATATAGGTCTAACTAGGCACACTGAATTCCTTCTGGGAGTGAAATTTTTATTTAGGAAGACAAATTTGACAGAGAGCCTGATAAACTATTTCAAATTGGATATTTAATGGATAAAATCAAAGAAGGCGCCTACTCCAAACACACAGTTATTTCTAAAGGAAGATATTCCCATGAAGAATTTGAAAAGGAATGCTGAATACTTCACACAACAAATATTTTTTAACTCTGGAAAATTTAAATGTTGACATTTTTCAGAACATGTTTTAAAAGTGTTTATTCTTTCTTATACCTTTAAAACTATATTTTAAATTGTAATTTCGTTTGAGCAAATTTTCTACTAAAAGTTAGCTAATTACTAAAATTAATGGTACGATATACTACAATAGCTACATATCACAAAAAATAGTTCCTTTAATATTTATTAAAGAAAAATAAAACCTTTATGAAGAATCACATGACATAAAGAAGAAACCTGATTTTGGTCTCATTAAAACAATTAAATTCTTGCCTGTAATGTCAATTACAACAGAACTGTACCCTAGAAATAAATGCCTCAGGTTTTCTTTGGAAGCCTGGGCTGAGCTGTTGATATAAAAGACACTTCAGCCATAGAGGCACTGGAAATGTCAGTATTAGTGCAGCTATTTTCTACATACCTTGAGTAGAGGTCAGATTAGCTCATGAGTTACTCAACTTGCTCTGTTTGCTTTTGCCACAGCTGCTTCCAATGTGGATTCAAACCTGCTTACTTTATATGCTTAGGAATTGGAAATTTAATCATGTCACTATAATTATACTTCACGGTGTCACAGGAAGCCCTGCCAGGTAACTTTGTGTGACATGGCCACTCCAAAATATTCCATTTGCTGACTTTACATAAGCATTCTGAAAACTCGCTTCAAAAAATGTTTTTAATGTATATATTATTGCCTAATACATATTTATTTTTGTCTCTAGGATATAAATAACTACTGAAGCATCCTTGCTGAAGAAACATGGAATGTTGAAATATCCTCTTCTTAACTTCCCATCAGAATGTATGTTTCAAAAGCAGATATTTTTGTTATCTTGGATAACAGACCTTAATCACATAATCATGACTGTGATTAAAAATATGTTTTCTCATTTTCTTATTGCTCCAATTCTACTTTTCCTTGCTGTTGCTTTTTGTTATTGATAGTCTATTGAATATTTGATTCATCACACTTTTTTTTTAAGTTACTGAAACATTTCTAGCTTAGAAAGCATTTTCTTTTCATATGACTTCAAAAATTCTGTAAAAATTAAATGGATATCTTTCTTTCACTTTGCCCTTCCAGTTTTCTCATGTATGTCACCCTTTCTAATCATGTTTTTCTTAATTGCTCATACAGTTGTAATTCAAATGATTTTTTTCTTAAATTCAAGATTTTCTCAACTATTGTTTTCTTTGTGCTATTATTACAGAAATATTTTGAAGAATTCAATCAGTCACCCCTATTATTTTCAGTTTCTTCCAACTATTTTTACAAGAACTGTTTCTAAGTTTGGATAAGACACAACTCTCTATGCCTTAACTTACGTGATTACATGGACTAATCATGGATAGCATCTCAAAGTCATTTATCTGTTTCTTTTATATACATTTAATTTGTCTCAAAGTTACCTGTCATACTGATGAAAGTAGAGTTGATTAGGTTGTTTTGAATTCATTGTGTCTGTACCATATTTTATTAGTACTGATTAAAAAAAAAAAAAGAAAAAGAAAAAGGATAGGTATGAAACAAGATTCTTGTTCCTCTGTCTCTTGATTTATATTCTGAGAAGGCAAACCAGTACTAATGAAATTCTTTTAGGAGAGAAATCATTATTGCCGCTGTGGTAGAAAGGGTCTAAGGACAGCATAAATTGAAAGTCTGCGGAAGAACAAAGATAGGAAGAAGTCCAGAAGTTTATCTGCAGTACAAAGGAGACCCAAAACCAAAAACCAGAGATGATAGACAGGACTGCTTCCATCCTCCACAAGCCACATAAAGCTGGAATTTCACTGAAATTATTGTGGCATTTGAGATTTTGTCACTTCTACTATCATAAGAATGTTTTTATAAAAAAAAAAAAAGTCTTTACTCTGCATCATAAATATAAACATTAGGCTTTTGGAAAAGATCATTTAAATGATAACCCATATATTATTTATTCAATGTCAGCCAAACGAGCCTAATACTTTGTTCAAGTCATTGGTCAATTAATACAGCAATAAGAATGTCAGTAAGGAAAATTCTACACAAGTGAAAAGAGAAAAAATGTAAACTATATTATCTAACTTTTAAAATTAAAGCAGATTATGTAACTGCTTTGAGAACTGATTTTTTCTGGGGAAAAAAAAAAGTAGTTTCTGATATGGACTAATCATGGATAGCATCTCAAAGTCACTTATCTTTATTGGTCTTAAGAGTAGATACATGGACTCAGCTGGGTGACCTTGGCAGGATGCTGAGTGCTCACCAGAGGCGGCATCACTGATGGTCTCAGCCTTGATCAGCAGCAAATCTTCCTTGAAACTGGATGGGATTGGTTCTGCCAGTCGTGGGGGAGGTTCCTAGCAGCTTCTCAGAAAAGCCAACACTACAGCTCCTCTGCTACAAAAGCCTAGCCATGTAAATGCAATACACATATTTTTTTAAAAAAAACCTCAGAAGATCTTGAATAAGCATAACAGGAATAATTACTTATATTCATCTAAAGCTACTTTAGGTGAACAGAACTGAAATAGCTCAAATGAAAATTTTCATTGTCTATTATGAAGTAAAATGTATTAATGATCAAAATTACGAGATCAATATTTCATTGCAAGATTCTTAAATAGAGTAGTTAAAAACAAGACTGAATAAACTACTCATTTCTGCAATTAATTTGTTTGTTTAACTGTAATTTTAAAGTGGTGCTTTGCTTAAAGACTGTGTAAGTAAAAAGGAGAAGGCTGCCTCTTTGCCTTTGCAGCACTGCTCTAAATGAGTTCTTCCTCTCTTGAGCAGGGAAGAGGACTGAGAGCAGAAATGAGTCCTTGATGGGGAAGAAACTTCTGAGGAAAAGATGAACCTGGTAATGAGAAGGACTGTCAGTAGAGAAACAGGGGAACAAGCACATAAAGGAAAAAGGTATAAAATGAGAATCAGATGTAGAGGGGGAAAGAAAGAATATTTTCCAGTGAATTAGCGGGAACTGTTTAGACCTTGTTGATAATTAGAAAGCTGCTTCAAACTTCTGGAAAGATAACAAGTAAAGAGGAATCATCTGTCCTCTGGGGGGACAATGAAAAAGTGAAAAAAAGTCTAAATAATTTCTTTTTAAAGTTTTATTGTCAAGTACAAGTATTATTAAGTTGTCTATTTCTGGATTAGGTTTTATTGCAGACTAGTTTACAAAACTCAACAAAGAGGATTGGCTTTTTTCTTTCGTTTCTACGAAGCACTTACTTTAACAAAAAGCTACTGGTAAAACCACTTCAAGGTCCCAGGCTAGCCAGACATTGTGGTGATATGCAGAAACAGAAAGCACTGGAATGCCAAGGGAAAAACATTTCAGAGGACCCCTGGGCTGGGGTCTTCTGAAAAACAAAATAAAGAAAAACAAAATCTTCAGTCAGATGCCAGAGTAGTATGATAATGTCATGGGCCTATTCTGTCAGCATCAAAATACTGGAAAACCAGGATTTGGTAGCTGCTGCTACCTAGAAAAAGGTGGCATATATGTGGAACAATGGCTATGAGTTGTTGGGACTATTTCTACCTGATCTCTCATGGTGGAGCTGGGGCAGAGCAAGGATGTTGTAAATTCTGCATGGTAGTTCCCATAACCTCAGTAACAGTGGTGATTCCCATCACCACCACACTTATATTGGTGGCTGCCTTTGATCCGTATTAGCCCATCCCACACAGGGCACTAAAATTCCTAGCTGAGAAACCCTGAAAATGAGTATGCTTTCTCTTTGCTGAGCACCTCTGTGTATGGGAGTTTGCCTACTATATCTGTAAGTTAAAGATTACCAGTTCTTTTAAAGGTTCATTTACTCAGACAAAAGTATATTTTGAAAATAATTAGGTTTTTAAAGTTACTAAAAACCATGGGAAGAAGGACCCTTACATGATGAACATATGTCTTCTGCTATAGCCTGGTCAATTGCATTCAAGATTTCTGAATAAGAATAAATTTTAAAGGTTTTAGTCACAGAAGAAAAAGTCATTTATAGACCCTGTTTGATAGAATTACATAATTCTCTCACAGGATTCTACAAAATCCCCATCTAGGACCCCAGGAGATTGCCAAGCTCTCCATTCAATTGTAACCCTGAGCTAAGTATCCACAGAAGTATGTTAATTATATGCAGGTGACCTTGGATTTTCTTCAAAGCTGTGGCCTTGGAAATGAAATCTAAATATTGATTAAAGGTTCTGATTTACCAAATAAATAAAACATTTCCTTAAATCCAATTAAATGAATATTGAGGGCTTTTCCCTGAAACAGTGGTTAAAAATTAGGCATAGCTTCAACAGTTTTGTTGAATATTGATCTGAGAAAAACCCTCCTTTTAGCTTTGTGGTTTTGTTACTTTGAGATTTAACAGATGTGTGGTCAGGTAAGAATTAAAAGTTTTAGGAAAATCTTTGGAAAATTTTTAATGCTTCTATATGAGAAGCTGATCTAAAAATCACATTCTTATATTTCATTCTATGATGCCAAAGTGAAAACTCCTTCGTTTGGCCAGTTATGTAATTTTTTTTCTAAAAAGCAGCCTTTATATTACTCTAAAATATAAATGTGTGTTTCCTATTTCAGAAAACGGTGCAACAAACCCAAGCCTCATCGTGATCTGAACGTTCTCAGAAGCCAACCAGCCAAGGGGCAAGCAGGGATTGTTGACAGACTTACACTATATTGGAAGGGGAAAAAGCAGAACAGGCTCACCAGTGATGAGCAATGGGGAGGTGTAACACAACTTGAGGAAACCGGTATTAAAAAGGCCCTTTAGTCTGCTTCACAAACTGTTGGCTACAATGTGCCACACCTTAAATATTTCTACACTAATGCACACAGCATGAGGAACAAACAACAGCAGCTCCGAGCTTTGGCTCAGTCCCAGAAATTTGACATCATTGAGATAAGTGAAACCTGGTGGGATGAGTCCTGTGTGGCTGGAGTGGCCTTGTTGGATGTTTAAAGGCTCTTTGGGGAGGACAGAAGGGCAGAAGAGGCAGAGGGGTGGCATTGTATGTCACAGAAGTTTTAGAATGTAGAGAGCTCACAGTTGATAAAGGCACAGTTGAGAGCCTCTGTGTAACAATCAAGGGGCAAACAAATGGTGCAGGTGTCATTGTGGGAGTCTACCACAGATCTCCTGGGCAGGGCAATGACACTGATTAATTATTCTTTGAGGAACCAAGGGTCACTTCCAAGACAACTGCCCTTTTTCTTATGGAGGACTTCAGCTTGCCAAAAATTGTGAGCATCAAACAGCTGGTATAAGCTGAGCCAGAAGATTCCTGAAAAGGCTGAGTGACAATTTTGTGGAACAGGTCCTAATTGAGCCAACTTGGAAAGATGCCTTTCTTGATCTACTGCTTGTCAATGAGAGGATCTTGTGAGCAAAGTGGAGATTGGCATCCATCTTGGTCACAGCAATCATGAAGTGATCGAGTTTAAAAACTCTTTTGACAGGAGGAAA
>VZSR01003803.1:39470647-39502322 GCA_013398615.1 Brachypodius melanocephalos
CTCTTCAACATCTTCATAAATGACTTGAACACAGGATTGGTAGGAATACTAAGACCACAGATGATACAGAACTGGGAGAAGCTGTTGACGTCCTCAAAGGCAGGGGGGCCCTGCAGAGAGACATCAACAGATTAGAGGGCTGGGTAATGACCAACCATATGAAGCTCAAAAAGGAAAAGTGCTGGATTCAGCACCTGGAACTGGACAATCCTGGATGTACAGTTCTGTGATACATTAATCAAATACAGGGATATGTCTTTAAAATATGAAGACTTGTCATCATAGTTGAGTTGAATTTAATGCTAAGTGGAAAATTATTAAAATGTAATATGCTTCTTAAGAAGCAATTCTTTAGAGAAGTGGTTATTAGATATTGGAATGAGCTATCCAGGAAAGAGGTGGAGTCACCATCCCTGGAGATATTTAAGGAAAAACTGGATGTGGCCCTTTGTGCCCTGGTCTACTTGACATGATACTGTTTGGTTGAAGGTTGGATGTGATGATCTCAGAGGACTTTTCCAACTTAATTGAGTCTGTGATTCTTAAAAAAAAAAAAAAAAAATTTTCTTTTGGATTCCTCACTATTTGTTCTGATTTTCCTGTTATTTTCATTGTTCTTGTTTTAATCAAATGTCCAGTGTGATTGATTTGCTGTGTGGTGCTTAGTTGGCAGAGAGAAGCAATTACAAAGAAGAACAGTTATTTAGAAGTACATTTTGTATGAATGATGCAAGCTAATGTCATCTTTCTAGCTTTCCTATTACTCATGTGCTAGCTAATTACCCATATGTCACAGTATTTTGAAAAACATGTTCAAAACATTTTTGCTTCATTCTGTCTATTCTGGTTTTCCACAGAAGATGTGGACTATTTTAATACATGAAAATGAAACTGTTGAAAAAAAAAAATTGAAGGGTCATGAAAAATAATTTCTATAATTATTTGTATTTGTGAGGACACCTGACAGTACAGGTTGTACTGACTCACAGCTTTAGCATGCATGTGTCAGCATACATTTGTTAAGGTCATAGAAATAATGCTGCCTTGAAATCATAAGGATTTATAAAAGGGAAAAGGATGCCACAAAGCAGTGAAAAATTGAGAAAAAATATGAGAAGCCACAGTGTGAACAGCAATGCAAGAGAATAAAGAGGGAGGTTGTCACTATAGGACACAAAATGAATGATACGCACACAGTCAAGTTGTCAGGGCACATAGGAGGGAAGTTTATTTTCCTACTTCTCTTATATAGATTTCTGACCATGACCATGGATTGGAGGATGAGGTTGCCACCTCTCCAACCTCACTGGCCGAACTAGCAGTCTATCATTTGTCTCCTCCTTAGAGAGAGGAATGAAGACAAAAAATAACAATTACAATAACAAAGGCATTGTTTACATGACAATCTGTGAGAAACTCCATTGCAAAAATGCAAACATCAGAAGGCTGAAAAAGATCAAAGCGACAGGAGGTAATCTGGTACCGAAGCAGATATTTCCTTGCAGCCCATGGAAGACACCACAGCAGAGCAGATATTTTCCTACGTCCTGTGAAACATTTTGCACTGGAAAGAGATTTTCCTTCCAGAACACAGAAAGGAACACTTTACATCCACTGTTTATTTAAATCCTTCATTAGGAAAAGAGGCTGGGGAAAAAGTCTCTTACAGGATGATACAGAAAAAGACAATCCTGTTGCTCTTACTGGGGGCAACAGTGGTCAGTGCAGACAAGCTGCACATTGATGGCAATGTTGTAGCGAAGTTAGTGGTGGAGTTCACACAAATAATGAACCTAGTATTAGTAATATTTTGTTTACCCAGCCATGTCAGCTGATCGTGCCAATCTTTGTACACGGATCCCAACATGACTCAGATGTATACTAAATAATTTTGCAGACAATACTGAATTGGGAGGAGCTGTTGACTTGCTTGAAGGCAGAGAAGACCTGAAGAGACAGACCTGGACAAATTAGAGGACTGGGCAATCACATATGAAGTTCAACAAGAGAAAGTGCCAGATTCTGCACTCTGGCTATGTGTGGGAACAGGGCAATGAGATGCTGGAGAGCAGTGCCTGCCATGGAAATGGACCTGGAGTCAATGTTCTCAGGCACAAGATGTGGCTCCTGGGCTTGCCCTGTGAAGGGCTGGGAGCTGGACTTTGATGATCCTAGTGGGTCTCTTCCAAGTCAGGATATTCTGTGACATTATGTAATTAGCCCTTGGGTTAATATGGGCACAATAAAATAACTAGACCTGGAATTTTATTTTAAAAGCCCTGTAGGATGTAGGCTACATACATTGTTTATAGTTGGCCACTGGGCAAAATAAATGCCAGCTCAGAATGAGAGGGCAGGTCTAACTATTCTCCAGGCAGTTCACAAGGCCATGGGGTGGAGCACCAGTGACACTACACACTGCTCTGAAGTCCCACAGAAAACCTGTGAGCACAAGCACTCTGAGGAAGTGAGGATGTTTACACCCTAGTACACACCACTAAGTGGCTTGTGTATCAAACATTCTGACAAAGATACTAATGAGTGCCCCAGTGCATGAAATAGCAACTCGTTTAATTGTCCACTCTACTGCACATTTAGCTGACAGGGGAGTAAGGGTAAAGCATGTCCACCCTGGAACTGCCAAACAGAGATTGGATGAAAAGATGTAGTTAAGATGCCCCTGCTGTGGCTGTATCCACCAGCTCAGGAAGTGCTTCGTGCAAAGTTGCTTAAGTAACAACACTAGTTATTTACAATACTCTGTCTTAAACTGTCGTTAGAAAGTTCACTGTTCCCCTCTCACAACAACCCCAGGCGTGTGACAAAATTTTTTTGTGTGACTGTTTTTCCACTGGATGTCTTTGAGTGATCCTTTAACCCTTTTGGATAAAGTGCACCCACCTTCTGGGTACCCTTGAGGGAGAGGCCTCCCATAAGAGTATGAGTTTATGCCTGCCTTGTATCATCATCCTTGTCCAGGTGGTAACTACATCCCTGACTCCTACACCAAACCTGTGACCTGTAAAATGTGAAAGGAGTGTCATTGTGGTTACCCTCCTTGTTTATTAGCTATTCCCCTTGATTTTGGTTGCTAACTAAATTTTGTAGGAGTTTGTTATCTGTGTGAAGTTGTTTTTGTGCACTTCTTTGCTATGTTAACACAAAGAGTAGGGAAAAAAAAAAAAAAAAGAAATTGCAAGAGACTTCTCCCCAAATAGTTTACTTTTGGTTTTTTTTCAAATACAAAAGTTACATGCATGTTCAAGCTTTTTAAATTCTACAAGACTCTTTTGTTTTGCTTTTCATTATAACTTAGCCTCCATCTGAACACTTTCCTTGTTTCTACTTTATTAAATAAGACAAAGAGACTATAAAGATCTGCTGTCAATAACCGGTCCTGTTTAAAAGTATCTGCAACCTTCAAAGGCTGAGAGGGTTGTGGAACTTGGCTCTTGGGAGAGCAAGTTAATAAGCAGAAATGCAAGCTTGCCAGGCTGTCAAATCCAAAACCCTTAATACTTTTTGCATGCTTCTTTTCTTCTACCCTCGTTTTTATACAAATAAAAAAAACAGCTGTTCAATTTGATTAGTCTATCTTTCTTTTTCTCTTCATCTGTCCTCATGAAGAACTTCTAGAATACAATATAGAGAGAAGATTATCATATTCCACATATGGCACTTAAAATATGAAGTTTTTTTTTTAAATCAGTGTAGAGAATTTTACTAGAAGAATACTGTCACATTTTAGATACCATGTCCTATTACAGACAAAAACCTCCAAACCCATTATATATACAGACAAATATTTAACTTCTAAGTCAAAACATAACAGTTATCATTACTTATCTACAAAAGATATTAATGAATATTTTGTATGCTATTACAGAAAACCTCCATTAATGATACCTTTGTGAGTGTTAAACAAAAGATGTGACAAAGACCAACTGCTCATCTCTGGTGTTATACATTCCTACCCATATCTCTGAGGCTCCCTGGCTGACTGCAATATTTTTCCACAACATGGGGTCATGGGTGTTGCACTGGGGGTCAATGCCTTTGACCCATGGCTCCTCTCAGTATGTGTTTCTTCACACACATTTTCTGCCCACCAGTTGCCTTTCTTTTCCTTTTCTCCAGGCAACAGCAGCCCAATCATTGCAAAAATACCTTACCGCAATTTTAGAAACTGAGAAGAATTTGGGGTGTGAAACCTAGTGTTCATGGTTTTTTTGCAAATTTTAATTTAAAACAATTTTTAGATCCTACTTGTCATGATTTAATCTGCTTGTTACTTCGAAGGGAGTATGTTTCCACATATCCTGTGATACTTCCATTGTGATCACTGAAGCTGCTGTTAAACTATCCATATAGTTCATTATTTTTGTGCATTTTCACCACTTTTTAAATTTGCACTCCAACCACATTTCAGATTGTTGTGAAGCATTTATAATTTGGGGGAAGGTGGATTTTTTTTGTTTGTTTCTTTTTTGGCTTTATTTTTTGTTTGTTTGGGGTTTTTATTGTTATTTGTTTGTTGTTTTATTTTGTGTGTTTTGTTTTGGTTTGGTTTGGTGGTGGTTTTGGTGTTGTTTCTTTGGCTGGTTAGTTGATTAGTTTGTCTTGGTTTGGGCTTTCTTTTGTGGACTATATAATCTCCATAGATTTCTTCCAATGTAACTTTTTTTTGCTACCTGACTCAGAAAAGTCCTTTACATACTTCATCTCTCCAGTCTCTGGTAGGCTTAATGATTATCTGAAACTTCTAATCCCATTCTTCTTTATTCCTACTTATTTCTGTCACATTTCTGTGATGAGAAGTTGATAAGTATGATCTTAAGAGGAAGGCCATTTAAGCTATCTTTTTTTTTTTTTTAATGACATTACATCTTAGGAAAAAGGCTTTAATAATGCATATCTTATCCTTCTTCCCTTTCCTTTCCACATTTTTTTGTGAATCCTTCTTCCCATTAGGGAGTTAAAAAACATGGCAAGTCATTTTCATTTCAGAGGCTTGAAGGAGAAATCTAGTGCAATCTGCCAACTTTTCACCCTTGAAGAATTCAGATGCTAAATGTGGAGCTTTGAGTTAAACAATGGTTAGAAACAACTAACAGCATGCTGTTGTTTCTATGTCACACCAGTGGATTACTAAGCAGGATTTTGGGGATAAGGGTGTCTCTGCTAAGAAAGCCAAGGGAATTGATACATCCAAGCTAATAATTGCATGTCCTGGTCCTAAATAATCTGTTGCTTAGCTATGTGAAAAAGAAGCAGAAGAGATAATTATTTGGGAATGCTAAGTAAAAAGAAGGAATCTGTTTCAAATGTGTTAGAACTGAAATAGAAAGATTAATCTGCAAGTATATATTCTTCATGTAGCTTCTTGAGATACCAAAGATACAACTGGTGACTTTCAAAATTCTAAATTCTATCTTATATCACCCTAGAAACATTTTTGATTACTATTTATAACAAGAAAAAAAAAAGGCATAATATCTTCAACCTCTCGATTTTCTATTTTTTCATTATAAAATTCCATGTGAATGTTTTCAATCATGAAGTGTTCATTCCAATTATGTATTTACTAAAATATTCTAATAAAGATAGGTAAATTTTCATCATATATAAATTTTCAAAGTATGCCGAAATACGTACCATACAGCTTTATAATGCAATGCCAAAAATATCTCTAATAAAATGATCTGAGAATTGTAATTTTTAGTTGTGTATTAGTCAAACTGTGAAGGAAATTCACTCAGTTTGTGCTTAGTTTTGATAGTGCTTTTTTGACTAACTATAATAGGCTAAAAGGATTTTCTTGTGATTTTATTGTGTTGGAAAGGAGGGGTTAAGGAAAATTTACTGCCTTCTGTACACAGAGAGAGGAAGTAATTTTCTGCCATGATTACCCTGGCAGGAGACAAATAAGAAAAAGAAAAACATAAACTGGAGGCTTTCCAACCTCACTGTTCTTAAAATCTGGCTAGGTGATTTAAACATGGTGGGATTTTAGATTTTTGCTCTTCAGGTTTTCCACCCTTTTCCTCATTCGACCTTGCTAAATATAGGGATGTAACCCCTTTGGCTGTTTTTTAGCAGCAGTTTTCTGTATTAGGCATTCTAATGTCAAAATGTTTTTCATTTTACAAACATACAGTGACAAATGGCTTAGTTTATGCTCCCTGCCAGCATTTAAGCAGGTAACTTGCAAACAGTCAGCTCAGCAGATGGTAAGGCAGGTAAACATACTTGTTAATCTATGGAAAATGCAATCAGAATAGATGGTAACAGGATGACTGCTAAGACAAGTATGAAGTAGGGGTTTCTCCACACAAATGTTAGTCTGCTCTAATTTCATTTACTTTTACCATAATTCTCTTTGAAGTAGACTTTAAAATATACTTTACCTTAAGAGTTAGTTCATGGTAAGAATTACCACGTATAAGCATTGGTCATTTCAGTCAGAATTAAATACAGCTTTTCAAAAGCCAAACCCTTTTGTAAACAAAAAAATTAAGCTTTAGTTGAATACTTTTCAGGAGAGCTGTAATATTTTATTTGTAAATAAAAGCAGTCAATGTTTGCTTGCCTTTGGACTTTATTTTCTCTACTTGTAGCTTAGAAATTAAAAATTATAATTCTCTTTCTCCTCATCATCCTCATCTTCCATTTTAACTCACGTGCAAAAGAGTGCCACATTTCTGTTGAGTACAATGTGCCTTACATCTGCTCTCTTCTCCAGTAGCAGAGGTGGAAAATATTTTGATTTTCCATGAAGAGAAGAACCAAACACCTCCTACTTTAAATTTCTCTAAAGAGCTTGTATTGAATAACTTAAGGTCTGAAATGGATCACCTGTTTATTGATAGCAAACAGTGATTATATACTTCTGTATGAAATTTTTCCTTTTGGACTTGTGTCTGCCATCATCCATTCAAACCTATAAAATCCCACAGATGTAAAATTTAGGTGTATCTGAGAGGAAAATGGAGGGAAAGCATGATTCTCTTTTCCTTTGTAAATGTCCATCGGTGTCAATTGTAGTAAAATTAGTGTAGATAAAATAATATAAAAGTTATGTGGGTTCATCAGGTTTTTCATATACTATTCCATTAAAATCACCTCCTGCTTTTAAGCAATAGCTGGTGTTGCTCATGAACATTATCATTAGTCTGCACACTGCTTCATTTCCCTTTTTGCAAGACTTAAAACATTTCTAAATGCCTCATTATGAATCAGCAAAAGGTCAATTGCAAATGAAACTCTTTGAAAATAATGAGGGAGACATGACTGAACTGTGTTTTATCTACACTCCTTCAAGACAGGTAAGCAGAGTGAAAAACATGAGATCATTTTTGTAACACTCAGTTTCTTGCAAATATGACATTTTAGCTGAATAAAGAAAATCTCATTGTAGAATAGCTGTACTTTCTCTTGAGAATTTGTTAACAATAGAGTTTCTGTTTAATTTAGTTTGTATAAGAGATTATATAGTTTACTTCATGGTAATACACTGTGCAATATGATAAACTGACATCCAACTTACAGATTATCAAAACAAGCCATTATTAATAATATATTGAAATAACTATATGACAAGTAATTTATGTAGAGTTTGGTTGTCCCAAAATACGGTTGTAAAATAGTTTATTTCACTCACAAATTTCTGAAAGTCAGGGTTCATATGGTTTGTTTGTCTGTTTGTTGATTTGTTTTTTTGAAGTTTTCTCTAGTCAGGTAAGAAAAAGCATAGAAATTTTTTTTTTTTAGACAAATTTATCCTAATATTTGTCCAACAGGAAAAAAAAAATTAGGAACATGGCAACTAAAGTACATAAAATACTCGGTTTGATTTATTACATTGCTAGGGATTTTAATTTTAATGAGAAAAGTAATACTACTGAAATTAATATCTTAGAATATGCATTTCTCAACTGAGTAAGGAGGAATTCCATATTTGAACCTTGTATTAATGGAGAAAAATATTTGAGCAATATGACATGGGAAGAACATTGAATTTATATACTAGATTGTTTGATTTCCAGTGAAGTTTTCTCACAGTATTTCATAAATGTGAAATTTATTACAAGTAAAAAGATCTTCCCACCTATATTCCCTCTGGCCACCTGGCTCTACCTGCACTCCCATTTCCACAAAAAAAGCAGAAAATTATGGTTTTGTTTTTGAGAAAAAGATTAGCTTTCTGCTTTCAAGGGTAATATTTTCACTGTTGATGCAATTTAAGGTCTTTTTGTGCTAGAAGAGTCAGGTATGTTTTAAGTTGTATTAAAAGTATAATGATTATTTTGCTTTCCTGTATTTCTTTGCTTTACCCTGAATTTTAGGCTGTGGGTTTTTTTTTTAATTAATTGGAGGTTACTAGTGACTAGAATTTATTGTTAATTGAGGGACTCTAAGGATAAATTTAATTGACACAGGACACTTCCCAAGGGGTAATTATGCTTATGCCCTAAACAATCATTATATTTTGTGCTGGTTTCCAGTCTCACTGGTGGTGTCACCAGAGGTCATGAACCGAAATGGTGTAAGCAGAACCTAAGTTAGACTTGTGGTTATTTATACATAAAAACTGTTTGTCAGATTTTTATTTTACTATAGATTCCTTCTTAGGTCTGCATTTGGGGCTCCATTCGTATTCTGTGTGGTCCACACGACCTCCCCATGTAGTTCCTGCCAGACAGAAAGTCCCACACTTCAGAATTGTTGTAAGATAAAGAGATAGGAAAGAATGTTGAAAGTGTATATCCATATTTTGAGGAAGCACAGCTGTTGCTAAATGACATCCTTTCCTCTTTAAAATGTTTGTTTAGTAGAGACACATGGATACTTTGAAATCCTTTGGGGCTTTTAAAAAGAGCTTGTGCAGAGTTCATACGCCAGACCCGTTGTTCATGTTTGATGCCAAAGCATGGTCACAAGAAAACACACCTTGTACATGGTTAATCTCTAAAAATATTGTGCTGAACACATCTCTGTGCCAGAACATGGTCCTGAAATAAGGGATGGTAGAGAAGGAGATGAAAAGACAAGGCCTACAGTTTGCAGCTTAGATGGAGAATGGTCCTAGGAATGGTATTTCTGTCAGATCCTAATTATGTACAAGCAAATATCTCCAGGGGTCTGGAAATAGCAGTCAGTTTTTGCTGCCCATTTCCAAATCGGGAAGTTCAACCAAAAGTTCACTCATTTTATTGAAAGGTGGTACTGGAAATGCTCTTTTTTAATGCTTTTACTCAAGTAAGGTAAAAGGAACATCTACTTGTAATACCATTGTCCCTGAGACGACAGTGACAAAGCATGTTATAATCACATCAACACCACCAAAAAAAACCAAAGAAACCCCAACACTCCCCCTCCAAAGCCACAACAACAACAACAACAACAAACCACACCCCAAAACAAAACAAAACAAAAGGTATCTGAGAAAGGGAAATGACAATATCATAAAAGTTGCACATGTCCATGTATGCCCTCAGTGTGATTACTGAAGAACCAGGTACAAAAGCTGCATAGTAGAGTAGTAGTTCATGGAATACTTTTTTTAGATTTTTCTGAGATCAGTCTACCTCTGAATGCAGAACAGTACTGCAAAAGAAGATGAAGTCAGAGGAACAGTTTGTCCTTCAGCTGTCTCAATTTCCCCTCCTGTACATTTGTGAAATGATAGTTGCTTTCAAGTCTTTGAGATATAATTCCAGCATGCAAGACAAAAAGCATGATTCTTACTGTTTCTGTAGCACATTGATATCACTAAAGAGGCCATGCCCTTTTTTGAAGACATCGATGTGCAATAGTAAAATATTTAAACAAAAGAATGTTTTAAAGTAAAACCCCTTTTTCTCAGTTAGAAGAAATAATGATATTTCAAAGTAGCAATAGTACATCATGTCACCTCAACTGGTATTACTAAACTTTGAAATGCTTGGACACTTTAAAACATCAGGTCTGGATGTAGCAGCACAGAGTCCTGATTCTACAGAGTTAGACTGGGAACACGGGAGTTCTCTGTCCTCTTGGCTCAGTAGATTTACTGTTGCAGGTATAAAATGAGAGAGAGAGGCAAACTGCAAATTGTGTAAATGGAAAACAGGTGAATGTGATCTGCATTTATTCAGGAATGCTTGCTGTGAATGCACATGAATACTGTGCTTCATCTTTGTAGCTGTCCTTTGAGTCTCTAACTAAAGTATCAACTTAATTTTGAAGAAAATTTCCCAGTTTCCAATGTCAGTATCTATAATATACACACTACCTTAGAAATACTGTTATACAAGAAGTAAAAATTAAAATTTGTAAAGCTCAGTACTTAAATTTTAAATTAAATTAAATTAAATTAAATTTTAGGTGTTTTATTAACAAGACATAGAATGCTGACAGTTAATGGAAATGAGTGAACATGCTAAGCTTAAATTAAAATATTAGATAAAAAAATTGGATATTAATTTTCCTTTGGGAAGTTGCAGAACAGGAGGAAAGAACTAAACATACTTGTATGCATGTATATGTGTTCTTAACAAAATTCTTTATCTGAAACTTTAGTAATATAGTTGCACTATGACAATAAAATTTTGATTAAGGTTTTCATACTTCCTCCTCTTTCCAAAAATTAAAAGAAAATAACATTTAGAGAAATTGTGAATTTAATTCTTTTTATACATTTTATTTCCCTTTTTCATCCTGTTGTTTGAAGTGTGATTTTGAGTAACAGAGTCTCCAAAGGTCAAGAGATGAATTGGTGTTTGATGAAATTTTAAAGAACTGAAAGTCTTTACAGATTCCATGTGAAGTAACTACACATTAAAGACCATCAATGGACAATGCAATGTTTCTTTAACCTATTGAAGGAAAAGCCCTAAGTTCTTTTGAACTAAAGATTACAATTAAAAAAAAATGTATCTAAAGCACAGATGACAGTTAGAAAAGTTATGTTGGTCTACGAGTTATGCACAAAGATAGGAATGCAATCAATGAAAAAGAAAAAAAGACAAATGTAGTACCAAGTATCTATATTCATGGGAAAAGTAACTTAAAGGACTTTCAAAATTATATTGGAACAGCAAGAATTTTGAGACATATAGGTGGATAATAATTTGTGATGCATTGTTCAGTCATTTCCTTTCTTACTGAAAGTTTACTTAATCTTCTCTTAAAGAGAATTTTTGGTTGAGAATATTTTTTTAAGAAAATATTTATCAGCCATTTGGGAGCAGGAAAATAGAGAATACATGCTCTTTAACATGCATTTACATTTCTAGTTTAAGCAGACAAACACTGACAATTTGAATACTAACTGTTGAAGTAAGAAAATATTACTCTTGCAGAGAAGTCTATAAAATAACAGAGATTAATGGATTTAATTGGACAAAACGTCATTAGCAAGGAAATTATAGAATCATAGAATAATTTGAGTAGGAAGGGACCTTCAAATATCATCAGTGGCATCTTTGAGTACTGCCTCAGGCACAAAAATGTATCCATTACTATATTCAGTGTTATCACATGAACAGCAGTAGGTCGAAAAATCCATCTGCAAACTGTTTCAGAACGTTGTGCTCTGGAAGCAGGAACCTACTGAACTTACTCCTTCAGTTTAATGCTGACCAGTTTGTGACCATCTGTTTGCCTAAGTTTATCTTTGTTTATGCCCTCCCTCATTAGCTAAACCATAAGCCTATTTGTTTTTCTTCACATTCTGTTTTTCTTACATGAAATGAGCTCTACCACAGTGTTCATCTTAATAATTTGCAGATATTACTAGCTATATTTAAGTGTCTCTAACCCTGAGTGATGAAAATTCAGATGGTAATTCCAGAACAGGTTTACAGAACAGATGACTGTGTTGTTGCAACAGTCTAAGTCTGGTATTGTGATAAACTTCAGAGGAAATACCTAATATACATTTTTCTCTCTTTGGGCTCATCAGTGAAAATATGTGTCCCATTATATTGCCTTTTGATATTGATTTCCAGATATTTTGGTCAAATTCTCTATTAATATTACAACCATGCTAGTTTATACCAATGACTGACACAAATTGTGGGCAAATATAAAATGCTACATGATAAGTTAACTATATGGTAAGTTACAGATAATTTCTCAGGTATGACTGTCTGGAAACTTTGGACAAATATCTCTATTTTATTGGCAGTTATAGCAAGAAAGATGATCAAATTGTGGCTTTTATTTGGTGGGAGAAGAAGAAGAAGACAGCCACCTGTTCTGTTGTTAATTGGTTAGTGATGAGAATCTTCTCTGTTCTCAAGGCATAATTGCAAGAAACAGTAGTTGCAGTAGTTGCTGAGGTTGAGGGGGGTTTTTTTGTTTGTTTGTTTGTTTTGTTTTTGTCTGGTTTTGTTGTTTGTTTGTTTTTGGTTTGTTTTGGTTTGTTTTGGTTTGTTTTGGTTTGTTTTGTTTTCCCAAGCAAATACTGCATCACTTATATGGATGAAAGATTAAAGATCTCTTTGGAAAGCAGTTGATTAGAAGAATTTTCTGAACACATAGCAATGTCTTTTTAATTGCAATATCTTGGGGAAAATAAAACTCTAAATGATATTGTTTCATATCCTTTGATTTGAAAGAAAGATACAAGCCGGTGGCTATAGCATCCTTTCTGAGAAGTGATCAGCCTTAAAGAAAGAGTTGTCTTCTTAGTGTTTATTTTTACAGTAAAGAGCTTCATGTCCATCTGAAGCTGCTCTTAGTGCTTTTTATTTTCATAACCACCATAACATTTCTCCAACCATTATTTCAAACTGGCATTGTCATAAAAATGATGTGGCTCTTCCCAAATGGAGGAAATGTATAGCTCTTGTATCAGCAGCAAGTCAATTCTTTCACCTAATAGGTTGGAAATAGAAGAATGACAATGGACTTGTTCTCCAAAATCCTTGGTGGGGTGCTGTGTAAAATGAAGAAGCTCATATTGAATCTAGGAATGCTTCAAATCTTAAAATTTTTAAAAAAAGATAAATCAGTTTTTCATATTGAAATAACTTTATATATAGAACAGTTTTGACTTCAGTCTCTTCCCCAGTAAAACATGAACAAATAGGGAAAAAGCAGATGTTTTTCAAGATCTTAGGTCTGTGTTATTTTTCTTATGTTGCAAGTTCATCAGCATCCTTGTCCATCTGTTACCCTGATGGTGGATAAATATTGTCATAAGTATATTGATAAAAATGAATGGTTTTAAATATGAAAATTCTTTATAAATACACACAAGTCTTGTGCTAGCAAAATTTGCCTGTCTATTAATAAATTAGTTCTAGGGTGTTCCACATTTTTAAGTATGGATAAAAAGCAGCAAGTGAAATCAGTTCCTTGGTAGAATTATTCTCTCCCCTCTAACTATTGATGAAGTCTCTGCAGCTGACTCAGTTCCTAAGTTCTGAATATCTGAAATAAACATAGTTTGCCCTTACGTTTCAATCTCTGTAGCCTAGAAGACTCTAATATTGCCAGATTTTTTTAACTCATCAAGCTCTTAACTACTGGTAGATAAAGACATAGCTAGATTCAGTCCTAGAATTTCCTTCTTTAAATATATGTCTTAGTGTTTCTAGAAATACCTTTTTCAACCTTTATTTCTAATACATTCTATCAGTTCTTCAGTTATTCAGAAACCATGCTCCTTTTTTTTTTTTTTTCCCCCTACATGAATTTTACTTTAAAACATGACCTTTTCGAAAGAAATTCATATTTTTCATGTTAGATGAAGGACATGACTGACTGACCTCCAAAGACTTTGCTATTATTACACCAGTTTAAATGTCAGCTCTCTCCTGGCAAGTATATATATTGCATTAGACATGTTAAAAATTTAAAAGTAAAATTGCTTATCTGCCACCTAACAACTCCAAAATCTTTCCCTTTGGAAGGTACAGACTCCCATGGATAGGAAACAGAATCTGAATTATTCAAAAACTTCAAAATTATCTGGGGATAGACATTCTGTTAATGCTTAAATTAGGATATCTCTGAAGTGTTCTTTTCGCAAGGTCTAAACTGACAAAACAAAAGGAGTGTTACCCAAGATTGGAAGGTGAGTTATGTGTGTAGAAATATAGCACAGATATTATTTGGTGATTATGATATTTGGAGGAGAAATAGAAATTCCCTCCTCAGAAGCAACAGCAGAGAAAAGGTGAAAACCAAAAGTTATCCCCTGGCAAATCCAAGGGTATGAGTCTTTTTAGCAGTTTTGGATTAGGATTTCTGTGGACATAGTTCCAAAACACTTTTTATCTGATTTGTCCAGTGATCAGGATTAAAACAAATTTTGTCTAAAACCAAACAGGACTGCATAAGATTAAAGTTTCTTAGAGGAAGTTTCTTCTTATAATTGATACAATCTGCTGGACTCCAAATGTTAACTAATAGGATACATCCAAAAGAGAAATATTCTCATGCTTTTAACAAATCACCATGACTGGTCACCTTGGATTTCCTGTCTAGATTATTTTATAGACATGAAGTGTGCAATATAATATTCCATGTCAAGTGAAGTGATGTGTTACTGATGTTACTGACTTCAAATGGATAGTTAAGTTCCCTATGGCAGCTTTAATTAAACACAGGAGAAAAATAATAAAAGAAAATAAAGTAAAGAAAGAAAATAAATTTCTTATTACAAGTTTACCAACAAACATAATCTAAATAATGGATCAGAGTAGTGCCAGAAAGCAAGGGCATGAGACAAAACTTTGCATTACTTGAAATTATTCTGAATATTGGAAGTTGGAACATCATGTTTCTTTAACAAGAACTGATAGAACTGATTGCTTTCTTCAGGCTTTTTTCTTTTCCTAAGACAGCAACCTTTCTCATATCATCAATTTTACAAATTATGGAAAATTTACAGTCTTGTGACACTATAATATCCTCCACTCATATCCTTGTTAAACAGAGTTTTAAACATAAGAATATCACAAACTTCAAATTAAACACCCATTTTATTTCCAGATGTTCTTCATTTCACCAGGATTAAGGTTTTTCAAGATAGATTGTTTCCCCCTTTCCATACCTGTTCTTCAGTTCTTACTTAAATATTGGTCTGGAAAGAAGGGAACAGCAAGCTGTAGAATAAGTAACTACTGTCCTTACAGTTTTTTTATGTATTTCTATAATTTTTTTGACTAAACTATCATACAAATTAGAAGAAATGTTGACTAATTTTAATTAAAAAAACCCCAAACAAAACTAAAACCAAACCAAAACAAAAAAAACCTAAAACAACCCACAAAAAATACTTGAGAAAGATGAGTTTATATTACCTGCAAAGTGTTATTGAAAAATACTTATTTTGCTCCAGAAGAGGAACAGAATTCAAATGAAAATTTGTTTTGAGGACGTTTTCTGGAAGAGGAGCAATGGGGAGGAGAGGGACTGTGAGGAAGCACGCAACTTGTGATTGTTCAATAACAGAAGGCTTCTACTAAAAGATCAAGGAATACAGTGTACACTTGCCCCAGATGTGTACCATATTCAGTAGAAGTGCTGGAAAACCTAAATAAATGATTCAACCCTGGAAAGTCTAGCAGCTTCTAGTGCAACTAGGAATTGATGAAGACACATGAAAAGGTTCTGTTTACTGTTCAAGAAGATGTGCAGTTAAGCATGAAACAAAAAAGAACAAAAACATGAATTTCAACATAATTGAAAAATTATCTTTGGAAGTTTTGGTTCAAGATGTTTGCTTAAGTTCTCACTTAAAGTGAAAGGGTACAAACCAAGCCACAAGCCCATTCAGAAATGTTCCACAGAATACAAACAATCTATCTAGGAAGATGGAGAGAACATTCTTATTTTGCCCTTAATTTAACCCAGGATCTTAATTACTCCTTTTTCTGCTGTCCAAAGCCTTCTGTAAGAAAATATTTCTGTCAAGTAATTATTTTTCACTTAAAATGCCTCTGAAATATCTTTCCCCTCTTTCCTTTGATGTGCTTATGTCTCAAAAATTAATGAGAATTTAGCAAGGAAAAATAGTCGAGGAATTAATTTATTGACAACTTGCAACCAAGCTGCAAAGAAATTTTGCTCTATGGTCTAAGGGTGTTTCATAATCCATTTAACAATTCATAATCTGGATAAAAATTAAAGAGAACACATGGAAAAAAGTTTTTTTGAGAAAAAGAATATGTTAGTTGTATAGGAAATAATTTGAAATTAGATATCATCATGGCAATCTCAAACTCGTCAATGCAATAGTCATTTTCCATTTCTATATAGAAAACCACATAGCATATTTGTAGTCTTATATTTGCTAGATTATTATCTCCTACCTCATTCACTAGACAATGAAGGAAAAAGTTTTAAAAACAAGGAAGTTTTCAAGCTGTTTTTGAGGGAAATGTGAGGTACTCAATATTTACCACACAGGGTTCTTCACTCAGGAAAAAATGTTGCCTGCAGCGCTACAGATGCTTTTAGAATAAACACTCAATGACAGGCAAGAATAGAAACATTTGCCAAAGGTCCCAGCTGTTTTCTCAATTCCAGTAAATTGTGTGATTTTCTTCTGAATCTGCACATTTGTTATTCCAAAAGTATTATTATTCTGCTATTAAGAAATGCAAAGCAATCCTGGTGGTGCCATCCCATTCCCAGCAGGTGAGGCCCATGCCATCCAATCTGTTAATCTATACAGGCAGAAATCCATTATGCAACTGCCTATAACTATGGCAGAAATTAATGTGGTTTCAGACTGGGTTTAAGAATGTTTTAACAATGGGAGGAGAAACTAATATATGGAAAAAATCCTGCTGAGGTTCAAAGCTGAATGTCAAATATTGCTTTAGTTGACAATTTAGCAACATCTTATATAGGGATAGTAACACTCAGCTTGCTACTGAGGGCATAATAGTTAAGGTCTTACTGCAAACTATTTGTCAAATTCATTGTAAGTGATTGGCAACATTGGCAGAATAGCTTGTTTAATTCTGTTTCATTGTAAATAAGTATACATATAATATACAGTAGACATATATAATGTATGTATGTGTGTAAAATATATTTATGTAAGTGTAAACAGCCTTAAATAAAATATAGTTCTACTTATTCATAATGTAATTGGATCTAAGAATTAGAATAAAAGTCTGTTGTAGCTTTTTCCTTCAGTAGAGAAATTAATTAGAATTTAATTTGTTTATTTTATACAATATACTGTTAGTAAATAACTTTGTCTTAAAATAGTTTTCTATTAAACAATCTCAAAAATACAGTGGATGACTAGAAATAAATTAGACAACAACAAAGCAGAATTTTTAATATACATTTCTTAATATTAGCAGTAGCAGTATATTTTACCTTATCCTACCAATACATTTTATACATTGTGATTACAAACAGTGTATCAGGATGACTGTAAATAAGGCAAGGGTGAATGCAAGACTTGCATTAAGATTCTGAAGGAAATTGGAGTTATTATGGTGAAATCCACAGTAAAAAGATTATGATCACTAAATAGTCATATTATACATTTCTTCTTTGTTAGGAGGAACAAAGAATATGTATTAGCAGAGCAATTTCTTTACTTGGTTTTCATTTGTCATGAAATGCATGTGCATGGTATATGCATGGACCTTGTTGGAATGCCCAGAATAATTACAGAATTATCCAGTATATTTTATGGAGTGCAGGAACAATTAATTTGAGAAAACCTATGTTTAATGGAGGCATTTTATAGTATTCCTTTCAGACCGTTTCAGAAAAATTTAATGTATCATTACATTTAGCTTTATTATAAAATAATAATTGGAGAACTTGAATTCTGTACATGGAAGTTGATGGATATTATTCAAGACTTTGGCAGTTTCAGAAATGCTCCAAAAATACATTTGTGTAAGGTGCAAAAGCCAGACAAAACGTTTTGAAATTATTACCTATGATTTCAGCTTTCAATACTACAGATGGTTTTACATTCCTAGTGAAAACAACAAAATCTTTCCATACATAGTTCTTTTAGTAGGAAAAAAAAATTGCTAGTGTTTGTTGTATTTGGGGTTTTGATTTTTTTAATTCAGAACTGTAGTGAGATTTCAATTGAGTTTGAAAAATTCTGCCAAAGAATTTTCTGCGTCTGACTTCCTGAGTTAGCTATCACAATAAATGACCAACATTTATGGAAAAGTGTATGTTTGCTTTTTCCTTCTGTACTATAAACTAAACCTGATGCTACCTGAGCAATTTGGGCCCTCGTAGCTGACTGGATTCTTCTGAAAACCACTGCCAATTGTGGATGTCTCTGCAAAAATTCTTTACATTTTTCCAAATAAGATCATCTACATAGATAACATACAGGTAACCCAAGAAGGGAAACCAGCAGATTTTTAGACGTCATGAACATGACAATTAGGAGTATGAATAACTTTTGTTTTAATGGATTTTTTTAAATCCTCATGTAGTCTTTGAATATTTTCCATTTATGAATTTTTTTGTTGTTTTGTTTGAGTTTCTTTCTTGGTTGGTTGGGGTTTTATTGTTGTTTGTTTGTTTGTTTTTGTTTGGCTTTGTTTCTGTGGCAGAGTGATGTCAGTAAAAGCAATAAACAAGAAGTTGGCTTAATGAAAGCTGGGTTGCTCTTGTACATCGTGAAAAGTAGTAGTCATAGATAAGATATGCTTAAAAGTATTAAAATATCTTTTTCAATCCTAAAAGTAATGCAAATATGCATTATTTTAAAAGGATACATTATTTAAAATGTGAAAGATTTGAATATTAATGTCTGAATTTTTCATATGATTGAAGATTTTCAGTACCTGCATTGAAGGGTGCTGAACACTATGAAATAATATATCCATTCATAAATGAATTCCATTAGTTTAATTCAGCACAAAAGCAAGCTAAACTTTTGGTAAAGAAGTTTCTAATAGTCAATAAAAAGCTAATGAAACCAATTTAATATGATATTATGTGAGAGCAAACAAATGCAATCATAGACACAATCCCCATTAAGTGTTGTTGATGTTGTTAAACTATACATGTTTAGCTGGTTTACGCAGAAGTAGTTTCTGCATTCTTTGCTTTTACAGACTGGTTTTCAGTAGCTGCAAATATGTGGTTCTTCAAAACAAAAAATGAGTCTACTAATATGTCGATTGTTTTTAAATACAACTGATGAATCATTGTACTCAAAAGCATATTGGCCAAATTATGGGAAAATAAAAGAAGTTTAAGATAATTGTTAATCATCAATAATCATGTTCATGAATGTGACTGTAACTCAGAGACCGCATTTCTAGATATATTTAGTTAATAAAATGCTATAGAGGAAAAAAGAAAGAAAAAAAAAAATCTATGGAAAAGGAATGAGATATGGAAAGGCATGAAATACTGAAAGTAAAAAATGAAAGAAAACCTAAAAAAAAAAAAAAAAAATGTTGGTGGTCCGGGTGTCAACACGAATTCAAACAAATGCTGCTGCTAATATGTTTGATCAGAAAATTCATTCTTTAAGAAAATTCAGATTTCTAGAAAGAATTAGATTGTTTCTTTGAGCTAAGTGTGTTTCTCTCTTTTCCTTTCCATTGTCTGCACAGAAGTGTGAACATGAACTTGGATGTGACTACCACATCCCTTGTATGCTTTGATCATGGAAAAGGTATTGTCTGACAAAAAGGCTCGATGTTGAAAGGCTGGTCTCAGGCTTTCTACCGTAAGATGAGCTGTATTCTCCTCTGTCAGGCAAACAACACAGGGAGTTTTGTCTAAGATCACATAAGCATAAAAATGGCAGATGTCTTTACTTTCAGCAGCTTCAAATGATCAATCTGAAAACTCATTCATCAGCAAACAGACAATAGCAACTGCTAGATATCAAAACGAGATGGTCGGAATGGTCGGTGTTCCCTGTGCTTCATCAAGCAGTGGCACTATCTCCTCCTCTGGCTGTGTAGTCTGGCCCTTATCAGTGCAGTGATACTTATCTCACTACTTTCAACAATTAAAAAAAGCCAAACCTTTTGGTTCTAAAAAATATTTTAGAACCATTGACCAAAAGATATTAAATAAATAAAATGTAAAAAATAATAAATAGAAAGTTAATTTCCTTCAATTATTAACACCCTGACCTGAAGTTTAGGTGCTGCAATTTCTGTTTGTTGGGGTTTGGGTGTATTTTGGTTTTTGATGGTTTTGTTGTTGGTGGTGGTTGGTTGGTTGGGTTTTTGTTTGTTTGTTTGCTTTCAAATATGATTTTTAAATAAAGCAGCATCTATACTTTACAGGCTCACACTGTAATTTTTTCAAACTTACGTTAGACATCCCAGAGTAAATTTTAGTGACATTAGCTAATACAAATAAGATTTAAACTAGTTGTTCAATGAGAATTCATATTCAGAGTACTGGAAAGAAAAGATCATATAGGACAGAGACATCTTTGTCTCTACAGCACAGCACTGACAGTTAAGGATCATTTTTTTGTGTAAACCTGGTATGATCCTTACCATAATAATATATGACTTGAATGGATTGGACAATACATGTAAGTGAACAAAATACCAATATCTTAACAAAGATCTTGGCTTGAACGGGAAGTGCCAGGTAAAATAGAAATATTTCTTTCAGATAGTTTATTTGCCTTAAAATTAAAACATAGTTTACCTCAGTTTATTTTTATATCATACTCACTTCACAGTGGTGAGGCACTGAAGCAGGTTGCCCAGAGAAGCTGTGAATGCTGCATCCCTGGAAGTGTTCAAGGCCAGGTGGGATTTTAAACAACCTGGTCTAGTGAAAAGTGTCTCTGCCCATGGCAGAGGGATGGGAATCTTTAAGGTCTCTTCCAACACAAACCATTCTACGATTTGATGGTTCTGTGCACCAGCTTCTTCTTAGTGCTTGAATTTGTATGATTTGTAAGCTACAAGTATAATCAGGGCACAATACCCAGCTCTGCCACTGTTTCTATATGTCAGGCTGTTCAAACTGGAGAGATTTGTTGGGGATTTTTTGGTCTTGTGTTTGTTTTTTTTTTTCCTTTTTTTTCCCCTTTCTTGTTTGTTTGTTTGGTTGGTTTGTTTTGTTTTTCTTTGTTTTTCTTTGTAGTTGACTGTAGTGGAATTCCTTAACCTCTTGAGAATTGAAGCCATTCCTTCAGAATGTAATTTTCCAGGCCTTTAGTACACTTTTATACATATGTCCCTCAGCTGCTCACAATATTGACCAAAATTTCTTGCCTACACACCCTTTTAACTTCAGATGAAGGCTGTTTTCTGATTGTCCTCAGGATTATTAGGTTTTGCTGGATTTTTGCTGAGTGTCTTGTTCCTGGCTCATGATATTTCCTTTCTTAATCATAATCTCATTCAGTTTACTCCATAGAATCCACTTTTATTCTTAGCACCTACAGAAAGAGAATGAAAAAAAAATCAGGTGTTTCATACGTCAGTAAGAAAGATTTAAAGAAAATATTATTTTCCCATTTTGCAAAATTCTTCTAAAAATAGGTGATCAACATACTAAAATCTTTACATAGACAAAGACACACTTGCAAAATATCACTAAGAGCGGAGGAAAATAGTTCACAATCGATATTCCTGCTAGTCACAAGTTGTTGTATCAGGGAGATGGAATACTTATACAACTAGCTTTTTGGGTGACCTGAAAATGTAGACTTTTTCAGTCCCTCACAGAGAATGTGATTAAGGATTCAGATCAGCTGTTTGTCTGATGCAACTGCAGGAAGGATATTGCAGTAGGCACCATTCCACACCATGTGCAATTGAAATAAATATGTAAAAAAAATCTTCCATGTGAGAATCTTAAAAGGTCTACACAAAAAATGTGTCTGAGTGACAATTAAATAAGAGCAAGAAATTAAAACTATTAGCAAGCCAAGTTCAACATCCTACTCAACACATACTTTATACAATATGCTCTTCAATTTATAAATAACATTATTTTTTCCAATACCTTCACTGATCTTATACTTCTGAATCCACAGGCTCCATTAAGTGAATTGCATGCAGTTGTAGTTAAGTGCTTTGGATGAATATAAATTCACTATATGCATAAATATTAGACTGGAATCTATAATATAATTGGAGCTCTCTTCTCCTTTCCCTTTCTGAACTTGCTCTCACTAGGTGAATCCATTATATTTCTTAGTGAGCTTTAAAGAAATTTATCAAAGAAGGAAATCAGAGAAGAATTTATAAATATTAAAACTATGGTGTTCCTATCAATTTCAAAACTGTAACTAATGCAGATACAGCAGGGAAATTATTCAATATGCAACCTTTAGTCAGAATGACAGCTCTGCTAGTTGTAATTCTAAGTTGAATCCAACATTCAACAACTCACAGCAAGAATTCACTGCTTCCAAGAGGACAGAGTGAAAGATGCACAAAGTGATGCCTAGGGAAGCCTCCAGGCTAGAACATTAATGTTCCTGTACAACTTCGCAGTTGGCATACTTGAGTGTGGCTGTAGGGGACACTTGGATTGCAGATTCCTGGGATGGTCTGTCCTGGACTTACAGCACTCTCCAAGGATGCTCTAAGTTGAATATTTTTAAAGTTTTCTGACAATATTCTGATGTTGCTTGATGCAATAGTGGAGGGGGCCTGTAGTCAGACATAGCTCAGGATGCATGCCGATAGTTTACAAAATGCCTTATCCATTAATGATTCCAGAACCTGAGGGAATCAGGAGTTTCAGATGGCTTCTAGAAATGTTTTAGCAACTGTAGAAGGGACAGAATTCAACAAACTGTAGAATTTAACAGATCTCTGTATCTACTGAACTGGGACATGGAGATGACCTTCTTTGAGCCCTTTACATCAAATCACCATGGTAAAGTAGAAGTATAATGCTACAAACAGAGTGAAATAACTTTCTAACTCCTTTTCTGTGTTCTAAAATCCCATGCAAGATCAAAAGCATTAAGGAGTCAAGCACAGCAGGGGAAGAGACAGTGGAGGCACAGCTTTATAAGCTTTCAGCATCATGAGCTGTTTGAGAATGTAGAATCTGCTCTTATTTGAATGTCAAAAAGAAGTCAATTAGTAATCAACAGCATTAATGTAAAAATGGAATAATTTCATCAAAAGAGAATTATCCAACGCCTAATTCAACACTTCCATTCTAATTTTTAGTCTCAGTGCTGAGGCACCGGGAATATGACTTTAGAAAAATCTAGCATGAACTAACTGCTGTTACCAATAAAATGTGTACCATTCTTACCTCTACAGATGGAATATTTCACCCCTGGTGAGGCTAAAGCACTTCTCTAAGTACATTACTGAAAACAAAATCTTTGCAGCATAGCTGCATCACTGTCAGAACTTCATTTAGTATCAGTAACCATTTTGAGCCCCAGATTAAAGAAATATTATGTAACTCTCCAAATGTCCTGACTAGAACTCGGTATTAAAATACTCCAGAAAACTCTCCTGAATAAAGAATGGCATTTGCATTTAAAAACAGTAGTTGACAGCAGAGATATTTGCTCTCATCTTAATCTCAATTAGTTAAATTATCATTCACATTAAAGGCCCAGGAAGACAAAAAAGGTGACTACAGTTAAGACATCACACAGCAGTAAAAATAAATTGCTAACAGGAACCTAGTGCAAATTTTACTTTTTGAACAGCAAAGAATTTTTTTTTGCTGCAAGATCATGAGTAAGGAATGATGTGACAATTAATATTGGATACTTGTTCTGGCCTCTGCTGGAAGAGCTTTCTTCATCTTAAGAAGCTTGACTTCACATCCAGAAACTATTACTTATTTTTACTAAGGAGGATAAACTCAGGTGCAAAAGACTGAGTCTGGAGAAGGTTCCCAATGTCCTGTCTATTAGCAGATTTGTCATTCTTTCAGCCAAAGAATTCTGCTGATGCAGATATAAGAAGAAAAGTTATGCTAACTCTAGACAGAATATCAGAACACATTTGCTAATATAGTTTGCAATTTACTATTTTAGAATAGATTGAATAGAATAGATATTGCTGCAGCTTTAGAGCTGATGACCAAGAGTCATCAGGATGGCTTAGGCAGCCTCAGACTCTTCCATTTCTAGACAGCTTTGTATCTCTCTTTTGAAATTCTACTCAAAGAGTACTAGAGTTATATGCTAAATGTGGAACTATACTTCTTTCTTTTTCCTATCAAGCAGTTTAAAACCCATAAGCACCCTAATTTTAACTTCTAATTAGAAATACAGAAGAGTTGGGTACAGAAAAATATACAGCATGTCTCAGGCAGTTCTGTAGTTTAAATGACCTGAGTTTAAATGGAGTGCTGAGGCTGCTAGTGAGACAGATTGAGGCAGATAAGGCCTATTAGTATACTCACAGCTCTGAAAAGCAAACTGTTAAAAATAGAAAATTATTATGCAGATGATAAAATTTAAAGCTGCACTCATGCGACTTCTTGTTGATTCACCTCTGCAAGAGAATAAAGAATTTCAAAGTATGCTGGAGGCTTGAACTGCTGTAAGGTACTTAATTTCTGAAGTTATAAAGAATGTTTCTATATCTGATAACTGTTGACACATTTCTTGTTTCATATTCACGAGGAAAAATTTTGCTTAGTTTTCACTGACATCCCAAGATCATATTGGTTTTGCATTAGATAAAGATGGCATTAAAAGAGCTTTTTTCTTTTATGCACAGCTGTGTTACCATTCCATGAGTTCCTTTTCCACACACATGTGCTAAATTTATTAATGTCCATCTGGTTTGAGTAGTACATACCACACAATGCCAAATATGCACAAATTGACATATACCAAAGAGTAGATGTTTGTTTTGACATGCTTGACAAGCTCCTAGGAAAAATGGGATCTTTATGTTACTCAAGATAGAGAGAATATGCAAGGAAATCATGAAAACACCATCCTCTACTGTACAGAATATTACACTTTTATTGTACAAATCAGTAAAGGAAAAAAGAAAATAATAATAATTTGAATACTGTAAATGATAAACCCTCACTTCCAGAAATTTTGCCATTGGGAGGAAAAAAAAATCTGCCTTTAACTTGAAATTGCTTTTGTTCTGCAAAATTAAAGATAAACAAACTGTGCCAGGAATGCATGCACTGGTGAATGCCAGAGTATGAAGTTATTCCATGCACACAAATGCAGCACAAGACCTTTTATATGCACCTTTGTTTTTTTTTCAAGATTAGTCATTCTTGATGTTTAATAGTATTGCATGCACCAGGCAGCCAAGCACAATTTACAGGATTTCCTGATTTTTGAAATTCTCTTTGTTCTGCAGATGCCTGGAACCTTGCAATTTTCACCACTCATCAAACAAAAAGCAGAACACTGTTGAAAACAACAGCAGGGGAGAGAGACAGGAAGAAAAGATCAAAATGCAGCAACAGGGAAGCAAGTGAAAACAGCACAAAGAACTAGGTGACTAAAAGTACTAGTGAAGAGGAGAAGAAAGGGGAGCTCAGACAATCCATTTCAAGTGAGCAGCCAGTCTATACTTGCATGTTTGTCCACAGCATTTATAGGCTTTTTTCTGTTCACAGTTGTCAGTCTTTTTTAATGTGCCCAGATGAGAAAGAATGTTTTTTGCAATTTGAGCAAGTTTAGCATTAACTCCCTTGCTTTTTCCCTCCCTTCCTTCCTTGTCTGAATGCATCTTCAGTTACTGAAGAATATTTGCTAAAGAACAAATATTTTGTGATTATCTTGTTAATAATACACAAAAGTATACAAAGCCTGTAGTAGTCATATATGAGAGTATCTCATTAATAATTATATTTGGTTCTGCCATTACAAGTATTGTTCAATCACCTGATAATTTGAATTCATACAATGGTTTTCATGCTTTTCATCATGACTAGCCTTCTGGTCAGAGATGTATAGAACAAGATATCTTTCAACAGACAAAAATAATTCCAAAAGAGCTCCAACTTATGTTCACTTTTTAATTTATTTTTATTTTTTTATTATTCTTATACTCTAAAGTATGCTTATAAGTGAAACGATTGATCTTTTCTGAAACAAAATTAATAATAATTTTAAACTTCAGATTTTAAAAATACTGCATTCATAAACATATCAAGAAAAAAATATTCCAAAACTTTGTCACTCTATAACTGTTCTCACAATCCTGCTGTGATGTCTCCCCAACAGAGAGCAGGACTAGAGTTCATGAACATGAGTTCACTTCTGTCTGTCTGTAAAGGGCCTCATCCACTCTTTTTTATTTCTTATCAGGTGGCCTACAGGAGACACCCACTATAGTGTAGTCTTTGCCTGTCCTTTCTTTATTTTTAACCCACAACTTCTATCAGACCATCCATCTCCAGGAAGAGTTTAATGTACTCCAGCTGCCCTCTCACATAAAGAACATGAGATTTCAAAGAATTCTTTCATTTCATGAAGGATTTTTTACAAACCCAATTACAATCACATTTCAAATTCAGTGGAACAACCTCAAAGGAAAAGTCTAGACTTCCTTCTTTGTAAGCAGCTGGAATATTCACAGAATTGGGTAAATTTTCATTACTTTTATAGTATACTTCAAACGAGCTATTTCTTTTTCTGCAAATGATGTGATTTAATGTGCCTGTTAATATAAACGTCCTTTTTACTTAGCTTTTTAGCACCATAGATAAGATTTACACATTCAGATTAGGTTGTTTTGACATTTTTCTCATCCAGCTTCAGACATGAAAATAGTTTAAATATCTACGTTTAGACACCTATTGTGTCTAAATTACCATTGCAGATAGACTTATTCTCCTGAAGGAAATCATAATGTAATTTACATCTGAATATTTCAGATCTGCTTATAACTGTATGTTTTCTTCCACATTTTGTGAGCTGTTCTGCTAAATGCATTACTCTGTTATTTGGGGAGTTTTTGTCTTTGTAAAATTAGATTTACTTTGTCCTCATAATGACCTGCCATTATGTCTGTCTGGTAAATTTGAAATGAAAATGTATGATGACAAAAAGCTTCTATAAGTAGTCTCCTTAGTACAAGTTGGTAAATAACCAATTGTTTTCAATAGAGAGAATAGAAATGTGTGTCACTCCTTCTATAGCATTTTGAGTTAATGCAATAATCACCATTTCTTATTTTGAACTGCTTATAGATGACCACAGAATAATGTTTTGCCTCTTTTTTTTTGTTGTTGTTGTTTTTTTGTTTTTTGTTTTCACTCTAGAAGATATATTTAAGTTCCTTGAGTCTTTCTGAAAATGTTTTGCTGTAATCCCTTTGGACAAGGTTTTATTCTTTTAATTACTATGGAAACTTCTTGTGGGGGGTGGAGGTTTATTTTTGTTTGGTTGGGGGGTTTTGTGGATTTTTCTCACCATTTTCTGTAGCTTATTTGCAGACACTAGTAAGTGTTGTAAGGCTGTATGAACATGTTCCTCTAGGCTTTTTTTTTCTGTTCTTTTTTTTTCCATCTTCTACATTATGTAGAATAAATATGTCTTCAATATTTTCTATTCTAGTTGTGCATTTTCTCTCTTAAAGTGTATGGTGCAGTGATTATTTAAATGCATGCAAAAAGCCATGAGTATATCCATGGGTCAGTAAGTTTCCATGATAGTGTGAGGGAAATTGTTATCTTGGGAAATGTGCTGTATACTGCTGTACAACTTTGGTTCTCTGTATTATTTACCAGTATTGAGACATTGGTCAATGTGAGAACTGTATTGTATTGCCTTAGCAAAAAAATTTGACAATGAATAGAACAGAGTACTTCTTGTTCTTGAATGAGTTCTAAACAACTGGTTTCAGCCAGAAACACCACACAAATCTGCAGAAGATGAACCTGTGCCTCTAAGGATAATAAAAGTAATGGTAAGCAAAAGAGAAAGAAGAGTTCAGAGGAAGCTGGGATGATGAGTTTGGATCCACTTTATCAGTGTATGGATTTGTTGTTACAGAAGAGGTACCAGAAGCATGATCAAAAATGTGGCATAGACTTCTATTGTAAAACCATGTTCTTCTGTTGAATGCAATAAAATAAATCTGTTGTGGAACACATAATGAATACCAAGACTGAAGGTATATTTCAGAGCATATGTATCTTAAAACTTGACCAAAAAAACAAAAAAAAAAGCAGAAAGATGAAAGCAGGATAGGATTTATTCAAATGCATAAGAATATGAATTTAATATAAATTACCTCCTCCCTGGTAAATCTCAGACATGAATATTAGGAATTCATCATTTTATGGCTGCATATCTAGTGGAAATGTCAGGAAAATTTTTCAGATGTCTGTCTGGCTTGAATAAATCCTGGCAATTAAATGGCCAAAAATTAGTGTATCGTGATGGATCTGTGGGCAGGCAAATTGGTGTAAAAGAAATTGGTACCTAAAACGGTTAGAATCAGCTTACCAGGGAAGCAGAGAGTAAGAGTGTTGAAAAGTTGATATCCAAAATAAAAGTCTGTGTTGAAATACTGGAAAACTTACTAATAAATGATGAGGAGGAAGACTAATATAGATATTTGTGACAGTGGCAGAATAAGAAAAATAAAATCTAAGAGATGGATATATGCAGAGTAATTATCCAATATCAATAGAGGAGAGATCTAAGACAGAGAAATTTTCATTGCTTATGGCAAAAGGTATTTTTTCTTCCTAATTATTTGGAAAATAAACTGGCAAATAAAGGGGTCAGATAAAGATTCCTTAGGCAGCTAAACAGTATGCAATAATTTTCTGTGCTAGGAAGCAGCACCGAATGTTTAACAACCTGCACAACCCCACCAACACTGATCATGTTACAATTTATCAAATTTTAAAACAAATTTATTGCAGAAAAGCTGGCTTAATTTTTAGACATTTCTAAATATTTTGTCATAAGTAAAGAACATTTCTAACTTTCTGGAACCCACAACTGCACCACATGGAGACAGCAAGTCTATTATGCAATGTGCACACAAATAGTATTATATTCATTTGGTAGGAAAAAAATGTCCATAGAGGACTGTAATTCCAAATCCTGTACTTCCTTTTTAGGAGCTCAGATCAGACATAAAAAGAAATTGTTTATTCCCTTCTGAACTTATTTTCTTTGCAATGGTACAGTTATTGTCCTCTACTATGTAAGAGGGTTATGTACAATGTCCTATTTAGATTTTAGTTAATCAATTGAGATTATCTCTTGGTGTTTTGGCAGAAGGCTTTTATGCTATCACACTCTCCAATGTCATATCAGCACTGAAAACATAAGAAACATTTTGTTAAATAAGTCTATTATTTATTAATACAAAGATAATACATAATTTTCAGAACTTTAAAAATATCTTTTTCTAAGTCTCCTTTTAAAACAAATTGAAATTTTTTCTAAATACCTAAAGATACCTAAATACCTAAAATAAAAATTTTAGTTATCATTTGCATAAATTTATAACAACTTTAAATTTGTTTTTAAGCAGTTTATTTTGCAAGCACATTAGTCAGATAATGGTCCAGGTCAGCAATCTTAGAATGTAAATAAAATCTGAAAGTCATGAAAGCCACAGTGTGTATATAATTGCTTTACTCTTGTAGACCTTCTCTAAGGTAACTAAGAGCAATGGGTTTGAATTCCTTAGTGGTAAAGTAGTAGAGGTCACCTTCATGTTTCTTCTGAGAGGTCAAGCTGGTGGCTTTGTGGTTTGATGGAGTGGGTTTGTGGAAATGAAAATTCATCTCCTACTGCTGTGGAGAGTATGCCCAGCTTCTGCTGACTCAGAGGGAATGGACTGAGACTGATCATTGCTACCCATTGGGAATGGAGGGTACTGACTGCACAAAGCAACAGATGATGCACATATTTCCAAAAAGAATCTCTAGTTCTAACTGTTGTCACTGTTAGAGTACTGGACAGAAATGTGTCTTTTATGACAAAGATAAGCATTTCTTTGTATCAACCCATATTTTGCATTCTGTCATGTTTTGCCTGTTAAGGCATTTCATGTGAGTGAAGTTTGGTTTGCAGGTTTTTGTTTTCAATGTTCTGTCTTGATATTTCTAGTACCAGAAATATCTAGTTTTCTTGTCTAGCCAGGCACAACAAGAACTGACACATTTCTTGGTGTGTACATCTGAGGGTAGAACACAATTCATGATCCAAGGTGTACAGTTCAAAAACAATGTGACTTCAGCCCTGACAGTAACTTCATCAAATGGTAAATAGTCTTCTACTTTGACTGAACACATAAAACTTAATCAGAGATACCTGCTTTCTTCACATGATTCACTTATGTTTCTGTTTTCAACAGCAAGAAAAAAGGAATATACAAGAGGAAATATTTTTCTCAAGCTAAATATATATACAAGAAGAAATATTTTCTCCCCTTCTTGGGAAGCCCTGAAAGAAGGAAAAGGGCATTACAATTCTGAGGTACTTATAGTATTTTGTAATATCTCTATGTAGAAATAACTTCACAGAGTTTTCTAAAACACCAAGGGTTATTGGAGGGTTTATTGAATTGTATGAATATGTTTACAGTGAATATGTTTACATAACCTGTTCCCTTATTTGGCAAATTTTGAGCTGCATGCACTAGGAAATGTACTGCAGAATCATGTGGGTCAGGCATGATAACCCACCTAAAGTTGTAAACTACATATATATGTTAAGGTGATAATTCATTTCATGGGGGTTGTAGTGGACAACAAGCTGAAGAGTCTGTTGTTTGCAGCTGCAGCAACCAAAGCAAATTAGATCCAGAACTGCATCCACAGGGGCATGATGAGCAGAGATACAGACATGGTCACACCACTCTATGCAGAACTTGTCAGGCCACAGCTGGAGTATTGTGTCCACTTATGGTCCCCATGATTCAAAAAAGAGGTTAACAGAGTGAAGGTCAAAATGACGGCTATGAAGATGATCAGAGTGCTGGGAACCTGCCCTGTGAGGAAAGACTGAAGAAATCAGTCCTTTTCACCCTAAAAAAGACTGATTGAAGAGGAGAGGTCTTCAGGGGAACCTCTTCTCTGTTATCCAGTACCCAGGAAAGAGGATTCATAAAAACCTGGATGAAAAGCAGGTCATGAGTGAGCCAACTGAGAAAGACGCCTTGCTTGATCTACTGCTTTTCAAAACAGAGGCTCTTGGAAGATAATGGAGATTGGTAGGCACCTTGGCCACAGCAATCATGAAGTGGTCAAGTTTAAAATCTCTTTTGACAGGAGGAAAAGTGCCACCTAAACCTCAACTCTGGGGAGAGCCAACTTCAATCTGCACAGGGAATTAGTAAGTAAGTAAGGTCTCCTGGGAAAATCTTTTTGCAGGTACTGGGATCAATCAGCGCTGGTCACTTTTTAAACATCACTTCCGAAGGGCACATGAGCACACAATTCCCAAATGCCAGAAGCCAAGCACGCAAGGCAAAAGGCCAGCTTGGCTGAACAGGGAAATTCTCTCAGAAATAAGATAAAAAAGAGGATATTTGCCCAGTGGAAGCAAGGGCAGGTGACACGGCAAGAATGCAGAGATGCTGCCTGCGACTCTAGGGAAAAAAATTCATGTGGCCAAAGCTCGACTAGAGTAGAAGCTGGTCAGAGCTGAGAGAGACATTAAAAAGAGTTTTTCCAAGTGTCTTAATGGCAAAAGACAGTGTAGAGATAATATTGGCCCATTATGGGATGAGAATGGCCACCTCACAGAGACAAGACAGAAGTGTTTAATGCATTCTTTGCCTCGGTCTTCAACATGGATTATTGA
>VZSR01003803.1:39502422-39592712 GCA_013398615.1 Brachypodius melanocephalos
TCATGAGATGAACATTGTGCTTCTCAAACCTGATTTCCTTTTATGACAAGGTGACCCATCATTGTCAAGATGGCCAGGGCATTCAGAGAGCTTCAAGCATCAGCACCTTGTCACCTAAAAGTCCTTCATATCTTTTCTATGTAGCTTCCAAGTGCAGCTCCACACAGCTCTGGCTCTTTCTCTCCTTCTCTCTTCCTTCTGCAGTCCCAGCTTGCTGCTCTCTGTACCTGGCACAGCCACCTGACCCTGTCTGTCCCTCGTACAGGGGCTCGCCTGATCTGTCCCTTGCCCAGCCTCCTGTCCCTTCCTCCTCACAGCTCACCCAGCAGACTCCAGCTGACTCTCTACCAACCAACTCACTCTTTATCACACCCAGAGCTGGGAGGGCAAGGCTGTTCCCACTCTTTGCTAATTAACACAGCTGCAATGTATCAGGGGCAAGATTGCCTTCAGCACTATCTCTATCTGTCTTCCCACAGTAACCCACCTGGCTGATCAAGAGAAGCCAGTTGATGTAATCTGTTGGGATTTCAGTAGAGCTTTTCATAGTCTCTCACAGTCTTTCTTCTGGACAAAATATCCAGCATTCAGGCAGATAAGCATATCATGTGATGGGTGAGCGACTGCTCATGAGTTGGGCACAGAGGATTACAGTGAATGGGGTGACATCAGATGGGGGACAGGAAAACTAATTTTTAATTTTTTGTCCATTCCCTGTCTGACTTCTTACATAATCAAGAAAAAAGAAAAGGTAATATTGATCCCACTGGGTGTTAAAACATCTCTAAGGCATAATATAATTCTATTCTAGACAAAATATAATTCTATTCCTTTCCCTTTTTTTTTAGTAGTATGAAAAAGTCAATGATTTTAGAATTTTTTCATGCTTCATCCAACAGAGTCACTAATTAAAAACTAAAAATTAATATCATATATTAATGATGAAATCCTCCAGAAATAGCAAAAAAATACTAAAAAATTGTGAAATCAATTTTTCCCTGATTTACTACCAAAAAACCACTTGTAACTTAATGTTATTCTTTGCATAATTTGCCTTTAAACTTTTTATAAAAAGGAGTTTTCACAAATGAGTAGCAGACCAGTATTTACAGCAGCGACTTTTCATGAAGCAACTCTAAAAATCCTTATGAGCATTAAAATCAATTTAAAATCAATTTTTTTCTGTCCCTATTCTATTCAAAAATAGATAAGTGGAAATTATGTCTAATGTTTTCATTATAGCCTTTTATGCTTACTGTTTAATTGGCTATTGCATTTCTGCTTGAATAATATTTGTTAATCAATTTTTAGTGCAAAAACAGTAGTGTGTTTTCCTAAGTAGAAAACATTCCTTAGAGTTTGTTTTCTTTTTTTCTTGAAATGATAACGTACAGTGTTCATTCAATATAAAAAATATTTCTTATATACTTCCAGTTATAGACATCTGTTAAACAAGGAAATATCACTTCTATTTTATTTTTTGCCCTTCAAAAAATATAGGTAAATGGCACACAACAAAACCAGAAATTTTGGGTTTCAAATTTTGGTGTGTTTAGTTCTCACACAGAAACTTTATAGTGTCAGATGTTGTTATTGGCCAAAAAACTCAACATAAATATTTAGCACGATAATTATACCACTACAAAGTCTTATTTCTTGAAGTTACTGTTGGCATGCATGGTGTAAACATGATGATTCATTTTTTTATTTGGCTGCAGAATAAATACAGAATTTCCTAGCACCAGCCTATTTACACCATAAAATTATATTAGTAATTGGTTCCAAGCCTCTCTGTGTTTCCATTTATATTTATAAATATTTTGTGTTGCCTGCTTAAGGAACATTGTTAGTCATTTCCAAAAGTCTTTTCTAGTTCATTCAAAAGTAATTATACACTTATTGGTGTGCTCTAAGGATGGCACTAGTCATAGTTTTCCAAAGAAATGTCATCCTACTATTCTGGACTAATAGCTGGCCAGAAGAACTCATCTACTTTCTGGCAAACAGGGAAATAGATTAAAAATAAAAGAAAATTCGTAAAAAAGTTTACAGATTGCTTTCAATAGAGGTGAAAGACTGGAAAGCATTCAGCTCTTGCTAATGTTGAAGATTGCTGATACTTATTCAGTCCCCCTGATATTTAGAAAACTTTGGCAACAAATGAAAGTATTCACCAGAAAGGAAGCAGTACTTGAAAAGTCTAAAAACAAACACAGGGTATGTTTATTTCACTGAAATTGGTACTTCCAAGTATCTCAGAAATTTTATGAGGAGAATATTTATGATTTGACAGTTTTATGAGGGTAGAAAACATAAAATATTTTTGTAACATTATTTCAAGCTATTCTGAATATTTCATGAGGATAATGATCTTTGCAACACCAAAAAATAACCCTAAACCAAACAAACAAACCTTAAAAAATCTGAAAATACCTTAGCTGTCCATTTTCTTCCTCCTGCCTGAAGGCAAAAATCACAGTACATGTACTTGTCTAGACATTTTCTGAAGATTTCCTGTGACAGAAATTTGACAGTTTCCCACATAATCTGTCCCATTACTACTTTATATTTTCTGAAAAACTCTCTCCTTCCTTCCCTAAGTTAATGCATTCTTTGTGCTATCTACCACTGGTTTGAAGAACAGAATATTCTCTTCATCTGTGCTTCAGGCCTTTACATCTAGCATTTTTCTTTCTTTAAACTAAATATCCCTATTTCTATAATCCATTTTGTACATCACATTTTCTAGATTTCTGATCATTTTCTTTCTCGTGCTGGGTTCTGGCCAAGTGGTCTATATTCTCTCTGTGTGTCACAAAATTAAATACATAATTGGAGCAGATGACTTACCACTTTCCATGCGAGATGGAAAAATCAATTAATTTTGTTCCATACAATGCATCTATTGTACATGGTGTACACACAACAGTGCAAAAAACATTTCAATTATTATTCATTGTAACTTGCAGCTCCCTTGCTGATTTTTACCACTTACTCACTAATGCTGTTTCTTCTGTTTCTTCACCCAGTTATTAATAAGTATTAAAAATTTGGGATTTTTCCTTATCAAATATAATCTCTTGAATATCAGACTGAGTTGTTGATATCTATTTTACTTAAACCTATTACCTGAACTGCTTTCAAATCTTCCCATGCATGTCAGCACCAAAAATGGTAAAATTCTTTCTTTTTATACAAGTTGCTAATTAAGTATTATGAGATGAAGGACAAAAGAATAATCTTGCAATTTGACAGTAAGTAAGAAATACCTAATCACAGAATATAGCTTTCCTCTCAGTTAGATGTTCACCTAATGGTAGATTTTTTTCCATGAAACGAAATATTTTTTCCTCTGATAAAAGTGGGTAAGTTCAGGCTAAAATGGATCCGACTGGGGGAAAATTAACTTAATTTAGTCCTTCTTAAAATAGATTCTAGTAGTAAGAACAAAAACAAACACTAAACCAACATTGTTTCACCCCATCTCCTCTTTCCCATGACCCAATTATCTCCTTTCTTTTTTTCTTTCCTTCTCTTTCATTCCTGAGTCTTAACCACACAAAGTAGCACTTGGGAAATTATGTTTGCAGTTTGCCCTCTCTTTCTCTGTAGAGGACTCCTGCACTGATTTGAGCTTTTCAGGTAAAAAATATTCCTCCATTGAACTGCAGGAGCATCTACTTCAGTGCAATGCTTCAGGCTTGGGGCTGGTTGGCTGGAAAGGTGCTGGTGGGAAAAAACCTGGAGGTGCTGGTCCACAGCCATCTGAATATGAGCTTTCAGTGCTGAATGAACAATTGGACTCACTGATCTTAGAGGTCTTTTCCAAACGAAATCATTCTATGGTTTTAAGAAGGGATGACAGGTACCCAATTTTAAACCATGGTTTTAAATACAGTATAGATATATTTGAGTTGGTCTGCTGGTACATAATAAAGAAATCATTTTAGACTATGATTAAGAAGACCTTCATTTTGACATATACTCCATACTGAGAAGACTGAAAAAAAAAATCACACAAAAATATTTTACCACTGTTCATGTAGAACAAAGGAGAAATGTAAGCTCTCTGAAGTTTTCAGAGTAATGTTTAGTGCTTCTCATTTGACTCATTGCTAGTGCCCTGTCAAGCATCCTTTCAAAGAGCTGCCTCCAATCACCTCATACATTAGTGTTCCTTCACCCCAAGGAACCTTGATGTCTTTAGGGGAAATATACCATCTAAGCTTTCCTCAGCAAACACTGATTTCCACACCTCTTGCTGAATGATTCATGAAAAGTCAGTGAAAACAGATTACGCATCTTGGCTTAATGGATAGACATACTTTATCCTGTTTAGCAGCTTTATCCTGGGGACAAGGGGAATGACAGCTTTAAAAGAAATAGTCTCGCATTAGGTATAAAACTTGCATTACCTCAGCATTTAAAAAAATGCCAAACTAAGTAATTTCCTCAACATTATTTGTAATTATGGTCCTGAATAAATAAATTTTAAGAATACAGCCTCTATAATGCAAATTCTAGCTTAATGCTTTACTTAATTTCATTAAAATGCAAAAACCTGTGAGTGAATTCTAACATATCTGCTTCTGTCCAGCCCCATACAGATGAGCCTGCAGTACCTTAGAGGTACCTTCAAGCAACATAAAGGGTACAGAGTTTTGATGTGAGAGTCATTCAATCTATGAAATGAACAGAAAATATCAGTGCTTGTTCAAAGTGAGTGTTTCATTAAGTCCAACTCTTTTAAAAGATTTCTGAACCATAAGCATGACAAGGAAGAACCCCTTAGCATTGGAGTATTGGATTACTGGATTCAGTGGGTTGCTTTGGGAGTCTCTTTTTCAGTCTCCTTTTTTGCTGCAGCATTAACTTATCAATAAATTGTTAGAAAGTATTAAATTATTATAAAATGTCTATTTTTTTTCTATTGAGATTTACTACCATCTTGTGAAGGATAAAAGAAAAAAAAAGATATATTACAGTGTAAAGTTTATATTGACATGAAGTCCATATAAATGTCTAGAATGTCTAGAGCTTCTGAGTGGTTCAGGTCAATCCAAATGATTGCTTTTTACTAAATATAATAAAGAAATAATTATACTAAGAAATAAATGTTTAAAAAAGCCACGTGTGATGCACAATTTCCATGATAATTTCCTAATGATAAAATTTGGAAAAAAATGCAATTTTCATCAGGTTTACTCATCACCACTCCCCATACATAAACTCCTCTCTTTCAAATGTTCTTTTTAAAGCACTTCAAGAAAACAAAGGTAGAAAAAATTGAATTCTCTCTTGTGCAGCCCAGCAACAAAACATTCAAAGTCTCCGTGACTGCAAGGTGACACTGTGACTGTTGTAGGGATGACACAGACGTACAGATTATGCTCCAAATCAGAAGCACTTAAATTTTAATAAGAAAGGCCTTCCCCCAAGCGTAGACTGTCAACAAAGTAACTAAATAAGCAAGCAGTGAAAGCAAGCCTCTAAAATTGGCAATCAATGAGCTTCAGACGAGACCCTATGATTGATTATTTTATTTGTATGTTGTGATCAATATCTGCAAACTTGTATTAAAAATTATGGCTCTTAAAATAAATATGCTTATTTCAGGGCTTTGGGAGTACCAAGACAAACACCAGAGTTCTAGAGAATTTTTAATAAGATATCCACTCAGTTTATGAAATTAGAGTTCGATACTTCATTCAATTTGATATATTGATATAAAAACTAAGATAAAGTAATGCAATTATACATTTGATGTAATTTTATAAATTTTGATTCTTATAACTTTTTTTTACTACAGTAATAGACAATTTAAGATTTTAAGACTGCCTAGTTAAGAAATGGAAATATTCATATTATGCATGGATTGAGAGAGTAAAGTTACCCAGGGAACCTGAGCAACAGCAATCTAAGTTTTTCTAGAAATTCTTAACCTGGCATGAGTAATAAAAAGTATTATATAAGTAACTTTAACTGTTCATCCTCAGTTTTAGCTCACACCTTTGTCTTACTTTTGTTTGCCTTTAATTCTGAACTTTTTTTCTCTTTTTTCATATTCAATTCCTAGTGTAACTCAGATTCCTTTTTTTTTTGCCTTCCTTTGTTGTATTTTTTTAAAAATTTCTATTTTATATCCTTTTCATGCTTTGAAATCTTTGTTTATTCTTTTTTCTTCTCATATATCTTTTCCAGTTATTTTTTTCTCAAGCTTTATTCTTTTCTATGTGACATTTCTGTTGCTGTCTTTTCACTTGGTTTAGATTCTTTTAAATTTAATTTAATCTTTAAGTTTGGACCAGCCTGCTTTTCTAAAGAAGCTTTGCTTGTGCAAACACCATACTTTTTCAGCTGTCTATCTGTTTCACATCAGTAACTTCTGAATCTGATGACTCATTAACCAAAGCTGACAGAACAATGCAGAGCCTTAGAGATAAGGCATTTCCCAACAGGTTTGGGAAAGTTGGCTGCTGGCCGGAGGGCAGAGATCCAAATCAAGGTCCCATCAAATGAGAGGCAGTTCCTACTTGACCTCATTCTCAGAAACAGCAGCCAGAGGTGTTGGTGCTGCTGATGCCTTGGGAAGGATGACCTGGAACAGAGACTGGACAGAGCTAGAGAATAAAGTGGATATTTATTAAAAGGCCTTTAGGGTACACCTTGGGCAGGACAAGAACCTGGCCAGGGCTACACCCAAGGTGGACTTAAATTGGTCACAAAAATGGATGACCAGTTACAAGGTCTCACACTTTATGAGTTTTGGTCCATTTTCGTGTTGGGGTCTGATTGTCCAGTTATAGCTTCAGATTATGAAGTTCCATCCTTCTTGTTTTCTCTTCAGTCCACTGTTGTTTATGCTTTTGAGCCTGAAAACTTGTAACCATTGTCCTTGGTCTCCATCTGGGAAATGATTTGTTTTGTCTACTTACCCTGTGAAGAGAGCTGACTGACAATATGAGTCTCAGAACTACACCCCTAGGCAGCACAGAATCTGAAAAACATGAAAGCTAAAACTTAAGGCATTACTGCTCTCAGCCAGCCTCATGCACGCTGCAGCTTGCCTTGCCATGCAGGTGAGGAATAGGGGTGGGTGGCAGCCCCAGACAGGAAAAAGGGAAGAATCTATGCCAACAATCTGCAGTCATCAGGCAGCTTCTTTAGTTTGCTTCCTCATTAACATTTGTTGTCTCCTCTTCCTCTTACACTGTCAAAGTTAAGCTAAACCCAATGCTTGACTCTGCAGAAATCTGTTATAGTGCCCAAGCTGTACGTACAACTTGTCCCTGATACTCAAGACAACTGACTTTGATGACCAGACCTAATCCCCCGTGTACAAAGCTGACTTATTTGCTACTGCTAGATGAGGAAAGCAGATAGAATTATGGTTACCAAGTTGATACTTTTATGATTAAAGGTCCTAAGTTACTGCATAAGAGAAGCTGAGTCACTAGAGCAGTTTCTAAAGGCAGGAACATCTGAATTTCTGTGCTTTTCTTGTACCAGGAGAAATAACTTTGTGTTGTTCAATTTTTCAACATTTGTCTTTATTTTTAGGGGTATTTAATAATCTTTTTCACTCTGATAATTGAAAAAAACAAACCTTGAGTCATCTGTCCCAACAGAGAAAGTGCAGTAGAAGGAGAAAAATCGTGCACAATGTACATTAAATTGCTCAGGGAAAGAGATGCTTCAGCTAAAGATACATGACTGAATCTTCACCTAAAGCACATACAGCACAAGAAGTAAACAAGAAGGAGCTAACAGAAAACTCAGGTAACAACACAATATATAAATTAATCTTTTTATAAACTATTAAAAAAGGCACAGCCTCCCCCCCCCACCCCACACACACGTACTAAGGGGAGCACTGCTAGATGGAAGCCAAACTATGTTCTCTGCAGAAAACAGCACAAGTACAAGCCTGCTGCTTAGGCAGGAACCTGTAGGTTCCTTGCATATCCTATTTAAATCCTAATTAGGAACTTAGATGATAGAGACTCTTGTGTAAGGCAGCAATTTTATATTTTAGCTGTAAGTACCAGAGATGGCATATAATTAATTTCCTTAACCTTGGCCAAATACCATAGCCATAAAATGTTTGTAAAAATTGGGCATAATCTACTCTTCCTTCAGTTACACTATTTTGAAAAATATGCATTCAATTATTTTTAAGAACACATTTTATTCAAGATGCAATCCAGTCAGGATAAGTGAGGCGTATACAGATGATATCTGAAATCAGATGCCACAACAGAAGTATGCGATATTTTGTTTACTTTCTGGATCATTTTATGGTTCACCTGAGAGCCAGACAACTTCATCTAGATAGGTATGAAAGCAGTGGAGAAGTTCCAGATCAACAGGGAAAGACCTAGTAAGTTTCTGCAATATTGAGAGATGAAGGATCTCAGTATTTACTATGTTTTGGAGAGGTCTGTGGCCTTTAGTCCTACCCATTTTTACCTGGAAAAAAAATGCAAACTAAGTATCATTTAAACAGCAGTCTCTAGAGCTACAGAAATAAATGAGAATATATATGGCAAGCAATACCAAAAGCAGACTCTTAAATGAGATGATCAGGAAGTATAACATGCATATATATAACCAGTGCCTTGAAGAATTTTTTCAGTTAATTTTCTATTCACACTTATATCAATAATTCTAAGTCCTCTCTCCTAAATCCCTGGAGTTCATAGTCTTCTTTCTGCCATAAGTAACTATCATGGATTTTTTTTTTTATCATTCTCTTCTCTACTATCTTTTATCCCACTTTATCGGAAATGTTCATAAGAATGCAATAATTTAGTAGTCTTCTTAGCCACTACTAAGAAGCTCTAGCATGCCTAGCATGACCTAGAAGCCACTAGCATGACCTACAATTCTGACCCAAAGCAAGATTTTTTTTAAGATTGTATTTTTGCTAAAATAAACTCAATTCTAGGTTGATCACTACCAAAATGTTGTTTGCCATAAGGGACCTGCTGAAAAAGTCATGGTGAAACCATTTAACTGTTTTAACATACCTTTAAAAACACTGGAAGGCCTGAAATTCCTCCTCAAATATTTCCGCTATTTGCATTTCATTTATCTACTATGAAGTCCAATAAATATACTTTCAGTAGTCATAATTTAATCTAATCCAGATTGTGTCCTTAAAAATTAACTCTTTTAAATTTCATACATTTTTCAAGCTCTGATGCACCTATTCAAACAAATGACACACTTTGGATACCAACCTTTCTAGATTAGAAACAATGGGATATCTGATGCTCACCTAAAAATCATAGGAAGTAATGTGGAAATCAGCCTGTGTGATCAAATTTTAAGGTAAAAGAGATGTGAAAACTTTTTACAAAATTATTAAAACCACTAATTTTGAATTCTATAATTAAAGTTTAATCTGGATTTAAAATTAAAGCAAATGAACAAAAATAAGACAAATTTGAATTTAAAAAACACCAAAAAATCCTCACATCAAACAACAAACAGCCCCCTAAAACTAAACAACAAGAATCCCATAAAACTTTCAGGAGAACTTATCAATCACTGTTCCTCCAGCTAAACAAAGCTCTCATTTTATCTCCGGCAACAAAGGCAGGAACTACTCCCAGTAATTTACATACTTGCAGTTTACAGTTGTAAAATGTTCATTCCTATGTTCTTTTAAACATTGGCTCTTTGAAAAGAGATCATTTTCCTCTTTGAGATCAAAAGAGCAGGAAACTGTGCATTGAATTTCAAAAAATCTTTCTGCTGGAGTTTAAGTAATGACTAAACGAGAAGCCATGAAGTAATGGCTTTATTCAGTTTCTGTTACTGACATCAGCCTGTTTGCACACTGAACTGAATTACCTCTTGTACAGTATGGTTGTGTGACTCCAGGAAAACAGCCATAGCTGGGACTTGTTTCTGTACAGAGTCAGATATTAACTAAAATGCCTGGAAATGCTCTTTGCCAACTGTTCTTGGTCTGGTGCTAACAGACATAGGAAAAAATCACTGCACAGTTTAGCTACAAATTCACATGCCACTGGGGCAAGCACAAGAGGCACTGACAACTGAGGCATTCCTCTTGTCAGTCATGAAACAACAGGGCAATTGAGAGCAAAGATCATGGTATGATGATCTCACACCACAATTTAGATTTTTGTTTTGTGTACCCCTGAAAGTGAACACTTATGGCTGAGAAAAAAACTTTGTGAGAGAGGAGAAATTATTTTCGAATAAAATAGCTCATGCAAGTTCTGTCTTCTTTTTTTTCTTAAAACTGAAGTCAGCCCCAAGACCACAAAGTTAAGCTTCTAATGTAGGCTAAGTGACATGAGCATTCAGTAATAGCTACAGGAACACAGAAATTACATTGTGTCAGTAAGCCAGAAAATTATCTACATTTTAATTAAGTTAGGGAATTTGGTATGCACCTTTTCAATTATTTAAAAGCATATTTTTATATTAAAAATTCTATACTATAGAAGTGCCTTCCTCTCAGGTAAGGAGAAGTGCACCACAAAACAAGCTAGCAGAAGCATTTTTTCTCCAATTGTATACGTATTTGGGGAAAAAAAACAGAAAAACAAAACCCACTGAATTGCAATCTAGTGCTTGGTTTGCAGCAGTGCTGCTGCTTTCTTTGGATCTTGCTTCTTCTTTCTCATTGTCAGTCATAAATTGTTTATTTTTTTAAACTGTGTAGTTGTATAACATTCTTATGTAAATGTTTCCTTATCCTCCAAAGCAGCGGACCTCTGCTGAGAAGACAAGAAATACTGCAGAGCTCTGCAACAAGATTTGAGGGCTTGAGATGTGACCTTTGGGTGAGTACATTTTAACCAGGAAATTTGATTACCATGCATAACACCATTAGGGACTACTTCTCCTTTGCTTGATTTAAAAAAGCATGGAGAAGCTCCTCCATAAAGTTCAAGTTATCCTATCTTGGAAAATTCTGTTCTGAGTTCCTGAAGTTATATAATGCTAGGTTTGTCAGCCTTCACACACAGCCACAGTGAGATATGTGCTTCGGGGCTCCAACAGCCTGTTGGGCAGTTCCACTCATATGACTGACTATGCTGAGTCCATCGATCAAATTTTTCATGCAAGGTATCGTCTTCAACTGCTGAAGTACAGGCTAAGTGCACCTATGTTGTGAATGAAGTTACTATGTTGTAATAATTTTTGAGATTTAAAAGCCACATTTAAGGCAATGCTCAGAAGTTTACTACTTTTACAGTAAGAGAAAGGATGTGATAAGAAAGTAGTTCTCAGTCTTGGCCTGCTCGTTATCTTAGATTTTTGATGCACCCTTCAGAAGCTGAGTAGCTTGAGACAAAGATAAATAATTCTTGGCATCTGATTTAGGTTCAGCCTTCCTCTAGTCCTTATTAGTGCTACAGTTCCTTGCTTGAAAGGGTACAAGCAACTTAGATGCTCCCTTAATTCATTCCAAAGCATGTTAACCTTAGAGATGTTGATTTGAAGTGAGTTGGGGAAAAGTACTTTTTCCCTTTTGTTTAACAAAATAAAGCAATAATGTTTATCCTCATGCAGTCTGTACTCTTAACTGATTTTAGGAGAACAGAAAATTACATCAAGTTCATCTGGAGGCTTCAGCCAAATCAAATAATTCCCGTCTCATAAAATATGCTTTTAGGGTCTGATTTTTAATTTACCATTAGAAAATTTTAAATTGTCCATTAAAAACATTACTGAGGGGAAAAGAAAAAGTCAAATGAATGATTTTGTAGAACTTATTGCAGGAGTCATAATTATGTCCTCTGAACATAATTATTTAGAACGTTTTCTTTAGTGGATCTTCTGAATAGGCAGAATTGTTAAGATTCTGAATTAATTAACATCAAGCTGTTAACAATTTCAATATATAACTTTGGAGAACAGAGAGAGGTCAAGGTAAGGGCAGGACTTAGTAACTTAACATGCTCTTTTCTTTTAGGCATCTGGGGTGTCAGTAGTTTTCACAAAAAGCTTTTTTTAGCAAAGCACAAAGCTCCCATGTAGAAGCCCTAGAATTTTTAACATGCATTTGATGATTAAAAGGTTTAAGAAGATTTTCAAACCAGTATTAATGTTAACATCTTGCTAAAGTATAAAGGTAAGCAGGCTTGATCATAAGAAAATGACACAAAGTTCAGTCTAGCCGGTGAGAATATTGCCAATAGAGTTTCAGGATCATAAAAAGCAGATATCTGAATATGGAGCTTTCAGTTAATTTTCCAATATCTCTTCCTACATTTCTCAAGAGAATTGAGCAATTACAGTAAATGAATAGAGGTTTGAATGAGGTCCCAGACTTAGAAGAAATAAGAGGGAGATTGTTGTCACTGATGAATACTGTAGAAAAGCAGAAAATGAAATTAAATTGTATGCATTAAAATAAAATATATTTGTCACCATCTGAAAAACAATAAACATTATCGATAAAATAGCATGGCCTGGCAAAAACTCTTATGAAAGCTCCAAAATTAGGATTTTACAATTCATATACTAGCTTCAGTACCTCATTGAATGCTTTTATTATCTAATTATCTAAGGTCTTATTTTTTTTTGCTGCTTCAAAGTTCATGGCATTTCTGTTGATTTTAGAAGTGTCTCTAAACATATTTCTCTCAAAAGCTTATATTCCATTAATTGATGATGGAAATCAGTAGCTCCTGCCGTTTATTTCACTTCTTTTTTTACATTTTTAAGAACAGGATATTCCCTGGAAGAGTTTTTCACTGCCTTCTAGGGGAGCCAAAACACCTGTGTCAAAATAATTCCTGTAAATTACAGTAGAAAGGCATTTTGTCATGTTCATAAAATCTTACCCACTTTGTCAGAACTGTAATGGGAAGATATTCCTCCATTCCCTTTTTGTGATTCCACTACTCCCAAGCTAGGGGATCATCATTCTTGCTACAGCCTTTTTATCTATGTTCTTTAATGAGTATTTGACTATCCACAAAGCTGACTAGCTTTTTTCTGGAGGTTTACAAAAAAGCACTGAAATGAGATTCAGCCACAGGATCTTCATTAAAATATTCTGGTTTTCAAAAGCAGGGAAATTTCCTCCCAGGTTGCTGCATAGGAAAACTCAAGGTAGGTATGGTATGTTAGCCCAAGGATGTTTAGTCCTTGTGTTGTACAGGTGCTGCCACAGAAAAATGTAAGTACAGTTAGACAACAGTGATATGGGTTTGTTATTTTTTCAAATATTCAACTATCACCTTCTGATTGGAAGGAAATTGAGTGTGGTTTACAGCCTATTAAATTATTTCCTTAAGAATACAATTCTTAGCCCAAAGTTGTGTTAAAAAAATTTTTTATATATATATATATATATATATAATATTTATATATATATTTTATACATGTATATATAAATTCACATCAGAACAAAAATATGATTGAAGAATCAAGTCCAATTAAAGAAATATAACATTATTTATTTATATTTAAGGCATTCTGCATATCTCTATCATTTGTTAAAATAATTGAATTAAAAATAATTCTTTCTCCTTACACTTCCTGCTTATATTTCAAGAAGTTATGCTAGGCAAAAGATATTGTTTTTTAAAAGCTTTGTTGCCATAAAATTATAAAGATTTTATGCAAACCTTACTTTGACTACTTTAGAAATGAAAGTTAATATTCCCTTTCCTCCAGGCATTCCTTTCATACAAACTCTTTCCAAAAGATTTTTCTTTGCTAAGTGCATCTAGAAATATGAAGTGCCATTTAAAAAGAAATATATTTCTGAAATTGAAGAACTCCTTCATAGTTCAGAAATTTGTCACTGGAAGATTACTTCAAAACAATCATATCACACTTTAACCGTTGACCTTTCTTTGGTGATGGAACGATTTCTCTTTATGGCTTATCTACAAATGAGACTTGTACTGACCCCAGTACATCATGTCTGCCTGATTGCTGTGAGTTAATAGTATTCTGAGAACTCCTTTTGTTCTCAGCTCCACTGTTTATTCATTTTACCCAGGGGTCAGTGCTTGCTCAAACCATCAGCAACTGCTGAAACTCTTCACATTTTCTTTTGAACCAGCTGCTGGTTCTGAGACGAAAGGCCTTATATGGAAATACTTAGCAGTGAGGACCTACAAAAAATAGTTTCCAAGCATATGTTAGAAGAATAACATAAGGTTTGACAGAATTATTTCCTAGGATTTATAATAGAATTAGACATTTTTCAAAAAATCAGGTACAGTGATATCATTCAATGAGTTCTCTAATATTTCCAAAAGGCAACATTTAAACCATTTTCTTTAATATTGCAGATAGAAGATTTAGTAAAAATAACAGTGTTTTCTAGTATTTTGGACAATTCTGAAGTGATGAATTTGTCTTTAAATGTAAAATCAAAAGAAAATGGCTGAAGGGTCTCATTTTTCCTATTGAAACACCATAATTGAATATTCTTTCTGGTTTTTTCAGTTACACAGGTTGTCTGATTTTAAATAGTGAAGGAAAATACATTTGCAAGAATATGCTTTTAACAAGGTTATATAAATCACGTAAGTTAAGATTTTTCATGTAAATGAGAGGGAAGAGTTTTTTTAAAACTTTCCTTCAATGCAAAAATAACACCAGTGCATTGAATCACATGAGGCCAAATGTATTACTTACAGCTTATTCAAAGGTCAGAGTAAATACCAATGGCATAGAACTCTCCAGTCGTAAACGCTCTGGAAAGTTGCCTGAGTAAGGATTTTAGGTTTTGTTTTAGGCTAAAGATAACCTTCAGAGATGGATTCAGAAAACATTTCTATGTCTATCAAGTGAAACTCAAATGAACAACAGGTCCAAGGCCTCACATTCTGATGGGTCTGAGGAGATGGGTCTTCTGCCCTCACGTGTTTTTGAGACCACCTCAGTAAAAGTTCCTCTGCCAAAGTGGAGCATGATGGTCACTAACTGTTGCCTATGAGGTCTAGGAGCAGGTTGCTTGTTGTATGTGTAGCACATCAGTTCATTCGGGGCCACTGCAGGAGGGTGCTATATCAGCAGCACGCATTCCTTTCCAGGCTTTTGCTCTAGATATATTCAGCAGCACAAGTTATTTTCTCTGAAGTTTGTTGTCTCATAGAGATTGCCTGTGTTTAAAAGATGGGCTTATGAAATAACCAGAGTGAAGTAATTCTCTCTCTAAAATGCGTCACTGATAGTCTGCTTTTTCCCCTGAAATAGGATTCTCTGTCTTCTTACATGTTTATTTTGACTGATTTATTATATGTCCTTTAGGTGAGAGAAAACTAACAGTTCATGCAAAATACTTTATCCACTTAGAAGTGTTGGTTTACTGAAATCTAGACGATTAAGAGTGAAATATATTTTAGCAAGAGGGTTTGGTTAGTTGATTGGTTTAGTTTCTTAGTTTTTTTTAAGGGCAAAAAAGAATTGCAGAAGTGTTGGCATTTTGCTAATACTTTGACTTTTAGTGAACTTCAATTTTTTTTTTTTGCTTCAATTTTCACTTTAAAACATATGTCATAGCAACTAGAAAGTTTTTCATTCATCTGAAAAGAATTTTCTTCCAAATTTTACTTAGAAAATATTTGATGTTTAATATTTATTTAAAAACCCAAACCAAAACAAACAAACAAACAAAAACACACCAGAATTTGCACTGAAGATAAAATCTTTATCTGTCTGTATCTATTAAGGGAAAAATAATACATGTGTGCATTATGTATTTGTTATACACACATGTACCAACACACATACACACATGTTTCAAAGCAGCTGTGTGGAGAAGGCCTTGGGGGTATGGTGGATAGATAACTCAGCATCACCTGGAAATTGGCACTTGCAGTCTAAAAAGCCAAACATATCTTGGAATGCATCAAAGGATATACAGCCAGCAGGTTGGGGGAGGTGATTCTGGCCCTCTACACTGCTCCTGTGGGACCCCACATGGAGTGCTGTATCCAGCTGTGGGACCCTCAATATTAGGACATGGATCTGTTGGAGCAAGTCCAGAGGAGGGCCACAAAGATGCCCAAAGATCTGGACTACCCCTGTTATGCAGATGGGCTGAGGTTTGAGATTGCTCACCCTGAAGAAGAGAAGATTCTAAGGAGACTTTATATCAGCCTTTCAGTGCCTAAAATATACCTTATAATAAAGTTGGAGAGAGACATTTCAGAAAAGCATGTGTATGACAATGGGGAATGGTTTTCAATTGAAGGAGTTTAGACTAGATATGAGGGTAGTAAAACAGTGGAACAATTTGCCCAACAAATATGTAGATGATCTATCCCTGGAAGTGTTCAAGGTTGGGTTGGATGGGTCTCTGAAAAACTGGGTCTTTGGAAGTTCTCATTGACTCTGGCAGAGTGCTCAGAATGAGATGATCACTAAGGTCCCTCCCTGTGGGAAGAGAGAGATAGAGCTAAAGGCAATCTTGCCCCTGATACATTGCAGCTGTGTTAATTAGCAAAGAGTGGGAACAGCCTTGCCCTCCCAGCTCTGGGTGTGATAAAGAGTGAGTTGGTTGGTAGAGAGTCAGCTGGAGTCTGCTGGGTGAGCTGTGAGGAGGAAGGGACAGGAGGCTGGGCAAGGGACAGATCAGGTGAGCCACTGTACGAGGGACAGACAGGGTCAGGTGGCTGTGCCAGGGACAGAGAGCAGTGAGCTGGAACTGCAGAAGGAGAGAAAGAGCCAGAGCTGTGTGGAGATGCCTTTGGGAGGCTACACAGAAAAGGTATGAAAGACTTTTAGATAACAAAGTGCTGATGCTTGAAGCACTCTGAAGCTTTTACTGAAACATTCTGAGTATCATGGCCATCTCTACTCCGACAGCTCCCAAACCATCCTATGATTTTATAATTCTCTAAAAAATGTAAATGAAAAATGGAAATTTTTTGTTTTCATAGATTGTCATCTGTCATTCTTTTTGAATACTGCTGGGGCAGCAGTATTGGTAAAAAAAACAAAAACAGGAACAGCAATGGCAGTTTCAGTATTTTGATATGCAGTTCTGTTCAGGAATTTCAATGAATTTACCATGATGATAAAATGTATGAGAAGTGTTTGCACCTCCAGTAGTTCTTCCCTTGAGGAACTGCACAGCAGAATTACAAGCCACACAGAGACAAGTTGTAGGATTCATGACAGACAGAGAGGGAATTGTCTTGTCAGTCTCACAAGTCTGAGGACTACAGATGGAATCTCATCAAATGTAATTTCTATTTTACTTTGTACATCAAATGCCTCAACTAAAATTACACATTCTACTGTGACTGAATTAACTTGCTCCTTCTGGACAGTTGCATTCCTTGAGCCTTCCAGTACTCTGAAAAGATAACAGAACTGTCCATAAGAATTAAAAGTGAAAGATGAGATAAATAGCAAAAATTTGGTGGTTGTTAGTGCTGTGTTTTTGCCTGTCTAACTGCAAACAGAGAAAGACAGGTTTCTTCAGCTTGCATTAAGCATCCTTTCATCAAGACCAATGTATTCTTTGGAGAAATGGTGGGAAATACTTGATATTACAATAAACTTAATTGCAAGCAAATACCAAAAAGAAAACAATACTTCTCCATAATCTCTGGTTTGCTTCTGTTTTACAAAGGCTTAAACATTCTTGCATCTGTAGAGAACAGAGAGTATTTCTCAGTTCCTTGTCGATGTGAGGTTAATCTGAGATGGTCTCAGTTGCTATAAAGGTGCTAGCTTAATTGTTTTGAAAATTACCAGTAATACCAAATAATGCTCTCTTTACATGTACAATAATTCCAAAATGTAACCTGGACATTCCAAGGAACCCCATGATGGGAGTGAACAATGTTGAATTTCATCTTCACTCTAGTTGAGCAATGGTGGCTGAGCAGTGCCTAGCAGGTCATACGAGGTCGGGACCAGTACAGGTATGTTTGTGTTGCATTTATTACAAAATGAAATGGGATTTCCTGGTGATCCTGATGAGTTCTGATTCAATAACGTCTAAGTTGGTATTTAAGTCCATGTTCACCAGCAAATCCCATGGTGGTCTGACAAACCCTTTGAAGCAGGCAGCTTTGCTCTGCAGCAACTTGCCACCAATGGCATCTCTGTGGAGTAAAGAGAGATGTCATGGCTCAGCTCTCAGTGATTCATATTTTCTCTGAACAAAGCAAGTCTGTGCTTCTGATTGTTCTTTGGAAATCTGTGTCTTTAACCACAAATAAAACTAATTCTGATTTTCCGCACAGGTAATTGCTGAATAAAGGTGCATAAATTATATTAAAATGTATATTTATATACAAATATAATAGTTAAAAATGTAAATAATAATGATATATATATATAAAAGAAACAAATCACTCTTTACTAGTAATGGTGAACACAATTGGAATAAAGATATAAAACAGAAAATATTAGTGTAGAGATTAAAAAATTAATTTTATCCTAAAGAACAAATCTGGAAAATTCTGTGGTTATTTGAACATGAAAATTCATATGTATTACTGCATGAAGATGGATTTTCAACAGCTGAAGTTTTAACATGCAGATAGTTTGAATTTCTGTGATGTCACAAACCAACCATTTTGAATGAGAGTTTAACTAATTTTGCATTTAATCGTAATATACAGCTGTTGAGATTTAAGACTTTTTTATTTAAATTTAGTTTCTACTAGAGTGGATGTGTGAAGAAGATACTCTAAGTATGTTATTTCTTAAAATTACATATTTTTAATGTGAAGTATGACATTTAAAATGACATTTTTAATTAATTCATGGCATAACAAGCAATCTTAAATTCTCAGAATCTTTTCTTCTGAAGTTCACATCCTCAGTTTAGGGAAAATGCACCTTGTGCAACATATGCTCATTTAAAACAACGACTTATTCAAAGCTTGTATTGACACATTTTTGACATTTGACATACAATATGCAGAATAACATTGAGATTGCTAATTTATGGATGAAAAAGTTAGAAGAAGGAAAACTGAAGGTTGCTCCACTAGTGTGGAACCATGTGTTATTCCTATGGAACCTGTTGAAAAATTAGTTTAAATGTCTTCCCAAACACTGATAACTTGAAAATGTTTTCAAAGTGATCTTTATTTATCTGAAGAAAGCATATAATTTTACTGTGAGTATTTTGAGTATTTTTCAGGCAGTCAATCCTGCTACTACCTATTTATAAACAATTATCAGAGCCCTACGGATTAATCAAAATGAATCTTAAACGATTTCACTTAATTAAACCAAGCAGGAACTTGGCTGAGAGGGTCAAGTGTCTTAATATGCACTCAAAGTGCTCAGGATTCTTGAATAAAATTACTTTGATCTTTGAAAATAATCATAAAAGGGGAATGAATATTGCAAGGTACATAATTGTATATTTTTTCCAATACATGTATTTTTTTCTAAAAGATTTTAATAGAGGTCTGGGACTTCACAAGATAAAATTAAACTAATCACAAAAAGCTTACTTTCTTGTAACCTAGGCAGAATGTCACGGATATATAAAGGATCAGGAAAAAAAAAAAAAACAACAAAAAAACCCCCAAACCTTGCAAAACATCCTTTTTAGAAAAGACTTTTGTGTGCTATAAATTAGTTGCCTTATGGGCTGAAATTGAAAATGTGGAGAAGAAAACATAGTTGCCTGTTATTTTTCTTTACTTCCAAGAGAATAAATACACTCAGTCATCTGGAAAGCTTGGGTTTTGCCATTTTTTTGGCAAAACTCTACTCATTTAGAGTACAGGGACTTGGGGAAAAGTGCTCTGCAATCCATGTGTGCACAGCCAAGCTGGATATGGCCATCACCTGTATCTGTGCTCATGGCAGAGCAAAAAAAAAAATGGCTCTTCATTAGAGCAATGAGATGTTTGTATAGAGAAGGAATTGTATGCACTTAGTATTTAATCATGTTTAATTATACACATTATTTTCACAACATGGACATTTGCTTAAAATGTTTAATATCTTGTATGAATTACTTTAGATATTAAGAAATGTATCTGGTTTGTTCATTTGATGCTAATGAATAACTGACAAAAATAAAATGTTATTAATCTGTTTGCATTTATAAAACATCAGTGCACAAACCGTATTTTGGCTCTGTTTCCTTATCTATCTGGGGCGTTATCAGCCATGCAGAACCATATGTCACCAGAAATAAATTATCAGCTCCTTATTATTTTAGTGCTGAGGAGGGGAAAAAATAAAAGTAAAACTTTCTTTATGTACATTAAATGAATGTCTTAAAAAATTAATTTTCGTTTTCACACCAGTTTTAAGTTGAAATGTTGTGATTTAAATTTCAAGCAGCCTAAAACAGTTTTTGAATTACTGTCCTTCTTAGAACCACATGCAGAACTCTTAGGTTCTGCGTCTAAACATCTAACTAAGTTAGTATAATTCTTCTTCTGTTGTATCAGATGCTCTCCACAGATTGCTTTCCATAGGGGTGTACATCACCCTAGACAAAACTTAAGAGCAGTTGCATAATTAAATGGCTCAAAGAGTTGCTCCATCAAGCAATTAGAACAGCGTGGTTACTACACTTTTAAAAGTGAAATTCAAATTCGGACCCTTAAATATAGATGTCTATAAAGGAGTTCTCTATCTGTGATTTAGCCAAGTGTTCATAAGATCCAAGAGAGGTTTGCAGAGATGCCAGGATCTCTATATGCTTGATCAAAGTTGGCTATGTCACCCCTAGTGATTAGAAGGCATCCACCTGCACAAAGTTTTAGGTCTTTCTTCAGAGGTGCCAAGAGTTGCAAACACAAAGCACGAGTCTGTAAGGATGACAACTTTTAAATAAGCAGTTTCTAGTCTCAAGAACTCAAGTTTTTGTTTAGCAAATGTATTTATCCAGGACAGTAAGAAATGACAACCATCCTTAGGCCTTTTTTTTTTTCCTCAGATAGGCTAATATAGAATATGTTTGTTTGGGGAACCTACAAGAATGGTTTTTCCAGTGTGTGCATTATTTGTAGATATTAGTCTTTAAAAATTATAATTAAAATAACTCTTATTGAAAAATGTGTTGCCAGACAACTTTACCCAGATAAAAAGCACAAGCAAAACCTAATCCTGAGATAATATTGCAATACATTAAAACTAAAAGAAAGAATATGTTTCTCTCTACAGGTTAGAGTTTCATTTCTAAAAAGTATTTGTCTTTCCCCAAAATAACATTTCACTATTTCACTGGAAAAATCAGATTTGCATCAGAGAATTTTATAAGATTAGACTTCAAGGATTTTTTAAGGATGTAGATTCTACCTCTTGAGTTTTTAAATTAACATGTTGACATATTGCCTTGCTTAATTAAAAAGCATAGAGAAAATAAGTGATGAAATGAGTACACTCCTAAAATATGCTAGAGAAAAGGGTATTGCATAAAGCTGAGCTGGAATGTCAGTCTTAAAAAGCAGCATTGAATTAACAAGATAAGAAGAGTTTTCTTCCATGAGTTTCTGAGACAAAGATTTATCACTTGCTTGTTGAGCTTGACTGACTGTGAAAAGAAACAAGCAATTTCACCTCAGAGACAGCACATCTTCAGAATTTACTGTGACACCCTGACTTTCAAATTTTTCAGTCAAGTCCTCACAAAAGAGCCCTATGATTCTGCTAGCTAGAACTCAGGCTCAAAGTCTAAATTAATGCCAGAAATGAAGTTTCAAATTTTCAGCTGGAACTGGACCAATTAAATTGTTCAGCTTGATTCTGTCTTTAAATTTCAGGGGTATTTATCTTTCTGTTAGCTTGTTTTACTGGCTTTATAAGACATACTGCTTACTGTTAATGCAATATATTTTGGGGCTTTTTTAGCCCTCCTAGTGTGTTTCCAGAACTGAAAAGAAGTTTCTGGGGTGCTTTGATCAAGATAGAAGATTTTCAAGAGATTTTTTTATGGATTAAAGGGCTTTAAAAACAAGTCAGTGCTATATGTGCTGCAGAGCCAGAGAGTTGATATTTTTTTCACATTTGAATTAGAATTAGGCTTCATGAGACCTCAACCACTGAAGCCTGCAGAAGTTCTCTAGAGAACACTTACAGAAAATTATTTTCCTCAAATCATATGCTTTTTATGGTTGAATACTGAGAGTCTGATTTTATTTCCTATGGAAATTAGGGTCAATATGGGGTTTTTTATGTTCAGAATATGACATGCCCTGGAAGGTAGTTTCTCAATGTCTGCTAAATCCCTGTGGGGGATACTGTGGAAGGCAAAGGAAAAGCAAAATCGTTGAAATAAAAGTGAATTTGCTTTTTCTGCATATTTTTCTTCTTCTTAAAGATAAATCATGCTTTATTTTTCTATTGTGTAGCTGTAAGGGAGACAGAGAGCATATATTATATTTGATTTCTTACTGACTTTATGACATTCAAACAAATGGTACTTTGCTTTTGAATGATTTAAAATTTATTATTTCTCTGCATTATCCCCTAGTCTAAGGATCCTAATTCAAAATTATAATAGTGCTCTAACACTATTTCAGGTGTGATCAGAACCCTTTCAATGAAGTTACCCTGAGCCTAAAGTTCTCATCTGTGCTGCTGTTGTTGACATTTTGGACAGTGACTGCTCTGAAGCTCTTTGCCAAGACTAAGGTTTTCACCATAGTGTCTTTGTAAATCCAACAAGAAGAAAAACCTTGTTAGTATCAGAAATGATGGAAGAGGAAAGAGAAGTAAGAAAGAAAACTGTCAACTATATTAAATGATGCCAAACAAAAAGACTTGCCTTTGGACCTTTTCTGTGAATTATCTTGCTCTAATATCATTACAGAACTAGAACAACCTATAATAATGATGATTAGAGTTTTGCATTGCAAAATATACATGATAATGAATAATGCAGAAAAGGTGGTGTCTTTAGGACAATGATTTCATTCTTACACAGGGTGCAAGGCTATCTGATATAGTGAGGGAAGAAACAGAGTTAAGGTGAAAGGTTTTCTTCCAAACAGATGTATAAAATAAAGGAATTCAAGGTTTTCTTAAAAAGAAAAAAAATCCTCAATTCTTTTATGTTTTTTATTTCGGAGGTTACTATCTAAAAATGATAGCAGAATAATACTTTCAAAGCATTTTCTATGATGATAACCATGTCTCTAGTTAATAAACTGTTGTACTGAAGAGCAAGGTCTGGTTTCAGAGATCAATTTGGTCATACTGTGTCAATAATATTTAAATTAAAATATAATAATAATAAATATTTTAATTTCGAATATGCTCACTCAAAAGAAGGTACGTCTTCAACTTGCGAACTGAAATTTAGGTTTGCATTACTCTGAGTAGTGCAGAAGTTTCAGCAATTGATTTTTTGAATTTACCCATCAGAACATATTGTAGCTAGGAATCCAGATTAGAGATCTCTGGGTCAGTTTTGCATAGTGTTTATAAAAGATTCTTTTAATGGGAGTCTCCAGCTTTGACCATAGCATTATCTAATAATATCCACTTCCTTTTTCATGAAAGCATTTAATAAATTCCTCAGAAAGTTCATACTTAATTGTATTCAGCTTTTATGCTTGTAGTTGAATATGTGAGAGGGAAGGAAATGAAGCATGCAGCTCCTAAATGAGAGAACTTCAATGAGATAATCACAGATTATACTGCATAAGATCTTTTCACACCCTCTTTCTACTCATTAATTTTCCAGAAGTAGACTTTAAAGGCATAATATTTTTCTGTGACATAAGTAAGTGATTAAAATTTTAAAATAAACTGTAATGTAATATGCACCATTTGAGCCTCCATAATCAAAATCTGAGAAATAAATGATGTATTATAAAACATGCTTACAAAGTTTGTGTTTGAGAGTCATTCATCTCTATGTGTTGTACTTGTTTATTTTCATTTTATGGAGATACTTTACAGAAACTATTTTTTACATAGATTTTATTATCCCTGGAATTTATTACTCATTTACTTGTTTCTCAGATATAGATCCTCTTTGTGATTACTTTATTAAAATACTGTTGTTTGTGCCCTGTTCAAAGCTCTGCTAGTGATGTTGAGAAGCATTTTTAGAGTATCTATATCTGGGAAAATCTTCAGCAAACGGAGCTCTAGACTTTAAGAGGAAAAGAAGCATCATTATTTATGTTTAGTCTACCAGTGAAGGTGTTAGTGATTCTCTTCAATAAATTCACTTAAGGTACCTAATATTTCATGCTCCAACCAAAAGAAAAGTCTTATTCCTAGCAGATTTTAGTTTCAGTTTGGGCAGACCAATACTTTCCTTGGGTATTCGTGATGCTTTTGAAAGTCATTTGTTATTTAGACTTCCAATTAGAAAAAAATAAAGGGAAGTTTTTAAGGATTTCTTCCATCAAACTAGTTGAAATTTTGGCTCAAACTATGAAGTGAGAATTTATTCAAGTAATGGATACACTTGTTTACATTTTGAGTGAGTAACTGGATGGATTTCCAGGTCCCTATTCAAGTGAACTGAAGGTAGACTTTGCCAGTGGGTAACGTTTCCTATCAGTTGGCTGAGGGTAGCGCCTGATATCAAAGTGACGCCTGCAAAGCAAGCAGCACTGTTGATTTTAAAATAACAGTTTCACAGTTTAAAATGAGATCATGAAAAGACCTATTCTTTTCTTGACTCCAGTTCAGAGCTCCCTCCAGGCCTGAAACTGTTTCTGCCTGTTTCATGCCATTGTCAGAATTAAAATCTTCTTCCTTTTTAATTTGAGAAATAAAATTAGTTTGAATACCACATCAGAAGGCAAATTCCACTCAGGAACACAATGAACTGTGCTTTCTTTCATGGATGAATTAAAGATAGCTAAAAAAGGGCTAACAGTGATAAAGAAAAAGGATATGAGTTTCTTCCTATGCAACTGACATCAAAGGGTGATATTTGAAACTAAAATAAAAACTACAACACTTATCTCATAAAGTATTTTTGGGGTGTGCGTGAGAAAGTAAGGTTTTTGTTCTACAGTGACACCAAAATAAAACAAGTCTCAATTGATTTGTACTTGTTTGTTAGTTGGCTAATTCAGAGGTTCATTATTGACTTCATACTTCAGTGGTACTAAAGATACTTTGTGGTTAATACTGGCGGAATGTTAATGTGTGTGTCTGCATTTTAGATTAGTAGATATTGATGTTCACCTTAGCTATGGGCACAGTAAAGGCCAGGCCTTTTGATTTTCTTTCTTATGAGGTATGTGCAGGTGTGTGTATAAGGTCATGATGTTCTGTGACATGTGATGTGGCAGTTAATATGATATTCTACTGCATTCTGCTTATACACTGTAGCTGATGTGATTGTACAGATTTCTTTTGATGGACATGGTTTTCTAAATAATGAATGGCAAACCAAAATTTATAGCCTAACACGCTTTCTGACCTTAAACAGAAAATCAAACATTTGAGTGTAAATTTACAAAATTAGAAAATAGTTGGTGTGTACTTCAGTGTGCAGATCTCCAAAAACAGATGATTAAGCCTTTTGCAGCATCTCGCTGCAGATCCTAACAGTTGCAAAGTTGCTATCTTTTTTTACTCTAATCATACTTTTTAACTTCAAAAACTCTCTTTCTGGTCGTACCTTATTAATATGTTTAGTCCAATAATTTTGTAGACATAAATGCATGTATGAATCCATTTCATTTGTTCTATGTGAAGTAGATAATTATATTACATAACCAATTAAATCTGCAAAAAGGATAATTTTGTGAAGAAAGACCTCTCATATCATGGTCCTGTAATTATCTCAATACAAACAAATATTGGCACTCCTTTGGAACATGAGGGAAGATTTGCAGGACTCTCTAGAGAAGCCAGCTTGGACAGACTTAATAGTAGAGTTTGTCACCAAAGCAGTTCATAGAGTTGCCTCCAGGATCCTGTGATAGTAAACCCTCAGAGAGTCCAAAATCAGACTGTCTCCTCAAGTACTGGGTAAGTAAAGCACAAGTCTAATGCTGATAAGATAACGTCAGATATAAGATTCAGGAAAAAATAAAAGATGTGGACTTAGAAAAGGAAGGTATATTTTTAAATTATGTTCAGTTCTTAAAAGAATTGGATTTTGTGCTCATTGTGCCAAGCGAGAGAAAAATATAATTTCACTAAAAGAATAGCCCAAATCCATGCAATAGAAATGTAAATTTAGTAGATTTTCTATCAATTATTCAAAGTTGTTGGATTAGACAATACAAAATAAGGATTGAAGCTGCTGTCTAACTGTAGTGTTGAGACTATGCTCCAATATCATTTTGCTGCTTGAAGAGTGTTTCCATAAAATCTTTACATGTAAAGAGAAATTTCACAGAAGATACATAATGAAATTTTAAAATTTATTAATGAAAAGTGTATTTCTGTTCTAAATCAGTCTTGTTGATTATAAATACAGTTTATAAAGTCCAGCATTCTGAAAAGCGTTCAAAGAAAAGGAAATAGAACAGTTTAAATACATATGCCTTGAAATTACTTCAGAGGCTTAGCCAAGAGGAGTAAGAGTTTCCATTATATAAGCGTACATTTGCCATCCAAATGAGGGACTCATTAGAAAATAAAAAACATGTGTTGGAGCAGTCTGCAATGCACTTCTTTTTGTCACAGAGCCTTTGATTATGCCAACCATGTAATTCTATCTTGATCCTTCTCACAGCAGTTCAGATGTGTTACTGTACAGACATTCACATATTTATTGACTACAGCTACTCTGAGTGCAAAAACCTTTAGTCCATTATGTTTGTGCAAGATCAGGTCTACTCCAGAGGTTAACAGTGAAGATTCAGAGCACAAAACATAAACAGATGAATTCAGGACTCCTATGCTAAGTTACAATAAGTATGAGCTAGTGTGTGTGATGTCAGCTCAAAAGATTTTGGGATTTGATTGTGACCACTCCAGATACCTTTTAAAATGTAAGAAAACAGGTGCAGTAGCAGCAGTAGTTCTCAAACAATCAATCTGCAGATTCAAAGAGTAGCAAAGAAATCTTTACCCTCTCATTTTCAGAAGCGACAGAAGGAGAAATGTCCTATGCGTATCTGTTATTGATTCTCAAATTAAGAGAGAGTTAGAAGAAAAAGCTTAAATGATGTGCATAGGAATGGTTTCAGAGCTATCCAGGTGAAAAATACATACTGGAATAAATAAAGGACCTTTATAAGTAATAAAAAACCCTCAAAATGACTAAATTATTTGAAGGGCAGGGTAATCAGACAAATCAGAGAAGAAACAATTCTGATAAGTTCTGCAAAAAGTGGAAGGAGACAGTAAAATGTGCAATATCAAAAGCAAAATGAAAAATTATTTCAAATATGATGCTAGTATGTTTGGACTACTTTCCATGATATGGGTATTCTAAACTACCACCACATGTATAATAAATAAGGTAAGAATATGACAAACAACTGAAATATTTAAATATAGATGATTTATTATTCAATTTTTAGGCTGCGAAATATACAAACATTTTCTAATTAGAGATTTATGCAGGTAATTTACAAATTAATGGAATGGTTCTACCTTTCAAAAAATTTGCATATTTTCAAATTTATGGCCATTTCTAAATCTTAGATCCACAGGATAGATCCTATTAAAAGCATTTTAGGTTCTGATTTTATGGGTTTTCTGTATTTACATGTCAGTTAAATAAGAATGTAATTGTTTAAAACTCTTTATCACCATGATTTCAAGGAATCAATCATGTTGTCAAATTTCTTTAGTTCTTAAACATGTCTGCATCTGGGCCACGTGAAGTGATTTTCTGCCTTTGTGATGAAAATTATGTCTGCTGCTGTTGCCAAATATAAATACTAGGACTAAAGAATATTTTTTCAACTTTTAACCTTTAAAATGCATTTAATTTTATTTACCAAACATACATGATTCTCTAGCGTAATTTAAAAATTCAAATAATTTGTTTTAAAGTGCATTTTAGCTAAACTCAATGATGCTTGAAATGTCACCAATTTAAATAACTTTTTGAAGGTAAACCCAAAGAGACTAATTTTATCTCTAAAAAGCTTAAATGTACATGGAAACCATCTGTGTTTTGTCAAAGACATTAAAGTACATTTTCTTGTACTTATTGTTCTGCAAGCAATTCTGCTTTGAACGGCTTTGGATAATGGAATGAGGTACTTTTAAAATTCATGACAAGAAAATTCTTTACCGTTTTCAGAGGAAGCAAATACTAATGCAACTTTTATTCTAAATGTTTATAAGGTATTTATTCTGAGTGTTTCCTCTTTAGCTTTTTTTTTGCTTTGATTTGTTCCTTTCTAAGGACTTCAGAAACCAGCTTCCTCGTATCCAGGAACCGTTGGTACGTATTTCCTTCCCGTCTTCCTTCCCGCCTTCCTTCTCACCTTCCTTCCTGCCTTCTTTCCCACCTTCCTCCTCCCCTCTTTCCCTCCCTATTTGAATTGCATCTACTTTTACGCAAGGTCCCGCATTGAAACTTCTATTTCCCAAGCGGCCAAATTCACCCCATTGCAGCTGTTTCTCCTTGAGCCTTCTCCAGGCTGACCAGCCCCAGCTCTTTCAGGCTCTCCTCATACGTCAGATAATCCAGTCCCCCAGTCATATTCATGGCCCTTCACTGAACTGCCTCCAGCATGTCCAGATCTCTCCTGCGTTAGGAAGACTGGGCATGGACCAAGAAAAAATCTAGATGAGTTCTCGGCATGGCTGAGCAGAGGGAAGGATCACCTCCCTTGACCTGCTGAAAATGCTTTTCCTAAGGCAAAGCAAGAAATCACTGACTTTGTGATGGGGTACATTGCATGCTCATGTGATATTTTCAAACTATTGCTTCAGATTTGATTGCCTCTCATTTCTTCTATCCCAGGTGCTGTTGGTGTTTGGGGTTTTTTCTTCTCCTGACTTTATATAAATTATAATTGTTGAAAACATATTTTCTTAGTATTCTAAGTGTTCCCTTTTTTTCCTATTAATGGTAACATTTAATATTTTTCCTGAATATAATCAAAGGAATAACACGCAGAAACAAAATAGGGTTATCAAAGTGAACTGAATTACCACACTTATTGTTTTGACATGTCACTTTACATTTGCATTTCTACTACCTTACTCTTATCAGTGTTTCTATTTCTACCATAAAGTTAAAAAATTTATGGCTCTCCAAATACTGCCTCTTTCCTGTGTTTTGAAGACCATGTAACAAGGGGAATAAAAAAAGGCGCTTTTTTTTTTCTGCAGTAGAATATACATTTTAGGAAGAAATAATTGAAAATTTCATTATTCTCATAAAAAATCAAGGATATTCCAAGAAATTTTATGCTTATAAGGATTCATACAAAAATCTTTTCCAGACACTTTTAGGCAGTCATCTAAACATAGGTGTAGTTTCTGTTTTCCCTCATCTAAAATTCTTACATCAGACTTTATAAGAATAATTTCATCTCTGTACTAAAAAGGACGAGAATCTGGAAATGAGTTTGGTTTTTTTCTTCCTTTATAGTTTTTACTTTTAAAAAAATTGTATGGCTGCTAATAGGCTCTTTTTCCATTTGTAAACAACATAATCTGTGACATGTGTGGCAACAAATATATTGTGTCATTTAAGCAAACTTTTCATTCATAATAAAAATGTGCTTTTTCTCAGGGTTATTTGATCTATAAAGTTGGGTGGGTTATATATTTTGTTAATTTGTCTACAGAATATGTGGCATCATGTGATATTTACTAGAACATGAGTTAAAAAACAAATGAAAAAAACTCTCTTCTATTAAATCCTTATGCAGAGTTGATGTGTTTTTTTCAGCTTTTCTTCTTCATTTAGTTGCTATAGAAAAGAAAGTCATCCTGGGAAAAAAAAAAAAAAAAAGAAAAGAAAATACAAAGAGGATGACTCCCTGCCATCACACACAATTCAACTCTACATGTCAATTTTTTTTTCACAAAGACTGTATTTCTGGGGGAGAAGATCCTGTTCAGAACATAATACTCGTTTTAATGGGACCTTAGAAGAAGCACCACAGCCTGTGTATTTAATAATGCATCACACACTGCTCTGGAGCACTCCTGGACCCTGAAATACAGCTCCATATCCCACTACTCTGTTGCAAAAGCCTCAAGCATGTTTTGTGTAAATTCTAATACCATTGTCCCTAACAGTTTCTGGGCACAATCTGGGAGGTTGAATTTTCCAGGGACTGTTCAACATAGTGGATTCTCATGCAGTAACCTTATGCCAGAAGCAAAAAGAGTGTGCCACAGCAGATGCAGACTACTCTGTTTAGCCAGCTTTAATGCTCTTGGATGCTTTTGGGCATATTTAGTTTACTAGTATAGGCATAGTCAAATATTTCCCACCACAGTTTTCCAGTAAAATATTGGTGATATTTATTAAGATATCTCTGACAGAAAATAATAATAGTTTATTTTAGGAAAGATGTAATAGTTGCAGCAGACAAATAATTGCAAGTGGTATGGATTTAGGCAAGCTGTTTAGCTGTTACTGGTAATGAGAAGTTAGTTTGAACAGGTTTATTCATGACACACAAACCAACAATATGTGAGTTGCTTATGAGTTCAGAAGCAGTTGATAGGACTACCCCCAGTGACTACCAAGAAAGTTGTATTAGCACTGTCTTCAAATATCCACAGAATTTTCTCTGACAGCTCTGTCAGGTGTGGGGTTTTTCCTCCTTGAAACTGTAATAGTCTTTCTTCAATTAGAGTTCCACCACCTGTAGAGAACAGGTTTACAAAGATCTGAATATATTTCAAAAATATCACATAATTTCCTGTTATTTGCCTGTCATAAAGCATTGGTTCAAAGAATTTTTCAGCTATGTGATCTAGGATTTTTTATCTGTCTGTCTAAAACACAGAAGGCCTGCAATCTAGGTACCCTGATGTTTGATTTACACACCTGCCATTATCTCAAAATATATATGTATGCACATTATATTTTCCATGTCTTTCTGGTTTTGGAACAAGTGCAATAAAGCTGAAGTTTTTCTTTCTTCCTTATAAAATAAATATCAATGAATGGGCATTTTTCAGGGGAAAGGTACCAACAATTTTGAGTCTTTTCTAACAACAGTGGACAGATTAAAAAATGCAGAGTGAAGAACAGAAAAGCGTACTTTCTAGGCCCACATCATGTGTTAATGTAAATAATTTTATGGCTTGTTTTCACTATCTACTTCAGATCTTGAATACTGGTCACAATAAAAGTGACACAGACAATTACTATTACAAAAATGTCAATATATTGCCTGTACAATTTCCAAAGTATTCCAAAGATGAGGTCGATGTCCCATCCCTAAAGTGTTCAAGGCCAGGTCGGGTGGGGCCCTGAATCACTTGATCTAGTGGAAGCTGTTGCTGGCTATGACAAGAGGTTGGAGCATGATGTCCTTTAAAGTCCCTTGCAGCCCAGGCCATTTTATGATCCTGTGATTAAAAACTGAAAGCATGATGGGTCTAAAATTATTATATCACAATCTTTAATCTTGCAACTCAATGTGAAACTACAATGAACCAGTGCTATTTGTAAAGATGTCGAATTTAATTATATTTGGATTTAAACTGTGAAATAGATGTTGAATATGATAACAAAACAGTGCTATTTAAAAGATAAGTGATCAAAATTAATTATTTAAATAATTTTTAATTAGAGGTTCTCACACGCTATCTAAATTAATTCTGATTCATTAATTTTAAATTTTATGTGTATATATATATGTATATATGTGTGTGTGTGTATATATACATATATATATACTGCTCTACAATATGTACATTCTAATCCAGCTGCAGGATTTACCACCAATCTAGAGATGATTTTAAGGAGTCTTATGGCTGCTGAAATATATCAATGCAAAATTGCTTGATGTCTTTGGAGATACCTTATTGAGGCTTTTCAGCATGAGAGGGTTGATAAGAGTGAAGATTTGTACCAAGGCTTACAGTGAGAGAACAAGGGGCAATGGTTTTAAACTGAAAGAGGATTTGGATAGGAGATAAGAAAGAATGTTTTTGCAATGACAGTGGTGAAACACTGGAAGATGCTGCCCAGAGAAATCATGGATGCCCCATCATTGGAAGTCACCAAAGATAGGTTGGATGGGAATTTGCTGGTGGAAGGTGTCCTTTTCCGTGGTAAGGAAGTTGAACTAAGTGATCTTTAAAGATCCTTTCCAACTCAAGATTTTATGATTCTATGAAAATCTGGCCCAATATTTAGCTGTGTCATCTCTTGAACGGCACAAAGAACCATTTCTAATAGAGAACTTTACTGGTTCAGTACTGGTAGAAAGTGTCCAGGTATACCAGAAAGAAATGTTATGAAATCTTTAATGTGTATTTAGGATTTTTTCTTTAATGTATTTTTATGTGTATAATTTCAGCTTTTAAAAATTGAAAGCTACTATTTCTTTATTTAAATGTATTCTGTGTTTTCTATACACTTTTATACTCTGGAAACAGTAAAACTGGTCATTCAGGAAACAAGATAGTTCTGATATTTGGGTACAAGATGTACCCAAAGGACATCTGCTGCAGATGGTTTGTCTTTGGCAACCATATGTCATATGCATTTTGGCAAAAAGGTATATGATTTTTTATTTGCCAACTATTGTGCAGTAGCCAGATATTTTTGAAGCAGATCTATAAATAATACATTTCTCCAGCTCTTTGTCTCTCTCTGTTTTTCCTTCTCTCTTTGTTTTAAACCTAATAATAGCCTCTGTGAAAAAGATGCAGTCTGCAAAATAATGGAAGATGAAGGTCATATAAATTCAAAAGGAAAAAATGCAAACTTTTAAATTCTTCTGTTTTTTCCTTACAAATCCTCCCTCACAGAGCTGGAAACATTGAAGAGAAATGTCCCAAACCTGATGACATGTGATTTCATGTAAGCATATAGAAAATGTTTCAACAAACAAAGACTGTTTTGTTTTGCAAGGTGTCTCCAAAAGGCTGCATGCATATAAGTGGATCTCTAAAGGCAATTTAGGATACATGTTTTAGTCATGTCTTTACTTTATGCCAGGATAGAACCTGGATAATGTCATTCTTCTTAATTCCTCCTCGATGGGAGGGAAAATCACCTGTAATTGTAACACTCTGTGACAGATATTCTGAGAGAAGGCAAAGTGTCAGAAACTAAGTGTAGGAAATACTTTGTGACTCAGAGCTGCAATATAACCTTTTCATTTTTGAGGTGAATAGAGATCTTAACCTTGAAATCACTAGAGCAGCACTATGCTTGCTCATGAGGTTGCTTGAGATAGTTAGGCAAGGGCAGTGAGCCTGTTTCTCTCTCCCTTTCCTTACTTGCATGGAAAATTCACTTACCTGTGCAGTATCTGCTGTGGAAGGGGTCCTTGGTGAGAAATGTGTTTGTTTTCCAACTGCAAACCTTTGCAATATACATCTGAGGTAACTAGACAAACTTGGCTTTGATGTTGATGTCACCCTTTAAGGCACTATGCCTTTCTTAAAGCAGCTAAAATAAGTCAGATAATTCACACCTTAAAATTAGAGTTTCTTTCCTACAAAGGTCTTGTGGTTCAGAAGTAAACCACACTATTGAAATGTTAATGACTTGAACCCCACTGAGCTGACCTTGATGCCATTTCCAAATCAATCGTGCTGAAATGTTTTAAACATAATTTTATAACCAAGTGCCTTTGAGCAACTATATTTCATAAGATGTTATCTGAGGGTTTTAAAAACTATAATATAGCACTAAAAATCTAAAACTAAATAGCATTTCCACTCTAAGGAAGGTAAAAATTAGAAAGGATTAACCTTTGTGTAATTACAAAAAGAAAACAGCTGAGTATAAAAAACAGTATTTTGTTTAAAAGCATTTTTTGAAAAAGAAAATGTTGAAGTTAAATTTGATTTTTAGTTGCAATAGGATTATTTTCCAAGCAGATTTATGAAAATATTTAATACACCACAAAGATATTTCAGCTTTGTATGAAACCTGCATAAAATATGAGCCCTTCTGGAAATATATTTTTATTATTTTTTAATCTTTTATTTTTTATTCTACTTTACAAACAAAACCCTTGTCATATTTCTCTTCTTATTTCATGGCTTTCCCAGTACTGTAGATCCAGCACAGAGTACCACATCTCTTTAGAACTGGACACTTTTTTCTAGGCACCATCATAAGTGCTCATATCTTTCTGAACTTCTTTGTATTCATATATCTGTTGTTGGGATAGCATGATTCACTTTTCAGATACCTGCATGAAGCAAAATGTATATGAAAGTAGCAAAGTATTAAATTAAAACATTAGAAAACATCATAAGGTTGTGCTTCTATTATGTCAAACTTAAAAAGGTAATTTAGATAACCTAGGGAGTAAAATATGTATAACTGAATGACAAACACAGAAATCATCTCCTTCATCCAACCCTGATGACAATTGTCAGCTTCACTGCCAACAAGATCCAACTCGGTTTCCGAATTGTATATTCCTACAGCTCTCTAAGATCTTCCTCAACTGGCATATTCAGTTTTTCCTCACTTGCTTTCAGTGATGCATTGTTTAACCTCAGCCTGGGGAGGAAAAACCACTCAGAAGTGAGCAGTAATACACAGATAAAGCTTACCAGCCAATGCATTATGGACTAGCAAGGAAGGAAGAATGATGAAGGAAAACTGCTCTCATATTCTTTCAAACATTATTACCCTTATTATTATCCTTATGAGGTCACCTATGCTGCTACTTCTGGATGATAAGACTAGATCAGATCTTTCCTGCTTATCAGCCTCTGAGGAAAATATCTTAGTGAATGCACATTTTAGACTTTTTCCGTGGAAAATTCACAAACTCATTTGAGTGGAAATGACTGAAGGAGTTTTGAATTTCAGTAGGCAAGACCAGGACATTTTGCAGATGTTACGTGTATTTACACTCACTTTTATGAAAGAACTGGAAAATTCTACTGAATGATGAACACATAAGACAAACCTGTAGGAATTGCTTAATGTGAAGTAGTTATTTGAGGTAATTGATATTTTTATAAATTAATTGCATTTAAAAGTAAAGGGGTTTTGATGATGATGATGATGATTTTCTGGGAGGAAGTTAAGGTACTCAAAAAAAATTGAAGATACGATTGAAATTTTCTAAGTAAAGCTCTGTGATAAGAAGGTGAATAAAACTTCTCTATTTCCCTTTCACAAAATCATGTAGCTTCTCAGGCTTGTTAAAATCCATGATGTGATAATAAGCTTTTAAAATAATTATTTGAAGGTAAAGGTTGATCTATTTCTCATTTTTACCATAAAAATCATATATTTTACAAGAAAAAGCACAGCTGTATTATTTGTTACTGATAACAAATACAAGTGAATATGTCTAAATTCAATAAATGTGTCCTTTACCTATGGTTGCAGTTCTCCCCCAAAAGGCCATATAATTTTCCCTTGAAACAAATTGAAGTAGTATCACCAATCCATGTTAAAAGGTTTTAAATAACAAATCGTTTTACCCAAAGGGTTTGGATCATTTCCACATAAAATTGGCCCTTAAAAAATGTCAGAACTATTTAGAGTGATTAATGAAAAAAGCACTTTTAGTGCTCATAATATTTTACGATGCCAATTGCTTCAGCATGTTTCAATAAATCAGTTATGCAAATGCCTGTCTTTTGGAATACAGAATATTGCTGTTTTCACTATCCATCAAAACTGTAAGGTAACTTAGAGATAAGGGATGCTTAAAGAAAGAGAGAAAAAGACTAGAAGAAAGAAAAAATAAAATGTCTCCTTTTTTTTTAAATTTAATGATATTACTAGAAACCATTACATGTAGAATTGAAGAATAATTTATTTTAAAAGTGAAAAACAAGAGCTTTTTCCATTTTTTTTTTAATACAGCACAAGATAAAGTTTCCAATGTCATTATTTAAATACTCAACTAACTGGTTTTAAAAGATTATACCAAAACCATTTTCTAGCAAGCTGTCTGGAAAACAAAGCAAACCAGAAGTCTTAAAAATTGTATCTTCTATCCATTCAACAGAGAATTGATCAGTACCTTGTGCAAAGATATGATCCTAATGGTATCCTTGCAAAACAATGCAAGTTAACACATTTATGTCTGAAGTATTCATGCTTTGTAAGAGATTAGTTTTACAGAATTCTCTGACTTATTACCTGAAGCACCTGACTGGTCTCTCTCACAATATCTCACTAGGTGGGGCAGTATAATGGTGAGCCCAAGTTTCTGTAACAAGAAATCTCAGGAGCTGGGTTATTTTATATGGTTTAGACGAATTTCAGATGATGGGAAATCAACAGATTTTCTGTTGTGACCATCTGTAGCTGCAGAGCTTGCCACTTTGTCTCCTCTATGCTTTTTTCCACACAGATAACATGTACATTCTGTAGCATAGATAAAGGCAAACAATCCATGTTTGTCCATAGTAAAATAGCTGAAGTGCATGAGACTTGTTGCTACACAGCAGTGCCTGCTCTTTCAGTCCCATCCCTGAGTGCTCCCTTCAGGGAGGCCAGTGGGCGGTGTCCAGTGGTGGCCTGAAAGGTCCTCTGTGCAGTGACCTGGCAACCCAGGTGAGACTGAAGAGGATGATGTGCTCACTCCTGCAAGTCTCACAGACCAAACCTTGTGGTTTTGTTGTGCATGGGATCCATCAGGCTCCCTGCAGGGATGTTGATGCAAATAATGAAGGACCTAGGACTCTGAAACATATTGATGGGTTTTACAAGTTATGGAGCCTCCCTCTTGACTAAGAGCTGATAAGATGCAGAAAACCCAGAAAGGTGAAATATTATTCACCCAGTAACATACAGCTTACTGACAGTAGGACTGAAATTCTTCTTCACTATCTAGAGTGATAAAGCTGCTGAACTATAGAATCATATAATCACTTAGCTTGGACTCCAATTATTATCCCAGCACTGCCAAGTACACCACCGAAGCATGTCCCTAAGCATTACATCTACATCTTTTTTTAATTCCTTCAGGAATGGTGACTCCACCATTTTCGTACTACTTTGGAAGAAAAAACCTATGTTTTATCATCCAAGGTCTCATCTGATAGTGGTCAGTGGGCTCTGTGTGTGTCTGTTTTACTCTAACAACTTTTTGCGTTTTGCTGAACTTCTATGCCTGTGAAGCACCCAGAGAGTTCTTCTCGCATGCTGTACTTCTGGTAGTAAATAAAGCCCAGCAAATTTCAACCAGTCTTCTTGTCCATCATATTATGTAGAGTCAAAAAGTGGGGATTAAAGCCTGTTTCCATTGTATTATATTATTTCAATCAGGGTTTCAATGGTCTTTTTATTGTCTTTATATATAAAGTTTAAAACTTATGTAAGTTTAAAATATTTCCTCTCAGTCAGATTCTGTTACTGTAACTACATCTCCATAAGTTAAGTGAAGATGTGTGAATTTACATTAATCTGTTTAAAATACACTATGATGTAGTCTGTAATTAATTACCCTCAAAAAATAAACACATTTATGTACATGCAAACCATATGCCTTCTTTCATGTTTTTGTATTCTCTGTGTGTATATAAAAATTAAAAATGTTAAATATATCCTCACAACAACAGATAAATCTATCATTTATATGGAACCATTTTTCATCCAAGTAATACTAAATTGGCATATTGAAAAATGATGTGAAACAATCTAGAATGAAGGATCAGCTTAAAGATAACAGTAGCTCTGGGAAACCTTTTATTTTATTATTTTAGTTTTTAGATTTAGTGAAACACTCTCTTGAGTTTTTTTGCACTGAAATATAAGCTAGAAACTTAATTTTATTCAAGAGGGAATCCTCATTTATTATATGGATTTGAGTAAGGAGATATTGAGGAAAAAAAGCTTGTAATGAGGTCTGGCAATGTTACAACTTCTGCCTGCAAAGAAAAGAGAGCAAATATTGTAGCATATGTGATCTACCTTCAGGCACATAACAAAGAGATTTTAATATTGAAATAAAATACACTTTCAATTAATCTACTTGCTTTAAAATAAATCATCTCATTCAGATCTTTTGAATGATCCATGACACGAATTTCTCATAGTGCAGGATAATGAGCTATATTGTTTTGGAGATTGATCATGGAGATGATTTACTACATTTGCTGAATAATTCAGAGCAAATTTTTTTTACAGTAACTGCTTTTACATCATGCTTTAGGTTGATTTTTTTTTCTACATGTTTTTATTTTCTTCCACAGAAATCAATATTTTGTTAGAGAAAAAAGTTAAACTTCGCTGGTCCTGTAAAGTTGTAGCTAATGGCTTGCAATAAATGTTTGTTGATTTGGGTTAAATAAAGCATGTTTCTAGAACATTCTTGCAGTTCCTTGTTGAGGAAAATAATGGACATGCTTGATAAAATCTACAGGTTACTGTAAGTGAGCTCCATTTCCTTTGTCAAGCCAAATCACACCTCTATTGACTTGTGGTAGGCTCTTCCTTTTGGTGACATGGGACAGCCTTCGTGAAGCTCTGCTGTTAGCCACCCTGGTGTGCCCTTTCACTCCAAACTGGGTGCTTCTCACAGAGCATCCTCAGTAGGAATACCCTGTGGAATCTTCAGCAGAAATAAATTCACAGAATGCCATCAACTTATACAGAAATGTGACTGTATACATCTTGTCTCACTAGAGAAATTAATTTCCTTTGGTCTCAGTGTGGAGAAAGACATTTCTTAAATGCAATTCAACCCACTGAAGATCTGGAAACAAGGACAAGCTCGTCTCCAAAAAAAACCCCACTTAATATAATTCCCCATATATTGATAATACAGCATGCTAAGTAAAAAATATGTCTTTTCTAAGCTTTACCTGGATTAACTTCAGCAATAATACTCATAGCTGGGAAATATGCCAGTTGTGTCTGCTCCTGTGTCTCCAAATATGAGACACACACAATATCACAAGTTCCTTTTATATATACTTAGGCGTTTCTTTCTATTGAGATGCTTATTTTCAAATATTTGTATTTTCAAATGATAACTCTGCTGCTACTTTTCAACAAAATAATAAAGTCTCTTCTGCATAAATCCAATAAAGTCATTGAATAATAAAGCTAAATATCTAAGTAAGAATTGCAGTATTGGAATAAATATATTTTGAGTCATCAGCTGATATAAAAGAGCTGATTACTAAATTTGGAAAGATAAAAAAGCCTCTAAAAATCTTGTTATAAAAAAGAGCTTATATGCTTTATTCAGTGGCATATAACTGAAAAGATGTGAAGTATTCAAGTTTAGAATAAATATTTTGGAAATTAAAATGTCTCTGCATAACACTAGAACTAAGTCAGTCATCTGAGGCAGTAATTCAACTTTTGCTTATGGGCTATCTTAATACTCAAAGTGGATGGAAAAAGTAATATTCTAAAAATGTCTATATGACTTCAAACCTTCAAGCTTTTCAAATGCTGTAGCAAGGGCCAACCACAATCAAATCATAACTCTTGATGAAAAAAAGCAAAGACCCTTTCCAGCTTAACATTTCAGCAGCATCTCCACCTTACAGAGTTATCAAGAGTACCTCCAGTTTCAGAGATCATTAGAATTACATTTAGAATGAATATGCTTAAATTCATTTGAAAAGTAGTTCAAACTGTTTGCACTGTGTGTTTTATCACACACCAGTGTTTTAAAACTATGAATCTATGTCAACGTTGTCTTTGGAGGACATTGTGCCATTAAGTTTTGTATTTGTTTTACTTTTTGATGTTTTGTTTCATTATTAAATGAAAGCTGAATGAAATTCTGATCTACTAGTGTGATAACAGTATAAGAATGTTAGTAAATATAGAAGTCTTTCTTTTTGCTTCCCCTTCCTTTCAGGACTTAGTTATCACTGTATGCCATTTATCTTTTCCAGGTTCTATAATTTGCTGGATAAAATTAAGTAGTTATAAACTCAAGATATCTCTCACACACAATCTGTCTTTGAATAAATATTTCATATATCTGTATTCTGAGACTGTTCTGTATGGTACAAAATTCAAATCACCATTGGAAAAATTATTTATATTGATTCTGTAACACAATATAGTAGGTAAAACTGTCTGAAAATTATATAAATTAATAAGAAATACAAAATTACTTAATTCATCATTTATTCATTATCTTAGTTTTACATCTGCATTACATGAAATTCTGTTTAAATATTCCTTTCCACAGATGAAGTGTGAGGCTTCAATATTAAAAATTCCAAAATGGTTTCCTCACTTCTTGAGTTTACTGTTTACATCTCCTAACATGTTTTGAGTTTCCTTTGCAGTTACAAATGCAGGAGCTTACTATTTGGCCCTTCATTTAAGAGTCTGTTTCTTTTCAGAATTGCTGCAAATCGATATATTTGGAAGAACAGGTATATTAAAATAAAATTTCAAAAGGTTTTTAAGCGGCACACACATGGAAACATGCACACGCACACACACAGCGTCACACACTGTCCTATAACATCTGTCCTCAGCAATTCCTCTAGTATGTGGTTGAACTGACTGACTTACAGTAAAATTAGTTTTACTAATTTTTACTTTTGTAGTTTTAGGCTTTTTTTTTCTTTTTCCTAAAGTACATGACTTTTCTGAATGTTCCATCTCAGGCTTTTTAACTGAATACCTAAGAAGAGGAAGATGCTTTTTCTGTGCTATTGAGCTACACCAGTATAACACTGGGGCTTTTTTGGTTAAGAAACAAATTTCCTCTAACATTCACATTACTAGAATGAACTGCTCCATGAATTCCTTGAACGTGAGTCAAACTCAGGAAGCTTTCTCATAGATCTGTGTCAGAATTATCTGATTACAAATGTGTGATCAGAGAAGATGTTGCCTGCATCTTGCCCTGGGGATGTGAAATGTCTCACTAGAAATGTATCCAAGTAATCACGAAAGGCATTTCTTGAACTTTGGATCAAAAAAACCCTATTTCAACATTTTCAACAATACTTCCTTCACAAATTAATCATCCTTTTTAGAAGTGGAAACTGATACTACATTAAGGAAAATCTTTCCATATAAGGTGTTTAGAACAACAGATAGACCTTTTACAAGTTCTCAAAGATTAATGAGAAAGGTGCTTACCAGCTTGAGCTCTCCTATACATAAGCTTATTGTACTTTAAGGTGTAAATAAACACCATTTTTCAAATCTTTAACTTTTAAAATAATACAGATTTATTCCTTCTAACTCTTCTTTTCTTCTCACCAAAAAAGTTGTCCTCAGAATTACAAATATATAGGTCACCATGGAGCCTGGTTAATTACAGTGAGAAAGCATTTGCATGCCTCTTGTTATGACTTGACCAGACTTTTAATAAGGATAAAATAACCTATTTTTTTTCATAATAATACAGAATTTTAATGAAGCAAGTCTAAGGTCGCAGCAATGAAATTTTCAAACACCTTTCTTTCAGCTTTCACATTGAAGTGCCAAATAACCCTCACTGCTAATTTCCTATATCATAAATGATTTGGGGATTTATCTATTCTTAGTCCTTATATAATGAACAAAAGCAAACTAAATAGTGAAGATATTAAGAAATTTTGCTGTAAACTCCAAACAGACAAAGGCATCAAAGTCAGTGCTGCAGGCATAAGCAACCTAAGAAACAATCACATTTCAAGCCAGTTCTCATGCTTATGGTCTTTTTCATAAAACTAATTATACTTAAACAATGCCCTGTTTAAATTGTAATTTGGCAACGGTTACTTAAAACCACATGGTTTTCTTGAATACTATAGGAATAGCCTAAACAACACTTCAATATTGTATATTTCTGTGTCAAGGGGACTATGCCCATAACCTAAGATTTATTTACAGACTTAGTATCCAGACTTTCTGTGTTTTAACTCCTGTTTGTCAGATAAGGGATTACGACTGGTAATGAGAGTATTAAAAATAAATAAATAAATGTTTTCAAGCACTGATATTAACACAGTGGGACAAGGGAAAGAAATATCTAACTGCTGAATTCTGATTTTGATTGGCATTCAAACAATCAGTTACCAAACAGGAGAGAAATTCATGCCAATATTTCTACATGAAAGGATGTCTTAATTTGTAGGCTTTATTTTCTGTGCAACCACATGAAAATATTTTTTGTTGTAACAAAGTACCTCTTTTAGCTGTTTTCTGCAAAAACAGCATCCCATGGTGAGTTTCAGCTTTTGGCAATACTGTGATGCAGATTTGAACAAAGAGTACATGCAGAGTCAGGATTAAGAAAGGGGAAGGGGACTATAAAAGAGATGGTCCCAGAACCACTTGAAGGCTCTGCAGAGTATAGTATTGCTGCTTTTAGTCAGAAAAAGAAAAGGAAAAAAATCTAACAGAATTAATTGCAGAGAGGGGTAATAGTCTCCTCTTCAGAAGTACTGAGGATTCAGAAGAACACTTTATGAGATTTAAATACGGAATACTCTGTCTCTGTGGGTGTCTTAACTGGCAAGTATCCTCTTTCAGTAATATTTGCTACTGACTAAACTGGCAATGCCTATTGTTTTAAATTTTTATTGCTCTCTCCAGTCTCATAAAGCAATAATATATAACTTCTGAGACAGGCATACTTGCAAAAAAACCAGAATGCAATCAGTTTTTCTCTCAACTTCCCTTGCAGAAGCCCTTGCATAGACTTTGTTTCTATTCTTCCCAAAGTAATTAATTCAGTGTAAATGGAAAGACACACTGATAATTCTGTTCCATATCTCATCCTTCAACACCTGATACATCTCACAGTAGTTTTCTTGCATTTTATTTATTTTTCTGTGAAAATACCTGAAGGGTTTCCAAGCGAGCAGTGCTGCAGGTAGATGTGCTGGGGAGAATGATGCAGCTTTCCCACAGCTGTTAAGTTATGCCTGTACTTCTGGGCATGGACTGGCTCCCAGGACCTTGGAGTGTAAATTCATCTCTAGTTTGATTTTACAGTGGAGTGCAACGCACAGGAGGAATATCATAATTCATAGTAGGCTTACAATATATAAGCCAACAAACGCAGTTCTGCATCTATTTTTTAGCTTTTTGTGGATAGAATAAATCCTATTCTGGTCCTCCTACACAGTTCTGTGTGCAAACTTGCTAGACAATCTACTGGTGCCATCTTAGAATCTCTTGCAGTTATTGAGATTACATTTTACACACTGGTTTGGTGTGTTCTGCTAAGGACAGATGAAAATAATGCACAGAGTCAGCAGGTAGCATCCTACAGATCACTTTCCCATATGCTGATTCAGCCTCACATTACTAAGTAAAAACAAGGGGGCCTGTAGTGTGATCCTCCTTATAGGTCAAAGAGAAGATTTTCTAAATTAATCCAAGTGTCAAAAAGTAAATGATAGACAACTCCTCTATAGGAGTTTTAAACTCAGGAAGAAGTGGAGTGAATCAATGCAAAGGTGACCCCAGAATTTCACTTTCATATCCTTATAAACATATGTCCTTTTACTACTGTCATTACATTTCTGAACAGCTTATACTTTATATTGATAACATGAAGAAGTTGCTTTATACTTACATGTATCAAAGATCAGTGTTTAAAAAATGGTCCTAGTTTGTAGTATTGTAATACCCCCCTTAGCAACAACAATTTTCACACATGATCAGTTCAGTTTCTTGCAAAAATTAGCTGAGAAAAGTGTGTATATGCTTTATTCCAAGCCTTGTAGTGCTCTCTGTTTAAACCGTCCCTTTTACATAAAAAGTAAAGATACATAAACACATGAATAAAATATTGAATTTTTTAAAAAAATCATAGAGTTAAGGAGAAGTGGATTGATGTCTGTAAACAGGAACTGGATTTTACATTTGACAATATTTTTACTTCTACATTTTAATTATCTACTAAAATACCACAACTAATTAATCTGAATTAGATAGAAAATTGGGTTTAGACAGATACACTGATTCAAAAGAATTAACAATTTGTCCAAGGAGATGAATAAGTTTGACCTGTGGAAAAGAGAATTTATTTCACCAGTCAAATGTCAGTAAAATTGACCTTTTTTGCCTATTCATGTAGTCTTCCAGCAAAGAGGGATGTAGTCCTGGTATGAGCTGCTTTGGTTATGTTAATTTAAGTAAGATCTCTCTTTCCACAAAAGTCACTAGACTACATAGTCAAGCCTACTATCCTATTGACAAAGTAACAGTGCTACCTTTTAAGGCATGCTTAAATCTGCTCCACCTTAATTCTTATTTTATTCAACAGTTTTCTGATTAAACTTATTTTTAAGATGTGCACAGTTTCCAAAAACAAAGATAGGACTGTGTAGCTGAATTTCAAAGCCAGCAAGTTGCTGTAAGAAAGGAGAATAATCTCCTCCTTCACTTGCTGCTATGTAGTACCAGCTTTATGGGCTCAGCATTCACCAACAGTACCCCAGTAAGTAGAGTCCTTCACATACTTAAAAAAAAATACGAAGCATTAGCAATACCCTTAGTTTATGAACTTTAAACTGTTTATGTTTAACAGTCAGTGTTGTTATGATTAAGGAATTTCTGTTTCCATCCAGAGGCAAGACTACTGACTAGAACTGTTTTGAAGGGTGTAGCTTCTCTACCTTCTGAAGTATTTTTGTTCGGTTATCACCGGTCTGGTAGATGATTATGAAGAGTCTAAGGTGAAGGAACCAGAACCCTAGTATGACTTTTTTTCTACCACCTTCTCTGACCATGAGACTATTGGAGTGTGAACCACATCAAGCCATGTCTCTGCAGAGAGTCAGGAAATCCATGAGGCAGCCAAAGTTTGGAGGGACATGGCTTTTCAGCCTCGTGAAAGGGTAAGAGCATGCTGCTCATGCTTTGTTAAATTCCCCTCTCATATTAAATTCCTTATGTTAAGAAGTCTTTGCTTTAGAAGCTTTTCTTAGGCTGAGGCATTTCATTTTCTAACTGCAAGGACACACAGCTAATGAATCCTAATTCACACTACAACTTAGATAAAATATTTATTTGTCTCCTAGGGTGCCAGTAAATCTGCAGACAGCAAAGGGTATACCCTAGAGAAAGCAGACATTCACTTGGTTGTCCAATAGCCTGGCATTTATTTTTAATCATTCTCATTATTGGACACTTATGTTATATTTCCATTTTTAGTCCCTTATTCCTGTTCCTCAAATTATAAAATGTAAAATATAAATCAATAATCTTATCCCCCAGGGGTGTAGTGAATATATATATATATATTGCTTTTTGCTACTAGTTAACACTGTGTTAAGTCGGCAGCTTGATAGATGTGAATTATATTTAGCTTTTAGTTTTGTGACAACAATGAAGTTATGAAATTCTTGGCAATTAATATTTTTGGCTGGCCACAGGAGACAATTCAACAAAATATTGATGTGTTAAGTATTTTTTTGTTTGGTTATTTTAAGTCCGTGCCTGTTGGTTTGTACTTACAGATATGCATTGGGTGTGCAGCATGTATCTCCTACTATATAAATAGTAGATATACTGCAGTTGAAAATATATTTACCTTCAAATACTGAAATGCAATTGTAATAAAAAAAATTAAGGAAAACCAAAAAAAGAGCTTTGACTGAAATGTAGATGACCTTGACCTTTTGTACATATTTTTCTCATTGCATTTGCTGGACTACTTTATACCTGTTACTGAATGTAAATGACAGTTCTGGGTTACATAAAAACAGAATTCTCAGCTAAATTCTTACTGCAAAATTGGTAATATTACGTGAAACTGAAAAAGCTGACTTTGATTTCTGGGCCCCATGGTGAGTTTGAACGGCTGGTGCTCAGTGATAAAAGATTTTGTTCTTAAACTGAAGAAACATTAAAAATACAACACATAGAACCTTAAGATGATATGTTTAGCCACTTCTTAGGAATATAACAATTGAAGCCTAGTTTCTCTGACAATTTAATCTTCATTTTTAGGTTGTACAGCCTCCATTTTTTTCTATGTTTATTTAAATAAAGCAACCACATACCTATAGCTGCTTTCATAGTCCTTGTAAGCAGCTCTTTCCATATTTTCACTGATGATAATTTGATTCTATAAAACTATTCTCTTTTCTGATTATGCTTCATTTTACAGAGCAGTCTAATTATTTTTTTCTTTGCCTCACTTTCCTTCAAACTCTCCAAGCTATTTTTCCTGTCTGTCATTCTTAGGTAGTGCATTGATCTCGGATGAAACTATCTCAAACTGTTCTCCATTGAGGTCATATAGTTAGTCACTTCTAGAATGTAATTCTTTATATGAATCCTTTTGAAGGATTATTTCTAGCCTCTGTGAGAGCTTATTTCTTAATGGATCTCCAGCACAAGGAAGAAAGGATTATTAGCAGACAGTCTGATGTCCCCCATTTTTCACCAAGCAGAAACAGGCTATTGTCCTATTGACAGCAAACTTAATGTTTCCATAAGGTTGTTTCCTGTGGAGTGTTTTCTCAGGATGAGGTAGCACAAAATAGATGGGGTTTTCTTAGATGCTTATATTCCTTAAGGAGTACTTTTTCAAAAGGGTCAGTGATGTTGATGTTCTGCTTGTATGCAAGCTTTGTCAGTTTTTCTGTTTCCTTGAACAGTTTCCTTCGTCTGGTGGAGGGTCCTTTGCCCTTGTTAGCACTGGGGGAGCAAAGGCACTTTCCTTGTTGGCCTGCAGCACCAGACTCCCTCTTGTTTATTCTCTCTGATGCTGCCAGTCTTGCATTCTTTTCAGTGCAGTCCAGTTCCAGCAAAGGGAATAATGAATGTGTGTTTCTTCTCTCTCTCTCTCTTTTTTTTTTTTTTTCCCCTTCAGTCTAGGGTGTTATTGAGGGCAAGCTCTGGGAAGTGGGAACAGAAAGATTAAATACCCTGATCAGGAAAACCCTATAGAAAATCTCCTGCTCTTGAGTGTACTAATCAGTAGGGCCATTCAGACTGCAGCTCTCTATTGCTGGGCTTGAAGTTGATGTTGGGGCCCAAATCAAATGAGATATCAGCCAGTGTTCTTCCTAGTGGCCCAGTAACCCCTTGCATACTGAAGTTAGTTACCCACATTCTTAGCTGCCACATTTTCAAAGTCTACTGCTGCTCATTCTTAAAATGAGAAGTTTAAATTTCTAAGATTTCAATATGAGTGACAATTTCTGAAGGCTTTCTCTAAGTCTGACCTCAATATTTTGAGTGATGATGCCTAAAAATTTTCTCTATGTTTAATCTCTAATATATGAGGTACAGTGGCTTAATTCAACTCTTAGATCACAAGAGAAAATAAATCTTAGTTCATTTCCTGTTCCTCTGCCATACAACAGTTCATATGGTTTAGTGCAGTTTGCAAGACATCTGTATCAGAGGTAGTTGGTGTTGAAAAACAGAATTTCTCTTCAGAAGTAGATTTATGTGGAGACCATAAAGATACTTTATATTTCTAAAAAAGTTAGTCACACACTTATGTTTTTAACATAGATTACTCATTATTTAGAGCTACTATTTCACAGGTGTGGTATCACTGGGTTTTTGGATGCTAATACTTCTAGTTACGTGCTGGAAGAGACAGAGAGGGGAATGATGGTGCATATTCTAGAAAAGGTAATGCTGAAAATTGGTACCTGCACACTCTTCTACTGTTCTAAAACAAATGCAAACAAAAGAGTGAAGTTGAAAAACAAGCAATTGAAACTGTGCTGATGTTAGTTTCAGAGAGGCAATTCATATACTGTTCCCATCAGCAGAGTAACTGGGTATGTCTACTGTGCCAGGGTTAAAGAGGGTGTTGTTGTTTTGGACTGCACTGTGTGTTTTGTCAGAGGGAGAGGATTTTGTGAATAAGAATTTCCATTAGAGCTCTCAGAGCTTTACCAAAGGAAGAAGGGAAAAAAAACCTTGTAACTACAGAGGCTTGTGTTTCTCAGCAATTTTATGTCGCCTGCTTGCTCTCCTCATGCTTTCCATCTTGGCACCTGGCGTTGTCTCTGACAAGTCCTGCTGAGTGATGAGCCATCCTCTGACACCATTAAGCTCTCAGCAGGTATAGACTTTTTTTTTTTTTTTAATTTATGACAATTTTTAGTATTGTACCTTTTTTTATCATACTTACCTTTCCATGGTTTCCAGGTATTTTTTTCTGAAGTGAAGGGAATTCTCAGAGGGGAAATCTCAGCTTGGAAGTATTGGTAGGGGTTTATAGGGCAGTGACTGATACCAGTAAAAATGTGAAGCCAAATGACAAATTGTTACAGAACCCAAAGAGGGAGAGCCAAAACTGAGGAAAGAACTCCTGTGGGAGGGAAGGGAGGGAGATTGCAGAGGCACAATATTGAGATCTTTTGTCTTACTTTTCTGATAAAATGTCTCTGGCTTTTACTCCAAGAAGACTTGAAAACATAAGTATCCTCTTTTACTTTTGATTTTCCTAGAAGCCTTTCTTCCCAAAAATGTCTGCATGAAAACGAAAATACCAACTACATCTCATTGAAAATATGGTCATGTAACAGTGGTAAGGATGTGAATGGCTCTGTGACAACTTGTGGTTTATTTTTAGCACGCTTGTGACTGATTGATTTCACGCAAAAGTAACAAAATTGTCAGAGGATATAGTGTCGCATTTTCTTTGAATATTCCTTTTGTAGAACTGAAATGATTTATCATTTATATGTGTATTTGTTTTCTTTAAGTTTTTTTCCTTTTTTTTTTTGCAAGTTCAAATAACTATAAATGAATAAATTGTCATGTCTGGATTTTGCAATAAAAACTACTATCAGTGTTTCTCTGTGATAGGAATTGTGCTCTCTATGAACTCTGGATTGCTAATGCTCAATCACCAATGTAAAAAAAAAATGTTTCAGAGTCATGCAAAACAGAAAAATATTTAATCTACTCAGACTCGTAGATCTCCTATTTTTAATAAAGATTTTCATATGGAAGGCTTTAAATGACATGCAAGGTTTTGGACATAATCTGTTTATAGCAAAGAAAAAAAAAAAAGTGAAATTTCTTATTGTATCTGCTTCAGTTTAAGAACAGGAACTCTTATCCAGACTAATGCTGTATGTCTGGAAGCTACTTGAAGCATAACTGAAGCGTAGAGCAAATCTTGACGAATCTTTTGAAATAGACAAGCAGACTGATAAAACTGTGTTTTAAATTTTCATGATGAGGAGAGTGGACTCATGATATGATATCAAAAATACTAACTGAAATTATGGAAGGGATATTTACTAGAATGAAACAAAGATCTCTTCTAAAATAACGTGAAGCAATGAAGTAGAAAAGTACTGTTTTAGAGTGTCCATGCTGTTTATCTCCTTCTGTCTGACCCTGAACATTAAAATAAACTTTGCACCACACAAATCCCTTCCATTCTCTACATCATGCTTCTCTTCCTTTCTTTCTTATCTTCCTGCTGCTGGTAGTAAGCCTGAATTCTCTGCTGGTGCAATTGAACAGAGCTGCTTGAGCCCATAGATCTTTCCAATGACTGGATGGAACAGAGAAGGAGAACCTTTGTCAAAGATCAATTATTTCTTAATTGTAAGTAGTACCACAAGTCTATTAAAGACACTTCCTATGGGAAATGAATTATCAGTGTAACAGGAATTGGTGCCAACGTGCCTTATCAGTTCATGCTTATTCAGCTAACCGTGTTCCACTTGACTATGCCTCAAGTATTCTAAATAATCCGTGCTTATAAGTTTTAATATCTCACTGTATTTCTAAATTGCTATGTATTCCTGCATTTTCATTAATTGTTAGCTAAATGATACATACTTGACTCAATTTTCCTGTATTTTTCACCTATTTTTCCATTTCTGTAGTTACCCAGACCTTTCTAAAATCTTTTGGAATTAAGATCCAGACATTACCATTTTCTGATTATGAGATAATAAGAGGTAATACTTCAAATGTGATCACACTAGAGATTTGTAATAATGGCTGTGTCTTTCCTGCATTAGAATGATCTTCATACATGAATACAATCTAAAAATTAGTTTTGCTTTCCTTTTATAAAATACTGTTAATTTTTTTTAATATCTCTTTCATTGTAAAAGTCATCCTAAAAAGGATCTATCACTGGAAGGACATTCTTTAAGGAAAGAAACAGTGTAATCACAGCCAGAAATGCTTCAGTGAGCTGGCACAGACTGTGCTGTCACTCTACTAAACAAATGAGGAGTTGAAGGAACAGGCATAGTAGAATACTTTTTAAATTATATTTTTCAATAAAATTTCAAGTGGTACAGTTTGTTTGACATTTGCACTAGAAATGTTTTGGCTCCTGAGAGCATGGGTACTTTGTATAAGATAAGGTTTTTGCTTTCTTCTTAGATATGTTGCATAGAAATATTTTTGGCAGTGTAAGATTTAAATTAAACATCAGCAACACCTTTTCTATGTCACAACATACTCTAACTACTTCCACCTTATTCACTTCATTGCTTTTTCCTATAAATTGGCAAAACCAACAAAAGCACATACTAGAGGGCTCCAGAGCTGTGACCTTTGTCCCACACTTCCATGTTCTCCCTTCTCTGCTTCCTCTTACACCGCAGGCAATAAATAGTTTAAACAGGGAGAAGCTTTAAAGGTCGGTGTTCTGTAAGTGCCCTAGGCAGGGCTGGAAAGCCTCTGACACTGTTGGGATGTGACCTTGTCATAAATTCTCAGGTACCACTCTCTGCCTTAGCACAATCTATTTGAGTTATGTCAGAAAATCTGAGATAACTGATTCATGATTAAGGTTGACTTCACAAAGTCAGAGGCTTCTCTAGATATTGATTTTATTCTATTTCCACACTATTAAACCATAGTTTAGCTGCTGGCTGACAGCCCTAGTACTGAGCAGTAAATCAGGAAATGAATGGTAGTTTAATGGAAATATTAGCACTTCAATGGTGTACGAAAGATTCTGACTTGTGAAGTGAACTCTGAGTACAAAAGGAGGTGTAATATGAAGTAATGATCACTCTACATTTGTAACTGAAGCTGCAGGAAGGCAATACAGGTTAGACATACTGCTCTCTTCTAACAGTCCTGCTGAGCTTCCTGAAGATTTAATAAATGTAGCTACAACATGGAGCAACCTATATTTTATACCAGATGGTAAGCACAGCAGCAATACAACAGTAGCTGAAAGTTACAAGGACCTGTTCTTAGAATCTGTGAAGCAAAGGAATTTTGAGTATCTAGCTACTAAACCGTGAAACAAAATTTTGAAGTTTTACATCACAGCCTATAGTTCAAATAATTTTGACACTTCTTTTCTGATATATTTTTTCTTTTTTTTTTTTCCTTTTCTTAGCAGAAAATCTACAGACTATTAACTTCTGCTTTTTTTTTTTTTTTCTGTACAACAAACCAAAATTGTACAAAGCCTATTCACCAAAAAGTCATTCTGAATAAACATTTCAAATTCTTTTCAGCAGTATTTCTAAATCTAAATCTAGTCCAAAGAGGTTTGAGTCAGACCATATACTTAACAGCTCCATCTTACTCTCTGTCTCTGGCTTACTGTCTGGGCAAAGTGCCCATGGCAGACCCAGCAGTCAATAATGATTCAAGCCTTTTAGTTTTTGTCACCTGGATTAACTCCCTTGTCAACATCTGCTCTGAGTTAATTCTGAATGTGAGCCTGCTCTTTTCACCATTTTCTGGCTTTGTTTGTTTCACTGTATTGAACATTACTGCAGCAAATGTGTAGCAAAGAAACTTTCACTGACTTGTCTGTGTAGCCAAGATAAAAATGGTCCTCTCTTCGATTTCTAGTTTTATTGGCTGTCTTGGTTACTCAACAAAAGAGCAAATCTAAAGCTCTCTTACACAAGGGAAAAAGAAAAAAAAATAGTGAATGTAACACTTTGGCTAGTGTTTTCATTTATTAATCTGAAATTATGTTTTTTGCATGTCTAAGTCTAGAAGATAGACAGAAGTCCTTGTGTCATTATTTAGTCAATATTTTATACCTTTGTTAGGATTACTCTCTGAGAAACCCTTTTCCCATCCATCATTGTCTGCATTCTTCCCTCTGGGATGCAGAACTTTATTTTAGACCATAGTAAAATAAATGCTTTCTAATAGTGTATATTTTGTCATGGAAAAGAGACTTTTTTAATGTCATTAAACTATTTAATATAACTTTAACAACAGTAATCTGCTAATTTCACCAGTGAGTGTTTTCAGTCTATGTAAATAAAGTTTCAAAGGTTAAACTTTGGAGGCAGACTAAGAACTGCAGATTTTGTGACATTGCTTCTGAAAGTATATATTAACAAGTCATATCTGTATAAAGACTGATGCATAGTGCATCCTGCATAAAAATATGTGTTGTGAAGAACTTATTCATCTACTATCAGATCACTAATACAAATAATTTCCTTAAACGTTTACTTTTAAGTGTTTAAAATAATACATAATTTAGTTACTTCTACCAAACAAATTTAAGCCTCAGTAAAAAGAAATATTGAAGAGAGAGGAAACCAAGATTTTATCAGTTCTGCCATAATTTTGGCGTCAGTGCCAGAACTGTAATGGCCTAATTGACTTAATTGTGAGTTTTTAATGACGTAACCTACCCTATTCATGGTTTTTAGATATTGGCACCATACTGTTTTTCTCTCAGGCAATTGTAATTTCATCAGTTCCAGACATTTAGTGGGAATTGACCTTTATCTTCCAAAGCTTCCAGCATCTAGCTCTTTTAAAATTGTTTAAAGCACATTATCTAGATCTGATAGCAATACAATTCTAACATTAATAAGTGTCCCTTATTGACCTCTTAATAGTGATGAAGTGGGAAAATCCTTATCACATGGCATGATGTTCACTTGGCTTTTTCACCTCAAGAAGTTAATAGGAAATTAATTTTTTATATATGTGAATATATAAATACAGTGTACATTTACAGTTAAATGTACATCCTGACATTTTTACCAATATCTTTGTTACTGCTTTGTTACTCTTTTGTGCTTGCACCCTACATTTTCACTTCCCTTATTAATTTTCTGAAGTTATTTCTAGCAGTGACTTAAAATGATCAATTTTTTGTTCTCAATTTACTATATGCAAATGTGCAGGTATAAGTGTGTGTGTATAGCATGCATGTGTGTGTGTGTCCCTTTATATATTAAATGTACAGGTATTTTTATATATGTACACTTGATGTGCATTTAATGTTATCACAAATTCCTCAGTACAAAAAAGAACAAAAAAAAAACAAAAAAAAAACCAAAAAAACAAAAACCATTCAGCACACAGAGAGGTTGGATCTTCTACAGGATAAATATAACTGATCTAGTAGAAGTCTTTGGTGAAATTTGTGGTTCTAGAAATGATGTGAGAGTACACATACGACATGAAGAGATGAAATATCCCTTATGAGGCAAGTATGGCTCTTCCTGCATGTGTGTGGGCTAGGAAGTAATGATGCTAGAACAAGGATTGCCAACTTCTGCTCTATCCTCCTCTGAAAATCACGTGTAGTAGCTCACATCAGAAGTTTACCTTACTAAGTCTCCCTGTGTGAGCAAGAGGGATGAATGAGCTCTCACTAATGTTGGATTGAGTTGGGTGAAGAGCAAAGGGGCTTGAATGCACCAAAATATTCTCTCTGGGCTTGGCTGAGATGTGCAGGTGTAAGCTGCCTGCTGGAAGGTCAGCTGGCAGCCCCAGGGACGTAGGCAGACAGCTGGTCAGCTGTGAAAGGACAGGGACCTAGCTCTGCTGAGGCACTTATTTTGCTGTGCACATTGAACCAAACCTGCAAAACACCAGCTGAATGAAGAGTGCCAACTCTGCACTGCTTTATCCTGGCCAGCCAAGCACCCAGGAGGAGTAGAAGGTATATGCATAGTTGAGTAATTGTTTTCTACTTACTTTATCACAGTATACTTCAGACAGCTACTCTCAATAAAACTAAGTCGAAATTTGCTTTTATCCCACTAGTCACTTCCTTGGATATCAAAATTTGACTGATTATTTTTGTCATGACAGTTTCCAGATTAAATAAATGACATATGAAAAAATTCTCATTTTCTGTTTTGATAATAAAATAAGTTTGTAATAATTACATGGGAATTAAATTACAGCTACATTGTACATTATAACTATCCATCTATAACCTTAAACACCATAAAAAGTGCAGGAACTTGAGTGGGAATTGTTCTCTTCCTGTATCCTCTTGTTACTTAAGGCAGTTAAAAAGAATCCAAGTTTAACTTGATTCTTCTCTTTTCTGCTTTAGAGACTAATTTGAAGGACTACATGTCTTCTTTTATCAGAAACATATGCCTGAAGTTATGTGTTCTAATTGAACACATGTATAAAGCATTTTGCACCGTGACTGCTGCTACCACAGTGGTCTAGGGGTTAAGACTTGACTCATAACACAAAGTTCAAAAGTCCCATCCAGACAAAATTCTTATGATTCCGACCATAATTGCTGCCAGAACAGTTTTACCTAGATACTGTATAGCATTCACCACCAGGCTACAGATGGAAAAAAGACCAGATGTGCCCCAGCCAGTGTGCAAATCTCCTTTATTTTGGTTATTAACCTGCAGCATGATTTCAGATTGTGGCCCTGTAAGAATTTAGGTCCCTGCAGGTGTTGTGGTGCACCTCCATATGACATGTTTTGAGATCAGAGTATAATATGGAGGTGTTTCAGAACAAAAGAACAGAACTTCATTTGGTTGAATGTGAATTGGAAGATTTTTCCGGAAGTGTGTTTAGTAAACACCAGTAGCAAATGGGCATCAGATTAACTTGTGTGAATTCGGGAAAAAAAAAAAAAAAAAAAAAAAAAAAAAAAAAAAAAAAAAAAAAAAAAAAAAAGGAAGAAAAGTATGAGATTTGAACTTTTTACCTTCTGTCAAGTGAGATTTTTAACATCAACAGTTCCTTGCTACAGATTCACTAGTTTTAGTCCCCAGGATATATTGGCATTGACATAACCATGAAGTATCCTGTTTCTAATATGTGGAACATAACTTCTCTGAAATTCAGGGCCCCTGCCCCCACCTCTTATGCATGAGGTGGGTTGTTGTTGGTGACTTCTGAACAAGGACCTTTCAAGAAAGCCCTGAGGTGCCCTTTAAAATAAAATTTGAGATGACAATGTCCCTTTAGACTTCCTTCTTTCTTTTGAGATATTGTGTTCTCTGGATAGGAATAAAGTTGAAAGATTCTTCAAATAGATCCATCTTTCTTAATCTTACCTGAGAATATGAAAAAAAAAACCCACCAAGCTTTTTTTCAACCACATACTCCTGACACTTTAATCAAAACCTGCATGCGTTGATTACATTTATTTCTTCTTTATCTTCCTCCTGATTATAATATCTTGAACAAGATTTCCTGAGGAGTAAGTAATTGTTCTTTTCGTAAATTCAACCCATGACCCTATAGAAGGGCAACTGCATGCTTGACTGCAGATTGCCTGTTTACTCTTCATGGTCTGTCTGGCAAGGTTAATTACTGGAAATCAAAGAAAAGCTTTTTGTTTTTTCCTACTCAAAGAGAAAATATACACATGGTCCTCACATTACAGCCATTGGAGGTTTTTGATCCTTGTCCTATTCATTTATAATATCAAATGGACATGCAAGGGCATAAAAGGCACAATCTGCACCCAAAACAGAGGGACTAATGGTGCTCTCATCTACTAAATCAAAACCACAGATCTCCTTAATGAGGTTTACCTCTCCTCCAAATTCCTCCTTTATGCAGAGGAATTTTAGTAGATAGACCCTTATGAGAAAAAGAAGGCTACTCATTATATGCAGTCCCTGTGTCAATGTTATCCAATTCGGATTCATAAAATTACCACTTTAACAGCTTATACTGGTTGCTAAAGAAACTATTATATGAGTAATTTTAAAATTTGACACCCAATTGCTCTCTCTCGTAAGACTTCTGTGAACCACTGCTCTTCAGGAAGACCTTATTTATTTCTATTATCAAAGGTAATTATGTTAGGGGAAAAGGTATAAAAGAAACGTGACTGAAATCTCATACACAGCAGAATGGCACAGATTCATCTAAACCATCTACATTTTTTCTGGTAGAAGTAAAATTACATCCAATGTGACTTGGAAGATAAGTAAGAGTCCTGAATTTCTAAAAAAAAATATATGCTGTAAACATTTTGAATATGCATATTTTGAAGAGAAACAATGAAAATATGTTAACTCAATGGTCTTAATTTTTTCTCATTCCTTTTTTAATGGCATTTCAAGGTGCAAATCCTCTCCATCTCTTTCATAAAAAGGCTAGATGGTATAATATATTTGTCTCCTTGGCCAATCTGAATTTATAAAATTCCTGAAAGGCTTGATCCCTGGCATTTCATATTGTTTCTTATGATAGAAGTCTTTTGTAAGAGTTACTTAAAATCTTTCCTTTGTTTAAATTATTTTCAATTACACTGATCTATTTTATTTTCTATTTTTCTGAGATGAAAACATGTTTGCAATTAATCAGTGCAGCATACACGATAATAGGAGTTCTAAGTGTGACAGGCTCCTAATTTAAGGTCTTCTCTTTAGTTAATTTAAATGGAAACTCTGCAGCCCAGGTGAGGGATGTCTGAGTCTCCTCAACAAGAAGCACTGTTCCAAATGGCCTGTGGTGGCCATGGCTACTGGACTCATGATAGGAACTTAAGATGACAGCTGAGCTTAAAAAAAATATTCAGCTTCTGGATATCTAACTTGGAAAGTATTTCAGTGGCCATTTTTGTGTATTACAGTTGTGTAAGCACTCACTGTGCAAGAAAGTTGCTAGGTGCAAAAGTGCACCGTGTGAACAAGTGGAGTCTGGTTTGGAAACAATTCCCCAACCTCCTTGTATACACAGAGAAATGAAGAGTTTTCATGTCTTCACCAAATGTAAAAGAGGCCGAAAAGACCCACCCAGATGTAGATAGGTTTGATTGAACCCAAAGAAAATAAAAGAATAATCCTTTCATATCTTTACCAACACTTTTCTGCAGCAGAGAAAAAATTGAAACCCTTAATCCTACTTAATGGATGACACCCATATAATTAAAGGTTATAAAATCTTAATCTGGTGTGACCTCCTGCACGTCATAGGCTGCCAAGTTTCATGCATAACTCTTGACCTCAGGGACTTGTCCAACTACTGAAAACATTCCAGAACGGAAAAGAAATCTTAAAATGAGTGTTGTAAAGGATAGGGAATATTATTCTCAGACTATCACAAGAATCAGCAACTAATGACATCAAACGCATTCAGACTACAAAAGATATAGCCTTTAAATGATAGATAGTAATTCTGGGAACAAAAGAAAATACATTGTATTTCAATACTTATGGACTGTTGATTTTAATTTTTTTTTAAATATTATAATAGTTTTTGAATACTATGACTCTGAGCAAAACACGAATCATGTAAGACAAGGATCCTTAAACTTATGCATAACATTAATGGCATGTAAACAACAGGCCTGAACAGAGCTGCTTCTGCTGCTGTCTTCACTTACAGCACAAGGCTTAGGTCAGTTTTGGCTGCTGTTTTACATCATCTTTGAGGCCATCATTAATCCCTAACTTCTAACAGACACTAGAGAGACCACAATGCCCAGAAATCAGTAAGGCATACTCAACTGTTTATCATGATATTGAGACAGTGCAAAGTAGCAAGTGTTTTCATATTGTCTTCAGCTCTGTATTTAGACATGGAGAATAGTAAAGAAAAGATTTGCTTTGATAAAAAACCCTATTGTTTTAATTCAAAAGAGAGAAACAGTTTGAAAGTTCTAGAGGAGCAAACTTCCAATCAAAATAGGGTAACCATATAAGAAAATAAAGTTATTTCTACCTGCTGAAAGTTGCAATTTTAATTCTCTAAATTTTGCTTTTAAGATTTTAATGGTAAATTTTATTAAATGTTGTTTTCTAGATTCTGCTGAAACCCTAAACTGGCCAAAAAAGTGCAAGCAAGTGTGGAACACCATGTGACACAAATAAATTTTTTCCCTGTGGAATCATTGTTATGAAGCAACCTGTCATCTGCACACATTTCTCTAGTGGTTGGTTGGACAGGAACCAAAAAAAAAATGTACCAGCTTTGTGTGCATTGTGCAGCCTTCGACCAGGATATACGAATCAGAATTGTCTCAGTCAAACAGCCTGGGTGAGTTTAATTCTACACTGCAATTCTACACTACACTGACAAGGAGAAAAGATGCTGAGTTTGGGGGCTCTGGTGTTAATAGTTGTCATATCAGGTATCCTTAGAGAGGTCATCTCCATACTTAGGGACAGGAGATGGAGCTTTCTCTTCCTGCCACTACTGCATTTATCTCTTGCCTGTAGAGACGTTCCTGTCCCCAGGCCTAAATTGTTTATGCAGAATATTATAGGGACAGTCAAACTTAAAGACTGATTTAAACCTTAAATGTGGGGGATACCATACCTAATATATTGGAAACTTGTGATTGCAGCATGCTCTCAGAAGGACTAAGCTCTAGGCCTGCTTGCTTGAAGACACTTCTTTTAGTCCCTATAAAAGCAATAGAAATGCTAGACTGGCCTGCAGAATTACTAGCAGAATACTTTGTGATGTTAACTACTGCATTCAGGACTAAAAAAAGGGGTGGGAGAGTAATTCTGTTAGGTAATGAGGATACTGTTCTGTGCATTCCTTTTTTCAGTTCTGCAACCTATGTAATTTAATTAGTGTTAATTCAAAAGTTTCAAATAGTAGTGTCTTTAGCCCCTGACCCCAGCTGTTTCAGTTAGGAGATTCTTTTGATTTTATTGACCTAAATAACAATTTAAAATAACATTTAAAAACCTCAGTATTTTCTGTTATGTAAGACATTCTTTTCTCTTCAGAAGTAGTGAAATTATTGCAGATTAACATTTGCCCAGTAATGCAGCCAAAGCTCTCCACAAAGGGAAATCCTATTCCCCAAACTTTTAAAGCAGAAAGAGCATTGATATTCATAAGCTAGCTTTAAGTAGCCTCTTTTAACCATCATCTTAAACAATGGATTTTCCAAGTCATTAATTTTGATGTGATTTTGAAAAGAGGAGAGATAAATTGTAAAAAAACCCCACCTTTTTCCTTCTCTTTCATCTTTGTTTTTCACTACAGTGATTCATGATTTTTCAGTGATTTTCAAATGCCCATTCTCTTCTATTTTGGATGTATCTTATGTATTTATGTAAGTGTGCAAAAATCTCCTCATACAGTATAAAAGCAATTAAAAGAGTAAAGAAAAACTATAACTGATTTCATGATTCCATGCCCACCAATCAAAACAAAACACTTGAGAGAAATTAACAGTATACAGAAACAAATATTGTTCCACATAAACCAATATCTGGGATTCTATTTTACAGTCTTATGTTGACTGCTATTTTATGGTCAGCCTGAAATGAGATTGCATGTGTAAGTACTGTTCAGCCTTCGTTAGGATTGTCAAATAACGTCCTCTGTATTGATTAGTGTTGTGCCAACATCTGCAATGCTGCCTGGACACCAAATAGAATTGCTATTTCATTAAATAAACAATCACTCAACAGCTGACCTGTTGAGAAAACAAACAAAAGCTGACTAACTAACCTTCTAAATCTCGGGAAATGCAACAAAATCTAAAGAAATTCTCTGAAACACCACCACCATCCAACCCTTAAAACAGAAACTTAAATAAAAACCAGAATCGTTGGAAATGAACTTCAGATGTGAAAGAAAAGCTTTGAAATGTAGTTGTGGTTAATTGAATAAAAGCATATAAATATCTGGAACTGAATTTGAAAAAGTTGGAATTTTCCTGAAGGGATCAAATTAAAATGGCATTCAGCACAATGTGCATTGAAGTTATTCTTATATCTAAATTAGCTCACTGCAACTTCTACTGATTTTAAAGGGAAGGCTTGTATCTGTGCATGTGTTTCACTTCTCCCTCATCCCAAGCCTGGGTCTCTATAACAAATTTAAAACGTTGTATGCTGCCACTTTTTCAGCATTTTTTCAGCTCTGTCTTTTTGTTTATGCAAAGTCTGGATATTACTTCACTAGCAGAGAAGGAAATTCCTTGTTTTCTAGTTTGTTCTCTTCATTGAAATTTGCATGATGTCCAGATGACCAGCAAAAAGACGAAGAAGAAAAAAAAGCCAAATACAATTTACATAATCCTAAAAGATTGCAGTATGTGCCAAAGCAAATATATGTTTTGAGAAGGTACAATATGTTGCTGAAATATTTGCATGGCATTTGTATTTAAGCTGCAGAAATAACAATTAATATTCAATAGTTTTACTCACCTCGAGTTAAATCTAGAAAATTATTACTTTAAGACTAGCAAGCCAATAGTTGTGACTTGTCATTCAAGAAAGTAAACAGTGTTTCCCATTGAAAAGGGGAAATTAAGTCATCAAAACACCACAACAACTCTCTGTGCTTCTCAATCTGTAATCTCTTTCTTCTGTGTCTTTTCAAATGCGTCACAACTTTACCTCATCAAAGGCACTAGGTGTCTAATGAACCAGTGAAATTAGAAATCACTGCTAATGCATCTGGCAGGATTTCTGCTTTGTGATGAAACCGAGATTGAAGGCCTGCAACTGAAGAGAACCAAGCTGGACTTCCAGCAAGTGTGTGCCTGGCATCCAAATGAATTATACCTACATCAAAAGGCTGCTGAAAGCTAGAGGGTCTCCAAACACGACAAGAATGTATGACATACGTAACAAGTACTATATGCATATAAAATATTTTGTAACGAATTACCAAGTTTGTAATACGTATGTGTGAAAGTATTTTCTTCCACAGGGAAATACAGCAAAGTGTAGCTTTAGCTCATGAAGAAGAAAAACAATTCTTTTTGTTCCTTGATCAGCTTTTTGATTTTTTAGATATGGACACTAGGAAAGAGAATGACTGCCGGCTGATAGAAAACACGTACCTTAGAAACAGCTGTACATGTCACACTCCGAAAAATCAAGAAACAAAATAAACAAAGCCAAAACAAAATCCTAGAGAAAATGTCCCCAGCTCACCAGGACTTTGGAGTTTGCACAATATAAGCATGCTATCATTCCTTGTGTGAAATGAAAGGAGGGAGGGGGTGTAGCATTGTAAGAAGAGTTCCATTTTGTCCATAAAACAGTGCTGGGGGTTTTAAATATATGCACTACAACAGGAAATAAAAAAGGATTTATCTGTCTTCATTTTCTTGTCTTTGCTTTTGTGGCTGCAATTTGCCTGTTTTGGAGAAAGTTGTTTTAGAAACTACCATGGGAAGACAATTTTCTCAATTGCAGACCTGGTAGGCATGTAACATTGCTAAAACAGAAATAAAGAAAAACAAATCGGAATTTGGGCATAGATTTCAAACTCTTTGTGGACTCTGAAGAAAACTGATAGGATTCCAGATGAAATAAATAGAAGAGAATGCTCTCTGTGAATCACTTTATTAAAAAATGCTTGCCATATGATTTTGTTCAGAGGGAAAGATACAAAATATTTTATACATCTTTCAAATCAAAGTGTTGTGTTTGAATAAGCTAGACTCCTCCAATGTCTGGGAACAATGTCATAAAGTACCAACAGCTGACATCAGTGGTGAAGGAAGATATGGTCTAGCCTGAGAAAATGACTGCTCAGCTGGTAAAGTAAAATTAAGAAATCCTACGTGATCAGGAAGAAAATCTCTGTTTAAATCTTCCAAATATCTTACTTATCTATTTTTTTTTCCAATATTAGTGTATAGGAATTTGAAATATTCCTTTAGCCTTTACTCCTCTATGCCAGTTTGGGTCAGAAGAAGTAGAGTACCCTGTGGACTTCAAATCTAGGCAAACTCAACACAAAAAACCCTAAAAAGATGGCTGGTCCTGATGTCAAAAATGCTACCCTATTGTTCTGGTTTAGTTATAAAATCATCCAACCATAGTCATGCTCAAATAACTAATATTGACAAACACCACTTACTTTCCTAGCCAGACAGAAGCTATGGAGATACCAGTGTACATCTAGGATTAAACCACAGCGTTTTGACATCTTATTGTTCACGCTCAGTCTGCTGTGTGATGTATTTTAGTTTAATATACTTCTTTTATAATTGAGGCTGACTTAAAATTTCTTCACTGGCAATTACAGCCTTACAGTACATGACTTAACACATGGCAGTACAACTGGTCTCCAGCTTGTACCCTTATTTTCAGACTAACTGCATAAGAATGAGACAGATAAGGATCTTCATTTCCAGGCACAGGTCTTCTGCTTGGGATATTGTTTAACAGAATGCCATTGGTATAGGAAACAAACAGCCACTCTAACATTAATAACACAAACCCACTGACTCTGATGTAAACTGAGGAAAACAGAGAGAAAATCCAGTCATGAAAGAACAAATGAGAAACAAAACATTTTTGTTTTCTTTGACTTATTGCTCTGTTTCAATTTGAAATCTTCCAGTTTGACATGAAAGGTCTGAGACTAATTTGGATATTTATTTTGCCCTTTTATAATTGAATAATGTTTAGTTCTAAGAGACCTTTTCGTTCTAATTTAAACATTACATTCTCCATGAATAAATATTTATTCATTGCATATGGTCTTTTCATTGCATGCAGACTGTTTAGTTTTCAGACTGAAAAAGGTCAGTTAATCAAAGAATACAGGTATAATAATGAAACAAAGCAACCATTTTTATAATTTAATGGTGGCAAGAAGTCCAGGCTTACAGCCTGACTAATGACTAATTTAATTTCTTTCCAAATTCTTCACTAAGGGAAATGTGACAACATCAAACATTTCTCATAGGAATAGGTTAAAACTGTGTATATTTTAGCACCTAGAAAATGGACTGAAGTCTCATTTATTCACAAAACTGAGCTAAACTTCTGAGGATAGTTTAATATTAAATGTTTTGGAATGTCTTGGGACAATGGAATGAGCATTTATCTTATGTTCAAGTGTTTTAAGAGTTCTTTACGTACTTTTAGGTTACAGTGCAATGATTCCCCTGGTCCTTTTTCCAGTTTGGTACTGCTACAAGTAGTCACTTTGAAAACACACTGATATAACCTGTATATCTTGGTTTATAGATAGTACCAACATTAAGAGATATAATCAATTCAATGGAAGTATCATTCTCCCTAATGAAAAGCATGTTTTTGTTAAAGGCAGGCATACATGTGGGTTTACAGTTAATGTTTTTATTACTTGCACTGGTTGAGATGAGTATTTATTAACAAGGTGAATTGCAACTTGCATCAAAACAATCTTTTTCTGTTCCCCTCAAATGAATCAATCCAGCTACTGAGAGACATAGATACTGGAGAGAAAAGAACTCTAAATAAAAAGCAAGTGATAATTATGAACTATGCCATTTTTAAATTACAGTCTAAGCCTATCCCTTTATCCTTTTTATGTTATATAACCCTGGATAAAGGCTTATCAAAAAAAGGACAAAAAGGTTGGTACTGAAGACTGCATTGCAATACTTCTCTACAAGGTTTTAATAAACTGAAAAAGTTTAAAACAAATTTTTAAACTGATAAATTTGCAGTTCTCTTTTTTTATGTTTACTGTAGTACTAATTGAGAAATAAAGTTAAAACTTTTTTTTTTAAATTTTCATTCCTTTAAAGTTTTAATTTTAATAAATGGAAATGAAGGAAATATATGGAGATAAGATGCTTATTCTCTGATCCAAAGTAATTTTTAAATTTAAAAAATAATTTCACCTAATGTTTTCAAGTACAATGAAATCATTAAAGAAAGATGTAGGGCAGTTACAGACAGAGATCAGTATGTTAGAAAAACGTTGTGTTCAGTGGCTGCACTACACTGCCTATCTCACAGAGCATGTTGTACCACTCATCTTGAGTCCAGAACGTTAATGCACCAACCCATCAACTATACTCATAACCATGCCAAAGATTTAACTTAATTATCAATATTTGTGCAATGACAAAATGTCTATTTGTTGCAACTTGGGGAAATTAGGAAACTGAAGCAAAAGAAATGAATTCTAACAGATGTTGGTATTATAACTTCCATGTAATTAGAAGGAAGCAGTCAGCCAGTTTCAATGAATGGTAGAGTATAGAAAGGCTGTTCTATCAAATTTCCCTTCTCTCTTTCCAATACCAGAATGTTACATAACAGCAGAGATAGAGAACTAATATCTTATGTCATTGCTTTTTGGTTTGGTTTGGATATTTTTTAAAGCTCATGAGGAAACATAGACATTCAATTTTTTTTTTTTTTTTTTTCCTTTTTCAGATATGTGTCCAAGATCCATCATTTGGCAATTGTGGTCTTGGAGGTGTCATCACCTAGGAAGGAAAATACTGGAGCAGCTTCTGTGGAAAAAATTAAAATTATGTCTGACTTCCTTGGTTTTTCCTTGTACTTCTAAATGTTTCATGATCCATTGCAAATTTTTCACCCTCACCTTCTGCTAACCCTCATTATTCCACAAGAATTAGTTACCTCTCCCTCTCTTTTTCTCTTCATCTCAGTATATAGTTTCAAAAAACAATGGCTTTTCTTTCAAAGCCACTTTGGAATAGCTGTGCCATTTTCTCCCTTTGATCATAGTTCACCTGCACAACAGCTTGAGAGGCAGCTGTAAACTGGCTCACTGAAATCACCTGTACTGGGAATATGACACCATTTTGACCCCGAAAATCTCATTCAGCTACATTTGTTGAAAGGTACAAACAGAGACTATATGGAGAACTCATAAATTGTCTTTCCTGGAAAAAAAAAAAAAAAAAAACCAGCATCATGAAATTACATCTTTTACCTACTTGCTTTATCTTTTACTTCTCTCCTTGTTAACCTGTCAGTCGACTCCAAATGCTAACTACTCTTTTCTGTCAAACCGATCAGTTAACATAATGAGCCCCATTTCATGGCAACTGTTCGCAGTCCTGCTATAGTATCAAGTTTGGTTCTTCTTTTTCAGACCTGAAGTATATTTGAAAAAAAAACCCTACCCATGACTATTTTTTTTCCAAGTGTATCAGTGAAACAACAACAACAACAAATTATTTCCTTGTAGTTTTGGAAGCATGTTGTAATGTAAAATAATGCAAAATACAAATGCAGAAATTGGGCGAAGAATGTTTTACCTCCAACCCAAGTCAAATAAAATTTCTTATGTTCAGGATTTACATAACTCTTGTCCATAACATTTTTGTAACTACAGCATGAAATTTTAACTGCTCATTTGTATGGGCATGTTTAATTTTATTTTCTCGTTTGACACTCCACCTCCATTATAGCGACATCTACAGTTAAAATAGCAGTGCACTACACTGGGATAAAAAGAAACTTGAACAGCTTGGTGATGCAGTGTCAAAAACAGTCTTTCTCCCTTTTGCATTCCCTCTATCTGTAAAAGATGTTAAAAATGTACTTTAAGGAATTACTGACTTAAGTTTATTATGCAACCATATGACAGTTTTCCTTTTTCATTCAGGTAAAAAATGGTTCTGGTAAAAGATCTGGCATCTTCATTCACATACATGAATAATCATTTGGGTTATAGCTGGGTTGAGTCCCAAGAGAGGATGAATGGTATACAGAGCTTCCATTCAATTATTAAAAGGACTAACATCTAATGTATTCTAGAAATTTCTTGATTTATTCAAGTGCAGAGAAAATAGAACTTAGCTTGTTAAATTTGCTGTGGTTTGAGTTGTTTGACTTAATTTTGGAGAGGGGAGGAAGTAGGGGGTTGTTTTTTCTGTTTCATTCTGTGTCAAAATATCAGGCTTAGTCCCTCTGATATCCGTCTGACATTCTAGAAAAATTAGATTTAATTTCTTTTTCATAAGGGAGTGTTTTATTTAGGGTTTGGTCTAGATAACACTCTGAAAAGCTGAAGCTATAGCCCACAGGGCAAAGCCCCTGCAGTGTAATTCTTCTGTTTGTACTAGGGAATATATTTTGAATCACGTAGATCTTTACTTTCCTCACCATTCCTTTTTTAAAATTTTATTTTCATTTTATCTTGTGATTAACATATGGGCAAAATCTCTGCAATTATTTAAATCAAAAAGCAGGTATATGAAAGCAATTATCGATCTCCATTATTATATTCACTGACATAGTAATATGAATAAAGATACTGAGGACCTAAACTTCTGCATTGGTTTAATTTGGGCTTCAGAGGAGGACTGAAAAAGTCAGTAATAAAGAACTTACTTTAGGAACTGAACTTTAAGATTGTATATTTGCCTGCTTTTTCTCCTGCTTCTGAAAGCAAGCAGTCAGAGTATGATTAATGTATTGAGATAGGTGGATAACACTAACCATTTTTAAATAGATGTTTTTCACGGTTTTTAAAGCTTCAAACACCACTTGCATCTTGAACAACTTGAGTAATGCTGTCTGAGTATTGTTTGAAAAACAACAAAGCTCTTTCATCAGGATGACAGTCTGGAAAAAAAAATGACAAATAATTCCTTCACACAGATATTTTGAAATACTGTGTTTTGATGGGTGAGATTAAGCGTTTTAGATGGAGGACACTCCTTGCTTAGAGGGACAGTGTCGACTTCAGCATCTTTTTTCTTAAATAAAGGCTTTGTTTTGGTGCTAAAAGCCACCTTATACTCAGATTGACTTCCCTTCACCATGTTTTCTCTTCTTTATTTTGCACTGTTGCTGGTTTTAATGTTTCTCATATTTTGAAAGTACAAGCAGGGTTGTCTTTTCTTCTTTCTATTTAATTACCCCAGCAGAATAACAGTATATTAATAAACATTACCCAGAGAGCATCCTCTTTTAATTCCTAGCAGGATCAAATTTGATATTCTTATAATGTCTTCCAGAATTGTGAATGATAATTGGATAAACTTTCTCTTGGCTTTTGAAATAAACCAGGTTTTAAATTCAACCCTCATTAGATATTTAAGGAAATAATATTTTACATAATGAGTTATTCTAGGGTCTTCTTATCAACTGGAAAAAATGGCACTCTGGACAACTGTTGCACTTTTTATCTTTAAAAGGTCATCATTAGGTTTTGAAGCCTGTTACCAGCTTTGTCTCCAGTTGTACCAAACTCACTGTGTTCAGACACCCTAAGAAGTCGAAGGATGATGCTGTTAATATTACAGGAACTGAGAGAGCTTGATTCAAGCACTTTGTTTTACCACAGATGAGTTCTGTGATATTAAGCAAGTTGCTTTTCCTCCATTCCACTCAGTTTCATGCCAGCAATATAAGACAACAGGATGTTGCTCCTTTATTAGATTGTTGTGAGGCTACTGAAAGCCTAATCATTTCCCAGTGATGAAATCACTCAGCCAGGAGCAAAGGACTGGAAAGCCTGTTACCTCATTTAAATTTGTTTTCATTGAACAATTGTTAAAGAATTAACTGAAGAGAAGGATCGTGGCCCTCCAGCCAGCTGCAGAAGGGCACAGCTGAATCAGATTCTCCCCTGTCCATTGGACCAAGTGACTCCTGTTGGCAATTTTCAATATTTCCTGTGCAATACCCTAACCAGAAGATTTCTGTGCAAAAGTACCATCAATAATACCTCTATTTTAATTTAATTTAACCTAGCCAGTGCAAGCTGACTGTTGGCACTAAAGATGTTCATCCTTTTGAGCTTCTTCTGTAATTTCGTATTGACTGCCTCTTTTGGCTTTCAAGAACAGAAATTACCTACATTGTTTCCTTAATTTTCAGAAAAAAATATTTTATCTAAACTTCAGAATATTTCTTTCAGTTGTGTACAAAGAAATGCTCATAAAGTCATTTCACTTCCTCACTTTAAATATCTACAAGAGGAATGCAAATACTTGTGCACATAACAACTTAGTTTTCATGGTCTTCAAATATGTTTCTTAAATGAAAATAAAAATGAGAAAATTACACTTTCTACTTTAATTTATTGCTATACAGTAAGATATGCATAGGATAGGTGTATATATTGAGAATTTTACAAGAACTTTGAGGGCTTCATTTGTGTGTTCTAAGGATTATTATCAAGGGAAGAGGCTTATTATCTTTACACCCTGATTTCAAAATATTTTTGCTTACTATTTAAGTATATTTGCAACCACATTTAATTCTTTGATAACACAGTGCATGAAAAGCTGTCTTTGTTACATTAATGTTTACTTCTCTAAGATTTATTTTTTCTTTTGTGATTAGTAACTCACTCCTTGGGGCTTTCTAACTTGGCACATGAAAATAAATATAGACTACGTCTCATTAACACTAAACATCATTTCTTCTTTTAACTTTACCACATGATGAGTGAAATTATGAAAATAAATGGAAGAGATCTCATTAAGATTACTATCATAAGAATTTCACCAATTTTTCTCTCAGCTACTGCATAAGAGACAGATCTTTTACTTCTTAGATCACGGATATATGATCAGGGGCTATAGCTCAGTGTTGAACTCATCTTGCAAGCACACAGGGAGCTCTATGTGAAACCCTTCATATCTCTTTAGGCTCCTCTGATGCTTTCTTTATGGGGGTGACAGCCATGCATGGAACTGTCACTTTGTCACCTGGCACTGCTGTAAACAGAAAGGATTAAGGTCCCAGTTCAAGAGGCTTATGTTGCCTGTTTCTCAGGACACTTCTCTAGAACTGTCCCTGTCTGCAAATACCTTGCAAAATAGCACCTTGTGCAGTGAAACCTGCATTTTTGCCTTGGTTATTGATTATGCCTAGACCAGAGAAGCCTGGAACTCCCTCCAGCTTAAACTCAAGGTTCTCTACGGCTCAATGATTTTCAACTAGAGTGAGACTTAAGCATGCAGCAGTTTTCCTTGAGCCCTAATTTCTATTGGATGGAAAAAAGAAGCTCCATCTGTGCTGGCTGGAAGCCATGGACTGCTTCTGAATGCCTGAATGATCAGGGAAAGAAGGACCCCAGGATGCAACAGGTGTGTTTCAGCAGGAATTACAGGGATTTTCAAATGGGATGATTGCATATAACAGCATGTGGCTGCTCATGGCTTCAAAATACAAGGACATGTATTTGCCAAAAACTCAACCCATATATGGATGGATATTTTAAAACAAAATGTATTTGTGCTATATTTTTATAGTACACATTATGGTATATTTATGCAAACCATATTTATCTTTGCTGTTTATTAGGGGGGTTTGTTTTGTTTTGTTTGATTAGTTTGGAAGTTGTTTTTGTTTTGTTTCTCACATTTTAGTGAGGATTCTGTAAGCTGAAACTTTTAGATTTATGTATCAGCTCAGGAATTTACTACAGTGCAGTAAATATTTTTGCTTACATTTAATAAACTACCAAATCCCTAGAAAACACTTGGAAAAAAATGTAGCCAACTTGTCCTGTAGTAGAGGGCAACTGCACCTTGTCAAGATCAAAAATAAATAATTTGGAAGTAAGAATTTTACATATACTCTGCTATTATTATTTCAGGTTGGAAAAGGGATTATTTATACAAAAACTGTATAATAAAAGAATACTTAAGGATTATGTTATAACTTTTTTTCATTAATCTTTGGATCAGGTTTTATAGAAAATAGACCAAGTAATATCTGCTAGATAAATTTTGATAGAAGAGCACAGCAAATTCATAGGCTCATTGACTTAAAATCTCTGTGTCTGTCTTCCTCTCTGTTGAGAGATCCATATCTTTGTGATCCATATTAAAAAATATAAACTTATTTGGATTACAAATAAGTAGTTATCATTATTATCTTACTTCATTTTAACACTTCTTGTAGAAATTTGACAATTATTTCAGTAAACCAGTGTATACAATAACATAATCCTTGTCAGAATGATTTTACTTATATCTTTGATCATGCTCTCTGAAAATGATTTTTGCTCACGTAGTTCTGCTAAGAATAGAAATACTATTTAAAAGTAGGTTAACAAGTTTAAGAAAATCCCAAGGTTTTTCCTTTATTTTATTCTAACCCTTCAGTTTGTGGACCTGACATTGTTAAAACTACTAGTGTTGAAGTGCACAACCCTTTTATTCAGATTTTCATATCTTCCCATTGTCCCTTAATCATAAGTAAATATCAGTGACCAGTCCTCTATTTACAGCACTTTTTTTTTTTCCAAATATTTTTAGACAGAGCTATTCTCAGAGTTATTTTTCTCAAAAGACAGTTGCTTTGGAAAACTAATTTTTTAGATTTCTTTATTTTCTGACTGTCTCTCTGATCTTTACAGCACAATGAAAGGTGCCTATTTTTAAGGAACAAGAAGGTCTTCTGTTTCCTAATTAAAACCTCCCCCAAAATAAAAAAACAAACCACACCAAAACCCCCCATATGATTTGATTTATTAAAAAGACTTTTCATTACAAATTTCCCATATTAAATTTTAGGGATTTTTTTTCAGCCAAAATTCTACCATTCTTCCAATCATTTACAGCTAATGCAGTTGCCATAAAAAGAAAGCTCTTCTGAGTAGTTCTACATAATCAAATAAAACAGGTCACGTTCATAAATTTTGCAAAAGTACTGTCACAGTACTGCACATCAGGAGAGATGTTAAATATTATTGGACTGTTAAAGCAAAAACAGGGGAACTCTCCTTAAATGTAATGTCCCCTTGTAACAAGCATAATATTAAAACTTGTTTAAATATTTTGAAATGTCAGCAAACTCACACTACATTTTTGGAACCTAATTGGAGATTCCTGTTCATGATGTATGATGAGCCCATTTCCTGAGAAATGTTGATAAAAAGTCTCTAATTTATATAAAATAACATAAAATTATACAAATTATAAAAACACTTGGAGATATCTCTACCCTTAAGAGAAGGTTCTGATCCTGAAATGAAGAAATACAGAGTAAGCAGAAATGGTAGGGAGAGACGAATTTAACTTTTTCCTCTTTACATAAACAAGAGGAGAACGATGCTTCTCTCTAATACTTTAATAGATTAGAAATTATATTTAAATATGTATTTTAAGGGCAAGGAGTGCCATTGAAAAGCAAATGGGGACAAGTGCTTTTTTCTGTAGGTATTTTTACACAAATTAGATAAAAAGAAATATTACACTTGTTATATCTTCACAGATTTGAACCTGGTTTTGCCATTTATTTGTAATCAAAAAGAAGAGCTTTGTCTCCTGAAAGTTAAAGCTGTAACGTAATCATCTTATTACAAGATAAGGATTTTAAAAGAAAGGCACTCACCAAAACACATGGAAAAACACCAAATGTTAACAATACTGACATAAATATAATATTTGGACTCTGAGATAGGATTTCTAGAATCTCAGACTGCCAGGAAACCTCCTTCCATCTTTATCAATGTCAAGGCCTGAGAGAGAATTTGCAGTTTGATTCCCATCAGTACCACCAACTCTTTGTGTGGAGGTCATTCCTGAATGGCAATCAAATGGCAGCAACACCGAACAGCTGCCTCAACAGCTTTGCCAGTGCAGGGGGTGAGAGGAAGTGAGAATTGAAACAAAGGTCCCCTGGATGCTGTGCAACTGAATACCCCTTCTTCCTCCTCCTTTTTTTTTTTTTTTTTTTTTTTTTTTTTTCCTATCAGAGGTTCACTCAAAGTTTGGAAAGCTTCAAGTGTGAGGTCAGTATTGCTAGATCACTCAGCTGCTTGTCAAACACTGCTTAGAATAAAACAAATCTGCAGAGGCCCCAAAGTATACAAATGCATTTTCTAGATGGGGCCAACATACTTTTATCGCATGTAACATCTGATTGAGGAACTGCCTTTTACAAATATTTGATGCAAATGAGAGCATGCTCTCATATGAGGAGTCCTGCTGATTTCTGTGAGAAATAGTGATTTGCAGCACTGAGACTGTTGTGTGTGGCCAGCAAGGCTCAGCTGGGAGCTTGTCACAATCAGTTCTAAATTTGTGCAACATAGAAATCAGTCTGTGCACATTTTCTATGTCTTCACATTTGGCTTGAGGTCGTGTTTTTAGCTGGTTGGTGGAAATCATTGCAACAACACTCTTCATTCATTGATTTATTTAACCAAAGAAAGTCACACAGTATTGAAAATTTATTTTTGTTGCCTTTTAAATTATTTTTTTTAATTGCCTAAATATTTAACCTATTTGTGCTTTAAGTATTCTATACGAAAACTAATTAAAAAAAAAAAAAGTTTAAATGTTTTCATCTTATAAGTTGAGAGTTTGATCCGTTCATGTATACTTAGTAAATAATCTTTGAACTGGAAAGATGGTGATGAGGACTTACATATGGCAACGCCAGAGCATGTCGTATGCATTTCAGCCTTTTAACAGCTCTGATTCAGGCACCCACAGGATAACATGCTGAATCCATTTCTTTGTGAAAACTGCTCTTGGAAAGGAAGGGAATTTAATTGAATGTGTGTGTTGAGGAGGATAAGGGTACCGGACGCCTGAAATTAAGTTTGTCTGTAACCTTCAAGGCAGTATGCAAACTAATGAGATGTAGAATTACCACTACATCTGTTACCATTTGCTCACATTTAAGATGAACACTTTAAAAAGAATAAATTCCTACTATGGAACCTTATTTGCTGAAAATAACATAATTTGTGCATACACATTCATGCTGTGTCTTTAGTGCTTGAGGAAAGCAACTAAATGGGATACTTTTCTTCTCCTTTATATTAATATTTAATTAAAAGCTCAAGATGCTCTCGTTTGACAGATACTCTTTTAGCCATAGGAAAAATATATCTACAGTAACAGTTTTCTTGTTTGATCTCCTTTTTTTTGGGTCAAGTTGCTTTCAAACGCAGACACACACAGATACTGCATTCCATGATAGAGACACAATGCTGTTAGCAATTTTTATGCTTGAGGCCAGGGAAATTGTATCACACTTGCTTTTGACTCCAGATCAAGAACTGCGGCTGTAGCACGACAAAAATAAAAATAGAGAAAAGGCTTTGAAGGTTTCAAATGCTGAAATTCTTAAGTCTGGCTTGTTAAAGTAGTTACTTGTTCACAGCAGCATTTGCTGCCTTGCTAATGATCTTCTGGTTGGGATGGATCCAGCCAGTGTATCTGATACAGAAGTTTGAAATTTCACAATAAGCTGTTTCACCAAGACGTTGAGGGAGGAAAAGTTGCGGGGGGGAGGGGGGGGGGGGCGAGAGAGAGGGTGGGAGGAGAGGAAAAGCAACAAAAAAATTAGAAACCAACCAGAACTATGATATCATGAGATAAAGAACATTTTTAAAATTCTTTTTAAAGAAGTGATTTCTAAGTCAAAGAATATTATAAAATTGATACCCAAATCCTTCACTTATTCACAGTCAAAATTCCCACTGGAAATAACCTTCTTTATAATCTATCACAAAAAAAAATCATGATTTGTGAAGCTTTTCATGTATCTGTCTTTAAAATAAAGTAAAATAAGGGAAAAATCCATGTATTCCTACCTTATAGCTGTGTAACATAAGCAAAATAGAGCCTTGTGTGCCCATAAGGCACAGACACCCTAATTAACAGATCCTCAAGCAGACAAAGCTGTCTGTTTTCAATTAAATTAAAGACTGTATAGTGATTCTCAAAAGTGCCTCAATTCACCATTTTGTTTGCTTCTGACAAATTATTACTCTAGAGGCCAAATCTTCTGTCAATGATTTACAAGCATTTTGAACAGAATAATTTCAAAAAGCAAAGGGCCTCTGCCACAGGAAAATGTAGAGACATCTGGAAATAAAACAATTCTAATTGATTACTGATATTAAATATAAATAGTAGTGTAAAGCTGATGTGACCTAATTCTAGCACAGATGTATCTTCCATTAATGTAGTTTAACCTCAACTGAGGCTATGATTAAAAGTGAGATAGAGTGGTGTTCTTCAAATTTTTTGTCTTAATATTAATGAATGTAATGGATCACTGAGGAATTAAAGTGTTACCTTAGTAAATCTGTCCAGTAGCATTACCATTTAGGCAGCATAATGATGGCTTTTAATTAGACACAGATGTCATGAAGCTTAGAATATACATTTCAAGGTGGAACAAGGTTAAAAAAGAGAATTAGTGTGGATAAAAAAGTAAAAAAATATTATTAATAATTGAAAAATAATTAGGATCAGTATATTGTCAACTAGCCAGGGTGAAAATTATTACCTGCATACAATAGCTGCATGCAGACTTCTTTCTTAGCAGACTAGATGGCATCCTGTGCATTGGCACAAAGACCTCTGAGCCTACACCTGCCATCTTACAAGACATCCCTATGCATATCTATTATGCATGAGTGTTACACATTTGAGAACACTTAATTGCATCTACTCCATGAGCACTGCTCAGTGCATAACTGCTTTAATACACCTTTACAGATTTTGTGTTGGAAGGCTGCTGAAAAGAAATGTCAGACCCAGCCCTTTGTAAATTTAACTGCATGGGATCCTTTCCCCTGTAACTCATTCATTTCCCAGCTCTGAGCTTCCTGAAATTTTTCATTGTGAAGGTGGCAAGACACTGGAACAGATATCTAGAAAAGTTGGGGATCTCCCATCCCTGGAAGTGTTCAAAGTCATGGGGCTACCTGGACTAGTGAAATGTTCCCTGCCCACAGCACTTGGGTTGTAACTCAATAATTATAAAGGCCCCTTCCAACACAAACCATTCTATGATTCCTCCATGCAGGACACAAAGAAAATAATATCTATCTCAAAGCTTGCATTTGCAATTCTCAGAGAAGACAAGAAACCTTTTTAATGGTGAAAATTATTGCCTTCGGTTCTTGTGAGGTATACTAACTTTTTTCTTTTTTTTCTTTTTTTTTCTTTTTTTTTAATTACAGTCATTTTTGCTGTGTGTAGTTAAACAGCTATCCAAATGGCCATGTTGGTGGGGGGGAAGTTACTTTTCAAGCCACTTTAGAAAAGTTTTTCATAGAAGCAGACAGAGAGCTCTGAAAGGTTACAGAGAGCTCTAAATGCCACTGAAAATTGATCAGAATTTTATGCATGCGTTTCAATATTTAAGTTTTTTTTAAAAAAAAATCAACCAGCAAAATCCAACACATAATTCAACAGAGGAATTAGGCTTATGATAACCCAGGTTTTAGAAAGCTGTGATTTCTTCTATTAAATTTAGTTTTTATGATCAGATGGAAGGGAGGTAGAAATTATCTTAGAAATCTTGAGGTATTCTCTTATTTTTAGGAAACATAACAACCTCAGTTCTTTACCCTTTTTCTAGAGGAAGATTCTGCAACAATCTGTTTCTGTTCCTACTGCTCTTTCATTGCAGACACACAGGACTCCAGTTTTTTGTGAATATTTAGTCAGGTACATACACCAGACAGCAAAAAAAACGTGGGGAAGACAGATTACAACATTTTTGAAGACACCACAGAGCCTATGTCCAGCATTTAGGCCAATGGATGAAGCAGAGCAGCTATAGCCAGCTTGCAAAGTGTTTATATATCCAGATGGAGTTTTTTATCATTCTCTCAGAGAATTGCTGTGCTCCCCTGAAATCTTGTGTGTTATAATCATTGGGAAATTATGTCCTGCTAGAATAATAGTTTTATAGAGGAAAAGTGAAATAATGCATTGCTTGCTCTGGGTGCAATGAGAGGAGATGGGGTCTGTGAGGCATAAACCCTGCTGAAACATATGTAGAGAAGAAAGAGCCAGGGCTGGTGAAATCTTACCTGCATTGTCTTTCTTGGAGTAATCCCCACATCTCCAAACTTCAGCCTGGGTTTTCTCGGAAGCAGCTAGACGTTGCAGTCAAAAAGACAGCCAGCTAGAGAAGGTACATTTGTGCCATAAATGCACAAGTATTAAGGAATCGAAATGTATCGAAGGAATTAAGGAATCAAAATCAGGAGTGAAAAGAGGACTAAATTTCTGGAAGGGAAAATGTGCACTTTAAGAACCTGTAGCTAGGAGAATGCTAATTTTATAGTCATTTCCACCTCTATATTCCAGGTAGCCTAGTTAAATAACATTTTAGAAAGACCAATGAGCTGTCTATGCTGCTGCTCAAGATTTTATTCCATGCATGAGGTAAATCATGACAGAAAGCCCTAAGGTAGTCTTTGAAATGCAACCTACATGAGTTATGATGAAGAGAGATGAGAATTGGGCTTTTCATGCATTGTTAACCTTTAAGAGATAACAATTAAGGCCAAAATAGGCTGTGACAGTCATCTGGGTGAGTGTCTTACTGTAGGTATAATGGAAAGATGCTAATACAGGAATAATTTTATCACAGTGATAAGCTTGGAAAAATAGAACAGAATAGAACAGTTGATTTAGAAGGAACCTACAGTGACCATCTGGTCCAACTGCTTAAATCCAGTCCAACTGCTTTCATCTGGTCTAACTGTCTAGACAAAGAAGAAGAATGCCAAAGATGCATTCAACATACTTTTCAATGGAGGTACATTGAAAAATATCGCATTTGAGTGCAGAAAATAAAAGATCATAATAAACAAAACACAGTAATATGGACTTAAAAGATATCTTAAATGTGTTACATAAACACTAGGTACTTAAAAATATATTGATGCACATATTATTGCTTATTATTTAGATGTATTACTTCAGGTGTCTCACCGGAAATAAATAATTATTCTCATTCTCTGATTCAAAAGAATTTGCAAATATTTTTAAAACTTAAATGTTTGGATTTTTGCCAGAACAAAAATTGAAGCAAATTGTCTCAGCTAGCATGAACAGATAATTTTTGTATCAATTTTATGTATTTGTCTCTTTGGTTTGATCCAAAATTTTCATATCAGCCCGTCCATAGTAAAAACAAAAGCAAAAACAAAATGAAAACCCACTCAAGAATATTAATTACTTAACCTATTTCTATAATTTGTAACAGCACCAAAAATATACTTATGAAATTGTGTTTATACAAATGTATAAGAAACTCTGTTCTTGTTTTCTTCGATGGGATGGAAGTATTAACTCTCTTTTAGGATCAACCTGGCCTAGCTTTAAATACACATCTGCAATTAGGCACAGGTGTCACAAACTGGGGATATCAAAACAACTAACTTATGTAAGGGATTATAAAATTTTTCCGCCCTGGAGATATATCTGGATGTTTATGCACTTTTTGCTTTTTAAGTGGAAAGTAATGTGGATCATTAATATCATCTTTCGGTGAGTTAGGAAGATTTTTTGCTAACAGAAATAAGGTAACATATGAACAAAAAGGCTTTGAGCAGTTATAAAGGTGAAAAAATATGACAATGTGGTATACAGACCTTCAAATGGCATCTGAAGAGCAGGACCATAAATTTACATAGTTTTACTCCTTCCTTCTTCCACCCAAGATTTTCTTAATGCTTATTTAAATGGTTCAGGTTCTTTACTCAGCACCATGTTTTCAGGCAATCAACATCCTAAAACCAATCTTTCTGTATGTATATGTTAATTAATAGTCATCTAATGTATTCCAAATTGCAAGGCATTTCATGTCTTAGTCGTTTGAGAACACATTTTCTCCTGGAAGGACCTTTAGGATGTTCTGTGTGTGTGAACACGCACACACAGACATTATTCATGTACTGAAGCACAGCTCAGTGTAGAATGCCAGGGATGGCACGGACAGGAGCCCTCTCTACTTGCAGAATTTCTGTGACAGAAATAACTAAATTTGTAAAGAAAGCATAAAAATTATGAAGTCTTCAAGCTATCTTAATCCAAGCTATGACAAAGAGGAGAGGATTTTAGGTTTGTTTTTCTTGTTGGTTTTTTTTTGCTTTGTTTTTTTTTTTTCTTTAAGGTTCAAAATAATTACAGTAGCCTGTTTGTATCTCCACAAATCACAGTTGACCCATACTATTTGATTTCCTTTAGTATTATTTCTGCCAAAACATCTTTTTATTTCAATGACACAGCAGATAATCTTTTAAAGAGGTCTGCCAATACTAAATGTTTTATATTCATACGTCAGTAAAAAATATTTTGAACGGATTATGTGAGCAGAAAATCAGTGGCCGCAATGTATGTTTCCTCAGTTCCCAACTTCTGCTTCAATTAAGTTACTGTCTGAAGAAAATATAGCAATGATTCAATAGTCTCTGTTAAAGGAAATGGAGATATTTCCTATGATACAGAGCAAGTCCCTAAATTGCTAGTATTGAGCATATACCTCAGAAAACTAAGCAAAAATACTTTCAAAAGCAATGAGAGATTACTAGTTTTTCTTCCTTCTCCTTTTTCTGGCTCTTTTTTTCCCCTCTCCTAAGTTTCTTCACACCAACAGTCTCATGATTGAGGTTTGTAAAGCTGCTACAAAAAAGTCTTAAATTGCTTTAGGATACAGCAAATTCAGTTAAAAAAACCAAAACCAAACCAAGCCAAAACAAACCAAGCCAAAACAAAACAAAACAAAACAAAACAAAACAAAACAAAACAAAACAAAAAAAAACACACAAAAAAAGAAAAAAAAAACACCAAAAAAACCCCCAAAACACAACAACAACAACAACAAAAGATATGGTCCTTACATATCTGGCTACATATTTGTAAAGACATAACACCTTACTCCCTTAGGGAGACAAGAGATCCAATGGTGCCAGAGGGAGTCTGTAATGTTATTAAAAGTCAGCAAACAGATCCATATTTAGATTATATAAGTGGGAAACCACAAACAGATCTGAAAGCCTGTTTCTTTTAATTTTTATTTAGAAATAACTTTGGAGGACAGACTAAAAAATTAAAACCACATCCTGTGTTTAAAAAGACAGGGAAAACAAAGAAACTGTATGTACATTCCCCTTACTGCTTCACATTTCTTTTGCTTTGTTGTGAAGAGCTTCACATGACGATGAAAAAGAGATAGAGCATAAAAAGCTTTCAAGTTATTATTCAGAAAAAACATAACAAACACCACATGAATACACATTGTGATGATTATTCAGTTTTGCATATTCCAGCTGAGTATAAAAAAAATTACATTGTACTGCTTTTCAAGTTTTTATTTTGATAAAATTTTAAAGATTAATTATAAAAGCCTTTATATACTTTGATATATGAAGGAGAGGAAAAGAAAAAGTTAATTTTGTCTTCAGAGATATTTACCAAGGCCAACACAACTTGTTCTATGTGCTTGATGGAATTTTTTCTCTTTCTTTAAAAAAACAAAAAATCCCCCCAAAAAACCTCCCAAAAAACCAAACAACCCCCCGCTCCAAAAAAAAAAAAAAAAACCCAACCCAAAGCTTTAAAGATTATTATCTGAGAACAAAAATTCAATTTCATTTTTAAAAGTTTCCTATAGCATATTTGCTATCAAGAGGCAGAAGTGGCTTGTATGTTATTAGATGTAGTTTTCTGCCCAGCTAATTGACTTTAATACATTGCTTCTACCCTGTTGATAATTTATCAATCAAGATACGGGAAAAAAAATTGAGGAATTATGATTCATTTTAATTTATCTATTGAAAAGCAGATATCATTAAATAGTGTTTGATTATTGGCAGTTTGGCAACATTAGGTTATTCCAAGCAATTATTTATGAATTATTATTTTGAAGTGGTTTTAAATTGACAAATTTTTGAAGATTCCATTTTTTTTTCCTTTTCCCATGCACACACACACTCAAGTGAAGGTAGATGAAAACTGAAGTTGAAATTAGCAGTAGCCTAAGGCCATTACTGTAATTACTAGGCCGTTTAAAATATATCAGTATCATGTCTAATATAATCAAAGTAGAGTCATTGCTGTAGCACAGTTAAGAACAAGAGACTCTGCAAAAGGCTGTCAGATTCTGTTAGTTGAAATCAGAGTTAAACCAAATGCATTATGTGTGTGATTATGGCCACTGTTCTTACCAGAAAATCATCTGCAAAAAGAGGCCCTTTGATAGGTCTGACTAACTTTTTTTGCCTTTTTTTTTTTGGTGGTTGTTGTTTCCTTGTCTGAGGATTTTGTTTTGCTTTTTCCTAAAGTTAAAACAACATGATGAGTAACAGGGAAGTAAACAAAAATCAAGATGCTAGGTTGCACAAAAATATAAGTTTTATCTGTTAGAGTGTATCATAGAAGTGAGCTTAGAATTTCATACTGTACTTATTAAGAATTTCCAAGTTAAAAGGATTTCTTTCACTGCATTAAGAAGAACCACTGACAGAAAGAGTTAAGCAAAATTTAAAATGGAATGAGAAAAAAGTGTGTCAAGGTTTTGGTACTTAACTTCCTGAGATAGTGAACTGATTTCCAGTCATTCAGATCTTTTCGGGGACAGATTAATGCACATGCAAAGTCTGCTGCTGTGGTTAGGAACAGGATGCTAGAGCCTTAATTAGGTCCATACAGTTCTTTCCACCAGGTGAGACACGTGGCCAAAACCAAGGTCAGGCTGCAAAAACACCAGTCTGGAGAACCCAGGTGTTTTGTAGAAGGGGGTGAGATACACAAAATGTGTTAAGCACAGCAACAACCTGCCAGAAGCCAAAAGCAACAGATAGATTTGCTTTGTAATTAGGGAATAGTGCACACTGTCACTCACTCTTGCAGTGCAGCCCTCTATCTCCTGGAGAACTGTGTAGCCAGGTGACTGCTTCCAGGCTTTGGCTGATCGACAATGTGTGGCAACATTGACCAGCCTCTTTTAAGTTATTTCTGTTTTGGTCTTCTGAGCTTGAAATGCCCCAAGCCACGGAATATTTTAACTAGTTAACTTGGTATTTTTATGACTTTGAGGGTTCTGGTTTTGTCTTTTTTGTTTCTTTGGTTTGTTTCTGTTTTTCTTTTTATTATGGAAAACCATTTTTGTACCTGAATAAAACTGCCTTTGCAACTAGCATGTAAAAAGCTCTGAAAGATATCAACATAGAAGCAAAACATTTTCTTTCACTCAATTATTGCACAAGGGACACATTTAGTTCAGGACGTTCAACAACTCCAAAGAGAAAAGACATCTGGGTTCAATTCATAAAAGCCTAGGGCAACTAAACAAACCTTCTAAAATGACATTGAAGTAGGAGGAGGAGGTGATTGTTTCTATGACCACAAAGAAAGCTCATCCATTACACAGGGGCTAACAAAAAAGATGCAGATATTTAAAAGAAAATGAAATAATTAAGGAATATTTAAGACAGGGGAAAAATTGAGAGAATGACTCTGGTGGGTTGCTTTTGTGAGACTTGTGTGCTTCTCTCCAGTCTTCTTTATTGCACTGCTAGAGAGAGACAAATGTGTTAAAGAGTAGCCTTAGGAAAAGGCCTGGAAAATACAAAGTGTTTTAACTACATGACATTGTTATGCCTTACCAATTATCCAGACCACCACTTGGATGAGTTCCTTCGCTCTACAACAATCTACTATTCTCTTTCTTTTAGTGATTTTTGTGAAAACGCTTTGATATTCATATAAATATGCATACCTATATTCATATTCATATTCATATTTCCTGTTGCATGTTTCTTTTCAAATTTTTCAAAGACATGTTGTGGAATAAGGCTTCGTTGACCACAGTGGTCAGGGTTGATCAATATTTTTATGTTATCATAAAAAAATCTATCTCTATTTCTTAATTTGTGTAACTTCAGCCTTCTTTCTTGATATAAAACTTTTTGCTCAATATAAAACACAATATTTAACAAAACAGAACAAAACAAAAAGACAGGACTATATATATAGCCCTTTGGTTATGTGACATATAATCATTAGGTTAATTTCCCTTCATAGCCGTTGTTGACCTTTTACATTTACAAGTTTTTAGTGTAACATAATGACAAAGCATTTAAGAGCATGAAAGAGATCTATATAGCATTTAATACTATTTATCTATAATTTATTTCTTTAGTCATCTGGTTTCCAATCATATTTGCTTTACCATTTTATTTATTTTGGTTTTAATTTCTCCTTGCAGATCTCTTTCATACCAAAAAAGAGTTTTTTTCTAAAAAATCTGCTTTTTCTCTATCAAATCCATACATACAACTTGTCAAATACATTGTCAAAATTAAATTTATTTAAAATAGTTTCTGATATTTGGTCTTAATGGAAAACCTTTAGTGAAATACAGAACTTGCACAAAACAAAAAAAGCCGAGCAAAAGTTTCCCCCTTCTCCTGCATAATATGTCCCCACGTGCTCAGGAATACAAGACAGTAGGGTGACTTTCAAAGAAACATTACATGAGATTAACATCTTAATAAAAACATGAAGGAGGGAAGAACAGAAAATTGCTGTGCTGAGTTCTCCAAGGAATGAGTTACAACCTGCATCTAGTGTCCTTATTTTGCACTGGGGTGAAATACCTGAAGATTAGGAAGTTGTAATTTGCAGTTATTCTTTCTCTTTGATCTACCATGTTCAATTCAAGTGAAGAATGTGCCAATATAACATTTCTAAGCCATACTGCTGAGGTTGTCAGGCACTAAAATGGAATTATCTAGTACGAAACAGACGTTCTATCTCCTAAAGTATTTAATATTTGCTTTCATAAACAGGTAGAAAAAAAGCTGACAAAAAAAGTCTTAAACATAAAAAAAGAGGAAGAGAAAGACAAAGCCATTCAGAAAAAAAAATATTGCAACTGTAAGTAAAACTGGGTAAAATAAAATGAGAAACACTAAAAAGCCCAGCTAACAAAAATACTAAAAGCATTGATAAATATTTAACAAGGTAGAATACCTGTTTAGGTATTTATTGTTCTCTTTATGAAAAAACTTAAAAATACAAAGCGCACAGATGTGCTTCTCTCACTGGGAAATCAATATGCAAATTTGTGTGAGATTAAGGTTAAATTCAAAACATCTAAAGTGCATAAACAGATATTTCTAAACCCAGATTCCCTAAAGATCTCTAAGCTGGGGTTCTCGGTTGACTATTCACAGAGAAATTTAGGTTTGGTAACATTTTAGAATGAAAGGAGTTTCATTTCAGAATGTTTTTGATATGCTTAAGACACTGATGTTTTGTGGCTTTTATGACACTTAGCAAAATGTCTGCTTGAAAAACAACACAAGAACTTGGTTTTGCTCACTCACTTAGGAAAGTACAAACCTCACAGGAGAATAAAGACACTTTTTAAAGTCAACAGGATCTGTCAGATTAAAAGACCCAGATGATTCTTCCCTCCTGTGTCTCTAGAAGCAATATTACTGATTTTCTGTGGCCTGATGAGACTGCTTTCCCCAAAAGGCCCTTATGTGCCCCTTGAAGATCAGCCTCCATGCCTCCACCTGGACTGTGACCTGTCAATGTCTCACACCACTATTGGTAACTTCTGCCAGTTTCTATCCCTGCTTCTGGACATCTTCAGTCTTTCCTCATACCACGTTCAGCAATTTCTCCTCACCCTTTTGTCAGGTACAGCTTGGGCTTCTGTCTGAAACCTTAGCAGAACTGTATTAAAATACTGGGGAAAAACCTCTAACTACTTACCCTTGTGCAATAGCTCAACGTTCACACCTTTCCTCTCTGCCCACCAAACAAGAGACCCAAATTCCCAATGAAACTATTGGGTAGCAGAAACTGAATTCTCCTGTCTTTCAAGAAAACACCTTGACTATGAGGTATTTCTGACTACAAGGCAGAGGAAATGTTATTTGCTGTTCCTCTCTGGGAGTTTTCATGCTCTCTAGTAAATAGTTACAGATTTACCAGTTCAAGCAGAGAACAAGAGAGGATATTACTCTGTAATGTTGGGAATTGAGAAATCTCAGACTTTGGTTTAGTAGTTTGGTTGGGTTTACGGTTTTTGTTATTGTTTTGTTTGTTTGGCTGTTTGTCTGAGTTTTTTGGGGGGATTGTTTGCTTGTTTGTTTGTTTGTTTGTTTGGCGGGCAGTACAATAAAGAATTAAGAAGAAAAAAATCCAGCAATCTCATCCCTAGTCTGATGTGGGTTTACTGTACTGTGTTTTCTGCATACTTTGGTAGCCACTGTGTCTGTGTTTCTCTTACTTAGTTTTATTATTCCAAACCCTTGACTTCTCTACTGCATAGTAAAGAACATTTCACAGCAAAATGAAGCAACTTCAGAAGACTATGTAGTCCACTTCTGATTTCAAGCTTAGCTTTAATTTAGTTACCAAAGCACTTTTTGGAAATTTGAGCTCAGACAATTTGAATCTCCTCAGTAATCAAAAACAATAATTTGCCTGATGAATATTTCATCCATTAATAGTAATAAGAAGACCAAGCCCAGATGTTCAGGAAAGAAACCAACCACATTGTATGTTGGTGGAGTTCAAACACTTAGGCAAATAGCAGGAATTCTTTCACAATTTTTACTGCAATGAGTTCCTTGGACAGGATGAATAGCAGAGACCATTTAGGATTGCACCAGGGTATTGATGACAACACATTCATCTTCATCAAGACTCAGAGCATCACTTCTGAGCAACTCTAGGAATGCTTGAAAAGTGTTACATTAATAAAACTTGTGGGAGTGGCCAGGATCTCAGTCTCTGAAGTCATAATATTAGACCTGATTTCCATTCCACCTAAGCCTTACTTCAGACCTCTAAGATATTGTCTGGAACTTGCCATAACGATATTGTAAATGTTTTTGAGCTTTTCTAATCTGCGAGTTTTTCTCTTTTAAATGACCCACTGAATTTATGTATAAATATGAGATATAAACACAAGATCTAATCTATATTACAATTTTTTTTTATATTTGTTTAAAGTTTTGTTCCTTTTGTGGCAAAAGTGACATCAGAGTTCAATAAATTCATTGCATAAAGTAAACTGTCCTCTGTCTGAAAGAATAGAAACAATAAAAATAGTCTTAAAACAAACCAAGTAACAATTAATTTTTTACCAGTCTCTTCTAATTTTAGTTTTAAAATTCCAGAACATCAATAAACCACATTTTTTCCTTACTTGATGGATGGAAATGAAAATAATATGCTCAGGATTTCTTACATTAATAAAAAAGGAAATGAAATAAAAATGTGACACTAATAATGAAAGTATGTACTTCAATCTCATAGAAATATATATTCCAGATTGTATGAAATATGCTAAAATACTATATTAAAATTCTTTCTTCTCACTCCCCAAGGTAAAGAAAAGCTGAAATATAAATCTTATCAAATGGCATTGAATGTACTTAATTTCAGCAAATATTACCTCGTCAGTTTTATGGTTTGTTATTCACTATTTTTTTTAATTTTTTTTGCCAAACTGAGGTTAAATTTTGCTATTCCATATTAGGCTATGTATGGGTTATCTTCTATGGCTGCTATGTGAAACTGCACCATGAAAATACCAACTTAAACTTCTTGTAATTTTCAAGCTATGTTATGAACTAAAGGTGTATACATATATGTGCAGGGGGATGGAGGCAGGTGCTATGAGGTTGCATTGATGCTAAATTCTTCATAGAATCTATGCACATGGTAAGTTTAATGCTTAGACTTCCTTTACAGTGGATGGATAGAAGTAAATTAAGTCTGAAAGTTTGACACTAAACTTTTACAAGCCAAGATTTTCACAGTCTTTTGGTAGTTATACATGATACTATTTCAGGCATTTTAACTGGACATATAAAGCACAGGGACTGCTGCTCTAAAAATAGCTAACTCCTTAGAAACAGGTTAGGAACAGAAAAGGAACATGCAGACGTAAGAATGAAGAGTTGTTCTGAAGCACGGTGATCAGTTTCTTGTGTGCCACTTTCCTAAGACCAGGTCTTTTTCATCCACTGTTTTGTCTAATATCAGCAGGAAAAAAATGTGGTTTCATCTTCAGAAGTCTGGGGGAAAATCAGTGTTTTTGAGCTTGCCCACCAAAAAACATTATTGCTGTCAAGAGTCATCTTTCTCCTGCTTTGCTGCATTCATCACAAGTTATATTCCATTAATATGGTATAGTAAAATATGCTTTAATTTAGAACCAGAATTCTAGTATCTAAAACATATGTTCTACAATATGAGTCAATTATCATGATTATAGAAGGATAAGTCATCTTGGTCCCCAGCTTGTTCTTCTGTTGTAAAATTGAACTTTGTCATTTTCTTTTCTATTTTAGAATGTTTTCTACTTCATATCATGAAGTAGATCATCTGCTTCATTTTGACCGACAGAAAGGACTTAATAATCTGTTTGTTATGGTTGTCAGATGTTTCAGTCATTGTTACACTGGAATGGACCCAGGGGAGAGCCACTAGAATGGTCCAGAGCTGGAGTACTGGTCCACTGAGGAGAGATTGAGACACCAAGGCTTTTTCAGCCTGGAAAAAAGTCACTGTGGGGGAGTTAAGAGCAGCACCCACAGCTCTGGGGAGGTCAGCAAGCACACAGAACCAGACCCTTCACAGCAGTGGGTGGCTGGAGGACAAGGGAACATACACATAATTTAAACAAGGGAACTTCAGATACTTTTTGTTTTCCCTTGTGGACAATGGGATAGGTTGCCCAGGAAGGATTGTTTCAGTCCTCACTTGTTTTCAAGACCTAACTGGACACAATCTTGGGTGTCCTTATTTTACTTCAGACTCAGTTGTGCTCTGAGTAGCATATTGGACTAATATGCTCCCTAAGGTCCTGCCCACCTGAATTATATTTCTATGAGGATATGATTACCTTAATAGATTGGGAAAATATTCTTTTACTGTTTCTTGCAAATTTTACACACAATATCTTGAAAATAACATCAGAATTTCCACAATCAGGTAAATTGCTCCTCATGGGTAAAATGAGGAGCCAGTTATCTTTATTAATCTTTATTTATCTAAATTTATTTATCTTGTTTTTAATTTTTCTTGATTCAAATATTATACTTCTTTCAAAGTGACAATCAATATTTATATTTATTATATATTCTTATTATATTTATAAATGTTTTTAAAATAAGTATATAGATATAAAATGCATTAGTAAATAACTTGAATTTTAATTAAAATCTCTCTATTGTGTCTTTTTTTTTCCTTTCATAATTTTTTTTTCTTTTAATATATGGTAAGCTCTTACCTACTTCTGGGCTTATACGCTACTTTCTGTGGTCTTCAAAACTGCAATAAAATAATCAGCATTATATTTAAAATAATAATGCTTACTCTGAAGCATGAAGCTCTGCAGAAAATGTACTGTTGGTAAATGGGCGTCCTTAATGTTGCATGAAGTCAAAGCCATGAGGTCACCCCTACTCCAAAGGATTCTTTCTAAAGGCATCACAGGAGACATACAGACAGAAAAAGGTAAAATACAGGGAAACTGCCCTGCAGCCCTCAGAAGAGATCAAGGGGAAGAAAGCTATCCCAGTTCCGCCTAGGAAGGATTGCAGTGGAGGAGATAACCCACTCTGTTGGCCAAGAAGGACTTAACACAAGCACAGGGGACCATGAGGAGTCTGCACTGGAGCAGACTGCTGGCAGGAGTGCAGGTCTATGACCCCAACCCTCATTCTCCATCTTACTGTACAGTTTGGTGGGGGAGGAAGGAAGTAGAAGAGCTGGAAATAAAGCTTAACATGGGAAGAGAGAGCTGAAATGAAAGTGTGTTTATTTTTTGCTTTATTTGTTGCTATCCTGATCTATTATTAACTAGCAATAAATTACATTAATTTCCTCAAGTCAAGTCTGTTTTGTCCATGGTGGTAACAGGTGAGTGAGCTCCAAAGCCTTAGCTTGTCCCAGAAACTTTTACATTTTATTTTCTCCTCCTGTGCTCTTGATAAGGTCAATTCACCACAGAAATCTTTGAGAATTTTAACTTAGCAGAAAGGCTGAGATTTCATTTTGGACAGAAATAAATTGATCTACAGAAGAGACATGCACATATAATTCTATTTGTGCAATATTAAGATAAGGCAGAAGAAAACCAGAACCAGAAGAAAAGAATCCTGAGGAGCCCCAGCTGAAAGTTAAAACAAGTGACTAAGATTTTCTAAAGAGGGGAAATTTTATGCGACTGACAGTTGGAGTGCATTTTATCTTCAAAATTAATCCAAATTTTAAAAATACTGCAGATAAATCTCTGTATGCTGGATTTCTGAGGCCCATTTGAGAATTTTGTAGTCTGCCAAAATTAACTTTAAAGGAATCAAGGCCTGGAACAAATGAAACATGCTCTCCACCATTTTTTTATTTGACATTTATAGGTTAGTAAATGGAGTCTGTAACTTGAGGAAAATATCTATTTGCAAAGATCTTCTTCATAACAAACAATTCCTTTAATGGAACAAAAAGGTACTTGAAGATGTGGTCCAAAGCTGAATTAAGCCTTACCTTTCTCTTGAAGTATATATTAAAAGAAGTCTTTTTATTTTTGTTTTCCTTCAAATTTCTTCTTTCGGAAGGAATGTAACTAGGAATTCCCTATGGATATATATAATCTACTTAAAAGATTGAGACTGAAAAAGTGTACTATGAGTTTAAGAGTTTAATCCAACACAAGATTTTTTTTAAAGCATAATTATTTATTGTCAGTGTCTTGCAAAAATAGTAATAGCAGTTACTTTTACAATTTTCTACACCGAAGTTTCAGTCCTAGCAATTTCTCCATATTTAAATTAGTAGTGTCCTATGTATTAAGCAATGTTTGCAAAGCTAAATAAAATTATTATAGAGAAAATTTTACAAATATTTGGAATAGTTTCAATTAATTTTTCCTTGTTCTCCTTTCATTAATATTTTAGCTACTTTGTGGAGGGGAACAATCATCTTCAATGAGCATATTTCTCAGTATTTGTACTAGAAATGCTTGTGTACTTACTCAGAAAGAACTCCTTCTGTACAGCTCATTGTAGCAGGAATATCTAAGCTATGATTACAATCAAAGTATACTTTCAATTTTAACTCTTTCTTTTTAAAAGGTTTTTTTATTATTTAATATTCATTTATTTTAGAATTTTGCACAGATCTTTAATTGTGATACTATTGTTGTTCATTTTATTTGTGAAGTTTTTTAGCTGAATTTACTATATGTTAGATTTGGGTTTTTTAGATTGCACTACTTTCCCTTGACTTTTTTTTTTTACTAAAGAAAAGGGAATTCTACTACATGACTTTTCATTTAGACAAGGAAGACATGTAGAGGTTAATATTCACATTTCAGCAAGATGTAGAAACGCTGCCAGTGAAATCAGATGGGATAATGATCAGCTTAAATACATAAAGAGATGGAAGTTTAGGAGTATCTGTATTGTATTTAACCATTTGTCTCTGAAATAACACTTAAATCTTGCACTGAATACTTAGATATTATTAGACACTCTCTGCTTGTTTCTCTTACTTCTGTTCTGCAGACTAATCTTCTGTTTTTATATCTTAATTTGGTTCTATAAGTTACATTCAGTCAAAATGATTATTTAAAAAGTAGTTTGATTCCAAAACATGGTCTTTATATGATGTAATCATTGCTTCCATTTTTATAAGGGCATAGGAAAAAAAAAAAAAAAAAGGAATTACCTTTTTGTAAAGATAAAATTTTCAGGACTTTACATTTAAAAATAGCAACAAAAAATATTCACTCCCTTCTTTTAGATTGCAGGATGAGCTCTGTTACCATTGTACCCTGTCAGTCTATTTATTCTTCAGAAAGAAAACGTAAAGCACTGATGGGAACCGACATTAAATTAGGAAGGGAACAGATATAGTGAAGATGCTTACAAAAAGCAGCATAGAGAGAATAAATAAATACTTAATGAACCAAATCTACCATCCCCAATTACTGCCCTTTCTTTCTTGACCCTGTGTCTTTACAAATTCCCATGGGATCAGGTTCTCACATGAAAACAAACAACAACAAATAACATTGGTTACCTGATACTGAAATATATTTGTGGGGTTGTTTACTTAACAGAGCAGCTAAAAATAGCTTGAAACCTTAAAACTTGTAAAGTTTGACTCAAATAAAGCTGGGCTGTGTTCTAAGGTGGCTGCCAAGAACTGGGTACTACATGGATAGATGGATGCAACAGCAGTTGTAAGAAAGGGATATGAAGATTTTGTTGTAAACTTCTCTCGTTGTGGTTAACCAGGTGCAGAAAAACTCTGTAGCTATGGTATAGGAGTAAGGTCAAAATTTACGAATGGCCTAAAAATACACTACTACAAATTTCCTATGACATATCCATGTCCTGTACATGCTGTGTGGGTGAGTCCAAGCAAGCTGTGAACTATTATTGTAGAGTGTTATGTACATATTGTAATATAATTCGTGCAGAAAAATTAAAAAATACAACATTCTTGTAACCAAAAGCCAGTGACAATGAAAAAGCAACTTGCAGCAGGTAATAAAAGAAGAAAGAGAGAGATACCAAAGATAAAACTGTCTCCAAAGATGTTTATTCCAAACGATCTTCTCGTCTAGCAAAAATCACAGCAATATGCCTCCGATATGAAAAACCTGTGCATTTGATATACATAAGACAATATTTGTCGCCAAGATGTTTATTCCCCAGCAGAATTCCAGTACCAAAATTAATTGTCTACCCAATTCCGAGAGACCAGATGGGCAACAGGAGAGAAAAACTCCATGAATATGCTGAAAGATAACATCACCTCCTGCACCCTGCA
>VZSR01003803.1:39609747-39621224 GCA_013398615.1 Brachypodius melanocephalos
TTTTTTTTATCACTAAGTATGGGACTGAAAATCTGTGGTTGCAGAGGTAATTAGTCAGGTTTTCACAGGAATTAATATGGTACTATATTTTTCTTGGTATATTGAAACAACAAAGATTAATGATGTAATCTTGGAATTTGTACTGATACTCTAAACTGATACCTAAACTGCTATAGAACTTTAGATTGTCACACTCACAATTCTGTCTGCCAGTAACTCAGAAGGCAATGACTTTCTTGGAGCTGCACATAAGGAGAATGTTATGGCCACAGAAATGAGTGAGTGTACTTTCAAAGGGGAAAAAAAGGATTGAGCATGGCATTAAAGAAAAGCTTCTTGTAAAGAATGGATACTAAGAAATGTAAGATAAATTCCAGATAATTCTGAAGTCTCTTGGAATTTCTGGTCTTTGAATACATTTATAGAATCAGTTTTCCCATTTATCTCAAAACGAAGAATGAAAAAAAAAATCCCTCAACATACTTTTAGATAATATTTCACTGAATACATTTCATAAATGAAAAATCCCTTTGTATCTACAGTTATGCCTCATGGACTAGTAAAAGAATAATTTAGGTCGTGTTCTTAGAATCCCCTAGGATATCTGTGTAGACATAAGGACCCCTTAACAGAAATTAAGTCCAATTGGCTTAATTTATTAAAGCAGCAAAGGTACAGTACCTTAAGGATTAAATATTCTTTCATAAATCACAAAAGGTTCATTCTTGCTGAAATGAGTTAAGAAACCTTCCTGTACAGTATGAATTTTCTGAAGTCTTTCAAAAAAAGGCACATGCAAATAAATTCACTGACTATTCTACAAACTATTGAGGATCAGAACATTAAAATTTTGGATAGAGTAATTACATGTCCTGAAATATTATCTTCTAAAAATAGTAAATTAAGAATAATACTACATTCCTTGCCTTTTTCCTTAAGAAAGGCAGCTGTAAAAAAGACCAAATAAAAATTGTCTTGTTTGTTTTTTTAATGTGTGTGTGAGCTAAACCATCATTGTATTAATGACTGAATAGACAGATTGATTGATACTTCTTTCAAGGTAGCCACATGATGAAACTGTCTGAGTCAGTCAAAGTGGATAACCCTGCTTCTTTATTATTATATCATTGAGCTGTGGGATTTTTAGAATGATTTAATAGTCTGCTGGAAAATCCATGGCCAAGTAATCATGGTCAGTCTGTTTTTTCAATGTGATGGACAAGAGATGGAGTGTGTGATTATTGTCCACCTTTGTTGGTATTGTGGTGAGGTTCTTTTGACTTTGGTGTTGGGAATTTGAGTGTAAATTTGTGGACACCATTTGTGTGTCCAATTCTGGGCTTCTCAGTACAAGAGAGACACAGAACTCCTAGAGTGTGTCCAGGGGATGGCAACGAAGATGATTAAGGGACTAGAACATCTCTTACAATGACAGTCTGAGGAAGCTGGGTCTGTTCAGCCTCAGGAAGACACAACTGAGGGGGTGTGTCAATGTCTAAACCTATCTGAAGTGAGGGTGTCAAGAGGATGGAGCCAGGATCTGCAGGGGTGGAGCCAAGATCTGCTCAGTGGTGCCAATCAACAGCACAAGAGGCAGTGGGCAGAAGCAGGAGCACAGCATGTTCTGCCTAAACATGAGGGAAGAACTTCTTTACTGTGCTGGTGACCAAGCACTGGAACAAGTAGCCCAGAAAGGTTGTGCAATCTCCCTCAGTGAAGATATTCAAGAACTGCTGGGACAAAATGCTGTGCCATGTGGCCTAGGACCCAGCTTGAGCAGGGAGGATGGACCAGATGAACAACTGTGGTGCCTTCCAACCTTACCCATTCAGTGATTCTGTGATTACTGATGGAAGTGAAGTTTGTGAAATGATGTGTGCTATGTGGGGTACTCTTCCCACCCCAATCAAAAGGAAGAATTTGACCCATTTTCTGTGTGAGTTCTCATAGTTGAAGCAGAATTTTCAGATAAATGGTTCCTCTCCTCTCCTCTCCTCTCCTCTCCTCTCCTCTCCTCTCCTCTCCTCTCCTCTCCTCTCCTCTCCTCTCCTCTCCTCTCCTCTCCTCTCCTCTCCTCTCCTCTCCTCTCCTCTCCTCTCCTCTCCTCTCCTCTCCTCTCCTCTCCTCTCCTCTTTTTCCTTTTTCCTTTTTCTCCTTTTCCTTCTCCTTTTTTCTTCTCTCCACCATCAAAGAGATACATTACTCAAAATGAATCTGTATGTTTGCAACAAGGCAGTCAGTTTCCTATAGTAAACCTGACAGTAATTCTGTTGCTTTCTTTAGTACCATTCTTGTTTCCTTTCCAGAATTAGAAATAGAGGTTAACTTTCATTATGATTTAATTCTTTCTTGTAGACCATTGCAATCTACTGAAAATGATGAGAACAGTTCATTTACTAAATACTGTTGCATGCAATTGAATGAGATCAGAGGTGGTTCACACAAATGGACTGTGAAGAATGAAACCCACCAAACAAAAAATGGCAGCATAAATCCACTGGCAGTTTACATATAGAAATGAAAACAAGAAACACCAGTAAAATAATGGAGGAAACATTCCAGCTTAATCAGACTGTCTAAAATGCCTGCATTCTGTTAACTGGAAAGCTCAGACTGAAATGTGCAGTGTGTTGCGGATTTGTTGTGGATTAATTTTGCTCATAAAAGATTTGGATATGCTTGGAAGTCTCTTTGTCTTTGATTAAGTGGTGTCGTACCTACTTTGTGGTAGATTAAAATTCTCTTGATTATAATTACTGTGCTTATATACACCTGCTTGATTCTTGAAACTCATTTTAAAGAAGAAAACACAGCTGTTCTCTGTAAAAAAAAAAAAGTAAAGAAATAATCCCCCTAAAATTCATGTCTTCCATAACAGAAATCATGTGAGATAATTCACACCAGTGATTATATTATCTGTGTTAGCTGTGTTTTTCCAGTTGCCATGTTCTGCGGTTTCTTAGATGGACTTTTTTAGATGAAAGTTTATTCCCACTGAGACATGAAAAAAGCACACAGAGTTTGTATCTGTACAGTGAAGAAATCCTTTAAAATAAAAAAGACCAATAACTGTGTCAAATCCATGATCCTGTAACAGACCTACATTTAGCCTCAAAGAACACTCAGAAAGTGAGAGGCAAAGGACAGTGAGAGGAAAGAGAAAACACAGTATTTCACACACCTGTCACTGCTTGTGTTTTTCTGTAGTTTCTTTTTTTTTTTTCGGTTGAGGATTTCACCAGTGATGATGACCCCACACCCCACAGACTGAACAGCATTTCTTTTTTTGCTATTAATGAAAGTTTGCAAGCACATACTTGAAGTGCCAACAGATTATCCTGCTGTTTCTTCCTGCAGATATTTGTATTTATTTTTTAAATACAGGCTTTATGACTTCTTTAGTAGCTAAGGTAGCAGGTTTAATATCTTCATCCATCTTGGTATTCCTCTTTAGATTCTTATTGTGAATTCAGAGGTTTAGGGTTTTTTGAAAATTAAAAAAAAATCAAATTGATGGTTCATAATTTTTCCTCCCAATGAAGGAAAACTTAATTTTTCACTAAACCAGATGAATCTGTAAATATCTAGGCTAAATAAGAATTTCCACATCATCCTCTCGTGGTAGAAATTGCCATTATTGGAATTGTTATTGTTGTTGCTCTGTCACTACTGAAATCACTTTTGAAATCACTATTAAAAAGTCTTCCTTCCATAACCAAGTTTTTTACTGAACACACAAAACATACCTTCTTTTTTATTCTTGCTTTGGATTTTGGATATTCCTACATTGGATTATATTTGCTGAATGCATAGAAAACTTGTTGGAACCTCTATTTATCGTTACCTTACCACACCTAATTGATGTTAGAAACAGTGTGGACATGTGTTGAGAAGATTTTGTAAATCTCTCCAATACCCCAAGTAGTGACTGAATTATCAAAAGGAATTTGGAGGATTCATCTATGATCTTGAAAAAATTCTGTGTAACGTTAAGTGTGAGCCTTATATATTATAAAAGGTTTATTGTAAACATGTATGCCATGTTTCCTAAATTCCAAACAGAAAAATATCTTCTTGAATGCCATACTGATTCATTATGTTTCTGTTCCTGAAATGGTAGTCTAGATTTGATGGAGTTTAATAGATATGTAAGTCTTCATAGTATACCCTCAAAATAAAGATGTATCAGTTCATGAATAGCAAATATATTTGTGAAAAAAACAAATATAAGGATCCCCTTTCATTCCTTGAGTCACAGAACTATTCATATGAGATTATTTACTATATCTTGTAGACTCAATATTTTTTAAATTTCTGTGCAGGATCTCTCTACATTAAGTACAGCAATTTCACCTAAAATCTTTGAACAAGATAAATTTTAACAATTGGTATTACTATACCAGTTGAGAGATAGTGCAATTTCACAATCTCAGAAGGAATTTTCTTGTATAAATCCTCCCTTCTTGGGCCAGATTACTTGGGTCAAATTAAGGATAACCTAGGAGAGCTCAGGTTATCTAGTATAGATGCAGGCAGTATTATTGTATGGAGTCTCTCTGGCTGGCTCTGAGATGTCTTTGCAGAGACACCTACTAATTAATGGGTGAAGAAATGGTTCATCTTACTGTTACTGTCTTTATTAATGATATTTCTTACAGAGATGGCAAAACAAGATTAAATGTTAAAAGTCACATTAGGATAAAATGGTGGTTATTTATTTAAGTTCTCACATATTTGCAAATATATTTTCACATTTTTGAAGAGTTGCTGGAAAGCCACTTGGTTTTGTTGGAACAGATATAATTACACCATTCTTAGTACCAAGAAACACATAAAACCTCAGAGCAAAGTCTTAGAAATCTGTTCCAACTTTTTTGCAGAGTGCACTTATTTTTATAAATGAAGGTAACTTCATATAGAACAGATATCATTAATGGAAGAAAAGCAACAGAAAAAAGGGCAAGATTTCAGGCTCTCCAATCTTTCATTAGGTGAGAAACAGATATGACCAAATCGAGTACAGGTATGATGTACATACATGGTTTACCCATTATTTTATTTTCTTTTTAGAAAAGGAAAAGCCTTGCTGTGAAACAGAAAGGTCTATTTCACAGGTCTTAGTGATAGGTGATTGGCTTTTGTGGATTGAAAAAAAAAGTAAAAATTTGTTTGTAATTTGAAGTGTTTTATACTTTTCAGCTCTGAAAAGGGTATGCAATAGGTCCATGCAATATTCAAGGTATCACCAGAGCAGTGAAGTGTGAAACAGAGAGCATGCAATTAAGAAAGGTGCAGAGCTGCTGGTGAGATCTGAGAGAAATTTGTGAGTTCTTTAATGCAGAGCATACACACACACACACACACACACACATACATATGCACACACACATATATATACACACACACATATACACACATATATATACATATGCATATACATACTTATACATACATACATATATATATATATACACTAACCTTCAATACAGTTTTGTGAGTGTATGAAGAGAGTAATGTAAATCATTCTCAGGTCTTCATTTTGGTAGATTTGGAATTTCCTGCATTCTTCACAAACAGAACTTACTCTTTCCATTGATGTCAGTTTTTAGCCTAACTGTCTAGACTAATGTACAGTGTTCATTTTCCAAGTGGCAAGTGATTGCAAGTGGCAAAGTAGCAAATTATTGTGTCATATAACTCTGAAACAAAGATGTCAAAGTTTACTGCTCATCTCTGAAAAATGTGGCAATATTTGTGTTACTTTTAACACTGAAAGTTTGGGAGTTTTTTTAACAGAAATTTACTGCTGAAAATGAGAGACATTGCAGCCACTTTCAGGCCACTGTTAAATGAATTTCCAGTTATTATCCTTCTGTTTTCAAAGGTCAGAACATGCTTTATCTTTGCTATTCCAGTAATGTTATGCAGCATGGTATTATTTAAGTGGTGTCAAGCTTGTTCAGTATTTTCTGTAATGGACAGGCGTTTCTCATGGTACACATTAAACTTGGATTCTTTTCACAAAAAAAAGGTAAACATGACAATCTGTAGGCATAAATACTGAAAACACATAAATACATAATGCCAATGCACTCGTGTTGTTTTATGCATCATCAGCTGAACGCATCTGAAAATAAAGCAGTGGGTAGTATCTCTGTGTAATTAAATACCTGGGATTTGGCAAATTCACCTCTGATAATGTTATTCTTTTATTGGCTTAAAGGAATTACAGTACAATGAGTATAGGCTCTACTGGACATTTAATTGTCATAATTTTCATGCTGTTCAGAAATTCAGTAGTTCTTAACTCTCATCTTCCCAAGATGTTTGGGATGTTAGTTCTAATACAGAGGAATCTGAAAATCTTGTTTATATGTTAAATCAGCTGAATTCCTGAAACTGTTACTGTGGAGTCTGTGCATCTTGTGCATGGAAATCTGAATATTTGTTTTAGAAGAGTGTATTATCTAATTCAATTCCTAGAATGTGTATAATTTTTAAAATAAAAGTATGCATATTTAACATCTAATTTTTTGTGTCACTTTTTACTACCAGTGAAGCCAATGTTTTTCAAGCTAAAAAATACTGGGCTAAACATTGACATGAGATTTTTTTATTATATCTTCATTTGATCTTGAAGAAAAATTTTACATAGATGGGTAGTGTCAATAATAGAGAACTCTTCAAAATGCTTGGGAGATGTAGCCGCAGGATGGATAGAGTGTTTGGGGAGAGATATCTCTTAAAAAAAAAAAGAGTTTCTCTAATTATTTGCATGCTGTAGATGAAAGCTCTCTGCCACTTTCAGATTATAAATGTGCCATCTGTGCTCAGTCTTGTAGGCATGTCTATTCTCTTTATTGCATATTTTGTTTTCATGTATCTTTTAAGTCTTTCAATTATGGCTAGACCCTTCAAGGAAAGTAATATTTTTCCTGATGAGTAATCCCATTTCACTCAAATTAAATATAGTGCAATTACAGATGATATAAGTGTATTAGAGACCAGCTTATTGTTTTATTGGTTTTGGGCTTTCTTTTCCTTTTTAACTGAAGTCCATTAACTAATATAAAAGAAGAGCAAAAACTGTGAATGACTAAGTGGAAAGGCCTACTGAGACTTTCCCTAAGGATTCAGCAAACTGCACCCCTTCATAAATTACCTCGTGCTCCTATTATTTTTTGACTTTTGCTATTTCTTCTCACTACTGTGGTAGTTTGTGATTTATGAGTTATGATTAATGATTCATGCCTTTGTGATTTTACTTGGCAATCACTCATAAATGAAAAATACTTTCCTTGACAAATTAGGCTATTTTAAAAGCTCTTAAATTTATTTAAATCAGTTACCTTCAAAAGCATAGAACATTTACTAAAAGGACAATTTTTTGTTGTTTTCATTAACAAAAGTTGTTGCTTTTTGAGAAGTATACAGGAACTTCTGTCCTGATTTTCTTGCCATTTTAAAATTTGAATAAAATTCTGTTTTATGGTACATGCTGAATTCCCCATTGATTTTGCCTTAATTATGTATGCAGTTACTTGGGTCAAATTCTGCCTTCCCTGTTCATCTGTGGCAATAGTTTCCTAACCTTCAAGTTGTTACTAGAAAAGAATCCCACACACAGAATAACACCCAATGTTCTGAGTTGGAACGGACTGATTGAAATTATTTTCACTCACGGGTTGCACAAATTGAATGTAAATGTCATAGTCTTCCTCACAAGGAGCCTTTGATTTGTCACCAAATAAAATTTGTTTAATCTCTCCAAGAACACCTGCAAAACATGCACATCATTATTATATATCTAGAAATAATATTGATAAAATAACAGAACTTTTTCTGACCAGAATTCAGATGAAGTACACTTTGCAATATGAAAAAATACAGATATGGTAGTGGGAGAAAGAAGAAGAAAAAGATGTTTTTTGATGTTTTTCCAAGACCATGGACCTCCAAAGTACATTGCAAAAGATAAAGACGATAAGTTGCTTTAAAAAAAATAAAATTACTCTACAACCATAAGTATAAAAATATCCTAATTTCCTATTTACAAAAACGTATTACCTCTACTCCTTTATACTGCATTTTAGTTCATATCTGTCAATCTGTCTGTTTTCCTTTCTCAAAATTTTGTGATTAATTTTTACAAATTTTCTACCAAAAAGGAGAGGAGAGTGATATTATTCATAATGACTATTTTTACTTCTCATTAAATCATTACTAAAACCTCTGCTATTACTGTAATTTACTCTGATTTATGCATCTGCAGCTTCAAGCATCATTCAAGTATGGACCTGAAGAATACTTTTTATCAGTTCTCATGCTCCAGGGATACAGAGTTATGATGTGCAATTAATATATTACTCAAGAATCAAAACCCTCCTTAATGCTTTGCAGCTTTTTTTTTTTGTGTGTGTGTTGTAACCACTGTAGATTCAAAGCAATCTCCTAAATAAAATGCAACTTTTAAGATAATGAAGAATTCAAAAGTCTATTACTGTATTCATGTCCCAAGGAGCACACTTTGTAGTCACCACTATAGGTTTTATCAGAATTACCTTAATTATTAGTGAGAGGAAAGGCAATTATGCTTTTTTGTTCTGATATTAAATTCTTTCAAACAGGTAAGAAATCTGTTTGAAACTTAAATTAGAATCTTATCCTAACTCTTTAAGGCAGAATATTTAGCTATTTTAGTAACCATTCTAGTCCTTTAACAGATGGTCTTTTGGGGTGTCACTTCTTTGGGCTGTTTCAGATATCTACTCTGATACACAAGACACCTACTTTTGTCAGTAATAGTGAAGGTAGGATAGGTTAGACAGTTGATACACAGATATTTTATGTCTTTAGTGTGGCTTCACCTGGAGTCATTAGTGCAGTGTTCAAGGGTTTTCAAAACACACTGGAAACACTCCTCTTGTAGATGGGGAATACAGGATCTTGTTTCCTTTTCTAGGACTGTGCTTATGGTAGGATTCCAGTGGAGGATACTTCCCTTGTCCTTGCTTGCTTGCTGGGTTCTCCAAGATTGCTGTGTGGGTGTGCTGACCAACAGGACTTACTATCCAACCTATGATTTCCCTGTTCCTCAGCTTCCAAAAAGCAATTTAATCACCTGATGGCACTGGGTTTCTTGAAAGAGCTGAGGAGGTTGCTGTTCTCCCTTTTCTTGACAGGTCTTTATGTGCCTATTTTGCATAGTTCCTTACTATTCTGGAAGGTAAAGTGTTTTTAATGAAATTAAATAACTCCTGGGGAAGAGAACAAAAAACTCCGATATTTCAGTGAAACACGGTGCCTGTTTTCAAGTTGTTTATCTTTAATGATGCATTCTCCATAAGCACTGCTATATTGTGAGACTTTACAGATTGTTTTTAAATGCCTTGTGAAATGAAGAATAATCAGCCTTTGGGAAATTGTATATTGCACAAATTCTTCTGTTGTTTTTGCACTCAGATATGGGGATGTTAAAATCACTCTTTAAGAGGCTCAGATATGAAATGAGCCTTTTAATTCTCACACTGAATATTAGTAATAACCTCTGAATTCTTGTACAGTATCATAATACATATCTCAAACAGAGAAATAACACTTAGTAATGACAAATACAAAACAAAACAAAACAAAACAAAAAAAAAACCCACAGCAATTATTGTTTGAAACTTCAATTTTATCCTGGTCACCTGTAAAGCAGGGAGCAACTTACTGCTTTCTGGAAGTGGACAGAAATAGAGTGTATCTTGTAAACACCAAGTTATTTGAAGCAAGAAGGAATTATGGTTCTAGAGTTGAACAGTTGCTGTAAATCTGTAGAATAGGTATTTTGTTAAAATTTAAATATATGAATTATAAGGTATGACATGTGAAGGCATAAGTAATTTAAAAATTAAATGTTAAAGAACTTTCAGCTTGTTTGGGTTTTTTATGTTTGCCAGACTGATGCTTGTTCTGGCAACTGAAGTCATTACCAAAGACAATATATCATTTTCTAAGGAACATGCTGCTCATGAGAAAAGCTTATAGTTTTCAAAGTGATTTAATCACCAGTGTACTCTTTCACAATCCAGAATGCATGAAGAAATAAGATACCTTTTTATACGTCAAATCTTTTCTTTTTTTTTTTTTTTTTTTACTTTATATGCACGCACACATACATCACAGGTTTAAGGAGTTGTTATTTAAAAAAGAAAAAGAGAGAGGATTTTGAAATTAAAATGGAGATCAGGGCAATAAATTTTCACATTTATCTGTCCTTAAAGAACTTAGATCAACTCACCAGAGAGATTAAAGATGTGATTATTTACTCATACTTATCTCTGTATTGTTAACGCACATGCATTAACATGACTGAAAGTTGCTAAATTCTAAAAGTAGCTGCTGTAATACACAATAGAACACTATCCTCAGGGCAAAATAGAGAGTGCAACTCCTGACCACCATGAAAGCTCTGATATTAATGAGATTTAAGTGCTCCCATAGGTCTTGTGTTGAGAGATAAAAAAACAGAAAGCTGATCAGGGAAACAATTATAAACAAATACACTTAATTCCTCATTTTCCACAGAAACACTTAAAGATTTCTCTGACAATTTTAATGGATGAGATACAAATAAAATCCCAAGCTTTTGCTAAATTTTCTGAATGTATTCTTACCAAATACATAAAATAGTAGTGCTAAGTGAACCATTCCATTATAAACGTTAAACTTTTGTAGGATTAAGATTTGTTAATTCTTAATCCAACGTGATGTGTCAGCATACTACTGATTATTCTGAAAAAGTTGTAGATATTTACCATATTTATTACCAGTAATTATTCAACTGTCTTTCAAGTTATTCCAGGCATGTCAGTCCAACCATGCTGGTATAAAAAAAATGAAAATGTTGCATCACCTTTTGAGAAAAACGTGTTAGAGAACAGATTTTTACTCAGTGAAGTCTTTCATATTTGACGAAACACCATGGATTTCAGTGATACGTAGGTATGGACTGTAACTAAGGTCTTAATTTTGTTACTGAAATGAGATCTACCAGACAGATTATATACCTACTAAAGAAAGGGTAACTTCAGTGTAAGCAAGTGTATCACAGAATGGTTTAGATCAGACAATGATTGCAACTTTGGAGACAGAAAACATAGAAGCAGTAACCACTGAACAAAACTGGTAGCTTCAGGAATACTGTTTGCTATGAAAAGATATCTTAAATTATGTCTGAATTATGTATCTGGGATATGCCAACCTTGAATATTCTCTGTGATATCATGAGTTCTACATCCTTCCTTGACATAGTTCATTAAAAACTTAATTTCAGGTTAGCTTTTTTTTTTTTTAATATCAAATAAATGCTTCCCACTGCTTCCTCTAAAGACTATTTTACTTTTGTTCTTGCTAATAAAAGAAAATAATGTATTTCCACCTTCATAGAGTTGGAGTCCTGAGCAGGAGGAAAGCCCTTCCTGCTGCCCTGGGGG